>JAFJHL010000039.1:8395659-8995659 GCA_019425775.1 Rafetus swinhoei
TCCATGTCCTTGGCCCGCACCTGTCAGTGCGGTGCTGCCGGGGTTAACCATTAACCAGGACTTCCTGTTTGCCGCCAAATGCAGCAGGACCGAACAGGGGAATGAGAAAGAGAAAAAGGAGAAGAAAGGCCAACGCCAAGCTGGCGGGGGTGCTTATCAGGGTGGCACCGGCTGGCATCCCCGGCCCAGGGACTGGCATTCATAACACCTTGTAACAGGGCTTGGAGACATGGACACAATCTGCCAGCTGGAGACTGGCAAGTAAATAGAAAGGTGTTGAAGGCAGGGCTATAGAGAAAAGGCAGCATAGCCTTGTGGTTAGAGCGCTGGGCTGGGACTCAGAAGTCCAGGGGTCAATTATATGCCCTGCCCCCAGACTCCTCCCCGCCTGTGGGAGACTCATCCGTCCTCCCGAGGGCTTGTGATTGAGACCGGTAGCTCTTTGGGGCAGCTGTCTCTGGGTGAGTGTCTGGGCCGTGCCCAGCATGGAAGGGCCATGATCTCGGTTGGACTGCTCCTTAGGCCAAGGTGTTTGTACCACCCTGACTAAATTAGCAGGTTGTTCTTATTAGGTCTATTACGGTAAAGCATAGAGATCCCGCTTGAGACTTGGGTCCCATCATATTAGCATGGCTCAGACACACAGTGACCGAGATCGGGGCCCCATTGGGCCGGGCGCTGCCCAGACACACAGTGACCGAGATCAGGGCCCCGTCAGGCCGGGCCCTGCCCAGACACACAGTGACCGAGATCAGGGCTCCGTCGGGCCAAGCGCCGCCCAGACACACAGTGACCGAGATCAGGGCCCCGTCAGGCGAGGCACTGCCCAGACACACAGTGACCGAGATCAGGGCCCCGTCGGGCCAGACGCTGCCCAGACATCACAAGAGCGGATCCTGTGCTGTAGAACTAACCATGTAACTAGTCAGGGGGACCGGGGAGACGGAAGGGGATATAAGAGCCCCACAGTCACACAGTAAGGGTATGTCTAGACTACATGGCTCCGTCAACGGAGCCATGCAAACTAGTTTACCCGGCATAGGCAAAGAAGCGGGGATTTAAATAATCCGCTTCATTAAAATAAACATGGCGCGCGCTGTGCCGACGATCGGCTGATCCGCACAGCGGCAGTCGAGACGCGATCGGTCGGCTGGGAAGTCTTTGCCGACCGATCCTGTAAACCTCGTTTCACGAGGCATAAGGGATCGGTCGGCAAAGGCTTCCCCAGCTGACAGATCCACGTCTAGAGTGCCACGCTGTGCCGGATCAGCTGATCATCGGCACAGCACGGCGGCCATGTTTATTTTAATGAAGTGGGGATTATTTAAATCCCCGCTTCTTTGCCTATGCCGGGTAAACTAGTTTACATGGCTCTGTCGATGGAGCCATGGAGTCCAGACATACCCTAAGTTAGGGGTGCTGCTGGGGCTAGAATCGAGGGGTCCCTACTATTCCCTACTCCCACTGGGTGGGGTTGTCCCAGTCCGGCCCCAGGAGCTCATCCCTGGCCCCCTGCACATGGCAGCAGGAGCAGCCCCGTGGCCCATTGTGGGCGCTGGTGTCCCAGACCTGTTGGGCAGTGGCTCCGTGAGACACTGGGCTGCTGTGTCCATGCAAATCCCCCAGCGATGGGGCAGGGAAGGAGTGGAGCAGCCAGCGCATGGCCCAGAAGCAGAGCTGCCCGTGGCTGGCACCCCAGGGTCCCTCCCACTGGCAGGGGCGTGGCCACGATCGTGGGGCTCCACTCAGGCACTTCTCCAGCCCTGGCCCCGCCCACGACTGCCAGCTGTGGGGGAGGGGAATTGTGGGCCAGAGTGACCCACTTCGCTCCAGAGGGGAAACTGAGGCACATGGCGAGCGGTGGTGACCTCCCTGAGGCCAAACAGCCAATGAGCCACAGAGCTGTGCGTGGAACCCAGGAATCCGGGCTCCGAATGCCTTCTGCTCTAACCACTAGCCCTCACTCTCCTGCCAGAGCCCGGAAGAGAACTCAGGAGTCCGGCTGCCCAGCCGTCCCCCTCCAAAGACTGGCTTTCACAGCTGGTTTGAGGACTAAGGAGTCCTGGCTCCTAGCCACTAACCCCTAGACCTTGGTGCTGTCTCCGAGCTGGGGGCAGGACCCCGGAGGCCTGGCTGCCAGCCTGTTCTGGGAACAGGAGAGCTGATGGCTCCATGCTCCACCCAGCCCTGCTATGACTAAGCACCCGTGCCCTGGGCCAGGCGCGCTGTGGCGTGCCCCATGGCAGCGGGCCGTTTAACCCCTTGCGGAGCGGGGCCCTGGATCCAAGCCACCTGGTGAAACAGGAAGGGGACACAGTGTCCCAGCTGAGAGTCCCCACGTCAAGCAGCCTGCACCCAGGGCCAACACCTTACAGCTCCTGCGTGCAACGAGTCTGTTGGGTCTCAGCCCAGCTCCAGATGAACCCCACCAGCAGCAGGGCTGTCGCCAGCCTCGGGCCTGGGTCCTGAGTCCCCTGCCAACCCTGGAGCAGGGCTGCGGTCCGGAGGAAAGGCCACGGGGTCCGGTTTCCCCATCCCTCCGGCTCTCACCCTCAGCCCCCTGGCGGAGCCCTCCCAGGGCCGGGTGGAGCTGCAGGGAAAACCCTGAATGGCAGGAACTCTGGGGCCAGATCGTTCTCTGCTTAGGCCCCGTAAAGCCAATGGGAGTTAGGAGCCTAAAACCTTTGGGAATCAGGGTGTCAGTTTCCCCATCTGATCCTTGCTGGTCTGTTCTGGAGCAGGAGCAACCTCATTCCAGGTGCGTATTTAGTGCTTCCAGGCCAGGCTCCTATGGGAGTTAGGAACCTCACTGAAAAGCAGGGATCACACCCGCGTGGCGCTCCAAAAAGTCTCGGCACCCTCTCTTGCTTGACATATTTCTCTCCCTCTCGTCAGTTTCCCGGCTGGCTTTTGCCAGTCGCTCGTCTGCTTTGAGCGGTACATAAACACGCTGGGATCAATTCCCGCTATGACGGCCCCGCTTCTCCCGGGAGGCCGTCCAGACAAGTGGAGACGCCACGCCACTGCCCTGCAGAGTGCCGAGACAGGAAGGACTCTGTTCGGTTCCATTCGGGCGGCTTCCCAGCTCTGGTCTTGAACTCAAACACCGGAGAAACGTGTCGGTGACAAACACTCTTTGTGAAACACTCTTCATTCCTGAGCTGGAAGAGCAGGGGACGAACTGACGTGACCGTTCCGATATTTCATACCAATTATCTGCCACGCGTCAGCGACACGTAAAAAACATAAATACATTAGAGGAGCGAAAAGGCGACAACGCTCATTTTCCTTCCCGTTGCAGGGCAAGAGGAGACTAAGGGGGAATAGGAGAGAGGTTTATAAAATCATGACAGGTGTGGAAAAAGTGAATAAGGAAAAGTTATTGACTTATTCCCACAATATAAGAACGAGGGGTCATCCAATGAAATGAACAGGCAGCAGGTTTTAAAACAAACCAAAGGAAGTTTTTCTTCACTTAGCGCACAGTCAACCTGTGGAACTCCTCGCCAGAGGATGTGGTGAAGACTAGGACTTTAACAGGGTGCAAAAAAGAGCTAGATAGATTCATGGAGGCTAAGTCCATCAATGGCTATTAGCTAGGCTGGGTAGGAATGGTGTCCCTGGCATCTGTTTGTCTGGAAATGGGTGACAGGAGAGGGATCATATAAGAATTACCTCTTGTGAGCCTTCCCTCTGGGGCACCTGGTGCTGGTCACTCTCAGCAGACAGGATACTGGGCTAGAGGGACCTTTGGTCTGACCCAGTCTGGCCGTTCTGATGTTCAATAGCACCGAATTGCATTCCCACTACCCTTTCTCGTCTAGTTATACTGTAAACTCTTTGGGGCAGATGTTATCTCTTGATATATACATTTAGCAGCTCCCATGAGCCCAGGCTCTCAGTTTGCTCTAACCACTAAAGCCCAGAGCTAGGGTTGGAACCTAACCGACCCCGCTCTAACCACTAGACCCCACTGCCTTCCTGGGGAGGCAGGGTGTTTTCCAGGGCATCTCACTGGAACCACGGATGCTCTTTGTAACAAGCCGCAGCCAGTCTCCTCGGGGTGAGGTGCCTGCCCGATTGCCCGGTGGGCATGTTCTCCCTGCACCCGCCTGGCTGGGCTGGGGTTACGCTGAGTTCTCACTGCTCAGAGCAAGGGACCAAATGCACAGGGGGCTTCCAACCTCCTTGGGCGAAATCGTCTGCCTGGGTAGACAGCCAACCCCTCGGGGGATAATAAATACCCAGGAAACGTGGCCGCCCACCCTGCCATGACCAGCCGGGAACCTGTGTTCTGGCCTCTCAAGGGGATCTTTCCCAGGAAACAAACGGATTTTGTAGCATGGGCCGTGGGTGGTTTGAATTTTCAGAGGGTTCAAAAAGCCCAGAGGGGCAGGGCCGGACTAAGAACGGGGCTTTAAGGGCTGCAGCCCAGGGCCCCAGGCTAAAGGGGGGCCTGTTAAAAGATCTGTAGACCACACCCCAATCTCCTACCCTCAGCTCCCGTCTGTCCCCTAAGTCCTGTCTGAATCCCTCACCCCACTCTCCTGCGTCAGCCCTGAGCCCCCTCCCAAACCCTAACTACCTCAAAGAGCCTGCACCCCAACCTCCTGCCCTGAGCCCCACCTGCACCCCAAACCCCTCATCTCCAGCCCCATCCCAGAGCCCGCACCCCCAGCCAGAGCCCTCACACTCTTCTGTGCCCAATCCCCTGCCTCAACCCACACCCCCCTACACACTCTAAACCCCTTTTTTGCCCCACCTAGGGGCCCCCCAAAACTCTAATAAACTTGGGCCCCCAGACGTATTGATCTGGCCCTGCCAAAGTGCCCCCTCTGTGCTTGTTCTGTCCCGTTCATTAGTCAGGCCTCATCAGATTTGCTGCTCCTGGAAGTCTCCATGGAGGACTGGAGAGCTGAGTTGGATCGGGACATTCCAGACCCAGAAGGGGTCTTACACCACCTGATTGCAACTGGTTGGGTTATGTAGGCATGTGCAGCTCCAGGGAGGAAAAGCGGATGCCTGGATACCCAGGCCATGGGTCTCGGGGCTGGTGTGGTAAAACCTGGGGGTTCAGGAACCAGGGAACAGCCAGACTCTGCAGCTGGCTGGGCGCTGTGCCACCCACGGGCTAGAGAACCAGGACCGGTTGCTATTTCTGGAAATAACAGCTCACCCCAAGCCATGGGGACTTGAACGTCAGCTTCCCCCTGGGCGTATGGGATAACAGCCCTATTGCTAAAGAGGTAACGCCTGCCCTCTGGCTCTCCTCTGGCAGTAACTATCCCGCAGGCTTTCCTGAATGCCAAGCACATCGCAAGGGGCTTCCGTAGCCCCATTGTACAGATGGGGAAACTGAGGCAGGGGGCAGGTGACTCGCCCAGTGGATGTAGGAGGGGCTGGGAAGATAACTCAGGTCGAGATATGGGAGGTGCTGCAGAGACACAGCTGCCACCCTGAAAGGAGCCCCGATTGCCACCCTGGGAGAGCCAGGCTGCCAAGTGCCCACGGCTCCCGCTGGTATTTGGGGTGCTCACTGGCATTGAGCAGCGGCTACCCGTCCCCCCCTATGCAGGTGAGCCCCCAGAATAAAGAGACACCCAAACACAAGGGGGGGGCCTATTTGGGCTGTAAACCGCTCCATGCCTCAGTTTCCCCGCCTGTGCCAGAGAGCAATAGGGCCCACCCACATGGCACGGGGTTGAGCAGCACCCTCGCTAAAGCTCAGGGCCATTGTGGACACGCCAGCTTCCCTGGAGCAAGGGAAGGGCAGGGCCCCTGCCTCTCGCTGCCCTTTGCTCCGGGCGTGCTGGCTCGGGGAGGCTGCAGCCCAGGTGCAGAGCGGTCCCAGCCGGCTCTCGCAAAGGACGGGGCATCTGCCTCTCTGTCTGGAAACAGCAGCCTGGCTGGGTGGGTAGCACGTGATGGATGGATGGGGGGGCGGGTTCAGGGATGGACGGGGAGGGTGTGGGTGCAGAAATGGCCATGGGGGCAGGGTAAGCGGCGGGTGGGGGTGGAATATTCCTGCCAATCCAATCGCATGGGGCAATCAAGGAAAATCACCTGCTGGGACTGTGGGCAGTATCCCTGTCTAGTGGTTAGAGCAGGGGGCTGGGAGCCAGGATGGTTCTAACGCCAGCCCCAGCGTGATGTGATGGTGAGATCACGCTCCTGAGCCGGGTCTCTTTTCCACTTCCCACAACAATCCCAGGGAAGCAGAAAGGGCGCGTTTATGTCCCCACGACTTACTGAAGATGGAAAGTGTCACATTAACTCAACTATTTATTATTACAGAAACCCTCCAAGTGCCTCCTGAAATGACAAACTATACACCTGCAGGGGATGCTTTCTCCTGCACTGAGATGCGCCCACCTCTAGGGAGGGGCGTGGCGGCCAGTTATACAGCAGCCCTCCCCTGGCACCGAGATGCAGCTGCTTCTGGTGTGGAACACAGAGGCTGTTCATACCAGGATCCATCCTTCACGCGGCACTGAGATGCCACTGCCTTTGGGGTGGGGCCTGTGCCCCCTGTGAGCTGAGCACTTGGGTGGCCTCCCAGGAGAGGTTCAAATGCCACCCACCTGATTAGCAGAGCGCCCACCGCTGGCAGCAGGGTGCACATCTGCACATGTCTTGGTGCACCGAGCAAAATGTATTCCACACAGGGATGGGAAAAAATGAGAGGGAGCATTGGGTGGCACCCAGGGGTTATTTAGCTGCCAGGTGCCCGATACTCCTAGGCACCAGTGGCAGGATTCACACTTGCAGCCCCTCTGCCTTGCACAGCTCACGTAGCAGCCTGGCCGGTTGCGGGCGGCACGCCTGCAGGGAAGGTTTAACACCTGCGAGAAGGTAGCCGAGGGCAGCTCCTGTCTGTGGGGCCCTGGCCCTTTCCAGCGTAATGATGGCCTATAAAAGCCCTCGGCAAACAGCCTGTAAATTTCTGCGAGGTGTTTATGGAGAGGCTGGGCTTGTGGTGATGGGGCGGGGGAAGGGTTGGGACGGGTGCAGCGGGGTGCAGCCACCTCTGGGGAGAGACCAGCACCTTGGCAAAGCTCTCTAAGTGCTGGGCTCCCCCCAGTCCTCCACAGGGACCGGGGGAGATGGGTAACAGGGTGCAGCCCCCACCAGGGCCCCCCGGAGCAGGGCCCTGGAACCCTTCAGCCCACAGCCCCTGCCAGGGTTGGTTCCCTGCCCCCGGGAGCTAACTGAAGCAGGGGATCTCCCCCACTGAGCAAACAGCGGCTGCTGCTATAAAGGCTAGATAGCAGGCGGGGAGCTCCCTGCAGAAAAGGGGGCCATGCCACGGCCGGGCTGGACATGGCTGCCATGGGAAGTGCAGCCCTTGTTGTGGCCCCGGTGAATTGAGGGCCTGCAGCCCAGGCTCCTGTATGGGGGGGCCCAGCCCGGGTCACCCCCATGCACCTGCCACCTCCTGCCAACGTGCCTCAGGCCTGCCCTAGCAGCCCCCCCAACCAGGCCCTTTGCCCCCCATCGCACAGCAGGGTTGGTAATGAAGCGACCCAAGAAGGGCAGCAGGTGGAGGACAAGCCAAGGAATCCTGGGTTGGGGCGGGGGCCCTGTAGCTCCATGGCGGCCTCACACACACAACAACACCTCAGCTAACCAGGCTTCCTAAACCAAAATGGCTGCTTCAAGGCCCAATGAATCATGGGAGCTGACAAGTGTCCTAAACCAAAATGGATGTTTCAGGACCCAGGGAATCATGGGAGTTGACTGGGTTCCCCAAAAACAATGGCGGCCCCATGAGCCAAGGAATCATGGGAATCAATGGAAGTCCTCAATCAAAATGGCTGCCCCATGAGCCAAGGAATCATAGGAATTGACTGGGCTCCCCAAAATACAATGGCTGCTTCAGGACCCAGGGAATCATGGGAGTTGACTGGGTTCCGCCAAAACAATGGCGGCCCCATGAGCCAAGGAATCATGGGAATAGATGGAAGTCCTCAATCAAAATGGCTGCCCCATGAGCCAAGGAATCATGGGAGTTGACTGGGTTCCCCCAAAACAATGGCTGCCCCACGAGCCAAGGAATCATGGGAGCTAATTGGGTTTCCCAAAACAAAATGGCTGCTCCAAGCCCCAACGAACCATGGGAATCGATGGGTGTCCTAAATCAAAACGGCTGCATCAGGACCCAGGGAATCATGGAATTAACTGGGTTCCCCAAAACAAAATGGCCACTTCATGAGCCAAGGAATCATGGGAGATGACAGATGACCTAAAACAAAATGGCTGCTTGCCCAGGGGAAGAACCGTAGGACGCGGAGTTGACTGGGTTGCCCAGAACCCAGTGGCCTGCTCGTGAACCAAGAACTGATGGACTTGAATTGACTAACGGCCGCCCCATGAGCCAGGGCGCTGGCGGGGCGTCTCCAGCGCCAAAGCCCTGAGCTGTCTCTGACCAGGCTCTGCAAGTGGGGGGAGGTGTGTGGGTTACAGAGGCTCCCCCGGGGCTTCTGTTCTGGGGCATGTTTGCCAAAGAGGCTGTCTCCCGACCCAGTTCGTTCCTGTGCCCATCCTCCTCGGGTCCCCGTCCCCAGCCTGCATGCCCGCGCGGTGGCCCCGTGGGGCGACGGAGGGGGCGCTCCGAGCTGGGGCTTGCTGGAGGCAAACAGCTGCTCCTCTCCCATCACCCTTGCAGGGCGAGGCTGCTGCAGCCCGACTCACGTTCCGGCTGCCGGTTAACTATTAACCCTGCTGCGGTTAGCTCTGGCTGGGGGCACTGCCAGCATGGCAGGTCCCAAACTGCTGGGAGGCGCCTACTTCCCCCGCTGCAGGGCCTCTCTTCTTCCCCCCCCTTCCCCCGGCCTTGGGGAGTTCCCGGCAAAGCAGCTTGGGGGGAATTAGGGAAAATACCTCAGATGGACATGGGGGGGCAGCTTCTCCCCTCTTTGGCAGCAGGGAGGGACTGGACGCGCTCAGGCAAAGCCTGGTCCCTAGCCCCAGCCCCTTCTGGTGACCACAATGTGGCCCGGCACCACACCCCCGCGCCCGGTGCTGTACAAACCCCCAGCGGCAGCTCCCTGCCTCGAAGAGCCACGAGCCGCAGGAGGACGGGTGGCTGGGCCAGGCGGCCAAGACGTCCAGCCTTCCTCCTGACTCTTTTCCTGCCCCCAGGGGCTGTCCCCGAACCCTGCTTAGTGCAGCTGGGGGTGCCAGGGCCCTTAGGGGCCGCCTCCGCTCAGCCAAACCGAAGGGGCTAACTCCATTGAAAGGTCCATTGAATGGAAACACGGCGAATTTAACTCTCCCCCCGGCCCTCAGGGTTGGAAACCCACCTCCCTGGACTCAACCGCGGCCGCCTTCTCCCCGCTTCCTTCCCCCGGCCCCTGCCCGTCTCAGTGTCCCGCTGTCTCACACCTTGGAAAGAAACTGGCAGCACTGACAGGAGCATCTTTATACTCGCTGCCGTACCCGCACCCATCCCACCTTGCCGGAGACAAAGGCCCGTGTGTTCGAGCCGGCCTGCCCGCCTCGCCCAGCTCTGCCTGCCTGGAAAACACACAGGCCCCGTGTTGATGTAAGAATGTATGGATATATATAACACTGCGCCCTGCAGCCGGGCCGGGGGACGGATGTTTTCAGGGAAGCCGCCCGAGGATGTGAGGAAGGCAAGATCCACGGCGTCCCAGTGCGTCGCCTGGCAGAAGGGCTTCACGGCGGCTTCTCCACACCCGCCCGGGGCCCCGTCGGATGGCATTTCCAGGGGCGGCCAAGGCCTGGCCTCACGCAGGGCCCTCGGCTGATGAGCCCAACGTGACGGCCGCTTCCTGGAAGGATGGAGCGGAGGAGACCGGAAAGATTTAGGAGTTTAGTTTTCGTAGTGGGGGTGTAATAAACGCAGCAGCTTCCCGGCAGGCGGCTAGGAGGGGCAGAGCTCCTTCGCCCACCCACACCCCTGTGTGTCAGTGCCCACGGCAGCAGGGAGCGGGCTCTGAGCTTCCCATACACCGATGCCCGTTTGTGCCCATAGCAGGGACTAGGGGGCACTGTGCTCCCTACACACCCGTAGCGCCCAGCCCGACGGGGCCCTGACCTCGGTCACCGTGTGTCTGGGCAGCGCCTGGCCCTGATCTTGGTCACTTGTGTCTGGGCGGCGCCTGGCCCGGCAGGGCCTCGATTTCGGTCACCGTGTGTCTGGGCAGCACCCAGCCCGACGGGGCCCCGATCTCGGTCACCGTGTGTCTGGGCGGCGCCCGGCCCGACGGGGCCCCGATGTCGGTCACCGTGTGTCTGGGCGGCGCCCGGCCCGACGGGGTCCCGATCTCGGTCACAGTGTGGCTGTGTCAGGCGCTGCATACACACGTTAATTGCTTTGTGTGGGGGCCTGGGCTCGCCTGGACCTGGGGTGCTAACGGCACAGAGAGAAGGTAGCCAGTGAGGCCTGGGAGGACTCCCGCTCTGCCTAGCAGTCAAGCCCCCCTTGACCCCCATCAGGGACGGGTCCCACTGACAGAAAGGGGGTCCAGCAGGAGGGGAGAGGCGGGTTCCTACGTTTCTGGATGGGGCACTGGCTCGGGCCAGTTGGAGGGGGAGGCTGGAGGCAGTGTGGAGGCTGGAGGGGGGAGGTAGAGGAGCAGGACACATGGTGGGGGGAGCCATTTCTGGCCCGCCCTGGAGGCCTTTGAGCCAGGCTGCCTTTGGGGAAGGTGTGGGCTGGGCAGTGACGGGGCTGGGGGGGGCCATGACGGAGGCCCTGGGCTGGGCGCCTCAAAGGGTCCATTGTAGTGTGGGCTGCCGTGCGCGCCTGCCGGTTATTTATAGCCATGGCGGGTATTCCACGTCGCCGCTGCCCGCGCCCGCCGGGAAACTCACCTGGCCCAAGACAGCCGCCTGGAGAGGGGGGGGCCAGGCGGGCTGGGCTGCCCCCTGCGACTGCTGCTGTGCCACCCTCCTCCCCGCACGGCCGGCCCTGGGGGCACAATCCATCGCCCCCGGGCTGCTTGACAGCTAGGCAGTGCCAGTCTGGGGGCCCAGCCCTTGGCACATCATGTGTGAGCGCGTGCGTGTGCCTGTGTGCCCGGGGGTGCGTGTGCGTCCCCGTCCGTGGGTCCGTGTTTGCACGGCAGCGTGCACATGTCTGAGACAGCGTCTGTGTCTCGTACGTGTGTGTGTCTGGGACCCTGCGTGTTTATGTCCCTGTCTCTATACACGTGTGCGGGTCTGTGATTCTGCCTATGTGTGTATGTGACTCCATGCACATGTGTGTCTGTGACCCAGCGCATGTGCGTCTCTCTCGCATGTGTGCTCCTGGGATCCCGTGTGTGATTGTACGTGACTTTGTGTGTGGGCCTTTGTGTTTCAGGGTGTCTCTGAGTGCATCTGTCTGTGTGGTTTTGTACACGTGTGTGCATCCGCGTGTGTTCTGGAGGTGTGTTGGTGAGCCTACATGTCAGCCTGTGTGTGCCTTGCATGTACGTGTCTCTGTGGGCACTTGTCTCTGGATCTATGTCTCTGAGCGTGCATCTCTGTGTCTGTACATGACTGCATGTGTCCCTGTGTACTTGTACCTGTCTCTGCCTATATGTGTTTTGTACTCGTGTCTGTGTGCGTCCGTGTACATTTGTGTGTCTGTGTGCTTTGTATGTGTGTCCCTGTACATGTGCATGTCTGTGTGTTTTGTATGTGTGTCTGAATGTGCGTTTCTATACATGTGTGTCTGCACGGTTTGTACATGTGTGTCCGTGTGTCTCTGCATGTTTTGTATACGCGTCTCTGAACAGGTATGTGACTGCATGGTTTGTACATATATCTGTACATGTGTGAGTCCGTGTCTCTGCATGTTTTGTATGTGCCTCTGTACATGTGAGTTTCAGTGTGTCT
Organism: Rafetus swinhoei; assembly: GCA_019425775.1. Classification (NCBI taxonomy): domain Eukaryota; kingdom Metazoa; phylum Chordata; order Testudines; family Trionychidae; genus Rafetus; species Rafetus swinhoei. Next base: position 8,407,507 of record JAFJHL010000039.1, read on the forward strand.
GTGTGGTTTGTACATGTGTGTGTTCGCGTGTCTGCATGGTCTGTAGCTGAGTCTCTGTACACGTGTCTCCGGGTGTGTCTGGTTGTCCCTGAGCTGCAAACCCTCCAGCACCCCAGACCTGGCTGGGCGTGGAGCTGGGGGGAGCTCCCTGCGCTCCGGGGCTGCAAACCGAGGGGTGAAAGGTCAGCGCCCCGCAGGGATTCCCGCCCTGCCCTGCGGCGCTGGCCCGGGCGGGTCTGTTTTCACACGGGCAGTCCCCGAGGGCCGGGCTGACGCAGGTGCGTCCGGGTAGCCGGGCGTTCCCCAGGATCCCTGCTGTTTGCACTCACGCAGGCATGGGAGGAAATCTTTGCAGCAAAGCAAACAGAGGTGATGGGAAAGCCCTGCAGGGCTGGGCCCGGGGCCCCGGCCTTCACGGCCCTGTGAGCCCCACAGCAGGCAGCCGGATGTGGGGCATCCTGGTGGCTGGGTGGGGGCGCGGCTGGGAAGGGGCATTTTCACAGCCGGGATTGCTCGCTGGAAGCTGGGGCCGCCCCCGGCTTCCTTCTGGGGAGAGGTGGGGAGGGGGCCCAACTCAGTCTTCATTGGGTCAGCTGGTGGGGCTGGGGGCAGATCGGAGGGCACCTCTGGAGACTGCTGACACCAGAATTTGAACCTGGGGTCTAAGACACTAAATGCCTGTTCCTGGTTCCCCCCAGCCATTCCGTTCCGTCTCCTCCCCTCCCCCTTTCTCCCCATAGCCGTCCTGTCCCTCCCCTTTCTCCCCATGGCCATCCTGTCCCCTCCCCTTTCTACCCCCTTCCTAGCTGTCCTGTCCTCCCCTTTCCACCCCCATAGCCGTCCTGTCCCCTCCCCTTTCTCCCCATAGCCGTCCTATCCCTCCCCTTTCCACCCCCATAACCATCCTGTCCTCCTTTCTCCCCATGGCCATCCTGTCTCCTCCCCTTTCTACGCCTTCCCTAGCAGTCCTGTCTCCTCCCCTTTCTACCCTCCCAGCTGTTCTGTCCCCTGCCCCTTTTCACCCCTCCAGCCATCCTGTCCCCTCCCCTTTCTACCCCATAGCCATCCTGTTCCTCCCCTTTCCACCCCCATAACTGTCCTGTCCGCTCCCCCTTTCTACCTCCGCCCTAGCCGTCCTGTCCCCTCCCTCTTTCTCCCCATAGCCGTCCTGTCCTCCCCTTTCCACCCCCATAACCGTCCTGTCCTCCCCATTTCCACCCCCATAACCGTCCTGTCCTCCCCTTTCCCGCTCCTTAGCCGTCCTGTCCCCTCCCCCTTTCTATCTCCCCATAGTTGTCCTGTCCCTTCCCCCTTTTCACCCCGCATAGCCACCGCACCCCTCCCCTTTCCTGCCCTGCTAGGCAGTCTGCTCCCGTGACCCCAAGGGGAACCGGTGAGAGCTTCTTTCTGCGGAGATAAGCGGCAGGCTGTGCGTGTGTATGTGCGTGCGTGTGCATGCACACGGGTGTGCCCATGTGCATGCCCGTGCGCCCCATTCTCTCACGATCACACCCATGCACACACGCCCATCGCTCTGGCTCGCACACGTGCATACGCCACTCACCCCCTCCCCAGGCACAGTGGCACTAGTGCACGCACAGCTTTGCACCGCGTACACCCACACGATCATCTGCCCAGTGGGCGTGGGCGTGCACAAGTGTACACGTGGGTGTGGGCTGTGGGGTGCTTAGAAGACGTGTGTCTGGGCCAAGAGGAGTATCCACTCGGGATTGTCTGGGAATTGTGTGGGGACGTGCCAGTCCCCGTGTTTGCCTCCCCGAGGGGGAAGCCTGCACCTCCCAGCTGGGCCCAGCTCACCCCGGTACTTTTCCACTCCCGGCCGTAGCTTGTTTTCCTTTCCACCCGCTCCCCGGCCGGGTGTCCCCCCTTCTCCTTGCCCTGCCCCAGCCGGGCAGCTGGGACAGCTGCCTCTGTTTGCAGGGGGCAGCGCGGCCTAGGCCTGAAGCCGACGGGGGTTTATTTGCGGCCCGGGGCAGGGCTGTGGTGAGCCCCGGCGGGCTGGGAATAAACGCTGCTTTGCTGAGGGGGCTAATCGGACGGACGGGGAGTGTTTCTTGGTTTGGATGGAAACGGGGGGTGAAGTCAGGTCGTGGCTCCGGCAGATAAATTTAGAAGCACTTGGCCGGGCAGGGCTGTTTTCTACGGTCTGAGAGGAAAAAAAAAAGGGGGGAGGGTGACCCAGAGCCGGTCCGATGGCGCAGCTCAGATTTGCTTGTGTGCACCACAGAGGGGCTATAAACTGTACTGAGCACTCTAGTGCAGCCTGCAGGCCCCAGGAGAGATCAGGGCCCCATCGGGCTGGGCGCCGCCCAGACACAGTGACCGAGACCGGGGCCCCGTCGGGCCAGGTGCCACCCAGACACACAGTGACCGAGATCAGGGCCCCGTCGGGACGGACGCTGCCCAGACACACAGTGACCGAGATCGGGGCCCCGTTGGGCCGGGCGCCGCCCAGACACACAGTGACCGAGATCGGGGCCCCGTCGGGCCAGGTGCCATGCAGACACACGGTGACCGAGATCGGGGCCCCGTCGGGCCAGGTGCTGCCCAGACACACAGTGACCGAGATCGGGGCCCCGTCGGGACGGGCGCTGCCCAGACACACAGTGACCGAGACCGGGACCCCGTCGGGACGGGTGCTGCACGGAGTGAGAGATGGTATCTTCCCCAAAGAGCTTCCAGTCTAACTCCCCAAAGGGCAGGAAGAGAAACCGAGGCACAAAGAAGGGCAGGGGTCCATGCAGCTGGTCAGTGGCCTAGAACAGAAGCCAGGTGTCCTGAAACCTTGTCCAATGTTCTCCCCACTAGACTGCACTGTCCCGGGTTGGCACAGAGTCGGGATAACGCACCCCTCTCTCCGCGAAGGCACACATGGGCGCGCGCACACTGGCATACTAGGGTGGGGGCAGGGCATCTCTGGGCAAGGAGTCGCCAGCATGCACTGTGCTCCCGCTATCCCTAATTGGCTGGTGGCCCTCATCCCCGTCCCCGTCCCCACGCCACCAGCCACAGCCTTGACCTCCTCATCCCCAGCCCGGTCCCAGAGCCCATGCCCCCAGCCGGAGCCCTGACCCCCTCATCCCTGGCCCAACCCAGTGCCTGCACCCCCAGCCACAGCCCTGATGACCTATGCTCCACCCCACTGCCCCAGCCCTGGCCCCTGCACCCCCAGCCGGAGCCCTGGCCCCCCCACACCACAACCCTCTGTCCCAGCCTGGCCCCACCCCCGCCGCCCGTCACCTCCATGTCAGCGCCTAAAAACCGTCATTCTGCGCCCGGATGTCAAACCCGGGAGGGAACGTTGCTCGGGGGGCCCGGTGGGTACAGGCCTGGCACGGGGCCTGGGGCCCAGGCAGAGCGAGGAGCCACCCTTGGCTGCTGTGCCTTCGCAGGGGCCTGGGATCCAGCAGCCACTGGCCGGGAGACCCACGACCCTGGGTCCATTTTGCCCTGCGTGGCCGGGCCACAGAGAACCGGGCCCCCCTGTTTAGCCCCACGCGTTGGAGAAAGGACGGAGCCCGACCCAGCCATGCCCTGCCCCCTCTGCCAACGCCCCCCAGGCCCGAGGATTCCCCAGGACCATGCCCCGGCCGTGGGGCCCCCAGCTGGCATCAAGGGGCTTTAGAGGAGCAGAGTCACTGCAGGACAGTAGGGGGCGCTGGGCTGGGGCCCCCTCTCCCGGCCCCACCCCGCTCTCCTGCTTCATGGCAGGTGCCTGCTGCTCTCCGGCCATAAAGCGGGCGGGGTCCTTTCCCTTCCAGGATGCCACTTCCTGCTTGGGGATTTACGGCAGAGCCATCGGCTTCCCCCGGTCTCGCCTCCCGCCCAGGGCTGGGGCTCCTGAGACACGCCCTCCTCCCTCCCTGCGGGAGCCGGGCGCACGCCGTCTGGTCTTAGGCGTATTACGGTGGCAGCCGGAGCCCTTGAGGGAGATCAGAGCCCCGGCGCACCCGGCGCTGTGCGGACCAGAGAGAGACACACAGAGCCCCAAAGAACTCACAGTCTCGAGGGACAGAGCGTCCGCAGGGAAACTGAGGCACGGGGAGGGGACGTGACTGGGTCAAGGTTCACTCGGGGGGGTCTGCCACAGAGCCAGGAACTGAGCCTGGGTCTCCTGGAGCTAAGGCCGGTGCCGTAACCCCCTCGCCTCCATGCCACATCGTCAGGGAGCCAGCCCTGGGTTTGGGGGCTCTGGGAGATCACCCAGCGGGAGGGCCCGGAGCGGAGCGCCCTGCGGGCAGGTTTCCATGCAGGAGGTGCCACTGCAGTGACAGCTGGCGGCCCGGCCGAGGGCACAGAGAGAGCCCTCTCTCGTTGGGCACGCAGCTAAAAACAGCTCTGGAGAGGGAGAGACGGAGCCACCTCCCATCCCTGTCCCTCCCAGAGCCCTTGGGAAGCCCCAGCACGCCGGACTGGGGGCGCAGGGCTGGACTGGGCTCAAGGCGCCGGAGAGCTGAGGGTCCTTCTCTCCAGAAACCTCCTTCCGTCTGCCGAGCCAGGCAGCGGGGAGATAGAACAGAGCGCCAGAAATCTCCTCCTGCCTGACAGGGCGTCTCTCTGTCTGTCTGCAGACACCCCGTCAGTGCGTCTGCCCGTCTGTCTGTCTCCAGACACCCCGTCAGTGCGTCTGCCCATCTGTCTCCAGACACCCCGTCAGTGCGTCTGCCCGTCTGCAGACACCCCGTCAGTGCGTCTGCCCGTCTGTCTCCAGACACCCCGTCAGTGCGTCTGCCCGTCTGCAGACACCCCGTCAGTGCATCTGCCCGTCTGTCTGTCTGCAGACAGCCCGTCTGCATGTCTGTCGGTCTATCTGCAGACAGCACATCAGTGCGTCTGCCCATCTGTCCGTCTGCAGACACCCCGTCAGTGTGTCTGCCCGTTTGTCTGTCTGTCTGCAAACACCCCATCAGTGTGTCTGTCTGTCTCCAGACACCCCGTCAGCGCGTCTGCCTGCAAACACCCCGTCAGTGCATCTGCCCATCTGTCTCTCTGCAGACAGCCCGTCTGTATGTCTGTCTGCAGACACCCCGTCAGTGCGTCTGCCCGTCTGCAGACACCCCGTCAGTGCGTCTGCCCATCTGTCTGTCTGCAGATAGCCCGTCAGTATGTCTGTCGGTCTGTCTGCAGACAGCCCGTCAGTGCATCTGCCCATCTGTCTGTCTCCAGACATCCCGTCAGTGCGTCTGCCCGTCTGTCTTTCTCCAGACAACCCGTCAGTGCGTCTGCCCGTCTGCAGACACCCCATCAGTGCGTCTGCCCATCTGCAGACACCCCATCAGTGCGTCTGTCTGCCCATCTGTCTGCAGATATCCTGTCAGTGCATCTACCTGTCTGTCTGCAGACACCCCATCAGTCTGTCTGCCCGTCTGTCTGTCTGCAGACACCCCGTCAGTTTGTCTGCCCGTCTGCAGACACCGCATCTGCCCGTCTCCAGACACCCCGTCAGTGCGTCTGCCTGTCTCCAGACACCCCGTCAGTCAGTCTGTCTGTCTGCCCGTCTGTCTGTAGATATCCTGTCAGTGCGTCTGCCCGTCTGTCTGCAGACACCCCGTCAATCTGTCTGTCTGTAAGCAGACAACCCATCAGTCTGTCTGTCTGTCCGTCTGCAGACACCCCGTCACTGTGTCTGTCTGCTCGTCTGCCCGTCTGCAGACACCCCGTCAGTGTGTCTGTCTGCCCGTCTGCCCGTCTGCAGACACCCCGTCAGTGTGTCTGCCCGTTTGTCTGTCTGTCTGCAAACACCCCATCAGTGTGTCTGTCTGTCTCCAGACACCCCGTCAGCGCGTCTGCCTGCAAACACCCCGTCAGTGCATCTGCCCATCTGTCTGTCTGCAGACAGCCCGTCTGTATGTCTGTCGGTCTGTCTGCAGACAGCCCATCAGTGCGTCTGCCCATCTGTCTGTCTCCAGACATCCCGTCAGTGCGTCTGCCCGTCTGTCTTTCTCCAGACAACCCGTCAGTGCGTCTGCCCGTCTGCAGACACCCCATCAGTGTGTCTGTCTGCCCATCTGTCTGCAGATATCCTGTCAGTGCATCTACCTGTCTGTCTGCAGACACCCCATCAGTCTGTCTGCCCGTCTGTCTGTCTGCAGACACCCCGTCAGTTTGTCTGCGCTGCCTGCAGACACCGCATTCTGCCCGTCTCCAGACACCCCGTCAGTGCGTCTGCCTGTCTCCAGACACCCCGTCAGTCAGTCTGTCTGTCTGCCCGTCTGTCTGTAGATATCCTGTCAGTGCGTCTGCCCGTCTGTCTGCAGACACCCCATCAGTCTGTCTGTCTGCTCGTCTGCCCGTCTGCAGACACCCCGTCAGTGTGTCTGTCTGCCCGTCTGCAGACACCCCGTCAGTGTGTCTGTCTGCCCATCTGTCTGTCTCCAGACACCCTGTCAGTGTGTCTGCCCATCTCCAAACACCCCATTTGGGTGTCTGTCTGTCTGTTTCCCTCCATACAACCTATCAGTGTGTCCATCTGTCTGTCTCCATACACCCCATTTATCTGGCACATGTAGCTGAGCCGCTCTCTGACTCACCATCTGCCTCCTCTCTTTCAGGCAGGGGGAATCTCTTCGTTATGGCCAGTGTCACTGAAGGCAGCTCCATCCCGAGGACAAAGGAACAGGCTGGTGCACCCAGGAACAGAACTTTGCCCCTCACTGATCAGCTGAGGCAGCTCAGATCCAGGCCAGAGCAGTAAGAAGAGGCTCAAAGCCAGATCCCAGCTGGGGTCAATGGGCCGTAACATCATGCCAGTCAATGGAACAGATCCCAGCCGAGGTCAATGGGCCCAGCCAGACCACAGCTGGGGTCAATGGGCTGTAGCTCCACCGAAGTCAATGGGACAGATCCCAGCCAGGGTCAATGGGACAGATCCCAGCTGGGGTCAATGGGCTGTAGCTCCACTGGAGTCAATTGGCTGTATCCTAGCTGGGGTGAATGGGCTGTAGCTCTATTGGAGTCAATGGGACAGATCCCAGCTGGTATGAATGGGCTATAGCTCCACTGGAGTCAATGAGGCCAGATCCCAAGTGGGGTCAATGGGCCGTAGCTCCACTGGAGTCAATGGGACAGATCCCAAGTGGGGTCAATGGGCTATAGCTCCACTGGAGTCAATGGGGCAGATCCCAAGTGGGGTCAATGGGCCGTAGCTCCACTGGAGTCAATGAGGCCAGATCCCAAGTGGGGTCAATGGGCCGTAGCTCCACTGGAGTCAATGGGACAGATCCCAAGTGGGGTCAATGGGCCGTAGCTCCACTGGAGTCAATGGGACAGATCCCAAGTGGGGTCAATGGGCCGTAGCTCCACTGGAGTCAATGGGACAGATCCCAAGTGGGGTCAATGGGCCGTAGCTCCACTGGAGTCAATGGGACAGATCCCAAGTGGGGTCAATGGGCCGTAGCTCCACTGGAGTCAATGGGACAGATCCCAAGTGGGGTCAATGGGCCGTAGCTCCACTGGAGTCAATGGGGCAGATCCCAAGTGGGGTCAATGGGCCGTAGCTCCACTGGAGTCAATGGGGCAGATCCCAAGTGGGGTCAATGGGCCGTAGCTCCACTGGAGTCAATGAGGCCAGATCCCAAGTGGGGTCAATGGGCCGTAGCTCCACTGGAGTCAATGGGACAGATCCCAAGTGGGGTCAATGGGCCGTAGCTCCACTGGAGTCAATGGGACAGATCCCAAGTGGGGTCAATGGGCCGTAGCTCCACTGGAGTCAATGGGACAGATCCCAAGTGGGGTCCAATGGGCCGTGGCTCCACTGGAGTCAATGGGGCAGATCCCAGAGTGGGGTCAATGGGCCGTAGCTCCACTGGAGTCAATGGGACAGATCCCAAGTGGGGTCAATGGGCCGTAGCTCCACTGGAATCAATGGGGCAGATCCCAAGTGGGGTAAATGGGCCGTAGCTCCACTGGAGTCAATGGGACAGATCCCAAGTGGGGTCAATGGGCCGTAGCTCCACTGGAGTCAATGGGGCAGATCCCAAGTGGGGTCAATGGGCCGTAGCTCCACTGGAGTCAATGGGACAGATCCCAAGTGGGGTCAATGGGCCGTAGCTCCACTGGAGTCAATGGGACAGATCCCAAGTGGGGTCAATGGGCCAGATCCCAGCTGGCGTCAGGGGTTACAGTTCTGTCAGAGTCAATGGGCCAGTGTTTCCCAACCCAGCTCATGGGAGCACTCCCTGGAGATCTCCACATAACCCCCCACTGCCCTGCCTCAGAGGTGCCCATTCTGCCACCCACAATACCCACCCAACCCTCCCGCCGGGCATGGAGCCATGGACCAAACCGCTCCAGAACTAAACGCCACCCCAAACCTTCCCCCTTCCACTCCCAGAGCTGGGAGCGCTGCTGGCCAGCCTGCTCTGGCAGGGACACAGGACAGCCCAGACACCAAAAGCCAACCCTACCAAAACAAACCGCCCCCCAGCACGCACGGGAGAGAGAATGGGCAGGGGACAGATGCCGCTTAGTGCAGGCCTGAGACCGGCTCAGGTTCTGTGCCGGGATGATGGTGAACTAGGAGAATCTGTCAGAAAACCTCATTTCTGTTCTGCAGAGACTTGATTTCCAATCCAAAGCTGACATTTTAAACCCTCGAATCCTTTTGACGGTGGGGGGCCTATTGCTTGTCTTTGTTCCAGTTAGGTGCTTCGCTTTGTTTCGAGAATGTCGACCAATGTTTCCTCCAATGGTTTTCACCCCTGTGCGGAATAAAAGTTCTGTGCACCAAGGCATGTGCAGATGTGCACCACCCCTACAAACACATGCTGCCGGCTCAGGGCGCTCTGCGAATCAGCTGGGTAGCACCTGAATCTCTCCTGGGCAGTGGCCCAAGAGCTCAGCTTACCGGGAACACCGACTAAAAGAACATTGAGTCCAATCGGTACTGTGCCATTATATACCAGTGAGCAGGCTATTCCGACTGCTCTGTTCATGGCATGCAGAAGACGAAGGGGGAGGAAGCGGATGGATCGCATGACTGAACATTTTTACCGGCCCGAGAAAGGGCAAACGATCCAATTCGACTTTTGGCTGTTGGGAGATTTTGTGGGAAAGGAGGCAGGCCGGCCACATGCTCGGATTCCAGCGAAACGGCCTTTTCCGACAATAAACGGCTCTAAAGAGATCACGCTGCCCAGAGACATTTCGTTCGACCTTTGGGTTTCGTCTGCTGTCTGCGCTTGTCTGGGGTCTTCTCGGTCAGCTCTCCCGGGTGGGGGCTGTCTCCTCATGATGTCTCTGTGCACGTGGGAACCCCCTTCCCGGAGTCGGGACCAATGTTCCCTGGAAGCGGTGCGTGTGTGTGGTCACTAGAGATTCAATGCCACCCAGCTGATTAGCAGAGCGCCCCCAGCTCGGTTTGTGTGTCTCCTGGTGGTGCACATTCACACATGCCTCGGTGCACATAGAAAAAATTATTCCACATGTGGATGGAAAAAATCCACATGTGGATGGAGACGATTAGAGGGAACATTGCTCAGAGCCCCCGAAGGAGTATGGCAACAGAACACACAATTAAATCTTCACCCAAGATGAAGATCTGCCTTCCCAACGGCCATCACAATGTTTTATTCCAGTTACTGTTGCTAGTACCCAGCTCAGTCTGATAACATTCGGGCGTGACATTTCTCTATTGCCAAAGCAACATGTATCTTAGGATCCTTCCGTGGTGACGGGGCTCATGCAAGGAAGCTAGAAAGTCAGCGAGTCCCTCCCCAAACAAAGTTTCCCAGAGCAGGCCGTGTGTGTAGGGATCGCTCCCCCTCTTACTGGCATGCAGCCACCTCTGGGGAGGAGTGGGGTAGCTGCGCAGCAGCGCAGCGCAGCTGCTTGGGACAGGAGGTGAATGGAAGCATCAGGGGGGACTTTTAGGGAGGCCAAACCAAGTGTCTGAGTCGGAGCACAGGCAGCGTAGATCCCTGATCCCTCTCCCCTCGCTCCAAGCTGGCAGATCTCTGATCCCAGGACTCCCAGATCCGCAGCCCTGCAGATCCCAGGCCGGCTGGCCAGCAATGAATGACCCTTTCAAGCGAGGCAGCCCCAGGAAATCCACTCTCCCGGCCGAATGTTTAGACTCTTGGCCGGTGTGAGGCGCTGAGAGCCGGGAGGAAAGCGCGTGAATGAAGGGCCCCTGCTGGGTTCACACGCTTGGAACATCAGAAACCGCAGCTTTCCGGCTCCTGCCCCAGCGCCAGGGGAGCCAGGGCTCAGCCGGGAGCTGGCCCGCTGCCCGGCACAGGCTGCCCTGGATGGCAGCGAGGCTGGGACACAGAACCCAGCTGTTCAGGCGATGGCCCAAATGCGTCTGGCTCGTTCTAGCAGACAGGCTTCTCCGATGCCTACCCAGGCAGGAGAATTCCCTTCCTCTGCCCATCCTGTCTGGACAGTGCTCGGCCCGCAGGCACCGGCACAGCCTGGAGAGAGAGGCCAGCTCTGAGAAACCCGTCGGTCACTGGGGGAAACTGAGGCATGCCAGGACAGTGGGAGCTGCTGCAAGGTCATACGGCAACACCGTGTGGCCAGCTGGGGAGCGAACCCTGGAATCTGCCCCCCACCCCGTCCCATGTTCTAACCACTAGACCCCACTCCCTGCCCCAGTGTCAGGGGGTGGAACCCACGATCCTTCTCTCTGACCACAAGGCCCTGCTGTCTTCCCAAGGGAAGTTCTTCCACGTCCCAGATTCGCAGCACCTGGCGGGCTCAGCAGCAACGCCCAAACGGCCAGGAGGCCCCATTCAGGTACAGGGGGGTCTTTGAGCACGACTTTCTTCCCTGTGCTCGCAGCACAGCCGGGTCTAAGGGCTCCTCCGTCCCAGGCTGTGGGGCCTGCCCGTAGGATGGGGCCTGCCTGGGGCACCTCTGGCCTGCTGCAACAAAGGCTTCAGCCCATGGGTTCTGGGGGGCAGGGAATAGCCACAGCGCAGTGTTCTCCGGCCACGCCCCCGATTTGCCCCCTATGGGCCTTTGGGGGCAGAGAATAGCCTCAGTGCAGTGTGACCTGCCCACCCCCCGATCTGCCCCCTATGGGCCCTGGGGGGCAGAGAATAGCCACAGTGCAGTGTTCTCCGGCCATGCCCCCGATCTGCCCCCTGTGGGCCCTGTGGGCAGGGAATAGCCTCAGTGCAGTGTGACCTGCCCACCCCCTGATCTGCCCCCTATGGGCCCTGGGGGGCAGAGAATAGCCACAGCGCAGTGTTCTCCGGCCACGCCCCCGATTTGCCCCCTATGGGCCTTTGGGGGCAGAGAATAGCCTCAGTGCAGTGTGACCTGCCCACCCCCCGATCTGCCCCCTATGGGCCCTGGGGGGCAGAGAATAGCCACAGTGCAGTGTTCTCCGGCCATGCCCCCGATCTGCCCCCTGTGGGCCCTGGGGGCAGGGAATAGCCTCAGTGCAGTGTGACCTGCCCACCCCCTGATCTGCCCCCTATCCTCGGGGCGTGAGCAGGACTTTTATACCATCTGGGCACTGACGGGGGAGACTCGGGGTTGGTTTCCACCCCGTGCAGGCCTCTCGTGGTGCCAGCCGGGGGAGGAGGGATGGGGTGCCGATGAGGAGGGAGCCCGAGGTGCCTGGGGGCTCCTCTCTCAGCAGGGCGGGCCGGGGAGGGGCGGGCAGCCGCACACAGGGGCTTTCTGCTGCCATGTTGTTTTTTCCAGCACCGCGTGGAGTTGCAGAACGGCCCGGCACCCGCTCACACAGGCTCCATTCAGCCGCCCCGGCCGGAGCAGCCACCGCTGGCAGCCCCCAGCCTGGCTGTCCCTGGCCAGCCCATGGCATGGGGCAGCCAGCACGGATCGGCTGGGGGGAAGTGACTCAGAGACCAAGCACTTGGGAGGGCGGGGGGAGGTGTGTGGGGAGAGATTCATTCATAGCTTCCAGGGCCAGAAGGGGCCACAGTGATCAGCCTGAGACACGGCGTAGCCAGGCCAGGCAGCTGCCCTGAATTAGTCCCTCTGTGCACTGCAGCAGACAGACAGATGGAGAGAGAGAGGTGGAGAAAGAGGGTGTGTATGTGGGTCTGTATGGGATAAATAGACAGACAGACAGATAGATAGTTAGATAGATAGCTGGGGGTGTGTATGGGGAGAGAGAGAGAGAGAGAGAGAGAGAAAGCTGGGGGTGTGTATGGGGATAGATAGAAAGATAGATAGGTGAGGATGTGTATGGGGATTGAGAGAGAGAGAGAAAGAGCGTATGGGGATAGCTGGACCTGTCAGCGTACGGGGACAGCTGGACTGGTCAGCATATGGGGACTGCTGGACCGGTCAGTGTATGGGGATAGCTGGACCAGTCAGCGTATGGGGTCAGCTGGACTGGTCAGCGTATGGGGATAGATGGACTGGTCAGCGTATGGGGATAGCTGGACCAGTCAGCGTATGGGGACAGCTGGACTGGTCAACGTATGGGGCTAGCTGGACCGGTCAGCATATGGGGATATCTGGACCGGTCAGTGTATGGGGATAGATGGACCGGTCAGCGTATGGCGATAGATGGACTGGTCAGCGTATGGGGATAGCTGGACCGGTCAGCGTATGGGGTCAGCTGGATGGGTCAGCGTATGGGGACAGCTGGACTGGTCAACGTATGGGGCTAGCTGGACTGGTCAGCATATGGGGATATCTGGACCGGTCAGTGTATGGGGATAGATGGACCGGTCAGCGTATGGGGACTGCTGGACCGGTCAGCGTATGGAGATAGATGGACTGGTCAGCGTATGGGGATAGCTGGACCGGTCAGCGTATGGGGTCAGCTGGACGGGTCAGCGTATGGGGACAGCTGGACTGGTCAACGTATGGGGCTAGCTGGACCGGTCAGCATATGGGGATATCTGGACCGGTCAGCGTATGGGGATAGCTGGACCGGTCAGTGTATGGGGATATCTGGACCGGTCAGCGTATGGGGATAGCTGGACCGGTCAGTGTATGGGGATATCTGGACCAGTCAGTGTATGGGGATAGCTGGACCGGTCAGCGTATGGGGATATCTGGACCAGTCAGCGTATGGGGCTATCTTGACCGGTCAGATATGGGGCCCGCTGGACCGGTCAGTAGCTCTCATTACTCTGGGCTGGGGGGTCAGTCAAAGCAGACTGAGGCTCTGGTGAGATGCCCAAGCACCAAGGGCAGGGGCAGGGGCTCCGTCTCTCCCACCCCATGCCCAGAGGTGACCCCCATTGGAGGCCCTGGGGTTCCAGCTCAGCCAATCCCCACCCCCCCGTCTCCTCTCCTCCCCCCTCAGCTGGGCCGTGTCCCCACGGGCCGGGATGTACCAGCGGGAGCGGGGGGCGGGCGATTAGTGATTAATCCGTGCAGGGCGGGCGGGTCCCCGAGGGGCTGCCTGTCGGCCGGGGCTGCGTGGGCGCTGTGTTTGCCAAGCAAACTGTCCCTGCGGTCGTGGCCTGGGCCCGGAGGGAGCTGGGGACAAAGGTCCCGCGGCGGCGAGAGGCGACGTGGAGGGCTCGGGATGGAGGGGGCTGCTCCCCCGGTTGGGAATTGAGGATCCCCCGTCTGGAGGGGAGATGCCCAGGGCTTTGGGGGCAGTGGGGAGAGCCCGGCTCCCCCCCCCGCCCGGCTGGGGCTGCAAGGCAATCACAGGCAAAGGACTTGGAGGCTGGCAGTGGCACGGGCGGGCCGGGGGCCTGGAGTCCTGATGGGGCTGGGAAGGGAGGGGCTGCTAGGGCTCCGGCCCCGTCGAGGTGCTGGGAGTGCGGGAGTTGGGAGCAGGGCCCATGGCGGGCCGGGGAGGGGTGGGGAACTGGGCTGGGGAAGGGGGCTCATCCTCCAAGCTCCAGCTCTTCTCCACCCCGGAACCGGCCACAGGGGGTGTCAGGGGACAGGCGGTGTCTGGAATAATCCAGTTTGAGCTGTATAGGGTGCCCCCATTGGGGGGGGTCAGGTCACACCCCTCTCCCCCAATGGGTGGGGGGAGACATTACTGACCCCCCATTGGGGTGTTGGATCACACCCGTCTCCCCCGCTGGGCAGGGGGACCCCAGTAACCCCCCATTGGGGTCCTGGGTCACACCCATCTCCCCTGCTGAAGGCAGAACATTCCCCAGGGAGGGGGATCAGGCCCTGCCTCGTTGGCCTCCCCCCGGTGCGGAGCACACGGTGGGCTGAGGGGAGCTCTGAGCCAGCGGAAGGGCTCTGTGTGGTTAAAGCCCTAGCTTGGGACTCAGGGATTGCAGGTTCTGCCTTTGTCACCTTGGGACAGTCACCTGCTACGCCCCGTCTGTCTGGGGGAGCTGGGAAGAAAGCCCTCCATTTGCCTGTGCAGGAGGGAACCTCTTAGGGGCAAAGGGCTGTCTCTCACCCTGTGGGGGCAGCACCCGTCCCGCCAGGGCCCTGGTCTCCGTCACTGTGTGTCTGGGCGGCGCCCAGCCCGACGGGGCCCTGATCTCGGTCACTGTGTGTCTGGGCGGTGCCCGACGGGGCCCTGATCTCGGTCACTGCGTGTCTGGGTGGCGCCTGGCCCGACGGGGCCCTGATCTCGGTCACTGTGTGTCTGGGCGGCGCTCGGCCCGACGGGGCCCTGATCTCGGTCACCGTGTGTCTGGTCAGTTCTCTTTTTTTTGAGAAAAATCAAATGCCGGACTATTGGAGTTTCCTGCAGGACAGAAACTCCAATTTTCACTCTACTCTTCCAGAGTGTTTTTTTTTAATGATCGTGCACACCCCTCCCGAAAAAGGAAAGACACACTTAAAACCAGCCATCCACAAACACATCTCTCTCTAAAGTATGATATATTAAAACCGACTCTATCAATCCCTTTTCCAAAGCAAATATTTAAATATAAAGCCATTTACAAACAACAAAAACATCGTAGAACAAATTCCCCACCCCCAGCTTCACACTCGGGGGGCCCATTTTGACCCCGGCCCAACGAAACCCCTTGACTGTAACAGTGGAATCCTGCCATGTGTGGCTCTCCAAGCTCTGGGGGTCCCCGAAAAGCCCCGGGGGTCCCCAAAAAGCTCTGGGGGACTGTAACATTTTGGCAGAGAGTTTCCACGGGCCCTGGGCTGCTCCCAGATTCGGAGTTTGAACCGGGGCTGGACGTACTCCCAGGAAGTGGCCAGGACGAGGGGGGCTGTAGAATGTGTGGCCCTTCCCACCCCCCACCCCCTCCCCCAGCTGTTGCTTTGGGGAGAAACTTTGCCCTGCTACCTTGGAAGTTTTGGCAGGGGGGCGGTGCGGAGGGGAGATGGGTGAGGGCCTTTTCCACACCGACACAAGGAGCTCCTGGTCAAAAGGTTGGCAACGGGCCTACACAGTGCCTGGCACCAGAGCTACCCTCCTGTTTCTTCCCACCCGTGGTACATGGCGGATGACGGAAGGGAAAGTCTTATCATCGGGAAGGGGGGCAGTAGGTGGGGAAAGGGCATCCGCCTCTCGTCCCTGGTCTCCCCAGGCAGCCGTTACGAGGCGTTGAGCAGAGAGCGGCTGTACAGGCTCTGGTAGTAGGAGCTGGTTTCGCTGAGCGAAGTGGCCGTCTCGTAGGCGTGTTTGCCGTCCGGCGCAGGCGGGGAGCCGTAGCCGCTGTAGGCCACGGCCTGCTCGTAGGCCTTCAGGTCAATCTTGTGGCTCTGCTCGGAGGACATCAGGTTGGTGATAGAGAAGGGGTGATTGAAATTGTACTGAGGGTCCATTTTGAGGTCGTTCGGGAGGTCCAGGCTGGCGATGGAGGAGGGGAAGTAGTGGCTATTCATGGGCTGGGCGAGGGGGGAGGCCTTGGGGGCCGGGGAGGAGCCTTGCACGCCAGAGCAGTCCAACTGGACAAGGCCCCTGTGCTCCTCAGAGCCGTGGGAGGCGTCGGAGTGGCCCGACTCGGCCCCTTCCGAAGCCGGGTTGGGGCTCTGGCCTTCCTGGAGCCGCTCGGGATGTTTGGGAGCCGGCTCCTGGGCGCCGGACGGCTTGGCGTTGGGCTTCTTGGCCTTGTCTTCCAGCTTGAAGCGCTTCTGGCGCCGCAGGTAGCAGCCGTTCTCGAACATGTTGCCGGAGTTGGGGTGCAGGGCCCAGTAGGAGCCCTTGCCCGGCTTGTCCGGGGAGCGGGCCACCTTGACGAAGCAGTCGTTGAAGGAGAGCGAGTGGCGGATGCTGTTCTGCCAGCGCTGCTGGTTCTCCCGGTAATACGGGAAGAGGTCCATGATCCACTGGTAGATCTCGTTGAGGGTCAGCATCTTGCTGGGGGCCTGCTGGATGGCCATGGTGATGAGGGAGATGTAGGAGTAGGGGGGCTTGGCGTGGGTCAGCGTGCGCCGCTACGATTTGTTGACCTCCTTGGGCCGGCTGATGCCCGAGGCGGGATACCCCAGGGGGGCCAGGGGCTGGCTCATGTTCGGGTAGGGCGCCAGGGAGCTAAGGGTGGGCGCCTGAGCCCCCAGCGGCGTCAGCACCGGGCTGACAGGCGACGTCACGGTGGGCAGGCCCATGGCGCTGGTGGGGCTGGTCAGCCCGGGGAGGGAAGGGCTGTTGAGGCCTCCGCTGGGGTAGCTCATGTTGATGGAGCTGGGGGAACTGAGTGAGTTGAGCGTCATGTAGGAGTTGATGGTGTTCATCGGCCCCAGGGTGGAGGTCATGGTGCTCACGGACGGATAGACCTAGGGGGAGCCAAGGGACAGGGTTAGCCATGCACAGAGGGTCTTGCTTCGGCCTAGCCCCAGAGTGACCTACTCCGGGGGTTGGTTATGTGAGGCGGTAACTCACACACCAAGGGCTGGCTTCTGCTCTCAGCTACACGAGGGGCAGTGTGGACACAAAGGAGTCGCTCCTGATTTGCACCAGTGTAATCAAGGGCTAGATTTGCCCCCAAAGGGAGGGGTTGTACCAGGGAAAGTAGCAATCAGGAGGGTGTACAGATATAGGGCTGTTTTCTGATCTTCTCTAAACTGGAACGAATCTGGATTCAGTCCAGTTTACACCAGGCCAAAATCTGGCTCTAATACTACGGACTTCAGTGGAGTCATTCCAGAGTTACGCCAGTGGAAGCTGCAATCAGAACCCGGGCCTTCTTCCCTTGACATCAGGAGTGACTCCAGATTTACACCGGGGTCCCCGCCGGCCCAAGCAGCCAAATCCAGCCCCTCCGCTCCCAAGACCGCCATTTCTCATGTGAAAAAGCTGCTTCTTTTACATCCTGAGCCAACCGGCTCTCCTTCTCCTTCTCCTTCTCTGCGGCCGGAGGAAGAGGAAGGCCATACACCCAGTGTTTTGTCCCCGTCTCAGGTCACCTTTAAAGTCGAGTGTATTAAACAAACAGCTTAAGACCAGACCAACTAGAATCAGGTGTAAGAAGGACGCCTGCTATTTACTCTAGATAGGGTGTAATGGAAAGGGCTGTTGAGCCTCATTTACGAGCGCTGCCCGGCTGCCACGCAATGCGGTTGGTGCCACCTCGCTCGCTTCACGCCGCGTGTTTGCTGCCTGGGTTGTTGAGCGTTGCTAAGTTCTGCTCTCCCAGGGCCTGGTTGGAAGCCCGGAAAAGCTGCCATCGATCTCAATGGGGGTTCGATTAGGCTCCCAACCCAGGAAAAATGCTCAGCCTGCCACAGCCAGCCCTGTGATCCCCCAGTCGCTCCTGAACTGAGCCTGACCACCTGTGTTCACCTGAAATGTCTTCCAGGAAAGCCTTCAGGCTGCTCTCAGAGACACCAAGCCCACTTCCCCAAGCAGTGTGTCCCCACAGTCGGTCACCAATACAAGGACCCGATTTCCAGTTGGTTCTGCCTTTCTTACAGGATTTCAGGGCCTGGTGTTTTCTCTCCAGGATGATACTTAGACACTGATCAAGACTCCTAGGTCTGGGAGAAAAGGTCATCGAGTCCAGCCTCCCAGGTCACCTCCCCAGCCCGGACTCTTCCCGTCTGTCGCCTTTTCCCCAGCCCCTGCTTGGTTTTGTGGCTTTTCTTGCGCCCTCACCAATTTGCCAGCCTCCCTTTTAAAATGCACCCCCCAGAGCTGGACGCAGGCGCTGGTGTCAGTCTCGCGAATGCTGGATACGGAGGAGAAATCCCCTCTCTGCCGCTCTGAGACCCTCTGCTGAAAAGCTCGCGGTAGCCAAGGCATTGTCTGGGGGTGAACAGCTCAGGGGCACGTGTATGGGGATAGATAGACAGACAGACAGACAGATAGATGAGGGTGTGTATGGGGATAGATAGATAGACCGACAGACAGATAGATGTGTGTACGGGGAAAGATAGACAGACAGACAGATAGATGAGGGTGTGTATGGGGATAGATAGATATATAGATAGATGAGGGTGTGTATGGGGATAGATAGATAGACCGACAGACAGATAGATGTGTGTACGGGGAAAGATAGACAGACAGATAGATGAGGGTGTGTATGGGGTAGCTAGACAGATAGATAGATAAGGATGTGTATGGGGATAGATAGACAGACAGACAGATAGATAGATAAGGCTGTGTATGGGTATAGATAGATAGACAGACAGACAGATAGATGTGTGTACGGGGAAAGATAGACAGACAGACAGATAGATGAGGGTGTATATGGGGATAGCTAGACAGATAGATAGATAAGGATTTGTATGGGGATAGATAGACAGACAGACAGACAGATAGATGAGGGTGTGTATGGGGATAGATAGGCAGACAGATAGATAGATAGATGAGGGTGTGTATGGGGATAGACAGACAGACAGATAGATGAGTTGAGAGGAAGAAGCCCTTATTCAAACAGAGCTATTTGACATTGACACGTCACCAGGAATCCAGAGAAGGGCTCCGGGAATGTGGAGGTCTGAAGGGACTGAGGTGAGGCAGCTGCAGCTGCCTGTGTGGCCGAAGGGGTGGCCGGGGCCTGTGCATGAGCCCTTGGGATGGCGCCGGTTTAGACACAGAGCAGTGAAAGCAGCACAGCCCCTCATGTGGCCGCGGTTCCTTCGCCTTCCTGGCAGTGTTGCTTTTTCCTGGGAGCCTAGTTCTAGCAGAATCCAACGTGCCTTTCCGCCCGACGCAAGCCAGAGTCCTGAAACTTCCCAAATCGAAGCCCCACCCATGTGCCCCCCAAACGCTCTCACACCTTTGAAACCGTCATCCAAAATTCACAGGGCTCTGGTGCCCAGCTGAGCCCAGCTCTCCTACACCACTTCCAGCCTCCCAGGCTTCCTCCAGCCCTCCTGTGCTATCTAATTAGCCCTCCTTGTGAAGCGGGAGTCACTAGTCCCATTTCCAGGGTAGGGAAACTGAGGCACAGAGTGGGCAGTGGGAAATATTCACAGAAGCATCCAAGGAAGCAGGTGGGTCACAACAGACCCCCGTCTTATGCTGTAACCAGGAGGGCTTGCTCCAGGTTACCCTAGGCACCTTGTTCTGTCATTGGCCTTGGCGCAAAGTGGTGTGAAAAGCTACCAGATCGGAGCAGCTCATGTTTTGAACCCGCTTGGCCCTGGTAAAAGACGCTGCATCAGTGGGATGGGGAGCTAAGAGCAAAACTGGGCTGCTTCTCCATCACAAAGAGAAGGTCCTGGAGGAAAGAGGAAATCTTGGAGGCAACTGGGACAAGTTAGAAGGGGATAGTCTACAGGAAACAGCTGCTCAACCTGTGCTCACTTTAAGGGCAGGGGGGAGTCAAGCAGAACATTTTTTTCAGCTGCAAACTTGATTTGGAAATGTGACTTGTGAGCCACATGGGAGTTGTAGTTCAGACGCTTTATGCTCCCCATTCTTCTCTATAAGCCAGTCTCTCTGGTCAGACTACATCTCCCATGATGCACTCTGGCCACCCATCAGGATGAGGGACCATGTCTGCATCATGGGAATCACTGGCTGTGTTGCACCATGGGAGGTGTAGTCCAGCTGAGGCGATTTCCCCTAAACGGCGATTAGGACTGGAGGAAACTGAACTATAGCTCCCAGGAAGCAAGAATCGGAGCTGGGTAACTACAGTTTGGGGGCATGTTGGTTTTGCGATGACAAGTTGAACCTTTCAGCTCCTTGTCACACCAAACATCCATTAGCGCAGTGGTTCCCAAACTTTTCAGCATCACGCCCCCATTTTGATTTTTGAGAAACCCTCACGCCCCCCCCAAAAAAATAGCAGCAAAACTTGCTGAGGGTGGAAAAAAAAGAACTGACCGGGGACGAGAAACAAAAATAGCATCAAAACTTGGGAAGGGGGGGAGATTAATGGGGGGGCTGGGTTGCCTCGTGCCCCCCCTGGAATTTCTTCACGCCCCTCCAGAGGGGCACGCCCCCCAGTTTGGGAACCCATGCATTAGTGGAACCCCCCCCTTTTCTATCCAAATGCAACATCTTCCACGCCGCAGGCTCCGTCAACATGGATCCTCGTGCCAAGGTCTCCTGCGGCCACCTCTGGGGGGCAACGTGGCAGCCAGGAACGCTGCCTCACTAAGTTCCATGGGTGGGAGAACACAGCATTCAAAACTCATCTGGACGGTTTCCCCCCAAAATCACTCTCCCGCTGGACCAGACGGAATCCAGATATTTACGTTGTTGAACCAAAGCTGAAAGCCTCACTCAATTCCCCTGACTCCGGGGGGCTGGGATTTTTAGAAAACCAGAGACCGTTGCGAGACTCGGAGTAAAACGGTCAGCATGGGCATTGCTGGGAATAACGTCTCCTTCTGAATCTCCATTTGGATTTCCAGACACATGCTAGCATATGACCTCAGAGGAGAGGCTGAAAGAATTGGGCTTGTTTAGTTTGGAAAAGAAAAGACTGAGAGGGGACACGAGAGCGGTTTTCAAGTATCTGAAAGGGTGTTACAAGGGGGAGGGAGAAAAATGGTTCTCTTTGGATGGGACAAGAAGCGATGGGCTTAAACTGCAGCAAGGGAAGTTGAGGCTGGACATTAGGAAAAACTTCCTACCTGTCAGGGTGGTGAAACACTGGACTAAATTGCCTAGGGGGGTTGTGGAATCTCCATCACTGGAGATACCTAAGAGCAGGTTGGACAGACACCTGTCAGGGATGATCTAGATCATGAGTTCCCAAACTGGGGGGCATGCCCCCCTGGGGGTGTGTGAAGAAAATCCAGGGGGGGCACGAGGCAACCCAGCCTCCCCCCTCCATCAAGTTTTGCTGCCCCGCTTTTTTTTTCCTCGACAAGTTTTGCTGCTTTTTTTTTTTACAGGGGGGGCATGAGAGTTTTTTCAAAAATCAAGAAGGGGGGGCGTGCTGCCGAAAAGTTTGGGAACCACTGATCTAGATGGTGCTGGGTCCTGCCGTGAGGGCAGGGGACTGGATTCGATGACCTCTCAAGGTCCCTTCCAGTTGTAGGATTCTAGGACTGTAGGAATGGAAGCCGGTAGGCAGGCTGCATCGTTGTTGCAGGGTAACGTGAATGTACTGAGCTGTGTACATGGCTTTGTTCGGGTGGCTTTGGGCATTAGCCAAGTCCTGGAACTGATTTTCAGAGGTGTTTTGCCCTTTAAAAGACTCACCGATTCGGACTTTAAAGCCAGAAGGGACCAGCATGAGCATTGTCTGACCCCCTGCATGTCGCAGGCTGCCAAATCTCCCCGACCCGCTCCTGCACTAAACCCCTACCCTCTGGCTGAGTGACTGACATCCTCCAGTCATAGTTTAAAGAGTTCAAGTTACAGCACATCCACCATTTGCTCTAGTTTAAGCCTACAAGGGACCCCACGCCCCATGCTGCAAAAGGTGTCACCCGGCCCCCACCTCCAGTGTTCCTTGTAAGCTTGTGCAGCTGCTCGGGAGAGATTCCAATGCTGCCCAGCTGATGTGCAGTGCACCCACAGCTAGGTTTGTTTCTACGGGTGGTGCACATCCACACAGGCCTTGGTGCACAGAACAAAATTTATTCCGCACATAGATGGAAAAAAATCTGCACGTGGATGGAAAAAGGTTAGAGGGAGCGTTGCCCACTGCCCCGGGACTCCGCCAATCTGATCTGGGGGACATCTCCATCCTGACCCCAAACATGGGGGATTTCCATCCTGACCTCTAATCAGTTAAATCAGGAACTTGTGGGTGTGATCCACCTGCCAGACCCCCGGGAAATAACTCAGTGTCCCACCGCCAGCCGATGGGGATATTTGCTGTACCAAATCGCAGATCGGCCACGTGGTGTCCCACCGTACCATTTCCTCCAGAAATGTCTCCAGCCCACTCTTGAAGCCAGGAGGGCAGTTTTGCCACCACTGCCCCCCTAGGAAGCAGCTCCAAAATGTCACCCCTCTGATGGTGAGAAATCGTCGTCTAATTTCAAGCCTACATGCGTTGGCCAGTACGTAGCTCTTTGCTCTACTGTCAACACTGGCACGTGTCTTAAAACGCCTCCCCCTCCCTGCAGCTAATCCCGCTGATGTGTTTACAGAGAGGAATCAGACATCCCACCAGCAAGCCAAGTAGGTTCTCCATTCGGTGGATCATCGGTGGCGGGTGAAGACACAGCCAGGGAAGGCAAGTCCCAGCCCCGCCCCTTCCATCTGAGGCCCGCCCCTGGTGCCAAGCCCCGCCCACCCCCAGAGCCAAACCCCGCCTACCCCCAGCCCAATCCTTCCTGGCCACCTGGAGAGCAGGGGCTGCCGTGCCGTGGTCCCAGCCCTTCCTGGTGGCCGGGGAAGCCGGGCGGCCGCGCTAAGGTCCCAGCCCGCCCCAACGTGTAGGCACTTTTGGGAAGGCTGTGCCTTCCCCTTGCCTACATTACCGGCCTCCCATGCATTTGACCTTCTTAAACATGGGAGACGTAGGGCACTCACAGGATTCCAGATGAGTGGAGCCCTGCAAATCCGCAGGTCTCTGCATCCGCGCACGGCAGTGAGGGTATCTGCGGCTCAAATTTTGTATCCACACTGGGGCACTGTTTCAGATTTTGATGGGGGGGGGTGACCTGTGCATGCTGTGATGGGGGGCGGGGGGGAGAGTGAGGACAGTGGCTTCAGCAGTGTTACTGAGCATGCTCAGTGCAAGCCAAGCACCAAATGTGGGGGGCAACCAGTTCCTTCCGCCTTCCCCCTCCCCCCCCCACATCATCTCTATCCCAGGGCTACTAAGGCATTGGAAATGCTGCTTTTTTTGGCAGACAACTTAGCAGCTAGCAGGAGCACTGTATCTATCTCCTATATAAAAGAAAGCAAATGAAATAAATACCCACTCAGCTCTAACACTGACGTATTCTGACATCATGTGGCAAGTCACTCAAGGGACACTGGTTGGCCTTAAAATGTTAATGTCTATTCTTAGTTTGTTACTAACTCTGGGGAGAGAAAGAGACCCTGCCAGGACTCCTGGGTGCTCTCAGCTCGGGAAGGGAAGGAGAGCTAGTGGGTTACAGCAAGGGGAAGATACATTTCAGCTGTATATAAGAAAATCAGAATGGCCAGACTGGGTCAGACCAAAGGTCCTTCTAGCTCAGTATCCTGTCGACCGACAGTGGCCAATGCCAGGTGCATCAGGAGGACTAAATAGAAGACACAGACACACAGTGACCAAGACACACAGTGACCGAGATCAGGGCCCCGTCGGGCCGGGTGCTGCCCACACACACAGTGACCGAGATCAGGGCCCCAACACGCTGGACACTCCCCAGACACACAGTGACCGAGATCAGGATCCTGTCGGGCCGGGCGCCGCCCAGACACACAGTGACCGAGATCAGGGTCCCGTCGGGCCGGGCGCTGCCCAGACACACAGTGACCGAGACGGGCTGTCCTGCTCCTTGACAGACATGGAGTGAGATGGTCTCTCCCCAAAGACCCCAGTGTCTGAGCAGACGAAAGCAGGATCTTTGTCCGAATGGAGAGAGGGAGCCAAGGCCCAGGCAGTTTCAGGGCCTGGCCCAAGGTCGCACAAGGCGATAGCAGTGGGGCTGGGAAGCTGGCGGGGTCTCGCATGTGAGGTTTGTGCATGAAGCCAGACCGAGAGCTCTGCAAATATTAACCGAGTCACCCTCCCGATGCCCTCTGGCTAACGTAATTAGCTCCCTTCTACAGAAGGGAAACCGAGGCACGTTGTGAGTGGCAGGGCTGCGAGGACACTTAAAGAGCCCATGGAGCCAGCTGGCATTTTATTTGCTGCCAGTATCTTCAATGTAAATACTGACCCCGCTCCCCCGGTTCCCTTTCTGCTGATTGCTGTTCAGCACTTATCTCTCCGGCCTTGCGTCAGCCCCGTATCATTCAGCCGGGAGCTCCTGCCCCGTGTCATTCCCGGGGGGCAGGCGAGTGGGCCGGAGCAGGGAGCCTGGAGAAGGCCTTGGTGGTCTTTGTATGCCTGGGAAAAGTTGGCGCAGAAGAATTTTCAGCTAGGTTCTCCAGAGTCTATTCTACTGGAACCCTTCTGCCAGGTGCAGCCAGCAGCCACCGGGGCCGGGTTCAGTATCCAGGGGTCCCTCTCCATCCGGCAAGCACAGAACTGGCTCGAGCCCCCGCCCAGTAACGGGGAAATTCACCCACCACCCCTTGCGCTGCCGCTCGGGCACTCGCTCGCCGCCCCGCTCTGCCAGCCTCCCTGCTGGCCGCTGGTCCACATTCACCACCTGGCTGCCCCTACCTCTGTGCTGTGAAACCTGGCCCCCTCTCATATGATTCCAGTGCTCACGGAGCATTTCACACAACGAAGAGGCTTCGTGTGAGGCTATTTTCTGAACGCAGAGGGCAGAGGGCGGGGGGGGGAGGGAGGAACATGTAGACCACCCTAGGGAGAACCTCTGGTAAGGGTTTGCTGCCTCCCGGTTGGGATACCTGCCCGCACCAGTGTTCCCTGTAAGCTGGGTGCTGGTGCGGGTGTCCAGGAGAGATTCCAATGCCGCCCACCTGATTAGCAGGGTGCCCACAGTGCCCAGAGCCAGCAGCGTGTGTTTCTACTGGTGATGCACATGCCTTGGTGCACGTGACAAAATGTATTCCGCACATGGATGGAAAAGCTTAGAGGGAACATTGGCCCCCACTCCTCTTCCCTTCACAGGGCTCCCCCCTCCGAGCCTCTGGCTGAATGAGGTTCTTTAAACGGAGGCAGCCCCCCTCATTTGGGACAGATTAAGCACCAGTCCTGCTTCTCTGTATTCCCATCATAATTACAGCGTTGGCAGCCACATTTCCCTACCCCTGCATTCAGCGCTACCGTAATTCGTACCTCGCACCAGCCAAAGATGAGCACTCTGACACCGCTGCGTCTGCGGGGTGTGTAAACAAAGCAGGAGTAAACTGTGTGTCTGTAAACACAGTCTCTTCCAGCTAGCTGTCAGGGGAGCACTCATTCAGACCTGGCAGGCAGACAGACAGACAGATAGATAGATAAATAGGTAGACAGATAGATAGAAAGGGTGTATGTGGATGGATGGATGGATGGGTGGATGGACGGACAGACAGATGAAAGGTGTATTTGGGAATGGAGGGAGGGTTAGACAGAGAGACAGGATAAAGGAATGAAGGGGGATGGATGGACAG
The DNA here is from genome assembly GCA_019425775.1 of Rafetus swinhoei. NCBI lineage: Eukaryota > Metazoa > Chordata > Testudines > Trionychidae > Rafetus > Rafetus swinhoei. The sequence continues at coordinate 8,432,927 of JAFJHL010000039.1, forward strand.
ACTGGCAGATGAAAGTTGTGTATGGGATGGATGGATGGATGGACGGATAGATGAAAGGTGTATATGGAGATGGATGGATGAAAGGTGTATATGGAGATGGTGGATGGACAGACAGACAGATGACGTGTGTATGGGGATGGACAGATGGACGGACAGATGAAAGGAGGGTATGGGGATGGACGAACAGACAGACAGATGAAATGTGTGTGTGGGGATGGATGGACGGACAGACAGATGAAACGTGTATATGGGGATGGACGGACGGACGGACAGATGAAAGGTGGGTATGGGGATGGATGGACGGACAGACAGACGAAAGGTGGGTATGGGGATGGATGGACGGACAGACAGACGAAAGGTGGGTATGGGGATGGATGGATGGACGGACAGACAGACGAAAGGTGAGTATGGGGATGGACAGACGGATAGACAGCTGAAAGGTGGGTCTGGGGACAGACGGACAGACAGATGAAAGGTGGGTCTGGGGACGGACGGACGAACAGACAGACGAAAGGTGGGTATGGGGATGGACAGACAGACAGACAGATGAAAGGTGGGTCTGGGGACGGACGGACGGACAGACAGATCATCTCTAATCTTCTGCTACGTTATTAGTGTTCTGTTCCCAGGCACCCTGCTCCCTGCCCAGCAGCAAACCCCCGGCTGTGGGTGTCCCGTGGGGGGTGCGTGTCACTCGCCTGGGCCTGCCCACATGGCTCCACGCACACAACACGCGTGTCGGTGGCTGGGCGGCCGGGCAGAACCGTGTGGCTGGACCTGCAGCCCCTGCAGCCGCAGAGGAATTTGGTGCCTCTCGCAGCCTGGGCGGCCCCAAATCCTTTCCAAACAGGGCGATTGTGCAAGGCAAACACCGGAGCCATTCTCACCCCGCAGCCTTGGACATTGGCATCGGCTCTATCGCAAGCGGGAAGGGGGGAGGGGGCAGCCAGGGCACCGGGGTTCTCCCCCGGCCCTCCCCTAAACAGCAGAAGAATCTTTAACCTCCTGTGGGACAGGGCCCTTCCCCCACACCCCACACTCACAAGGCAGAGACGGGAACCCATGCCTCCAGAAGAGCGCCCCCGGCTGGCCACTGGGCTCATTACAATTCCCCAGGCACCCCCAGGCACAGCCCTCATGCCTGGCGGAGCCCTGTGACAACGGAAGAGGCTTTGTTTAGGGCCGCACCGCGGCATGGTCCAAGGGGCCTTAAAAATCCCAGGGCTGGCTTCAAAATCATGAGATTTTCTTCAAAACTTCACCCCTTAGGGAGGGGCTGCATGTCAGGCATCTGGCTTTGGGGCCCCCCCGGAAGCCCCTCGCCCCCTCCGGCACACCCACGTGGGCTAGATGTGGATTTGAAAACCAGAAGGGCGTCCCCCATATTCACGGGACTCCAGATGCAGGAGCTTTAACGAACAGGCCAACAATTCCCATGGTTCCGGGGAGCTGGCAGCACTGGTCTGCAGCCAGACCCTCAGCTCCACACCTTTGGGGGGGGGGTCTCCTGCTTTTTCTCCCACCCCCCCACTCCCTAATTAACTTACAGGGGACCCTTGGTGACCGGGTTGTCCCCATCGGACTGACAGCTGGGTGGGGCCGTGCTCACTGGGTCAATCCCCGTCTCCGTTCTAAGGGACTGATGGAGGAGGAGGGAGGATGGCGCGGTGGGGGGGGAGGCGGAGCCTGGCAGCTCAGCCATCAGTTCTCAGCCCTGTGACCGATTCCCGGTGTGACCTTGGAGCATTTAAACGCTCTGGGGCTGCAGGTTCACCATGTGTGAGTGTAGCAGCTTTAGGGAAGAGTTATGTCTGGGCAGTGCCCACCCTCACGGGGCCCTGATCTCGGTCACTGTGTGTCTGGGCGGCGCCCAGCCCGACGGGGCCCTGATCTCGGTCACTGTGTGTCTGAGCAGCGCCCGGCCCGACGGGGCCCCGATCTCGGTCACTGCATGTCTGGGAGGCGCGCGGCCCGATGGGGCCCTGATCTCGGTCACTGTGTGTCTGGGCGGCGCTGGGAAGGGACTGGCTGAGTGATATGCTGCAGTAGGAGACTTCCTGACCTAAGAGAAAGACACTGGGGGATCAGGACAAGTCGCTTCACACCCCCTCCAGCCCTCTGAACCTTCATGGCAGCAGGAAGCCAGCTGGGGAAACTGAGGCATGGAGCGGCCAGTCCAGAGTCACAGCACAGATCAGTGACAAATCCAGGCATAGGACCCTGGCGTGTCCCTCTCTGTGCTGACCACTAGACCCCACTCCTCTCCCAGAGCTGGGGAACAAAACCCAGGAGTCCCCTACGCTAACCACTAGACCCCACTCCCCTTCCATAGCCACAAATAGAACCCCAGCATTCGTGGGCCAGAATCCCATTGCGCGGCCAGTCGGGAGGCAGGCCTCCGCTCCTCATGAGGTGTTCCACACGCAAAACGCCCGTCGGCGTCTTTCCTTGGCCTGCCGGTTTCTAAGCATTGCGGCTGCCCCTGGGTGCAGGTGCCGAGTTTTTCTCGGCCGCCCCAGGGGGACAAACGCCCCATGTTGCAAAAGGAAGGCCAGCTGCCTTTCCCGCGGGTTCCCGGGACTCCCTAATGCATTTGGGACTCCTGTCCCAGACCCCTCAGACCCTGCTGGCGTGCAGCGGCGCCAGCTCTCCTGATCTTGAGACAGGTGGGGTGTTCCTGAAAGCCCCCGCTCCCGGAGTCCTGGGAACGAGCAGGACTCTCCACCTCCCTTTGGGTTTTAAGTTGGTTGCTAAGACACGCTTGAAAAGGTGATGCCCAGGGGCTCCGAAGCCAAGTGGGAAATGAAAGGAGCCCTGGGAGCAACGCTCCCTCTAATTGCTTCCATCCATGTGCGGAATAAATTTTGTTATGCACACTGAGCCACCCGTAGAATGGGCACCACCCGCAGAAACACGACCCTAGCTGGGGGCGCTCTGCTAATGAGCTGGGCAGCACTGGACTCTCTCCTGAGTGCCCAGTTTCCAGGGAACACTGCCTGGACGCGATCGGCTTTGAAATCTCACCCTTTCTAAGCCAATCTTGTGATTCTGATGCCATGTCCCAGAGCCCCACCCCCTCCCCGAGCTGCCCTTCGCTCCCCAATTTGGCTCTCTCCAGGAACAAATGCTGCCCTGCTGGAAAGGAAATTCCTTTCCCTGCACATCAAGTGCAGATCCGCTGGTGTAAATCAGGATTGCTCCTTTGCTGTCAGTGAGCTTGTTTACCCCAGCTGAGGATCTGGCCCATTGACTCAACTGGAGAGACCTTGATTTACATCCCTTAGGGAATTAGCCCTGTAGACGCCAGTGGAGCTACGGCCCATTGACATCAGCTTGGGTCTGGCCCATTGACACCAGCTGGGATCTGGCCCATTGACTCAAATGGAGTTTCGGCCCATTGACCCCACCTGCAATCTGGTCTCCTTGTCTCCAATGGAGCTTTGGCCCATTGACCCCAGCTGGGATCTGGCCCATTGACTCCAATGGAGTTTCGGCCCATTGACCCCAGCTGGGATCTGGCCCCCTTGACTCCAGTGGAGCTACGGCCCATTGACACCAACTGGGATCTGGCCCCATTGACTCAAATGGAGCTACGGCCCATTGACACCAACTGGGATCTGGCCCATTGACTCCAATGGAGCTATGGCCCATTGACACCAACTGGGATCTGGCCCATTGACTCCAATGGAGCTACGGCCCATTGACTCCAATGGAGCTACGGCCCATTGACACCAACTGGGATCTGGCCCATTGACTCCAATGGAGCTACGGCCCATTGACTCCAATGGAGCTACGGCCCATTGACACCAACTGGGATCTGGCCCATTGACTCCAATGGAGCTACGGCCCATTGACACCAACTGGGATCTGGCCCCATTGACTCCAATGGAGCTACGGCCCATTGACACCAACTGGGATCTGGCCCCATTGACTCAAATGGACCTATGGCCCATTGACACCAACTGGGATCTGGCCCATTGACTCCAATGGAGCTACGGCCCATTGACACCAACTGGGATCTGGCCCCATTGACTCCAATGGAGCTACGGCCCATTGACACCAACTGGGATCTGGCCCCATTGATTCAAATGGAGCTACGGCCCATTGACACCAACTGGGATCTGGCCCATTGATGCCGGTGGAGATATGCAGATATGCCCCAGCTATGAGTCCCAGGTGTTTCAGCTGCCAGTTTCCATTCTTGAAGCAGAAAGCATTTACCAATAAATACAGACTAAACCAGCCTCACCCGGCCTGAGTCGTCGGGCTTGGACGCTAGATACCCAGCGCCTGTGTTCTGGTGGGGACGCTGTACGGAAGGCAATAGCTCGCACAGGAAGCACTGCGTGAAAGCAAGAAAGAAGAAGGGAGAGAGAGGGAGACAGGCCATGGCACACTCCCTGCCTAGGTGACGTGGTTTGTTTGAGCAGCTTTTCCCATCGTGTAGCGGGCTGGGACCATCCGCCGGCGCCATTGGCTGGAACGCTGTTCTGGGCACTGGCGCAGACAGGCCCAAAGCAAATCCAGCGGCCCCTGCCCTGGAGGATCTCAAAGTACCTGGGCACGTTGTCACCTCCCAGCCGCTCAGCTTACAGAGAGGGCGAGCCACCTCCCCCCAGGTCATGCTGCCAGGCAGAGCCGGGGACACATCCCCCCTTGCCCCTGTTGTAACCACTCCACGGCGCTCACTCTGTCCTGGCCAGCGATGGAACCCAGCTGGCCTGCCCCCTGCTGATCCCCCCCACCCTCTCCGACCGCTCACAGCATCCTAGAGCAGGGAACAGAATCCAGGCATCCTGCCCCCTCCCCACCCACTACGGTAACTTCTCTAGACCAGACCACAAACATCTCCAAAAGCCACCCCTCCCCAGGGCCAGTACTGGTCAGTCGCAAGCTGCCACCTGGGAAATTGTTCAGTGTAACCCCTCCCCCAAAATCTTCTCTGGACACCATTTGTAGGGCATGGAAACAAGCTTGGGTGAAATCAGTCCAGCCCAAGAGGAGCCTCGGCCCCTCAAATCTATCCGCACACCGAAAACCATCTGTGCTTCTCCCAAGGGCAGGAAAGGGACGTGCCTGAGTCGGGGTAACGCAGTGAATCCAGCGTGTGAGGCACGTTTTGCCCAAGATCTCATCAGCCCCGGGGGCATCCAGCTGTTAGAATGGGCTCTGTGGGGGCGCCTGTGGTGATCACATCGCAGCCCGAGTCACTAGATGGTGCCGCTAAACCCGGCCACGCACGCTCTTTCTCGGCAGTGCATGGTCTTTGCCGAGGCAGCCTCGTTACACTTTTTACGGGGATTCATTCCTGGGAGGCACTTGCAAACAGCGAGGATCTATTGCAAGAGGGCCAAGTGGAGGCAATTTCCGGGGCACGCACGGCTGGTTCCCTGATGCCGGTGTGGAAAGGGGGCTGGCTGGCTGGTGCGCTGTTTGGGACCACCTCTGTTCCAGGACTGGGGTGCAGAGAGGAGAAAACCAGACTGCACTAAGGAAAGACCCTGATTTCAGGCCCAGGGACCTCTAATGCCAGGGGACTGGCTGTTGCGTGCTTAATAATCACAACTCAATAATTTGGGCCATTTCATTTCATGGCACATCCTGGATTTATTCCAGTACTGACTTGAAGAGTGGTTTAGCCCAGAGGTGCTACTCCAGAGGCGGGCGACCTGCGTCCCACTGGGGTTCTGCACGTGGCTCACGAGACATTTTGTTTGCTGTTCCCCACGCGCAGAGTTGCCAGATTTGGCTGGTTTTCGGCCACGTCGTTTGTTTCCTCCGGGCGTTACCAACGTGACACACACGTACAGCCAGGGCAGGTGGAGGGCGGTGTGCGCTGAGCACACACAACGGGCTGGGAGAGCCGTACGCGCCCTCTGCAGCCAATCACAGCGCGGCTACGGTTCCGTCACCACACCCGCACATTCTAGGTACACCCGCTTCACTCCCCTGCCCCAGGAGACCGCCTGGGTGACAACAATCGTGCGACCCACTGAGATGAAGGAGGCCGTTCCTGTGGCCCACTCCCAAGCCCGGACGGCCCCTCACTGTGCAACTCACTCGAGCTGGGACTCACAGCCACTATCGACGGCCCCTCCTCATCTGATCACTCACCGGGGTGCCTTTTGGCTGCCCAGGAAGGGAAAGCGGCACCGTCGCGAACGCCTGGGGGGTGACACTTGTAAAGCTCTCAGCAGGCCACAGGGGAGCTGAGGGGCCTGATTTAGGGAACCCATCACGTCCCACAGAATTTCCGGTCCCCCTCCACTCTAGCCGACTGGGAGCCCCCCGACCCTGCACCTCCATCCGCAGCAAGATGTGACTCCGCCAGCCAGTAGAATAGGAAAGGTTTATTGCTTCGCAGCGATACAGCGCAGCTTAGGTGCAATGTGGACATAGGCGCCAGGGCGAGCAGCCTTAGACCCCCTTGGGATAGGGCAAACAGGCCCCTGAACCCCCAGCACTCGACTTAGTCTCCTTCCTCCATGCTTCCCCACACTCCGACTGCCCCTTCTCCAAGCCACACCCTTCCTTTGTTCCAACCCCTTCCTGGTCAGGTGAGAACCCGTTGGGCCATTGTCTATGTGACATGAGGGCCCTCAGGGCGACCCCCCGCTGGGCCATGCTTACAGACGCAGGCCAGTAGGGGTCACCCACAGCCCAAGCATAGCGACCAGTGAATGCCCCACCAGAGTGGACAGCCCCCCACTACATCACACCGACCACGGGCTAACAATATGCCACGGCTCATGGCTGTAGCTACACAAATTCCGACTGGGAGTAAGGTGGAAAATACATTTTTCACAGTGTGGGGAATTACTCTCAGAGCTATTTACCGAGGGCCGTAGGGCCCCGATCTCGGTCACTGTGTGTCTGGGCGGCACCCGGCCCGACGGGGCCCTGATCTCGGTTACCGTGTGTCTGGGCGGCGCCCAGCCTGACGGAGCCCTGATCTCGGTTACTGTGTGTCTGGGCAGCGCCCGGCCCGACAGGGCCCTGATCTCCATCATTGTGTGTCTGGGCGGCACCCGGCCCGACGGGGCCCTGATCTCGGTTACTGTGTATCTGGGCAGCGCCTGGCCCGACGGGGCCCTGATCTTGGTCACTGTGTGTCTGGGCAGCGCCCGGCCCAATGCAGCCCCGATCTCACCAGAGCCGGTGCTTCTAGGGTCACTGCGACAGGATTTGCCTGCAATTTTGTGCCTATTTCTTACTTTGCTGTGTGGAAAAATCTGGACAAATAAACCCTGTTTCATTGTGTGAGCGACACAGGCTAGGAAAGCAAAATGCAACAGGGCTTAGCTGAAGGACCAAAGAGCAGAACCCCATTGGGCCGGGCACTGCCTAGACACACAGCGAGGGACAATCTCTGGCACAAAGATCAGGGCACAGCTAATGGGGGAGGGAAAACTGAGGCACACTGAGGGGAAGCGACTTGCCCAGCAAGAGGGCAGCAGAGTCAGCAATAGGTGGCAGGATATGGGGGGCTCCATCCCACGCCCAGGCATGGGGACACCCGCCCACCGAAAGAAAGCCTTGTGGGAAACTTATGCCCATGTAAAGCGGCATAAAGCTACATGTTGAACTGGGACTCTGGTCTGGCAGGACCACGGATGTTCCAGGGCCAGAGAGTCCCGGTGGAGGGGTGCTGGCTGGGAGCCCTGTGGGTCGGCAGGGCAGCGGGAGGGGGTGGGCGGCGGTGGCCGGGCCAGGATCAGGGTCCGGTGGCAGGCACCAGAAATGACGTCCCCCGGTGCGGCAAAATCCTCATCTGGGACCAGCCAGGTCCCCAGGGTGCCGGACTAGGGAGGTCCAACCTGCATTAGCTTCTGTGGACTTACTCCTGCTTTGGGGTCTGGCCCCACAGATTCTTGGGACTGACCCCAACTGGAGCGATGCTGCTTTGCACCAGACAGAGATGTGGCCCTTGATCTCCGTGGCAGGTGGCGGGCTGGGTTCCCTGGTGTGGCTACTGGGTGGCACTTCCCCTCTGTCACCTGCTCCCTGTTTGTTCTCGCTACTGCGCAGAGCCCTCCCCCCCGGCCTGTTTGCCAAGGGAGCACCTGGCCGCGATCCTCGGGGACAGCACCTCCCGCCAGGCGTCACTGCAGCAGGGAGCCAGCCCCAGCCCTGCCCGGATGGGAGTGGCCCCCGGCACTGCCCCAGACCGAGCCGGCTGGGGCAGGTTCTACGCGTGGGAGGGGGCAGGGAACCAGCCCGAGGGTGAGCCCCGGAGAGGTTGGATGCGTCGCCCCTCCGTGCCAGCTGGGAACCCCAGAGGCAGCCATCACAACCGCCATCCACCCCCCTGGGATAGGGGCTAGGAGAGACGCCCCCACACAGGACAGCCCCGGCCGGACACAGCGACCCCCCCCCCCCCCAGTGTGCAGCATGTGACTCCATTTCCCCGCTGGCCCCGGGGGCAAGGCCTGGCTGGGGGTGATTTACAGTAACCTGCTCATTACTCATGAGCGAGATGAATTGATTAATAGATTAATTGCTGCCTGCTGCCATTTACATGCCAGCTGCGGCAAACCTGCCATGGGCTCTGCCTGTCTGTCTTTCCCCACGCACCCTGCCTGTCCATCCGTCCGTGCTTCCGTCCGTCTCTCTGTCCAGCCGGCCGGCCCCACGCCTCCCCATCCAGCTACCTAGCTGCTCACAAGTGCTCCTTTGTGTATTATGCCGCCGCTGTCGTACAGCCCGTGGGCTATTTCTCGCTCTCTCGCCTGCGATCTCCCCCCCCGGAGGTCCCGGCGGGGGGCTGCGTGCGGGGGGATTGCTCTGCTCTGCTCCCGAGCCTGTTTCCAGTCCCTGGTTCTGAGCACCGCCCGGGCGGGGTCAATGTGTCTGCCTGCCCGACACTGGCCCCACGCAGGGTCCGGCCTCCCTCTCGCCGAGCGGGCAGGCGCCCCGGTGCAAGGGAGCAGCGTCCCGGGTCGCCCCCCTCCGGCTCGCCCCGGGCCGGATCAGGAAGTTTGCAAAGTCAAACGTGCTCGAGAGGCGGGGCCGGCCCGTGGGCTGCCGTGGGCTTTGCATCGGGTGCAGGGACGACCCCGGTGATCCGGGCCCAATCCTGCACCGGGCTGCCGGGCCCGATTCTGTTCTCCTGCCCTGGGGGTCAGCCCCGCTGTGCCCGGCACTGCTCGGGGCTCTCAGCAAGGAGCAGTCTTAGGCCCTTTGGAGCTATGGGGCTGGGGAAAGGTGTCGCCCTATCTGGGTGCTTTGCAGACAGGCCAGGGCTAGACAAGGAAAGTCAAAGCACAGCCCAGCGGATGAAGGCCGGGGACCGAGGGGCCATCGAATCCAGAGCGTGCGGCTGCAGAGAGAAAGGGGCCCAGAAATCTCGGGGTTTCTCAGCAGGTCTGGGGGTCACAGCCCAGGGCGGGAGCTGGGCCAAGAGGATGCCAAGAGATGAGATGGAAGAAGCGTCCTGCTCCATCTGCCTCCCCCCCCCCACTTTGCCCTCTCCCTGCTATTCCTCAAGAGGATTTCCTGGAAAAGCAAACCGCACCTCTCTGCTTGGGCAGGGGGACTGCAGGACGGGGGTGTCATGCCTGGGAACCCCGCAGGCACACTCATCTCCCGATCCCTGTATTCCCCTCTGATCCGAGCCAGCCTCACCCTGCCGTCTCCCCCAGGGTATCCCCTGCGCCCTTCCAACAGGCCCCCACACCTTTGCTGTGGGCCAACACCCGCAATGCGGCGCCAGAAAGGAGCCTGGAATACCCCGAGCGGCCGAACCCTCCTGGGGCGTTCTTTGCTGCGCCACACGCACCCCAGAGCCAGCCGCATGGCGGCAGCTCCAGGCACAAGCTGCCCTCCTTGCCCAGATTTTTTTTTCTCCTGCAAGCCTCCCCCTCGGTCCAGCTCCACGTCAGTGGGTCTCGTCCATTTCCCCCTTCCCCAAAAGATGTCGCGAGGCCCCGTCCGGCTACGCCGGCAGCGGGGGGCAGGTGCCCCGCGGGGACGTACCTCTGTGGGCTCGCTGTAATAGGCGTTCCACTCGGAGAGGTCGTGCGATTCCATTTTGACGGATCCCAGCATTCCAAGCCCCGGGCCAGAGGAACCGAGGCGCCGGCAGCCTCCGGGAAAGCCAATCCAACACGCCCGGGCGCGCGGCGCCCAGCCCTGCTCTCCGCGCTCTCTTGCCGCCTCCGAGCGGAGGGCGCGGGCGCCGTCGGAAGGGCCGCAGCTGGGGGAACCAGCTCTAGGATGGCAGGCTCAGCAGCTGCCCATGCTCATGGGATGGTCAATTTCGCACCAGGTTCGGAGCACCACGGACAGGGGGATCTCTCCCGGCTGCAGCCCCCTCCCTGTGTGGCACCGTCCCCCGTGGCAGCGTGGCTCCCAGACACCAGCGTGTGCTCCCCTCGAACTAGGCTCCCAGCTCGGTCCCTGGTCGCTGCACAAGGACTTTATAGGGCAAGTCCTGATCCCACCTCCCACCCTCTGGCTCCCAATTTAAATAGTCTGCTGCTGGCCAGAGCCGGGCCAGGCCGGGGGAGCCAGGCCGGTCCTGCCCCCTGGTGGCAGCCAAGGGACACGGCGCTGCCACAGCACACGGGCCAGGGCTAGACAAGGAAAGTCAAAGGGCATGAGACCAGCGAGGTCCAGGCTGAGCCTGGGGGTGGGGAACTGGACAGCGGCGCTGGGTCCAACCGGGAGGCCTCAAGTCGGGGCCCGGTGACGCAAGAGGAACAGGGTAGACAGACGCCTACGGGGACGGAGTCGATTCAACTGGGGCTTGGGGGGGGGGAGGGGTTCAACCAGTTTTCATTGGGGGATTCCTGAAAGATTTCACAGACCCCTTGGGAGCACCGGCTGAACACCCCGGATTAGAGAGATGGGGTGGATGGTGCATCTGTGCATCCCACTACACACCCGTGTGATCTCATCTGTCTGTCTGTCTGTCCCCATAGACCACTGCACTCTGCAACCCCCAACACCCATCAGCTATCTGTCTAATCTGTCTGTCTGTCTGTCCCCATACACCATCAGCTATCTATCTAATCTGTCTGTCTGTCCCCATACAGCATCAGCTGTCTATCTAATCCAGGGGTGAGCAAAAGGGCCTCCATGGGCCGGATGCGGCCCGCCAGGCGGGTGGATCCGGCCTGTGGAGGCCCTGCTGCTCCCCAACCCCCAGGCCAATTTAGGGGCCTCTGCAATCAGGGCCTGGGGGCTGCGGGAAGCTTCCTTTGCCCTGCCCCAGCCCTAGGAGGAGCCCGCGGCACTTCAAAGTACCACGTGCTCCTGGCAGGGCGGGAGGAGGCTTCCCGCGCTCCCCGGCCCCCAGGCCCTGATTGGCCTGGGGTTGGGGGAACGCGCGAAGCCTCTTCCAGGGCATGGGTGCCTAGCAGGAAGGGGGGGCAAAGGGGCTCCCCAACCCCCAGACCAATCATGGTCTGGGGGTGGGGTAGTCCCGCCCCTTCCTGTTTAGGCCCTGCCCCCTCCGAAGTGGCCCCCTGGGCAAAAATTCTAGACAGATCTAATCTGTCTGTCTGTCCCCATACACCATCAGCTATCTGTCTAATCTGTCCGTCTGTCCCCATACACCATCAGCTATCTGTCTGTCTGTCCCCATACACCATCAGCTATCTGTCTAATCTGTCCGTCTGTCCCCATACACCATCAGCTGTCTATCTAATCTATCTATCTCTCCCCATACACACCCTTATCTGTCTGTCTGTCTGTCTGTCTGTCTGTCTAGAGGCAGTGGTCAGGTATCTCGCATGGAGAGTGGCTAAACTGAAGCCAGGCAAGCCAGGCAAGGGGACCCGCCGGCACTCGGCCGCCACCCCCACAGCACGACCTGAACTCTGCCCCCTGCGCTGGCGCTGGCCCCTGGACGTGGGTCCCGGAGGGCGGGTGCAGGGCTAGCCAGCTGCTCCGGGAGGGGAGGCGTCTCTGTCGCGTGGGGGCTGGGACCCTGCTGGACGAGATGCTGGGGTCACACGCAAGGGGTTGGGCTCCGTACAGGGGCCAATTCAGTGGCCTGGGGTGGGGCGAAGGGCGAACCAGATGATCCCTTCTGGCCTGAACCACGAGCCGACAGCAGCGGTGTGGGGGGGGGACGGGCTCCGAGAACCTGCCATCTCTGTGGCGTGGGGTGGGCCCACTTGGCGAGAGTGGGGTTATCCCTGAGCGTTGCCAGAGCAGAGACAGGGCAGACGGCTGCCCCGGGTGGCCTCTGGGCCTGGCCCTAGCTGGGCAGAGGATGGAGGACAGAGCAGGGCCGAGCCTGGAGTCGGGGGGACATTGTTTGAAGGGGGGCAGATACACTTGGGGGGACTGAGTGGGGTGCAGGTTCAGGGCACTGCCCTCATGTCCCCCACCACATAGTCCTGAGACCCCCCCCCTACATCCCACCCCACACCCTCCTGCACTGGCACCCCCCCTACAGTCCTGGGACCCCCCCATTCCTCTCTCCCAGCTCAGAGCCCCCCCCCAGGACTGCCATGGCCCCCCACCCCACCAGTCAGAAAGCTGGGGGGGGGGCGGTCTCATACACACTCTTGGGCCTGCTGCCTGTGTGGGGCAGGGCGCTGCCTGGCATGTGCCCCAGCTGTAAAGGGGGCAGGGTTTTCAGTCAGACCAGGGTGAGGGCACGGTGGGCACGGGGGAGGATGGAGACAGGGTGGCGCAGGGAGCGCCCCCCTTCCGTGCATCTGTCTGGTCCCCCTCTGGCTCAGCATGGGGAGGAGGCGCTGAGGGGCCAGGCACGTGGTTGCCCCCCCACAGCTGCCTCCAAGGAAACCAGGCCTGGCCAGAGAAGAGGAGCCAGGGGCAGTCCCCGCCTCCCTGGAAGCCCCAAGGAGAGATCCCCTGCGGAGCAGTGCCCTCCAGGCATTAGCGTGGCTGCGGAGCAGTGTCCGGGGTGGGGGGTGTCTCAGCCCCATGGGAGGTGTCCTGTCTGGACCCCAGCACCGGCACAGGGGCATTCAGGCTGGGTGGAGGAACCTGCCAGGGAAGAGAAGGGGCCCTGGGGGCAGAGCCGGGGGCAGGGCGGGCATGAGCTGGAGGGGAGGGGGGGACACCCAGCTCTGCCCATTCTGACTCACTTCCCCAGCCAGGCTGGGTGGATGTGCTGCGGGGAGCTGGGCGTGGCACAGCTGGGCAGGCGGGCCCACCTTAATTTTGCCACCTCACATGGCACCTGCCAGGCCTTACTCCGGGGCACATCACCTCCCCTCTGCGGTACAGCTGGCACCACGCGTGGGGCAGAGAGTCTATTCTCACCCCTTGCATAGGGAGGGGCAGTGGCAGACACAACCCCACTCCACACAGCCCGGCCCTCCCAGCTCCTGCAGCGGCAGCCCCGGGCCATGTGGCTCAGGAGGGCGGCTCCCCACAAACAGGCACCGCCCCCACCCTCCTTGGCAGAGCAGACCCCCGCGCCCGAGCCCTCCTTTTGCCCAGGGGGCATCAAGGCCAGCCCGTGGCAGTGGAACCAACTCCTGGCACCTAACCGTGCCAGCTTTCCAAGCCTTGGATCCAAGAGTGATGGGGGTGGGGAGAAGTCCCCATGCACCATCCCAGGACAGGGAGGGGCCATGGCCCCCCGGGATTCTTGGATCACCAAGCTCAGAACAGCCCCCGGGGCACATGGGCCTGCGAGATCTGCCCAGCTCCGAGGGGAGCGGCAGAGGCGGGACCAGAACCCAGGAGTCCTGACGCCCCGCCCTGGGCACTAACCATGGAGTGCATCCCCAACCCCCTAGCCCTGCAGTGGGGCATGGGACCAGCACTGACTGCCAGGAGAGAGCGCCCCCTGCTGAGTCCCCCCCTGCTAACATCTGGAATTTTCCCTCTCCGGGGACTCCCGTGCAAATGCCGCCCAGACCCACCCACCCCTTAGCTCCTTAAAACTAGGCACATCACAGACTCAAGGTAGGGGTGTGTCCCCAGCTGCTACTGCCCCCCCCAATCCAGTTACCAACCTGGCAACTCCCCCAGCCCTGCTCCCCCTCCTACTCCCCTTCCCCCCGAGAACCAGCCAACCTGTTCTTTAAACAAAACCAAACAGAAGAATCAGTTTATTGACCAAAACCAAAGAGAATCACAAACTGGTTTGATCCCCCCCTCCCCGGAGGTGCCCAAAACTGGGGGCTCCCCACCCCCTCCAGTCCCCACCCACCTGCTTCCTCACTGCACTGGGCCTCGCAGTCCTAGCCTGCTGGGGCCAGGCCTGGCAGGGAGGCCCAATGGGACCCCAACCAATGAATAACCCTATGGACCCCCCCCCCAGAGAAGGGACAGACCCAGAGGGCATGACGGGGGGAAATTTCTATCCCCTCCACCCGCATCCTTTCCACTCCCCTCACAAGGCACCCCCAGCACACAGCCCCCTGGACGCAGCCCGTTTCGCTGTGTGCGGGGGCAGTCTGGGTCTAGGCACTTTTCTCCCCCCACCGCCTTACTCCCAGCTCCCTGGGGTAGCACACCTGCCTCAGGTCACTGCCCTGGGAGCCAGCGCTCCCTGCGGCCCACCAAGGGCGCTCTCTGGCTGCGATGGAAATCCAATGTCGGGGGGGGGGGGGATAAGGGGCACCCCCAGGACGGCTCCTCTCCCTCTCCCCTGCTGCATGTGAGTTTTGTCCTTGGGAAGACGGGCTGCGGGTTTGTTATCGTAGGGTTGCACCAGGATCTTTGCCGTCACAGGGGACCCGGGGAGGCCCGGTCGTTACTAGAGGGGGGCTGGGGGGGGGGGGGCTGTGCACGAAGAGCACCAATGAAAGATCAGCATCCCACCCCTCAGGCTGTCGAAGCAATGACAGGGCCGGTCTCCCCCCTTTACAGCGGGAAACTGAGGCACAGAGCGGGGGAAGCATCCAGCCCACGGGCGCACGACCAACTCATAACAAGGCCTGGGAAAGAACCCAGAAGCCCTGAGTCCCAGCGCCCTCTGCTCTAACCACGAGGCCCCATGCCCCTCCCGGCGCTGGGGACAGAGCCCAGGAGTCACGACCCCTCTCCGCACCAGGAGAGGGCAGAACCCAGGAGTCCTGGCCCCAGAACAGCCTGCGTCCTACGATCTCTGCTCAAACCTCTTTCTTGGGCCAAGCTGGGGTTCAAAGAGCAGGAACCCCCCACTGCTCCAGGGCAGTGCCTTCCCAGCATCAGCCCCACAGGGGCCCAGACTTGCCCAGGGGCCCAGACTGCCAGCCCCCGCAATCCTGCATTAACACCTGACTCGGGGGAGGGGCATTCTGCACCCTACTTAGAGCATGTGTGACATTAGCTTTGTGGGTCATGTTCACCCCCCAGCCCACCCCAATCCACAGCCAAGCAACCGCTGCCTGCCAGGCTCCATGGACACCCGCAACACTGGGGACTGGCAGGGGCTGCTGGTTGGGGTGAGGGCCCTGGCAGAGTTGGGGGGAGCTCAGAGCTGGGCTAGCAGGGGGCTGCGGGTCGGGAGTGAGGGGCACCGGCAGAGCTGGGGGAGACCAGCCCTGGGCTAGCAGGGAGCCGTGGGTCAGGAGTGAGGGGCACCAGCAGAGCTGGGGGGAGCCCAGGGCTGGGTAAGCAGGGGGCTGTGAGTCAGGAGTGAGGGGCACCGGCAGACCTGGATTGGGGGCCTGGCCTGGGCTAGCAGGGGCTGTGCGTCAGGAGTGAGGGGCACCAGCAGACCTGGATGGGGAGGGGGAGCTGGCCTGGGCAAGCAGGGGCTGTGGGTCGGGAGTGAGGGGCACCGGCAGACCTGGATTGGGGCGGGGAGCTTGCCTGGGCTAGCAGGGGCTGCGGGTCAGGAGTGAAAGGCACCGGCAGAGCTGGGAGCCCAGGCTGGGTAAGCAGGGGGCTGTGGGTCGGGAGTGAGGGGCACCGGCAGACCTGGATTGGGGGGGGGGGGGGGGGGAAAAGGGAGCTGGCCTGGGCTAGCAGGGGGCTGCGGGTCGAGAGTGAGGGGCCTGGGCAGAGGTAGCGGGGTGGCAAATAGGGACAGCCCATCATCCTTCAAGTCCTTTTGTCCTTCCTCTCTGGCTTTCTAACAGGGTCCCTGGGCTGGTCCCACTGGGGTGAGGGGGCAACCTTATGGGCCCTGTTGGGGAAGCCCTCAGGGGGATTGGGGTGGGGGCATGCTCCCCAAACCTTGGCACCCCAAATGCCAGGACCTGAGGTGCTAAGCAAGATGCCCAGAGCTTGGCCTGACCCCCCCAAACCCAGCTGGCCGAGCGAGAGGCCGGATGGGGGGGCTCCCCCCTAGGGGGCAGCAGCTCCCCTCCCCAGAGCCCTGCAAAGCAGTGGAGATCTGCAGGGCTCAGCCGCACATTTTGGCAAATGGGGATGCGGCTGCAGATACAACGTTTGTATCCACACAGGACCAATCAATCCAGACTCGGGCCAGCGACAGCCACAGCTCCCCGCCCCCCACTTGCATGGAGCGAGTTTGCCAGTTCTCAGCCCCCTTTCTCCACTGGCAGTAGCCTCAGCCCCAGTGGGGCAGGGAGATGGACACCCAAGCCCGAGACACATTAGCAGACAGGCAGAGTCCCTGCCCCAGTTCGCGTCCCCTCTGGGGTGGGGCAGAGACTCCCTCTCCAGGGTGGCCCAAAAAGAGAGTCTGGGCCTCCTCTGTCCCCTACCACTCCCGCCCCCCCCCCCCCCCATGCTGCTATGCAGCAAACCCTCCCGCCCCGTCCCCGCAGTCGGTTATGTAGATATGACCTCATATATAAGATTGCTATGGAAATATTAAAAAATAGATTATATACAAGGCCCCAGACTGGGAAAGGTTAAAAGGGCAATAAGTTAATTGTAGCGCCAGTTACTCCGGAGGCCTCTTGCTGGGGAGGACCCCCCCCAAATCACAGGCAGGGGCATCCCCAAATCACAGGGGAGGACCCCCATCCCGGCTCTCGGTTCACGGATCCCGCTCCTTTTTGACTCGGACGTCTCCGGCCAGAATGGTGGCAATCTCTCCCTGCATGAAGGCCCAGGGCACGTTGGAGCCAGCCAGGGGGCACTTCTCCCCGCTGGGGCAATACACCTCGCCGGCCGCCCCCTGGGCTTTGATGAAATCACGGGAGCAAGGGAAGCAGAACTTGTGGCCGGGCACCGAGGGGCACTGCACAAAGTGGGTGTCTTCCAGGCGCTCGTGGCAAATGGTGCAGCAGAGCGGGGCACTGCTGGGCCCCCCCGAAGAGTCGGGCGTGCTCTGGGCGCCTGCGGGGTCGGCGCTGCCGGACGAGTGGGCCCCGGAGGAAGAGGAGGAGGAGGAGGACGACGACGCCGGCCCCGGATCGCCGTTGCGTGGTACCAGCCGGTGCGGGGCAGAGGCGGCGGGCGAGGCAGGGCTGGCGCTGTTTTGCCGGGCCGTGGTGGAATGGACGGGGTTGGCGTCCTTTGGCGACTGCCCGGCCCCCAGCGTGTCGGCCACGTTCTTCAGCGCAGTGATGGGCGAGGGGTCATTGCGCGGGGCGCCCTCGGGCACCGGGGCCTGGCCGGCGGGCGCGGCAAGATGGGCCATGCCCGGCGAGTAGATCCCGGCCGAGCCTTGGGGAAGCCAGTTCTGCCTCTGCTGCTGCTCCTCGCCCGTCAGCTTGCCCGCCGCGGTCCCCTCGCCCTCCGGCTCCGGGGAGGCCTTGCGGCGCCGCATGACGGCCCGGGGCGGCATGGCCCGCACCAGGGCACTCGGCAGCATGGCGCAGCTGCTGTCTAGGAACTGCTGGGGCAGGGCCTCGGGGCCGGGGGGCTCGCGGAAGAACCGGACGCCCTCGGTGAAGAGCTCCCCCAGCAGGCGCCAGTCCCCGGTGCCGTGCCGCTTCTCGTACTCCAGGTACTTGTAGCCGGAGGAGATCACCTTGCCCGGGTCCTTCACGCAGTCGTGGAACATCTGCTTGGCCAAGGCCAGCACGCCGGCGTAGACGCTGCCCGAGCCGCACGGGTACTCGACGAAGAGCTTCAGCTCGAACTCGTAGCCGGGCCGGGGGGCGGCGTCGAAGGCGAAGATGCGCCCCACCAGGGCGTGGTCCTTCTTGAAGCGCACGTTGAAGGGGGCGCAGGCCGACAGGGCCAGCAGCTGCTCCCGCACCGCTTTGGGCTTTCCCGGCCACTCTTCCGCCCGGCCCCGCAGGGCCTCGCTCAGCTCCGCCAGGCACTCGGCGTTCCGCTGCTTCTCCTTCTCGTAGTCGCCGCCACCGTAGGCTGCCCGCGCCTTGCCCAGCTCCCCCAGCAGGGGCGAGGCGGCCGCCAAGCCAAGGGCAGGCCCCCGGGCCCCCAGCCCCGAGACGGCCGCCAGCAAGCCCTGCGGCGCCCCCATCAGCCCTAGGCTGGGGGGCACAGCGCCGATCAGCGCCCGCCGGGCGGTGGGGCTCTGCCGGCTGCCCTCGGGCCCCCCGTCCTCCACGCGGGCCAGGCCATTGGGCAGCCGGGGGCTCAGGGTGTAGTCGCCGGGCCCCCGGGCCCGCTCGTAGCGCTCCAGGGCCCCGCCGTCCTTGGCATGCTTGACGGCCTGGGGCCCCGGCGAGCGGGCGTCCTGCATGGCGTGGCTGCGCTTCAGCTGCCGGGCCGTCTCGATGAGGAACTCGATGCGGTCGGCCCCCTCGAAGTTGACGCAGCCCCGGCACACGGCCTCGCTGAAATCCCAGATCATGGCCCAGGGCATCTTGGGCAGGTCGCACAAGTAGCACCACTGCCGGCGGGAAGCCTGCACCGAGGCCATGGCTGCTGCGCTGCGTTGCGCTGCGCTGCGCGCCCGGCTGCTGCTGCGCGCGCCCCCCCCGCGCAGCGCCCCGCGCAACCTAGAACCCGCGCTCCCCCGCCGCTCCGCCGCCCGCAGCGGCCGCCCTGCTCATGGAGAAACTTACATAACTCCGCCGCGGCGCCTGCTGGGACATGTAGTCCCGCCCGGCCGGGCCGTCTTAAAGGGACCCAGCCCTGGACGGGACACCTGCTCCCCCCCGCCCCGCCCGGCCCTGGCCTTGGGTCAGAACCCAGCCCCGGCCGCCACCCCCGGCGCTGCAGACGGGCCAGGCTCCGTACGGATGCGGCTCATGAATATTTTGAGGGGCAGTTTCCTCTCCGCGGCTTGTTAGACTAAGAGGGAAACTGAGGCTGGGAGCAGCCAAGGGACTTGCCCAGGGTCACCCAACAAGCCAGTGGCAGAGCCGGGGATTCAAACCAGACGTCCTGGCCCGCAGCCCCCTCTCTCTAAGCCCTGGATCTCATTCCCCTCCCCCAAAGTCAGCAATGGAACCTGCTCCCCCCCCCCCCGGTTCTAACCACTAGACCCCACTCCTTATCCAGAGCCGGAACCCAGGCGTCCTTGCTCTCAGCCCCCTCCCCCATCGCACCGATGCGGACACCCAGCGATCTCCCAGTGATAGCCCCCACGAAATGTCCGACCCCCGGTCTCCTCGCTCCAGTCCCAGCTGGTTACACCGTCCTCCCCCGGGAGTCTGTATGGGAGCGTCCATCCAGCAAGGGTCGGGGAGGGGGCCAGGCAGTAAATGGTAGGGGGCGCCGGAGCAGGAGGGGGGGAGTAGAGGTCTGAATTGCAGCCACCTCTGGGGTGGGACCCAGCGAACCGCGTGGCGCCCACAAGACACAGAGACTCCGCGGGGGGGCAGGGGGGTTTCACTTCCGCACCAGGCACCCATATTCTGCCGCTTGTCCGCACTCACCTCATTTCTCCCCCCCCCCCTTTCAGGGCGGGCTCGGCCCCAGCGGGGGAAGGGTTAACAGCCGCTGCGGGAGGGAGAACTACAATTCCCAGCATGCCCCGCTGCCCCCTCCCCTTGGCCGCGCTGAGCCCCGCGCACCAGGCCCAGCCCGGGGGGGGCCGGGGAAAGATCCTGTCGTGTGCCCCCACTAGGCCCCGGCCCCCAAGGCGGGATTGGCCCGCCCGCTGCAAGCGCAGCTCCCATCCCTGATACCCCGGTGAGGGGCGTGCTGAGGCTGGGCACGTGGGGGGGCATCAGAGAGGGGGTACATAGAGCGGGGGGGGGGGAGTTGTCTGCATAAAGGGGTGGACAGAGGATTGCAGGGACGGAGGGGTGGGGATGGATGAATAGAGGGGGTCCGCAGGAGGGAGGGGTGGATAGAAGGGTGGGGATGGATGGGGGTGTCTGTAGGGGAGAGGTGGCTAGAGGGGGTGTAGCAGGGGGGGATAGATGGAGGGGTGCGCTACCGTGGGTGGCTGGATGCCGAGATCAATGGTTATCTGCAGGAATAAACCAATAGCCCCCGCAGCTCCCCATAGAAGACACCCCACAGCTCGCAGGGGTTCAGTATGAAAATAGTTTATTGCGTGTCCCGGGGGTCGGCATTTGCAGCCCGGGGGGGCTGGATCAAGGGGTGCGAAGGGCCCCCCAACACCGGACAGCGCCTTCCCTGGCAGGGGGTCCTGGGATGTCTGCCATTCCCCCCCCGTCGGGGTGACCTTAACGGGATGTGACGCAGGAAGGAGGGGCTAGATTTGGCGCCTCTCCCCCTCCGGTCATGTGGGCTGAAGTCACCCCCTCCTTTTGGAGGGCTGTTAACCCTTTGCTCCCCAGCGCCTCCCTAGCTGGGCTCCCCCGCCCCGGCTGAATGGGGTGTCAGTTTTTACACAGCTGCACACATCACATCCCTGTGGAAGCCACCCCCGTGGGCTGGCGGTAGCGGTGGCAACCCTGGCGGAAAAGGGGGGGGGCAGTGGGTCCTGAAAGTGGAGCCCCAAACCCAGAACCTGGGGCTGAGCCCTCGACCTGAATCCAGGGATTCTGGATCCTGCCCCTTGGGGCATGTGAGGGGGGGGGGGCAGACAGACTCAGAAATGGGGGGGACCCTGGAGGGAGGCCACAATGGCTCCTCCCTCCCCTGGGGGGGCCACAGTTCTCCCCACTCCTGGCCAGTGTGGATCCATTTTACAAACCAGCCGCCGGACACAATTTAGTAACATTTACCAGTTACAGGAGCAGCAGGGACTGCCGGTCGGGAGTGAGGGGCACCAGGGAGCCCAGGGCTGGGCTAGTGGGGAGGGGGTGCAGGTCAGGACTGAGGGGGTGGGGGGGAGCCCAGGGCTGGGCTGGCAGGGTCTGCGGGTGAGAGTGAGGGGCACCGGGAGATCTGGGTGTGTGTATGTGTGTGGGGGGGGAGGGGATGTTGCACTGTCTCCGACTTCCAGCTGTTCAGCCCTTTTGCCAACATTTGGTTCTACTCCGGGCCCCTGGTACAGACCAAAGTCCAGGGGCAGAGCAGAAATCGTAACACAGACGGCGCCTCCTCTGCACCCCGGCCTGGGGGGGACGATTGGCTCGGGGGCTGAAGGAAAACTGCCCTGCGAGGGGCTAAGCTCTCGCTGTCCCGTGGCTGGTGCCCTGCACCTGCCTAGGACTGGGGGCAGAATCTGGGGCTTCACAGATTCTTCCAGCGCCCCCTCCGCTTCCGAATGGGGATCCCCTTTCTTCGCTTTGGTGGTGGGGAGCTGTGGCAGGGGGGCCCCCCCGGCACCTCTGGGGAACCCCCTTCCTCTTCCAGAGGGAAACCCCCTTGAGATTGTTCCCCGTTCTCCACCAGTTCAGGAGATGCTTCCACCTTGGTGATGAAGGTCTCAGCGGGGAGCGGGCTCTTGGCAGGGGCCGCTGGCAGTGGAGAGGCGACGGGTGTTTGCTGGTGGAAGAGGCCCCCCCGGACGGCATCCAGGCCCAGTCCCTGGCTCGGGAGGAGGGGCAGGAGGGCAGCTACCACCTCGGTGAGGCGGTCGATGCTTTGGCGTACAGTGTAGGTTAGGTCACGGATGGCCTCGGCCGTCTCCCGCTGAGCAGCCAGGAAATCCAGAGAGGGCTCCGGGGGCGGCTCGGGGCGGGGACGCCGGCGCTGAGGAGGCAGGGAGCCCGGGGGCCGCTCCCTGCCCAGCTGCTCCATGGGCGAGTGTCCCCGGTGGGGCCGGCGGCCCAGCCCGGTCGGTGAGGGGGCCAGACGCACAATGTGCAGGGAGGGCTCCGCCAAGGGAGGCGCCGGTGAGTCGCAGTCCTTGGGCGGCAGCAGGACCCTGTCCAGGGCACAGCACGGGGGCTGGAGCGAGGGCTCGGGGCTGGAGGAGACCGTGCCCCTGGGCAGCGTCTCTGTGGAGAGAGGAGAGAGAGCCAGCTCTGGAGACAGCACCACGCTGGGCAAAGGACTGTCCCCTCCTGTCTATTCCCTGCTGGGGCACCAGAACCATCCCCTCCAGTCCGTCTCCCAAGCTTTCACCCTCCTGAAGTCCTAGAGCCGGGCTTCCCCCGGGTACCCCATCCTGCCCGGCTGCCACAGGGGACAAGCACAAGCAGCCAGCACAAGCAGCCGCCTCGGCAGAGGTGGGTATGGCATGGTCAGTCCTAATTAACTAGCTGTGCCCCCCAAGAGATGCCTGAGTCCCACCATACTCGACACAGCCGTGCAGAGCGCATGGGAGGGTGGGGTGGGGGGCAGAGATGGGGGGAGGCAGCTGGCCAAGCTGGTCAGTCAGCGTTTCTGTCATGCCCCGGTGTCATGCTAGGGGGTGCTGTGTGTGCACCTGCTGGGCCCCACCCCCTCTCACTGCATGGAGGCTGGTGCTGACTGCCAGGGGACAGAGCCCCCAGCCCCGCTGTCTGCAGCACAGCCCCTAGTGTTGCAATGGGCTCAGCACTGACGACCAGCCCCCTGCTGAGCCCTGTGCCCTGCAGCACGGTGCCCCCTAGTGCCGCAATGGGCTCAGTGCTGACTGCCAGGGCAGAGCGCCCCCTGCTGAGCCCACTGCCCTGTGCCCTGCAGCACAGCGCCCCCTAGTGCCCCAATGGGCTCAGCGCTGACTGCCAGCGCAGAGCGCCCCCTACAGAGCTCCCAGCCCGGCTCTCTGCGGCACAGCGCCCCCTAGTGCTGCCCTGGGACATTGGGGTCGCACTGCTGCCAGGGGAGAGCGCCCCCTACTGAACTCCCACCATGGCACCTGGATTTCTCTCTTTTATCTCAGCTCTGACTTTACCCCATGGCGCTTAGCTTGGCAGCTCCCTCTCTCCAATCCCCCAGCCACCGTCTGGCTCATGAGGGGGTGTTGGCAAGCCCCTGGTTCTAGCTCCCCTGGCTGGGGGAGTCGGCCCTGCCCTCTGATGGCTGGCGTGGTCCTGTCCCGGGATGGGCACTCACCCGAGCCATGGTGGTATCCGTGAGCGAAGGCTGTGCGGTGCCGCTCCGCTCCTCCAGGCCCCATCACCACGCCAGGCCCCAGGATGGCGAAGATGGTCTCCTCCTCCGCCGAGAAGGCGTCTTCGCTGGCGGCCGGTCCCCCGGTGCCCTGGGTGGAGTGGGGCACTCGCGCCAGCTTCTCCTTGGTGCGCCGCTTGAAGTCATTCCAGCGCTTCTGCACCTCCTGGCCCGTCCGCTTCCAGCGGGTGACGGCGTTGATCTTGGCAGCGATGCCCTCCCAGACGCGCCGCCGCTCGGCCACCGTCACCTGCCGGCTCTGGGCCCCGTACAGCTCGGCGTAGTGGGCGCGCACCTCCTGGATCAGGATCTGGTTCTCCTCGTAGGAGAAGCGGGGCTTGCGCAGGCGGGTGATCTCCTGGCCGTCCCCGGGCATGCCTGGCACCGGCCAGGCCCCACGCACAGCGGGCACCCCTGGGGGAGGGAGCGGCTGGCAGGGCCCCGGAAGGGGGTGCCCCGTGCTGCCAAGCGGGCACCACAGGGGCGCTAGCGGCAGGGGGCACGGTGCCCGGCACAACGGTGCCCCGTGGATGGCAACGGTTCAGGGACTTTACGGCCGGAAGGGACCATGGTGTCCATCTAGTCTGACTCTCCGCTGCTCCTTCCTGCTCTGCACGCGGCCCAGCCCCCCTCCCTGCTGGAGGGCTGGGGGCGGGGTCTGTGCCCCCCACTCTGCAATGCGCGCCCCTGCCCACTCCGGCTCCTGCAGCATCCCGGCGCCAGCCTCCCCCGTCCTTCCTCCTGGCTCCGTCCCCTCCCCTTCCCCGGCACCGGGCATGCTCACTGCCAGCCCGCTCCCAGCAGGCCAAGGGCGCTCGCGGTCTCCTAGCAACCCTGGCTGGGTCCTCACCCCCCCTTCCATGGGCTGGAGGATGCAGGGCCCGGAGCCTGGCACCCGTGGGGATGAGATGCAGGCACCCCCCCCTCCCGCCTGCTCCCCAGCCTCCACTGGGGTGTGTGTCTCCAGAGTGATGGATCCATTGAGCTATCAGTATACATCCCTCCAGCCTCCACGTACACCCCTCCAGCCACCCGCGTATACCCCTACAGCTTCCACATACACCCCTCCAGCCACCCGCATACACCCCTACAGCCACTCGCGTACACCCCTACAGCCGCCACATACACCCCTCCAGTCTCCACATACATCCCTCCAGCCACCCGCGTATACCCTACAGCTTCCACATACACCCCTCCAGCCACCCGTGTACACCCCTCCAGACACTTGCACACACCTCCAGCCTCCACATACACCCCTCCAGCCATTCGCGTACACCCCTACAGCCTCCACATACACCCTCCAGCCATCTACGTACATCCTTGCAGCCACTTGCATACATCCCTCTAGCCTCCACATACACCCCTCCAGTCTCCACATACACCCCTCCAGTCACCCATGTATACCCCTCCAGCCATCTGCGTACACCCCTCCAGCCATCTACACACACCCCTGCAGCCACTTGCATACACCCCTCCAGCCACCTGGGTACACCCCTCCAGTCTCCACATACACCCCTCCAGTCACCCACGTATACCCCTCCCGCCATCTGCGTACACCCCTACAGCCTCCACATACACCCCCTACAGCCTCCACATATACCCCTCCAGCCACCGCGTACATCCCTGCAGCCACTTGGGTATACCTCTCCAGCCATCCGCATACACCCCGCCAGCCACCCTGCATGCATCCCTCCAGCAATCCACGGACATCCCTTCAGCCAGCCAGCCCCCTATCCATCCACATACACCCCTCCAGCCAGCCCCTCCTGCCGTCTGCATACACCGCTCCAACCAGCCATCCTCATGCACCCCTCCAGCCAGCCGGTTTCTGCACCCCTCTATCCACATCTCTCTCTCTGTGTAATCTAGCTATCCATCCATCCCCCTTTGTCTCTGCCTGTTGGACTGTGAACATTTCCCTGGGGAGGGGAGAAGCGTCCGAGAAGGAGCAGTCCTGAGGAGAAAGGGGAGGGAAGAAGCTAGGTCCGGGGTCCCTTTTGGGATCCTCTGTTATCTCCCCACTGGCGAGGGGCTGGCTGCATGGGGGATGGGGCTGTAAGATTCCCCTTTTCCATTGCCCCCCTCCCCATGCACCAAGGGAGTCCTGGGTCTCAAGGGAACAATGAACAGGATCAAAGGGGGATTTTTCCTCCCTACACTCAGGAGCAACCACAAGGACCTCTCTCCACCTCAGAGAGCTGGTGGCATGGGGCAGCCGAGGGGCCCAGTGCCTCCCTCCGCAGCCTCTGGGGGCAGGGGGATAGAACCCCCATGCACTTCCTGTCCTGCTGGGGAGGGATTGTCTTGGCCCCTGGCACATGGGACTGGGAGCCAGCTCCCCATTGGGGTGCCTGGAGCAGCTCCCCCCCCCATAGCGCGGGGCCCAGGCTGTGTTCTTGTGGCTGCAGGGGCTGTGTCCCTCAGCCTGGGTCTGCTGTGCCTGTGCCCCCTCCCCCGGTTGTTGCTCCTTTGTTCAGCCAGGAGCGAAGGGGACGTGGGGTTCCCCCTGTGTTTGTGGATCTTTGTCCCTCTCCAGTGGCTGCAAGGTATACGGGGAGGAGGCATCCCTACGGCTGGCTGCTAGCTGCAGCGTTACGTGTAGACCTGGGGGCTGGGGCAAGCATTGGTGACCCCCAAATCCTCACTGTCCTATTGGCTGGGGTCCAAAGCCTGAAACTGATAAGAACGAAAGGTGAACTTGACCCGCTGGCGTGGGTGTGGCTCTTTGGGGTGCCTCTGTACAGCCCCGGTGCCATGGACAGTCCGGGACAAGAAGCTACTGTAATACAACTAATAGCAACACAAATGTACAGCGCCTGGCACAGTTGAGGCTTGGTCCAGGCCTGGGATGTCTCACTGCTACCATAATGCATCTAATAGCATCACACATGTACAGTGCCTGGCACAGTGGGGGTTTGGTCCATGACTGGGTACCTGGGCACTACCGTAGTACACCTAATAGCAATACAATGTGCAGTAGAGTCAACCACTCGCATTCCCACCCCCTATATCAGAGACATAAAGGGGAAGGGGGGGAAGAAGCAGGAGCCGGTGCTGGTGGGGGGCGGTTAGCCGGCTTAAAAGCTGGTTCCCCCAGCACTGTCTCTGTGGTGCCGCCTGCTCCCTGTGCACCACATAAAGGGGAAGGGGGAGCCATACAGGGGAAGAGGGGAGGGGAGGCTGCACCAGCAGCAGCCCCTGTCTGCGGGGGTCCCAACCCCCTGCTGGCCCCGGTGGACAGGGGCTGCTGGACCCAGAGTCCCCTGCCCTGAGCCCTTCTTTACACCTCAGTCCTGGCTCCTGAACCCCTCACACCTCCCAGCCTGGCTCCTGCACCCCTCACACCCTCAACCCTGACTCCTACACCTCAATACCTCCAGCCCTGACTCCTGCACCCCTCACACCCCCATCCTGACTCCTGCACCCCATGACCCCAGCCCTGATTCCTGAACCCCTCACACTCCCAACTTGGCTCCTGCACTCCTCAGAATGGTGCCCTTGCCCTCCACTCACCCAGCCCCCTGCCCTGAGCCCTTCCTTACACCCCAGCCCTGACTCCTGCACCTCAATGCTCTTAACCCAGATTCCAGTACCCCTCATACCCCCAGCCCTGACTCCTGCAGCCCTCACACCCCCAGCCCTGACTCCTGCAGCCCTCATATCCCCCAGCCCGGCTCCTGCACCCCTCACACCCCCAACCCTGGACTCCTATACGCCTCTAGCCTCTTGCCCCGGGCCTCCGGCCCCCCATTCCACTGCCCTAAGCCCCCCCGCAGGGTGTGTGTGTGGCAGGACAGCACCTGTAAGACATTTAAGTTACCTTCAGCCCTGGGCATTCCCACAATACAGATACGATCACGGCTGCTAACCCCACACCCCGCCAGCATTTCATGCCCCCCCCATTGGACGCGGCTGTTTTCAGGGTCAGGCTGGGGCACTGGAACCCAGCTACTCTCCCCCCGCCCCGCCTCGCCTCTAAGGGTGACCCCTTGGGCTGTGTTCCTTCCCCGCCACGGCCAGCAGGGCGCAGCCTCCCCAGAGCTAGCTGCCCCACGGGACAGGCAGCCCGGCGCCCCTCGCTAGCCCTGAAGCCAAGGTGAATCCGAGACCCTAAGAAAGTCCCGCTGCCTTCCCTGCCTGGCGGGAGCTTCCAGCCGGGTTCTGCCCTCTGTCCGGGGCTTGGCTGCTCCCGGCTCAGAGCTGGCCCGAGCCCAGTCCCGGGCCCGGAGGCTGGACACGGTCCGCCCGGCAGGACGCGTGACTCTAACCACTGGGGGGTTACGCGTGGGCACCGCGTGGGGCAGGGTTTCCAACAGAGGGGCGCCTGGAGCGACTTGGGGAACGTCTCCAGCCCGCGGGCCTGTCTACACGCAACACACGGGCGCCAGAACAGGGGAGCAGAGCCCCGCCCCACGCCTATGAGGGCGGGGCCTAGGAGGAAGGGGCGGGGCCTCATGAAAAGGGGCGTGACGAGGACAGAGCTTCAGACAAAGGAGCCATGCCAGGGTGGGGCTCCGGAGAAAGGTTATGGGGGCGGGGCTCCAGGGGAAGGGGCAGGGCTTCAGGGACGGTGCCAGGGTGGGGACGCAGCGGGAGGGGTGCGGGCGGGGCCTCGAGGGAAGAGGTGGTACGGGGTGGAGTCTTGGAGGAAGGGGCGGGGCCTCAGGGAAAAGGGCGGGGGAGAGCAGGTGCAAGGGTGGGGACTTAGAGGAAGGGGCAGGGCCTTGGAGGAAGGGGCGGGGCCTCAGGGGCGAGGTGGGGATTGAAGGGGGAGGGCTAGTGGGGGGGCTCAAGAATACGGTGCAGTAGGGGCCACGGTTTGAGCCCCCCCCACTTTTAGGAAACTTTCGCTGCCCCTGTTAAAATACCACACTGGCTCAGCTGCCCCGGGGGACGTCCCAGGGGGGCTCCCCATTGGCGCAGGTAACGCACCTCCTCCCCCGGGTGGTAGCTACGAATTTTTCCCCCGGCCCAGCACTGCCCACACTGGGGTCAGGTGGGCACCGCGCCATCTCTCAGGCTGTGAGCGCCGTGGCTGGGCCAATGGAAGTACCCAGGGCTGGGCACAGTGGTCCCTCCCGGCCTGGGAATCTGAGTGTGGGACCCCCAGAGGTGGCAGTCGCTGGACATCCCAACAATCACAAGCCAGGGAGAGGAGGGTAGCCACGCTGGGCCGGGGCAAGAAACCGGGAGGTCCTGGGGAAGGGTCTGTCATCCGGGGCGAGGGGCACAGCGCCCCGGAGCCAGAGGCGCGCGCTGTATGGCCCAGCAGCGGCTGCGAGCTGCTTCGCTCCCAGAAGCCACGGGAAGCAGTTTTGCATCTGAGCCCGGGAGATTTCCAAGAAAAAATCCAGAGACTGAGAGAACGGTTTTGAGTTTCCCAGTAAGTCCTGGGAATACTCACCATGCCCCAGTGAGGCGCTAGGGGGCGCTGTGCTGCAGAGAGCAGGCTGGGGGCTCACTAGGGGGCGCTCTCCCCTGCCAGTCAGGGCTGAGTCCCCGTGCAGGGCTAGGGGGCGCCCTTCCCACTCCTTCGCAGCTTTCCCATAGGCCCCAGTGCTGACTGGGATTTTGGGGGGACCCTGAGGCAGCGGGGAGCGTCCTGCCCACTTGGTGCCCCATGGGCAAGCCCCCTTGGCAGACAGAGCCTGTTCCAGGGACACCGGGAGGGGGGGGGAGGGGGGTCTGTGTCGCAGGAGGCGGCGGGGTGGGGGAGGGGTGCGCGGAGTCCAGATGTGGCGGCCGTGGACAATAGCCGAGCGGGAAGGGACAGATGGGGCGGCGCACACAATGCGGGAGCCGCTTAGCATTCAGGAGCCGTGCTCGGCCGCCTCCCCTCCTCCCCCTGCGCTATTGAGCCCGGCCAAAGGCTGCAGCTACGCCTGGGGGGATGAAAGGGCCCATCTGCTCCCAGCTCTGCCTGGCTGGGAGGCTCTCGGGGCACGGCGGGACACGGCCCCAGTGATCCAAGTCCCCCTGCACCTGTACCCCTGGCAGGGCCGTCTGTCCCTCCCGGCCGCTCCAGCGAGGGGCACACACCCCGTCTGGTTCCGCGCTGCCTGGCCTGGGGGCCCCGCACCCCGAGGAATCTGGGGCCTCTTTGCTTCTCCTCCCCTTCCCGGGGCTCCCCAAGAATAGGTGTTTCTGTGCGGCGGGCGGCGGCTGCAGGAGGGCACAGACCTAGCAGCCAGATGGGGCGGGGACCCATTGGCACCGGCTTGCCCCTGTGAGGCGCAAGGGCCCTTCCACAAGCCCGGCTAGTGCAAAGGCTTGATAAGTAGGCTGGTTTTGTTTTCATAGTCGCCCCTTGCTTCCTCTTTGCTCTCCCCGAGGCAGCTCTGGCCACCGGGCCACCCTCCTGGCGCTTGCTGGGAACAGCACCCAGGCACCTGCCTTCCCAGCCCTGCAGCTAGGGAAAGAGCCCACGAGCAGTCCCGCCAAGCCTGCCACGCCAACCCTCAGAGAACCTCTGTCTTTCTAGGGCCTGGGATACAACCCAGGAGTCCTGGCTCCCAGCCCCTCCCCTCCTGGCTCTAACCACTAGTCTCTCACTGAGCTAGGCACAGCACCCAGGAGTCCTGGCTCCCAGCCCCTCCCCCGCTCTAACCACTAGTCTCTCACCGAGCTAGGCACAGAACCCAGGAGTCCTGGCTCCCAGCCCCTCCCCTCCCCAGCTCTAACCACTAGTCTCTCACTGAGCTAGGCACAGAACCCAGGAGTCCTGGCTCCCAGCCCCTCCCTTCCCCGGCTCTAACCACTAGTCTCTCACTGAGCTAGGCACAGAACCCAGGAGTCCTGGCTCCCAACCCTTCCCCTGGCTCTAACTACTAGTCTTTCATTCCTCTCACAGAGCTAGGCACAGAACCCAGGAGTCCTGGCTCCCAGTCCCTCCCCCCTGGCTCTAACCACTAGTCTTTCATTCCTCTCACAGAGCTAGGCACAGAACCCAGGAGTCCTGGCTCCCAGCCCCTCCCCTTCCCGACTCTAACCACTAGTCTTTCATTCCTCTCACACAGCTAGGCACAGAACCCAGGAGCCCTGGCTCCTAGCCCTTCCCCCCTGGCTCTAACCACTAGTCTCTCATTCCTCTCACACAGCTAGGCACAGAACCCAGGAGTCCTGGCTCCCAGCCCCTCCCCTCCCCTCGACTCTAACCACTAGTCTTTCATTCCTCTCACACAGCTAGGCACAGAACCCAGGAGCCCTGACTCCCAGCCCTTCCCCCCTGGCTCTAACCACTAGTCTCTCATTCCTCTCACAGAGCTAGGGGCAGAACCCAGGAGTCCTGGCTCCCAGCCCCTCCCCCCTGGCTCTAACCACTAGTCTCTCATTCCTCTCACAGAGCTCACCAGATACCACCCCCTTAGTAGAGCCAAAAAGTCCTGTGCCCACATAACCAAGCCAGCCAGAAAACCTTCCTATGGAATCACCCCCACCCACCCAAGCAGAACTGCTTTGCCTCGCAGAAGCTGCTTCTGACCACGTGGGCCCTCCTGCAGGTTGCAACTAGAAACATCCTCTGGGAGCTTGGGGGTGGGTGGGGAGCCATCCTAGAAGGAGTCGCTGCTGGGCTGTGGAAATACAGCCCGGCCTCTCCCCTTGGGGGGCACTGGAGACAGCTGGGAGCAGTGCCCCTGCTCTGGGAGCGGCCGCTCCAAAGGCCCCCTCGCCACCCCACCGCCAGCAAAGGTGCAGCCCAGGCCCAAGAGGTGAGACACACAAAGAGTGATGGAGTTTCAGGCTTGAGGAGGGGGCACAATCCCTGTCCCTCCCCTGCCCCAGTACAGCCCCGGCTGCTACATTCCCCCCAGCTCACACATGCACCATCAACCTGTGGAACTCCTTGTCACAGGATGTTGTGAAGACCAGGGTTTTAACAGAGTTCAAAAAAGAGCTAGATAGATTCACGGAGGTGAGGTCCATCAATGGCTATTAGCCAGGCTGGGCAGGGATGGGGGGAGTGAAGCTGTGCGAGTCCTGGGTGATCTAGGCCACGTTGCTTCCCCTTGCTGAGTCTCCATTTCCCCACCCATCCAGTCTGCTGCTCAAAGCGCTTTGAGATCCGCTGGCAAAAGGAGTTGGGAGCTGCTGTTCCCATCTGGGGGGAGGGTAATGGTCTCCCCTGTTCTCCGCCTGCCGTTCACCACAGCTCGGCCGCCTGGGGACGGAAATGATTCGGCGGCAAAAGGGTCGCCGAGGTGAGCTGGGAGCTGCGGGCTCGCTCGCGTTTCCACGGTGTGCAGCCCCTTCTGGGGGCGGAGGGGAGCAGCTGGGGCTAGCCGAGGGCCTGGGGAATAGCTGGGAATGCCGCGGGAAAGGCAGGGATTGTGCCAAGAAAGCCACGTTGGGCTGGAGGTGAGGCCCAGGGAGGGGGTGGGACACTGGAGGTTTCTAAGGGCAGGTTGGGCACGCACCTGGGAGGGGCAGAGGAGTCATTACCTGGTCCTGTTGTGAATGCGGGGGGCTGGCCTCTCTAGGTCCAGGGTTACACGCCTGTGGCTCTGTGGTCTGTGCTGCGAATGGGCATCTTCCCAAGGTCTCCTCTGGCACTGTCCCTCAGCAGCCCCCAAAGTGCTTAGGCACCACTGGGGAAACTGAGGCAGAGGGCAGGACACACACCAGGCCAGCGCAATATCCACTAGGCCACGCTGCCTCCTGCAAGTCCCGTCCTCCACACTCTACACCGGCTTCTCAAAGGGGGTCCGGGGCGAGAGCTTGGCCCTAATCTCCAAGGCACATAAGGCTTTGGGCCAGGGGATGGAAAAGAGCCAAAAGTGCTGGATGGGACAGACCTGTTTCTCTGGCTCAACGGGGATCCCCACTGTCAGGGGGAGGCTCCTCTGGGCGGGAGGAGAACACGGGACGGGCGCCCGTCGCCTCACTCGCTGCCTCACCCGGAGGTGCCCAGACGCTATGGTGATGGGCACCAGAGAAGAACCTGGGAGAGCGCGAAAGGAATTGGAGCTCAAAGGTGACATTTTTGGAAGCAAAAATCCAGCCACCAGCCCCTCACTGACACCGCCTCCTAGCCAGCGAGGGCAGGGGGTTGTTTGGCTTCTCTGGTGCACTGCCCCACCAGCTGGGATCGGGTGCTCTGTCCCCCGGCCGGTGGGGGAATAACGCTGGGGAATCCCAATGTGAAATGGAGCCAAACTGGAAAGTGAAACTGACCAGGCACAGGCCGGTGCAGAATGCTGTAATGCCTGGCTGATTAGTGTCTCATTTACCAGTTCTGCCACTGACTCTAGTGGAGTGACTCTGGAGTCACACCTGGCTCAGTGCGAAAGGAGCTAGTCCCATTGACACCAGTGGAGTGACTCCAGATTCACACCTCGCTTAGTGAGAAAGGAGCTAGTCCTGTTGACACCAGTGGAGTTACTCTGGAGTCACACTTGTCTCAATGAGAGGGAAATCAGTCCCATTGACACCAGTGGAGTGACTCCAGAGTCACATCTGGCTCAGCGAGAGGGAAAGCAAACTCCACAAATATTATTTTAGGCTACGTCTAGACTGCAGGCTTCTTTCAGAAGAAACTTTTCTGGAAGAGAGCTTCTGAAAAACCTTCTTCCGAAAGAGAGCGTCCAGACTGCAAAAGTGCATCGAAAAAGCCATCTGCTTTTTTGAAAGAGAGTGCGTCCAGACACTCTCTCGCATGTAAGCAGTGTTTGCTATGGACAGAATGGCCACCAGGGCACCTGTGCTTTTTCCTCTTTCCTCTTCTTCTGAAAGAACTCCCTCTTCCCTGTCCACACACGCCGTTTTCTGAAAGAGCTCTTTCGCAAAAAGGCTTCTTCCTCGTAGAATGAGGATTACTGATGCCAGAACACCCCCTCTGTTTTTCGATTTTCTTGCAGAAGAGCGCAATTGCAGTGTGGACGTTCCTTAAGTTTTGTCAGAAAAACATCCTTTTTTTCCGACCAAACTCCGTAGTGCAGACATACCCTTACTGAAAAAAGTCCAGAGTGGGGTTTACAAATGACGCTGGTTGAAAAAAAATACGTTACAAAGAAATTGAGGCATGCGATGGGGGTGACAGAAAAAGCCTTTTTGGACCAAATGGCAATTTTCACTAATCATGCCTGGGTTTGGCAGAAATGTTTGATTTCTTGTAGACACCTTAAAATACTGAAAGGGACATTCCAGGCCTGCTCACAGTGGCCTGCCTCCTCTAGGTGAAGTGACATGGTCTTCCTGTCCTTTTAGCCTAACAGAAGGTGACATCATACATCACTCCTCAAGGATTCCTCCAGACAGGAAATCCACGGCCACAATGGAGCCAACGGGACCACTTTCCCATGTGAAAGAGTTCCCTGGATCAGACGCCAACAGTCACTAACAACACCTGAAATCATTAAAAGGGAATCTATTTCAACCCATTCACGTGTCACACTGAACACCCTTCATTTCCCTTTCACTGTGTCCTTAACACCCCCAGACTTTCCATACTGGTGTTTCATTCGTACCTGCATCTATCACCTATAAATGACCCATTTGTGCCCACGTGCTCTCAATTGCAAAGCTCCCAACTAAGGCGGTCGATTAATTGCAGTTCACTAAAAAAGCCTGTGTTTTGAAAAATGAATCACAATGTAATCACGGTTTCAGTCGCACTGTTAAACAATGGAATACCTCTTGAAATGTATTAAATATTTGTGGACTTTTTCTACAGTCTCAAATATAGTGATTTCAGTTACAACCCCGAATGCAAAGTGTAGAGTGCTTCCTTTATATAATTTGTACTGCAAATATTTCCACTGTAAAAATGATAAAAGAAATGTTATTTTTTAGTTTGTCTCATACAAGTCCTTTAGTGCAATCTCTGTATTGTGAAGGTGCAACTTACAAATGTAGAGCTTTTTTTGTCACCTAACTGCACTCAGAACAAAAACAATGTAACGCTTTAGAGCCCACAAGGCCACTCAGTCTTACTTTCTGTTCAGCCAATGGCTTGGAGAAACAAATTTGTTTATTTTTGTGGGAGGTGCTGATGCTCACTTCTTGTTTACAGTGTTACCTGAATGCGTGAAGAGGTGTTTAAATAGCACTTTTGTAGCTGGCCTAGCAAAGCGTTTGCACCCCAAATATGCTAAACATTCACATACCCCTTCGTGCTTTGGCCACCATCCCAGAGGACATGGTTCCATGCTGATGACACTCATTAAAAAATAGTGCGTTATTTTAATTTGTGACTCAAATCCTTGGGGGAGAATTGTGTGCCTTCTGCTCTGCGCTTTACCTGCATCCTGCCATATCTTTCACGTCAAACCATCTTGATGGTTGTCCATTAATTAAGAATGCTTTCCCTTCAGATCTGACAACACACAAAGAAGGTACCAGTGAGAGATGTCTTAAAGCAGCTACAGCACTTGACCCAAGGTTTAAAGATCTGAAGTGCTGTCCAAAATCAAAGCGGGAGAAGAATCTTATGTGCATTTGGCATGTAAATATCTTGTAATGCCGGCTACAACAATGACATGCAAGTAGTAAATGGTGTGATAGCTTTCGTCACCATGGTCTTTTGACAGGTGCCCCTGCAAACGCCTGTTCTCACTTTCAGGTGACACTGTAAAAAAGAAGAGGGCAGCAAATGTAAACAAATGTGTTTGTCTGAGCCAGGGGTGGGGAACCTAAGGCTGGGGGGCGGATGCAGCCCCCTCAACCCTCTGTGGGGCAGGAACACACAAAATCTACTAGCTTGCCCCACCCGGGTTGATATGCAAGAGGGATGTGGAGGAATGTCTTTCTCCTTCTCAGTCAGGAGCCACGTCAATGAGGGGAGTTGGTTTGTGTTTTTGCTTCTCGCTTGTGTGTGGCCCCCGACTGACTTTTTCCCTGTGGGTCAGTGTCCCCCAACCCCAAAAAGGTTCCCCACCTCTGAAGCGATGGGCTGACCACAACATAGGACCGAGTAGACTCGTAGGTGCCAAAGTTTCACATTGTTTTTGTTTTTCAATGCAGGAATATTTTTATACACAATTCTACACATGGAAGTTCAACTTTCATGAAAAAGATTGCACTGCATGACTTGGAATAGGCAAATTGACAAATACTATTTTGTTTGTTTTTTTACAGCACAAATACTCGCAATCAGAAATGAAGGGAGCACTGTACACTTTGTATTCGGTGTTGTAATTGAAATTGATCATATTTGAACATGGAGAAACCACCCAAAAATGGTTAAATAAACAGCATTCTGTTGTTTGCAAGTGTGATTAATTGTGATTATTTTTTTAATTGTTTGACAGCCTGGCCTTCTCAAATCTACCAGACTTGGGCAGGCAGCTGTCTGTCATTTCCTTCCCCAGGGAAAGGGTCCCATATTTGCTTTCCCCAACCTTTGAGGATGGAGGATCTGGTCTTTTCCAAAAAGGAGCTATCACACATGGGGCTGCTGGTAGCGAATGTTCACTCGGCCTTTCCCCAAGTCAACAGTGTGTTGATGTCCAGTTTCACCTTCAGGGTCCTTGTTAGTGCAAAGATGGGTGTCGGGTACTACAGGGGCGGGTGTCGGGCACTGTGTGTGTGTGGGGGTGTTGGGCACTGCAGGAGTGGGTGTTGGGCACTGTAGGGGGTGTGTGGGGCACTGCAGAAGTGGGTGTTGCACACTGCAGGGGATGGGTGTCGTGCACTGCAGGGTGGGTGTCGTGCACTGCAGGGGATGGGTATCGTGCACTGCAGGGTGGGTGTTGGGCACTGCAGGGGGATGGGTGTCGGGCACTGCAGACAGTGGATGGACATTGTCATTTCAGGGTGAGGAGCGTCAGTTTTAAGACATTGGCTTTCACCATTTTTTATTTCTTGTTTTTTTTCTTTTTGTTTTATTTTTAAATTGTTGAAAGATTTCCCACTGGGCTCAGCTCGTACAAAGCTGACATGTTTGGTGGCCTAGATTGTATCTCAGCCCTCAAAGCAGAAAAAGAGCTGCAGCGAGGTGTGTGTGTGTGTGTGTGTGTGTGTGTGTGTGTGTGCGCGCACCCTGGGTAGACAGACAGACAGACAGACAGACACATACACCTGAAGCAGAGCTCTGTGCAGCTTGAAAGCTTCTCTCTCTCCCACTGACAGAAGCCGGTCCAATAAAAATGTTTCCCTCATCCACTGGGGGTCTGTAATGTCCTGGGACCAGCACGGCCACAGCAACACTGCAGGGATAGACAGATGGGATGTCTAGGGGTGCATGGGTGGGTTGGGGTGTTTGGGGATCGATCAATTGATACTTTGATAGATGCATAGACAGGGATGTGGGATGTAGACATAGGTTGGAGCATGAGATAGATGAATAGATAGATAGATGGATGATGTGTATGTAGATGGATGGATGGATGGATGGATTGGGGTGTTTGGAGACAGACAGGTGTGTGGAAAGAGACAGATGGATAGCTGGGGGGTGTACAGGGATGGATAGGTGGGGTGTACAGGGATGGATAGGGGTGTGTGTACAGGATGGATAGGTGGGGGCATAGAGGGAAGGATAGGTGGGGCATACACGGACGGATGGGTTGTGTGTACAGGGATGGATAGGTGGGGTGTACAGGGACAGAGAGGTGGGGGTGTACAGGGATGGATAGGTGGGGTGTAAAGGGACGGATAGGGTGTGTGTACAGGGATGGACAGGTGACAGGTTGTACAGGGATGAATAGGTGGGTTTGGGGGCTCACAGGGGTAGGGATGTATAGATGGGCAGGGGGTGGGGACACAGGACATAGGAGTGATGGCTCGATGGGATGTGGGGAGGGTAGATGGGCGTGGGGAGGACACAGGCTGTAGGAATGGATCGATGGGAGTGTGGGGGTTAGGGGTAGATGGGTGTGGGGGAGGACACACGCTGTAGGGATGGATGGATGGGGTGTGGGGAGGGGTGGATGGGTGTGGGGAGGACACAGGCTGTAGGGATGGATGGATGGGGTGTGGGGAGGGTGGATGGGTGTGGGGAGGACACAGGCTGTAGGGATGGATGGATGGGGTGTGGGGGAGGGTGGATGGGTGTGGGGAGGACACAGGCTGTAGGGATGGATCGATGGGGTGCAGGGGCTGGGTGCATGGATCGGGTGCCCGGGAGGGGCAGACAGGTGCGGGGGGCGGGGCAGCCCTGGAGCGGCCCCTAGATGAGGGGAGGGCGTGGGGGCCAGGCAGCAGACCACGTCCCACCCCTCCCCCCCCCCAGCTCCGCGGACGAGGGGGGCTGAGCCTGGGCCCGGCGGCGCAGCTAGCGGGGCGGGGCGGGGGCCGCTCCCGACGTCGGGGCCGGGCCGGGCTGGGATGCTGCCCCGGGGACCGGCCTCGGGCTGCGCGGCTCGCCGGAGCGCTTAAGCCCTTCGCGTGCCCGGGTCTCTGCGCCCCTCCCCGCCGCCTTTGTGCTGCTTCGCCCAGCCCGGCCGCCTCGCACCCCCCTTCCTGCCGCGGGGCGGCCGGTACCACCCCCCCGCGCCCGGCTGCTCCAGCTGCCCTCCTTTGTCCGCGGCGTGGGCAGACGCCTCCCCCCGGCCCGCACCCCTGCCCCCACTCGCGCACCCCTGCCCACCCCTGCCCCCACTCGCGCCCCTGTCCCCACCTGCACCCCTGCCCCCACTCGCGCACCCCGCCCCCACCCGTGCCCCCACTCAGCCCCACACCTTGCACCCCCATTCCGCCCCACCCTGTGCACCTTCGGCCCCCTCCCCGTGCAACTCTCCTCCCCTCCCTTCTCTAAGCCTCCCCGCGCCTGTGCATCCTCCCTCCTCCTCCTCCTCCTCCTCCCCCCGGCGAGGCGGCCGGATCCCGAGCAGGGCTGGGAGATTCGCCCGGAGGATGAAGATGATGGCAGGCGGGTCGGTGCACCAGAACGGCATCTTCTCGGCCTCCCACCCGCAGCCCCAGCAGCCGCCGCCCCCCCACATGGAATCGGACCCCCCCGACTCCAGGAAGAGGCCCCTGGAGACCCCCACCGAGGCCATCAGCACCAAGCGGAGCAACACAGGAGGTGAGCGGCGGGAAGGGGTTGGATGGGGGGGTCTGCAACCCCCCTTCCCACTGCGGGGACCCCGCCTGGGCTGCCAGGGCGAGGGAGGGGGCCGCACATCGCCCTGCCACCCCCGCCCCTCCAAGGACAGGGGTCGTCCGCTCCATCCCCTTCCCTGCGCCAGCCTGACCTACCTCCCCCTTCCCTCCCTGCAAGCCACCCACCTGGAGAGGGCACCCCCCCACCTCTCCAGCCTGCTCACCCCCCAACGACAGAGATTTCCCCTCCATACCGCTCCCCCCCAGCCAAGCTACCCGCTCGCCATCTAACACGTCAACGGTACTGCACAGATTCCCCATCTGGGACTGCTCCCCCCCCCCGGCGTCGCCACGATCCCAGCGTTAAAAAAATCATAACCCAATGGCCACAAAACGCTGGCTACCGGCAGGTATCTGCAGCCTTCGAGCCGGCGGTGGCGGGCAAGCGGGGAGGAGATGTGACAGCCCAGCCCTCCGGCTGCCTCTTCCCTATGCGCCCCCCCCCCCAAAAAATCCTGAGACATGTCTATCCAGCTGCAGTGTCAAAATGGAGGCAAGGAGAACTGTCCATTTGATAGCAGCTTGGCGGGGGATGGCGGGAGGGGGTGACACACACACACACACACACAGACACACACAAACACACACACGCAGGATGGCAACGCTGTCAGATCTTCCCAGGATGTGAAGGGGGACGAGGGCAGGAAGGAAGCGGCGTGGATGCGGGCAGAGGGCGAGGGACGGAGGCAGCTGGGGTGTTTGAAAGACACTGCGTGCCTGGGGGGGGCGGCCGCCGGGGGGGGGGGCGGAAGGCTCAGCAAACAATACAGATCCCTCGAGACCCTCGCTCTTTGCAAAGGGCCAAGATGCCGGAGCTGGCTGTCTTCCCGCCCCCCCCAAGGCCTCGCCGCACTCCCTCGCCCATCCCCAACCTGCCTGGTTGCCACAGCCGCCCAGGCCCTGGGCTCTGTGGATGTCTTTTCTGCCCCAGATTTCTGTATTGGTTTCCCTTCGGCCCTGGCGTGTCTTTGTTGTGCAGGTGTGTGGCCGGTGGCGGGGGTGTGTGTGTGTGTGTGGGGTTGTTCCCAGCCAGGCGCGCCCACCATAACCCTCATGATGTAATTAACATTTGGAGCCGTTTGCATTTGGCCTTTGGGCGAGGAGTGATAAATATTGCCGCCGGACGCAGATTCCTCCAGGGAATCGGCCCGGGCGATTAGCCTCGTTGGACTGATGGGCCTAATGTACCGTCTGGGAGGAGGTAGCCAAAAGCCGGGCGTGAAATGTAGCGATAAGAGGCTGGGGGCTGGGGGAAGGGCTGGACGGCCAGGCCGGGGGCTGAGGGAAAGGACGGCTCCCGGCTGTTACCCGGATATTTGGCTGTTGGGTTTTTTGGTCCCTTTCGGGCTGGTGGCGTCTGTTCTGTAGCCCGGGGATGGGTGTGGGACAGGGTGGGGTTGGATGGATCCCTGCACTGAGGCGGGGCCCTTTGGGGATCTCTGAGTGGGGGCCGGGATGGAGAGCTGGTTCGGGGGTTGGAATCCGGCCTGCGTTGGCAGAAGGAGGCCGGTTGCCCAGGCGATGCGCAAGAGCGGAGGAGGGGGAGGGATCCCGGTGGAGCAGCCAGGGGTAGCTATGGCTTTGAGCCAGCTGGGGGGCGGGAGGATGCGGGGGGAGTCCTGGGTCTGAGAAGGAAAAGATCAGGGGAGGGGAGAGTGGGAATAGGGTGGGGTTTGGTGTAGTGCAGCCCTAGCTTATTTAGGGAGAGGGATCCCCCCACACCCAGGCCCCGTGGGAAGACAGATCCCCCACACCCAGGCCCCATGGGAAGACGGATCCCCCAAACCCAGGCCCTATGGGGAGAGGGATCCCTCCTCTTCCCAGTCCCCATGGGAAGAGGATCCCCCAAATCCAGGACCCATGAGGCGAGGGGACCCCACAAACACAGGCCCCATGGGAAGAGGGATGCCCCACAAATCAAGGCCCCATGGGAAGAGGGGTTCACCACAAACCTGAGCGCCATGGGGAGAAGGGATCCCTGCAAATTCAGGCTCCATCTTAGCTGACCCCCCCTCAAAGCTCCTAGGTGGCTCTTGGCCCTGGGGGGAGCTGCGGCCAGGGGCCGGGGCAGCAGGACGCCCTGTGGCTGGAGGGTCCTTCCTTCGGGGGGAGGGCTGGGGCAGCAGATCTCACTGGCAGCCCCGTTGCGCGAGGGGGAAGGGGGCCTCGGCTTGGCTTGCGGTGAGGCCGCAGCGGCGGGGGGCTCGGGCTGGGAACCCCGGGCCCGGAGGAGCAAAGCCCAGGGCAGGGCGGCGAGGGTGGTGGGCTCGGGGGCCCTGCAGCCAGGTTGGAACGAGGGTCTCCTGGGCGGAGGCCGACTTGGCCCACAGACCCACCGTGGCAGCTGTGAGCTTGGGTCCATCCTGACTGGCCGGGAGGGTCCATGGGGCCCAGCGGGGCTGTGCTCCCCCACGATGCCCTGGGGGAATCTCCCAAAAGCCTTTGCTCCCCCCCCCCATTCTGATGGGCTGGCCAGGTACCCGCAGCCCATGGTGCTGGGTGCCAGGGGTGGCAGGGGGCCCGGAGCCGCGCACTGACATGGCTGTGGCAGGTTGGATTGAAGTGTGGACAGAGCCCAAGTTTGGGCTCCCTGGTGAGGCCGATCCCCTGGGAGCCAGGCTCAGCACAGCCCCCTGGGCCAGGCAGCAACAGGATGGAAACAGCCAAGGGGGCTGGGAGCCAGGGACAGGCAGGGAACTGGGACTGGGAGCTGGGCGGGAGCAGGGAGTTGGGATCTGGGAAGGGCAGGGGGCTGGCTGGAGGCTGGGGCAGGGGACAGAGAGCCTGGGAGGGCAGGGGGCTGGCAGCTGGGGAGGGGACAGGGGCAGGGGCTGAGAGCATGGGAGGGCAGGGTGGGGGGAGGCTGGGAGTCAAGGTGGGACAGGGGGCTGGGATGGAGCCCAGGGACTGGGGGGCTGGGAGCCCAGGGGTAGGCAGGACTGCCCCAAATGGCCAGGATGTTCACTCATTTTGTTGGAAAGTCCCTTCTTGGGCAGAGGGGCCCCCTCACATTCCAGCCCCAGGCCCCCCCCAGATAGGATCCAGGTGTCTAAAGGGGGGAGGGGAGGTAGCTGCTAGGGAAGTGCCTGAGACTGAGGCGTCTGGTTTAGAAATGGGCAGTCTGCAGGGAAGGGGGTGTCTGGCAGCCCTGGGGGCCACGACCAGCCATGCTGGGCACTGGCCTCACCACCACCTCCTGGAAACATCAGGGCAGGGGCAGGGCGCCGGACACCAACCGCAAAGCAGTGTGCCCAACCCATCACACGGGAGCTAAGCTATTATGGGTGACCCTACAATAACAAACCAGAGCCTGGCACAGCAATGGGAGGGCAGGGGGAGAGGTGGACAAAAGCCCTACTACTGCTGCAGCTGGTAGCAGAATCCCCCTAAGGAGAGATCCCGGGGCGGGAGGGCAGTGTCTGTGACAGGCTGTGGGGGTTGGGAGCCATTCTGCTGACAGTGGTGCTGTCTGTCTGTCCTGCACAAAGCCAGGGCCTGGTGACAGGGGGGTTGGAAGCAGCGCTCCCTAAGTGACCCTACAATAACAGACCCGTGTCCAGGAGAGACCCTACTATTACAAACTCGGGGCTTAGGGGACAGGGACCATCACACTTCAGTCTGGAAATGGGTTTGGGGAATACAAGAGCAAGGGGCTGCCGGTCGGGAGTGAGGGGCACCGGCAGGGCAGGGGGGAGCCCAGGGCTGGGCTGGCAGGGGCTGCGTGGTGGGGTGAGGGGCAGCGGCAGGGCTGCGGGGGGCCAGGCTGTATTGTCTATGGAAGCCTAGGGAACTGTTATTAACGATCAGCCCAAAGGCAAAGGGTCCCACAGCGGATAGAGCAGGACCAGGGGGCTGGGCAGGGGGTGCTGGCCCCACATCTGTGCTGCAGGCCATGGGCAGCCTCATCTCTGCTCCGTCTGGGCAAGGTGGGGGGTTGAGTGGAGAGACACCAAAGCCGCCCTCACCAGGGCTGGCTGGCTATTCACATGCCCTGCCGGTGCCCCTCACTCCCAACCCACAGCCCCTCCAGCCCAGCCCTGAATGCCTCCTATGCAGACCCTGCCTGTCACTCTGAGCTGGCAGCTGGGGGTGGCACATTTGTTTCACTTGTGACTCCAGCCTCGCACCCAGAGGTGACTGGTCAATACCCAGCAGGTCTTGCACCCCTGCTCTGTTCTCTTCACTGGGGCCCCAGGACAGGAGGGCAGGTCTGTCTATCCCAATGAATAAAGGGATAAAGGGACCGATGGGACCTTCCACTGGCGATTTATGGGGCCCTGATCTCGGTCACTGTGTGTCTAGGCGGCGCCCGGCCCAACGGGGCCCTGATCTTGGTCCCTGTGTGTCTGGGCGGCGCCCGGCCCGATGGGGCCCTGATCTCGGTCACTGTGTGTCTGGGTGGTTCCCAGCCCGACGGGGCCCCGATCTCGGTCACTGTGTGTCTGGGCGGCGCCCAGCCCGACGGGGCCCTGATCTCGGTCACTGTGTGTCTGGGCAGCGTGTAGTCCCATAACAGACCTAATAATTAGGAGCAGAAATCCTCGCCTGCCTGCCCACCCATGCATGCACCTCCCCCTCGTGTAAGCAGCGTACGGTACCTTTGCTGAAGACAAATGGGGCTTGGGGCCGAAAAATGTCAGGGGTGGCTGCTCACCTTCACAGGGGCAGGGAATAGGACCTGGATTCCTGACCCTTAGTGCCCCTGGCTCTAACCACTGGCTCCCACTCCCCTCCCAGCCCTGGGAACAGAACCCAGGAGTCCTGACCTGGAAGTTCTGTCCCGGGATGTGCCTCTCTTGCCCAGAAGGGTGAGGGGCGATGCCTTAAAGGGACATGGACTCTAAGCTATCTCCCCTGGCCCTCTCTTGCCTCTGGGGCTGAGTGTGGTTCTGAGGCCCTGCTCCCACTGGCGGGGCCTGTGTCAGCGCCCTCCAGAGGCCAGGGCTGATGCCCAGCAACACAGACCTGGGGTCCCTGCCCACCATGGCTGAACCCCAGTCAGGAGGCCGCAATGGCCTGGCCGGGGTGGGAGGTAAATTCAGGTGTGACCCTCTCAGGGATCAGGGTCCCCTGGAGGCAGGGCAGGGGCCAGGTCCCGGTCCGTGGCTAAGGTTCTGGTGGAGGCAGATGCTCCGTGAGGATCAGCCTGGAATCCATTGCCTCCTGAGACGACTTAACTGGCTTAAGCTCCCCCAGAGGTGTCTTTTTAAGTGGATTTGGGCTGAGAAGCTTCCCCGCCAAGCCGCTCAGGGAGGCTGGAGCTGGAGCCA
The DNA here is from genome assembly GCA_019425775.1 of Rafetus swinhoei. NCBI lineage: Eukaryota > Metazoa > Chordata > Testudines > Trionychidae > Rafetus > Rafetus swinhoei. The sequence goes on from JAFJHL010000039.1 coordinate 8,476,384, forward strand.
TGCCAGGGTCTCAGGGTGGGGTGGACCCCCTGCAGGAGGACGGGCGATACGGGCTCAGCCCTCCATGGGCCCTCAAATCCCAGCTCGGAATGGTGCACTGGACAGGGGCTGGTGTGAAGCGGCGGCTGGGGAGACAGGTAATCACAGCCCTATTTCCAAGTGGCAGAACTAGCAGGCACCTAGGCCTGGTCCCACACTAGGACCTTAGTCTGAAATTAGCCCCCTAAGGTCAAATTTGTAGGCGGTGCATCCACACTCCCAAGCCTGTGATTGCGGAATAAGGGGGTACGGAATTCGGACCCTGCAGTTCTGCTTTTCACGAGGAATAACGCTAGTCCCATATGAAGAGAGATTAAAAAGACTTGGACTTTTCAGCTCAGGAAAGAGGAGATGAAGGCGGGGGAGGGGGGGGGAGGGCAGGAGAGAGGTCTATAAAATCATGACTGGTGTGGAAAAAGTGAATAAGGAAAAGTTATGTACTTGTTCACAATATAAGAACTAGGGGTCACCAAATGAAATGAATAGGGAGCAGGTTTAAAACAAACCGAAGGACGTTTTTTCTTCACTCAGCGCACAGTCAACCTGTGGAACTCCTTGCCAGAGGATGCGGTGAAGGCTAGGACTGTAACAGGGTTCAAAAAAGAGCTAGATAGATTCATGGAGGTTAGGTCCATCAATGGCTATTAGCCAGGATGGGTCGGAATGGTGTCCCTCGCCTCTGTTTGTCTGGAAACGGGTGACAGGGGAGGGATCACGTGAGGATTCCCTGTTGTGTTCCCTTCCTCTAGGGCATCTGGCACTGGCCAATGTCAGCAGACAGGATACTGGGCTGGATGGACCTTTGGTCTGACCCAGTCTGGCCCTTCTTATGTTCTTGGTCCCGAACGTGTAAGTCCGAAGTAACGTTCATGGGGATGCTCCGGTGCCTCTAATTGAAATTAATTGGCCTCCGGGAGGCCTGAGGGTCTGAGTCCGAAGCAGCATGTCCACATTAAGGGAGCCTGCCTCGGACTCCATTCGAGCCTTCCCCGTAGTGAGGACACAGAACTTCACATTTGTAAAATCGGGCACCCAGAAGTTGAGCTTAGTAAATTTGAAATAATCTCCTCATGTAGACATAAGGGGAAAAATCAAGGCGATGTCATAGTAGGGGGTCTACAATGGAGCACCAGGAAGAGCAGGTGGATGGAGGAGTCTGAGTGTCTAGTAGTAATGAGGGACTTTAACGACCCAGGCATCTGCTGGGGAAGCCCCACGGCCAACCTCAAGCTCCCCCGTCAGTTCTTGCAGGGTATCGGGGGCAGCTTCTTGCTTCAGAAAGTGGAGGACGTAACCGGTGGGCAGCTATTTCAGATTTGATTCTGACCCACAGGGAGGAAGAGGTAGTGAACCGGAAGGGGGGTGGAAGTGACCGTGAAAGGCGCAAGAGTCACTGTGTCCGCAATTGGCCACTGTCAGCAGACAGGATACTGGGCTGGATGGACCTGTGGACCAGTATGGCCGTTCTTATGTTTTTATGTTCTTATGGGAGTGGTAGAAGAAGGCCCATAGAGAAGAGTCCTTACCCACCTCAGAGAACGGGTAGGGGAGGTCCCTCGGGAAGGAAATCTAAGGGATGGAGGAGTTGGGGAGAGTTGGTTCAAAGAGACAATACACAGCGCACAACTGCCGGCCACCCTGCTGCGAAGAAGATAGGATGAAGAGTATGGCTCGGGGAGGAGCCCTTTACTGGCCTGAAAATCAAAACGGGATGCTGCACCAAGTGGACAGCTGGCTAGGGAGGAATACAAAAGAATAGCGCAAGCCTGCAGGGGCAAAATCAGGAAGACTAAGGCACCAAACAAGGGACGTATGAGGCCAGAGGAAGAAGCTCTTGAAATATACATGGTGGAAGAGCAAGTGCGGGTCCTTTGCTCGGGGAAAGAGAGCGAATAAGTATGGACATCAAGAACGGCGAGGGGGTTTGACACCTCTTTTGCTTCACTAAGAAGGTTAATGGTGACCAGACGCTCAACACAATTAATATAGGGCATGCCTACACTGCATGGCTATTTTGGGGTACTGGAGGTATCCTGAAATAGCTACCCTGCGTCTATACAAGTCGCCCGCTATTTCGAAATATTTTTCAAGATAACGGGCGTGCTATTTCGCCATCCTGGTAAACTTCGTTGTATGAGGGATAAAGGATGGCCCGAAAAAGTGCGTTATTTCAAAATTTGGCGCTGCCTAGACGCGCCAAATGTCAAAACAAGCCATTTCAAGATAGATTCAAAATAAGTGACGCAATGTGCGTAGCGCAAATTGCGTCTCTTTTTTCGCGTGTAGGATGCTGTGTAGACGCACCCATAAACAAGAGCAGGGAAAGGAACACTAGCCCCAGCTGGGACCGAACTGGTTGGAGAATATTTAGAGAAGTTAGAAGGAGTCCAGCTGGCAGGGTCTGATGAAATTCACCCGAGGGGACGTAAAGGAACTAGCTGAAGCAATCTCAGAACCGCTAGCAATTACCTTGAAGAACTCAGGGAGGACAGGGTGTGGGAAGGGGAAAGTGTCTCAAAGGGCTGGAGAACAGTAAACACAGCACCTACCTTTAAAAAGGGGAACAAAATAGACTTGGGAACTTCTAGACCAGTTAATCTAGATTTGATACCTGGGAGGAGACTGGCACCAATTATGAGACAACTAGTTCCAAACTGGAAGCCCCTGGGGTTAGAAGGAAGAGCCAATGTGAAATCATGCCAAGCGAACCCGATTTCCTTCTTTGACAGGGTTCCCGACCTAGTGGCTGGGGGACGCGGTAGAGGTGATAGCTCTTGGTTTTAGTAAGGCTTTTGCGCATGCCTTGCCTGGCGTTCTCATAAGCAAGCTTGGGAAATGTAGCTGTGAATGAAACGGCTGTAGCGTGAGTCTCAAAAAGGAGTTCCCAGTTGTTCATCTGTCAAATTGCGATGGTGTTTCCGGAAGGGGCCGGGGGTGCAGTCTGGTACAAGCCAATATTTTCATGGCTGACTTGGATAATGGAGCAGATGGCGCCAAGCTGGGAGGGGTCGCGAGCGCTTTGGGGGCAGGATTAGAATCCAAAAGGACCTTGACACGTTGGAGAAAGGGCCCCTCCATGGACAGGTGAAAACTCAGTGAAGACAAGTGCCAAGGACTCCATATGGGAAGGAAAATTCAAACACACAAATATACCACGGGGCGAACTGGCGAGGTGGCAGCCCTGCTGGGATGGGGATGAGGTCCTGGATCCCGTTCTGGGTGCCGGACGTCAGGTAAAATGTGGACAAACTGGAGAGAGTCCAGAAGAGAGCCAGGATGAGGAGGAATCTTTGGGTGACGGGGCAACCAAACGGCAGATGAAATTCATCCTCGATAAATGCAAAGAAATGCACATGGGAAAACATAATCCCAACCACATAGCAAATGACGGGTCTAAATTAGCTGTTATCTCTCAAGAAAGAGCTTGGAGGCACTGTGGCTGCTTCTCTGAAAACATCCCCTCCATGCGCAGCAGCTGTTAAAAAAAAAAGGCAAATAGAATATTCGGGAACCACTGGGAAAGGGGCAGAGAATCAGGCAGCCAATATGATACCGCCTCTCTCGAAATCCACGGCGCGCCCACATCTTGAATGCTGGGTGCAGATCTGGTCGCCGCCTCTCAAAAAAAGATTGATTAGTGTCGGAAACGATGCAGAGACAGGTGACAAAAATGATGAAGGGGCTGGAACAGCTTCCCAGTGCGGAGCGATTTGGAAGACTTGTTCGGTGGAAGAGACATGTGTAGGAGGGGACACGAGCGAGGTCTATACACTTGTGGCTGGTGTGGATGCCTAGGAGAGGACACGAGCGAGGTCTATACACTTGTGGCTGGTGTGGACGCCTAGAAGGGAACACGAGCGAGGTCTATACACTTGTGGCTGGTGTGGACGCCTAGAAGGGGACACGAGCAAGGTCTATACACTTGTGGCTGGTGTGGATGCCTAGAAGGGGACACGAGTGAGGTCTATACACTCGTGGCTGGTGTGGACGCCTAGGAGAGGACACAAGCGAGGTCTATACACTCGTGGCTGATGTGGACGCCTAGGAGAGGACACGAGCGAGGTCTATACACTCGTGGCTGGTGTGGACGCCTAGGAGGGGACACGAGTGAGGTCCATACACTCGTGGCTGGTGTGGACACCTAGGAGGGGACATGAGCGAGGTCTATACACTCGTGGCTGATGTGGATGCCTAGGAGAGGACACGAGCGAGGTCTATACACTCGTGGCTGATGTGGACGCCTAGGAGAGGACACGAGCGAGGTCTATACACTCGTGGCTGGTGTGGACGCCTAGGAGGGGACACGAGCGAGGTCTATACACTCGTGGCTGGTGTGGACGCCTAGGAGGGGACACGAGCGAGGTCTATACACTCGTGGCTGGTGTGGACGCCTAGGAGGGGACACGAGCGAGGTCTATACACTCGTGGCTGGTGTGGACGCCTAGGAGGGGACACGAGCGAGGTCTATACACTCGTGGCTGGTGTGGACGCCTAGGAGGGGACACGAGCGAGGTCTATACACTCGTGGCTGGTGTGGACGCCTAGGAGGGGACATGAGCAAGGTCTATACACTCGTGGCTGGTGTGGACGCCTAGGAGAGGACACAAGCAAGGTCTATACACTCGTGGCTGGTGTGGACGCCTAGGAGGGGACACGAGTGAGGTCCATACACTCGTGACTGGTGTGGACACCTAGGAGGGGACATGAGCGAGGTCTATACACTCGTGGCTGGTGTGGACGCCTAGGAGGGGACACGAGCGAGGTCTATACACTCGTGGCTGGTGTGGATGCCTAGGAGGACACGGCGAGGTCTATACACTCGTGGCTGGTGTGGACGCCTAGGAGGGGACACGAGCGAGGTCTATACACTCGTGGCTGGTGTGGATGCCTAGGAGGGGACACGAGCGAGGTCTATACACTCGTGGCTGGTGTGGATGCCTAGGAGAGGACACAGTCCCCTCCTCTGTCTGTGGAACTCGCTCCCCCTGGATGGGGCCGGGAGTGCAGCAGGGACAGCTTGAATTACGTTAATTTGTGGAAAAGCCCTCTCTCTTCCCGGACCCTGACCTCTGTCTAAAGGGGGGCAGGTTATCTCACAATGGCCTGCCGGGGGTGTGGTTCTCCCTCAGGTGCATGTGGTAGCTGCAGTGGGAGACGGGACACCAAGCTAGATGGGCCCGCTGGGGGATATTGATTTCTGTACTCCCGGCCAGTCCGGTTTGGGTTTCAGGGGCTGTACTGGCATGGCCAGTCCCCAGGCACCATCACTGCTGGTGATGCGTGTGTGTGCGCATGCATCCTACTACGTACTCTCTGTGGGGCGTGAGGCCTTGAATAAGATCTGGCATCTTGAAGAGCCCAGACTTCAGCCGGAGTGTGGGTCTCATCACCAAAGAGAGGTCTCAGTGGGCTGTGCCACATCTCCCCTCCTATTCGTGGCCTTGTAGCCACGCTTCCCCTCCCATTGGAAGCCTTATGGTCACGCCTCCCCTCCCATTGGTAACCTCATGGTCACGCCTCCCCTCCCATTGGTAATCAACTTCGCACCACAGATTCAGCCTTGGCAGCAGCGGATATAACTCACTTGTGCCACACCCCCTCTGCTAGTGGGTGATCTATACAACAACCTGCTACTGCTGCCAGCCATGGAGCGACTCCCTTAAGCAAAGCGGCAGAGGTTCCGTGCGGTGGTCGTTGAATGTGAAGGCTGCTGACGACACGGAGGGGGGAGAGGGGGTCGTTATGCTAACCTGCAATAGTAACAAGGAAATTATTTAACGAGCAGCTGGGATGCTGGAGTGTGCCATCGGCACCGTGGGAGCAGCCCACTCTGCATGGACTATCAGATCTGGGAGTTGCTGGACCGGGCTCGAGGGAAGGATGTCCGAGGGGAAGACTGGGGATCCATGGCTCTGGCTGTGTAGTGGCACTGATGGGCCTTGTTAACGAGGAAGAAACCAGGCTGGCCACTCTGGCTATTGTCCCAGGCCTCAAAGCTCGGCGAGGCGGAGCCCTGGGACATGCTGGCCAGCTGCATTGCACGGGTAGATCTCTGCGTCCTGATTGGCTCTCATATAAAAATACACAATCCCATACAATATACGCTCAACACACAGAGTACATGTTCAGTACGCACGTATATAATCACACAGTGCACACACAACACACATGCAATCCCATTCAATATATATTCAATACACACAACAATCACACACTCACTACACACACAACACACATGCAATCCCATTCAATATATATTCAATACACACAACAATCACACATTCAATACACACAACACATACGTGCAATATATACTCAATACACACAGTACACATCCCATAACATGTATTTAATCACACACACAACACACACATGCAATCCCATGCAATATATACTCAATACACACAGTACACATCCCATAACATGTATACAATCACACACACAACACACACATGCAATCCCATGCAATATATACTAAATACACACAGTACACATTCCATACACATATATGCAATCAAACACAATATACACTCAACACACACAGTACACATTCAGTGCACACATAGACAATCACACACAATACACACACACAATGCACATATGCAATCACATCCAATATACACTTGATGCACACAATACATTCAGCTTGCAATGTACACTCAATACACACAGAATATACATTCATACAATCACATGCCATAGACACGCAACACATATGTACAATCACATGCAGTATTCACTCAACACACATGCACATTTATATGCTCACGTGCAACGAGCACTCCCTACACACACACACCGCACACACATGGACACGCAACACATGCTCCATACATGTGCACGCCCATGCACTGAAGACACACCGCTCATCCCCACATAGGCTGTGATTTCCCGGTGAGATGCCGACGGTCAGATCCCAGCACCGTTAACCTTGAGCTAGGAGAGCAGCGCCGCCGCAGTGCCGAGAAAGCGGGAGCTCAAATCCCTAAGCTGCTTTGCAGAAGTGGAATGAGGGCAGCCACTGGGCCTGTGCCCCCCTGCAGGCCGGGGGCGGGGGCTGTATTCTGTGCTACAAGCAGCAGAAGAACAAGGAAGCAAATGGCTGGAGCAGAAGTGAGGGAAATTCAGAGTGGAAATTGGATGCATGTTTTTCCCAGGCAGGGGAATTAACCCATGTAATTGCAGACCCTGCCTCGCTTGGAGGTGGGCTGTCTTTTTCTCTGCCCTAGTTCGACCACCAGAACGTGGATCAGTGCAGCAGGGATCACTGGGTGGAGTCTGTGGCCGGCATAATGCCCCAGGTTGGATGAATTGACTTAAATCAGAGGAAAAGAGAAGACAGAGGCTATGTCTAGACTGCAGTCTTCTTTCGGAAGAAGCTTTTCCGGAGGAGATCTCTCGGAAAAACTTCTTTCGAAAGAGAGCATCCACACAGCCAAAGCGCAATGAAAAAGCCATCTGCTTTCTCGACAGAGAGCGTCCACATTGATTGGACACTCTCTCGCATTTCAGTTGTGATTACTGTGGACAGAGTGGCCACCAGGGCATCTGTGCTTTTTCCTGGAGGCCTCTTCTTTCGAAAGAACACTCTCTTCCGCGTCCACATACGCCTTTTTCCAAAAAAGCTTTTTCAGACAAAGGCTTCTTCCTTGTAGAAAGAGGTTTACCACTGTCAGAAAAAACCCTCAGTTCTTTCGACTTTCTGTCGAAAGAACACAAAAGCAGTGTGGATGTAAGTATTGTTTTTCTGGAAAAACAGCTGCTTTTCCGGAACAACTCTTTAGTGTAGACATACCCAGTGTGGGGACATGATAGCAGTTCTCAAGTATCTAAAAGGGTGTTACAAGGAGAAGGGAGAAAAAAAATACTCTCCTTAACTTTTGAGGACAGGACAAGAAGCAATGTGCTTAAACTGCCGCAAGGGAGGTTTAGGTTGGACCTTAGGAAAAACTTTCTACCTGTTGGGATGGTGAAGCACTGGACTAAATTGCCTAGGGAGGTTGTGGAATCTCCATCCCTGGAGATTTAAAAAAGCAGGTGATACAAACACCTGTCAGGGCTGATCAAGATAGTGCTTGGTCCTGCCGTGAAGGCAGAGGACTGGACTTGCTGTCGTCTCGAGATCCCTTCCACTTCTGTGGTTCTTAACCAAGGGCACACTTACCTCTGGGGGCAAGCAGAGGGCTCACAGGGGTTACATTAACTCATCTAGATGTTGGCCTAGTTTTACAACAAGCGACAGAAAAACACCGGCAAAGTTGGGATAAACTCACATTTCATACCGACAACCACTTGTTTATACTGCTCCATGTACTAGACACCCAAATGCAAGTGCACTCCTTATATTCCGATTGATCGATTTTTTTTTACAGTTATATGATAAAAATGAGAAAGTGAGCACTTTTCCAGCACTCCTGTGCTGCACGCTTGGGCATTTTTAGGTCTGATTTTATAAGCAAGTTGTGGGTAAGTACCTGGGGGCTACGCAACACGAATCAGACTCCTGAAAGGGGTACAGGTGGAGAGCCACTGATCAAAATGGTCCCTTGTGGCCTTCAATCCTACAGCACCAAGATCCAGCTGTAGGGTTGCCAGGTGTCCGGTTTTTGCCTGGACAGTCCGGTAATTGCGTCTTCTGTCCGGTAAAAAACAAACAAACAGAAAATACTGGACATGTTGTATTTCCTGATTTTTCTCGGTTGGAAGGCTGGCGGGGATATTTTTCCCCTGCTGTGTTTGGTGGGGGCGGGGGGAGTGGGGAGCGCGGGAATTTAAAGGCGCAGTGACTTTTTTTTTTTTGCTCCACCAATTTTTTCCCTGCCATGTTCAGGATTTTTTTGTGAAAGTATCTGGCAACCCTAGCCAGCCATGCCTAAATGCAACATGGACCCCCATGTGCTGATGTGATGAGAGAACACCTGTGCCCCTCTTGCACATCCCGCCACACACACGTGCATTGCACACACACCTACCAAGGGGGTGCGAGGAAGAGAGTCATTTGCATGTGGCCCCTCGGCCATTCAGCCCAGCACCAGCTGCTTCACAGAGGCTGGAGCTGCAGCTGTTTCAGAGAGGAATATTTGGGGTGGAAATGTGGGGCCGAGCGGCCGGGGCTGTGTCTGGCGCTCTATGGGAGAGAGCAGCTCCCCCGGGGCAGGTGCAGAGCAAGGCTGCTAGGTTGGTCAGAGGACAGGCGAGCCGATGGCGCGAGAGATTGAAAGAGCTGGGCGTGCAGAGTAATTGCACTCTAGAATTATGCTGGAGGGGGTGTTGTCTGTGATGCAGAAGGCTCCTTCCAGTGAGTCATAGAATCATAGAACCGGAAGGGACCTTGAGAGGTCATCAAGTCCAGCCCCCTGCCCTCACGGCAGGACCAAGCACCATCTGGACCATCCCTGACCGGTGTCTGTCCAACCTGCTCTTATATATCTCCTGTGATGGAGATTCCACAACCTCCCTAAGCAACTTATTCCAGTGTTTCACCACCCTGACGGGAAATTTTTCCTAATGTCCCACCCAAACCTCCCTTGCTGCAATTTAAGCCCATTGCTTCTTGTTCTATCCTCAGAGGCCAAGGAGAACAATTTTTCTTCCTCCTCCTTGTCACACCCTTTTAGGTCCTTGAAAACTGCTCTCATGTCCCCTCTCAGTCGTCTCTTTTCTAAACTAAACAAGCCCAGTTCTTTCAGCCTTCCCTCATAGCTCATGTCTTCTAGATCAGTGTTTCTCAACCAGTGGTACGAGTAACCCTTAGGGGTACTCAAGAGAAGTCTGGGGGGTACGTCAACACAACTGAAATTTGGAGAAAACAGAATTTTACAGCGTTTTATTATTTTTGTACTTTTTACACACAAAAATTTCATCACCCGCCTGGCTACGATTAAGTTGTTTAAACAAATGTGTTGCAATGGCAAAAAAATTTTGTGTGTGTCTGAAAACTGTAGATACTGGGGGTACTTATAATTGTTTTTTAAAGGGGTACTTTATAGAAAAGGTTGAGAAACACGGTTCTAGATCTTTAATTATTTGTGTTGCACTTCTCTGGACCCTCTCCCTTTTCTCCACATCTTTCTTGAAATGTGGTGGACACAGTCCTGTTTCTTAAGCTTCTAGGTGGTTTAAGAGTCCAAAGTGGCATGTGCCCAGAGGCTAGGGTGACGGGCATAAAGGCATGAACCGAGGCCTTGTCTACGCTAACCCCCACCATCAATCTACTCCAGCTATGCAAATAGTGTAGCCAAAGTAGACATACTCATCGCACCGTCTTGCGTGCAGTAAGGTCAGCAGGGGCTGCTCTCCTGCCGATGCTGGCTACTCTTTTCGTCCTGGTGGAGTACTGGTGTCGAGGGGAGCACACTCGGAGATTGATTTATCGCGTCTAAGTAGACATGATAAATCGACAGCCAATCCATCCCCGGCATGGTGGAGATGAGACCTATGCTGTGGCTGAAGGTTCCTGGGTTGCTGGTAGCAATACAAATCCTTGTGCTTTAGTGGGGCATCATGGCCCCCACAGTAACTATCCGCTGGGGGTCGGTGAATCTTGGTTTCCCCCACCTTGGAGAAGACAATATCAGAGTGGGAGCATAATGCTCAGTGAGGCAGTGGAACCTAGTGGGTAGAGCCCTGGACTGGAATGCAGGAGATTTGGATTCTCCTTGCAGACCTGTTGGGAGACCTTCGGCAAGGTTGGTGGTTTCAAGCAGAGCGCCCCCAGGGTCGGTTCTGAGGCCGGTTTTGTTCAACATCTTTCTGAATGACCTGGAGGAGGGGATGGGTTGTCCCTTCAGCAAGTTCACAGATGATACTAACCTAGGGGGAGAGGTAGATACGTTGGAGGGCAGGGAGGGTCCAGAGTGACCTAGACAAATTGGAGGATTGGGCCAAAAACAATCTGATGAGGTTCAACAAGGACAAGTGCAGAGTCCTGCCCTTGGGACGGAAGAATCCCAAGTATTGTTACAGGCTGGGGACCGACTGGCTAAATAGCAGTTCAGCAGAAAAAGGCCTGGGGATGACAGAGGATGAGAAGCTGGAGATGAGTCAGCAGGGTGCCTTTCTAGCCAAGAAGGCTAATGGCATATTGGGCTGCATTAGGAGGAACATTTCCAGCAGATCTAGGGACGTGATTATTCCCCTCTAGTTGGCTCTGGTGAGGCCACATCTGGGGTGTGTCTAAACTACACCCCTCTGCCGACAGAGGGATGTAGATTAGGCACATCGCTATGGCAAATGAAGCGGGGATTTAAATATCCCCCGCTTCATTAAAATAAAAATGTCCGCCGCTCTGTGCCGGCTCAGCTGATCGTCGGCACAACACGGCAGTCAAGACGCGGATCGGTCGGCAAGGAAAGCCTTTTCCGACCGATCCTGTAAATCTCGTTGCACGAGGCATAAGGGATCGGTCGGAAAAGGCTTTCCTTGTTGACCGATCCCGTCTAGACTGCCGCTTTTGCCGGCAAAGTGCGCGTCGGCAAGCGGCGGCCATTTCTATTCAAATGAAGCGCGGGATATTTAAATCCCGCTTCATTTGCGTGCGATGTGCCTAATCTACATCCCTCTGTCGGCAGAGGGGTGTAGTTTAGACACACCCCTGGAGTGTTGTGTCCAGTTCTGGGCCCCCATTACAGAAAGGATGTGGACGCATTGGAGAGGGTCCAGCGGAGGGCAATGAAAATGATTCGGGGGCTGGAGCGCATGACCTACGAGGAGGGGCTGAGGGATTTGGTCTTGTTTAGTCTGCAGAAGAGAAGAGTGAGGGGGGATTTGACAGTAGCCTTCAACTACCTGAAGGGGATGGAGAGAGGCTGTTCTCAGGGGTGGCAGATGGCAGAACAAGGAGCAATGGTCTCAAGTTGCCGTGGAGGAGGTCCCTGACTTACGAATGGGTTACATTCCGAACACCTGGTCGTAACTCGATTTGGTCGTAAGTCGGAAATACCCTCAAACGCGCTGCCCATGCTGTTCAAAAAACTTGACGTACGTGGTTCTCAACTCGAAAATATTATAATGGGGTTTATGGGAGGTTGGTCATAAGTACGGATGGTCGTAAGTCGGTGTGTTCGTAAGTCGGGGAGTGGCTGTATAGGGAAGCACTGGGATGGGTTCCCTAGGGGGGTGGAATCTCCATCCCTAGAGGTTTTTATGTCCCGGCGTGACCAAGCCCTGGCTGGGATGATTGAGTTGGGGTTGGTCCTGCTTTGGGCAGGCGGCTGGACCGATGACTCCTGAGGTTTCTGCCAGCCCTGGGCGTCTATGATTCTAAGTCCCTTTTCCCTCTCTGCCTCAGTTTCTCCATCTGTACAACGATGGCACTGACCTCCTGTGTAGAGCACTTTGAGATCTGCGGGTGGAAGTACCGGGGATCTTTATTTTGTGGCTGGGAGCGTGCCTCCCCCCACATGAGACAGCAGCAGCTCCTCTGCTTGTGCTGTGTTTGTACAGCGCTGAGCGCAATGGTTAATCTCTGGCCCGAATGCAACATGCATGGAAGGGGAATGTCTCCCACGAGTGGCCGGCTGTCACAACCGCAACAGCCCGCTGCCAGCTCTGTTAGCGTCAATTCTGTTCTGACCCCATGCCTGTTCCGGGGGGACCTGACCTCCCAGCCGGGCCTTGAGCCATGTGGCTGACATCCGTTGTGAGGTTCCCCGTGGTGGTTGGGATGCGTACACCCCTGTAACACTCCGGCAGTGCGACAGAGCCCAGGAGTCCTGTTGGTGGGCCATGACCCCATTTGCGCTGGGTGCGCTACAAACCCCAAAGAGAACTGGGAAGCAGCACTCCTGGGGTCTCTCTCCAGCTCTGGGAGGGAAGTGGGATCTAGTGGTTAGAGAGGGGCCTGGGAATCGGGACTCCTGGGTTCTATTCCCCAGCTCTGGGATGGAAGTGAGGTCTAGTGGTTAGAGGCAGAGCTGGGAATGAGCATTCCTGGGTTCTATTCCCCAGTTTTGGGAGGAGAGGGGAGTCTAGTGGTTAGAGTAGGGTGACTGGGAGTTGGGATGAGAGCAGGGGTGAGTGGGGGCCAGGACACTGGGGTTCTATCCTCAGCTCTATCCCTGTCCATGGGCAGGTCCTGCCCCCTGCCTCAGTTTCCCCTGCTGTGAAATGGGGCCGGCGATGCTGTTGCTTCTTGGGAGAGTATTTTGAAGTTGACAGATGAAAGGCCGGATGAGGGCTGAGCACGGTTACTCCAGCACGCCCCAGCCATGGCCTGACACCTTCCGGGGGCTATTCACTGAGCAGGTTGGGAGCTCGGTGGGTGGGGGGTTGGGGGCTAATCTCTCCTCCACCCCCCACGGCATTGCTAACGGGCCGCTTCTCTCCTCTCTCTCTCCTCCAGAAGAGGGCGAATATTTCCTCAAAGTCCTGATCCCCAGCTATGCGGCCGGCTCCATCATCGGGAAAGGGGGCCAGACCATTGTCCAGCTGCAGAAGGAGACGGGCGCTACCATTAAGCTCTCCAAGTCCAAGGACTTCTACCCAGGTGAGGGGCCCCCGTTACTCCCTACGGATCTGCACTGGGGAAGGGGGAGGCCAGGGCTTGGCCCTGCCGCGGTGGCTGGGCAGGAGGGGACCAGGTTTGCCTTGGTGCCCGGGCTCCAGACCCCTGCGGTCCGTCCTGGGTAGGCCTCGGGGCTGGGTGAACTTTTGCCATCTGAGCAATCATGAACTTCTGCCATCTGCTCATGCCTGGCTTGGAGGGGGAGGGGGGGAAATGCCATTTGCACGTAACAGCCAGTTGCGAGACAGGGGGCTGCGTCCGGGCCAGCAGCAGCGCTGGAAAGGGCTCGGGGGTCCCGGAGGCTGCAGAGATAACAGCTCTTGCATGAGAAGGGGGGAATTCAGCCCCAAGGAGCAATCGGCTCAGGCTCTCTGCAGACTCAGGCGGTGTCACTTGGCCAGCCTGGCCAGCAGGTATGGGAAGGGTGGCAGGTGGCTGGCCCGGCGGAGGCCAGGTTTTGGTGTCCGCCCTTCGCCAAGGATACTGACGTCTCAGCCGGGGGTCAGTAGAGAGTGACAGGCCCGGGGCCAAGGCAGAGATGCAGGAGCTGGCTCGAGTTTATTTACCCCAGGGAGAAGTCAGAGGGGGCCAGATTCTGGGCGGTGGTTTGCCAGAGAGGGGCGGGAGGGGAGGAATTAACCACTGCAGCACCTGGTCTGGAGGTGGCAGGAGATTTTCCAACCCTCGGAGTCTCTACACTGAGGTTGGACGGGTCCGCTCTAGCTCGACTGTCAGATCTGGGCTGGCAGTGGGAAGGCCTGGGGGGATTCTGTGGCCTGCTCAATGCAGGAGGCAGGGTCGGTCTCTTCTGGCCTTACCACCACCAGCTCTCGAGCCCTTCGGCCCCACTCCTTCACAAGGCTGAAGGGAGACGCCCCTTTGGCCCACGTCCCTGGGAAACCCTCCTCCAGCCCCACAAGAGAGTTACTGTGGGGAGTGACCCCACCCTGAGTTTCCACCATGGCAGGACTGAGCCCCCCCCCCGTGAGGTACATGGAGGCTGTTGGACCTGGGGATGGAGGGAGCTGGACCTCCCATGCCCCCGGCCTAGCAGAGGACAGCCCCACAGCCAGGCCACATAGGGGCCAGCCCCTCCTTGGGGGTATTGGGCCACCTCCTTCATACCTGGCCACTCTTCTGCCTTGCCCTCTTGCCCAGCTAAGCTGGGGCAGGCAAATTGCTGCAGAACTAGGACTCCTGGATTCTCCTGGCCCCGAGAGGGGGGAGGGACAGTTCAGTGGTCTGAGCATTGGCCTGCTAAACCCAGGGTTGTGAGTTCAACCCTCAAGGGGGATGTTTAGGATCTGGGGCAAATCTGTCAGGGATGGTGCTTGGTCCTGCTGTGAGGGCAGGGGACTGGGCTTGATGACCTGTCAAGGTCCCCTCCAACTCCAGGAGATGGCTCTTCTGGGCAGTGTGAACAGGGACATCTTGGGAGGAGCAGGGAGGCGAGGTTTCCCAGGCGCATCTGCTGCCAGGGTCCTAGGTCCAGAAGGATGCTGATACACTGCACAGAGGAGCAGCAAGAGTGATCCAAACCCTCCCTTAAGTGTGAGAGGCTCCAGGGCAGAGGTGGGCAGCCTGTTGGGGCTCTGCCTGAGGCCCCCGGACCCCTTCTCTGTCCCCTTCCCCCACACAGGGTGTATGGGGTTTGTTGCACTCTGAAAGCGCTAGGCGTGGGACATGCAGGGCTCTGGTGCCCCTGTGTGCAAGAGGCACATGGGAGAAGGGAGCTGGGGGTCCCAGCCCTACTGAGATGGAGGGGGGCCACTTGTGTGGCCCACTCCCTGTTCTTCAGCGCTGCTCTGTGCCTGGAGCTGGACAGAGAGAAGGGCTGACTTGGGAATGTGTAGCGCGTCCCGGCTCTCTGGGCTCGCAAGGGTTGAACCTGAGCAAAGGGCTGGGAGCTGAAGCTGGACAAATTTGGAGCAGGCAGAGAGAGTGTGATCAGTCTGCAGCACTATGTAATTAATGGGTAGCAGGTTTAAAATGAATAAAAGAAAGTTCTTCTTCACACAGCGGGTAGTCAACCTGTGGAACTCCTTGCCAGAGAGGAGGCTGTGAAGGCTAGGACTATAATAGAGTTTAAAGAGAAGCTAGATAATTTCATGGAGGTTAGGTCCATAAAAGGCTATTAGCCAGGGGATAGAAATGGTGTCCCTGGCCTCTGTTTGTCAGAGGCTGGAGAGGGATGGCAGGAGACAAATCGCTTGATCATTGTCTTCGGTCCACCCTCTTTGGGGCACCTGGTGCTGGCCACTGTTGGCAGACAGGCTACTGGGCTAGATGGACTTTCGTCTGACCCCCAGTACGGCTGTTCTTATGTACCGGGGGGGGCGGGCGTTCTCCATCCTGGGATTGGGAGTGGGATTGGATTGGGATTGGTGCTGCGGTGGGACTCTGCTCTAGTCCAGACAGGGATCGTTTCTGGGTAGTTTCCTAGCCTGTGTTAGGCAGGAGGTCCGACGAGATGATCACAGTGGTTCCTTCTGGCCTTGGAATCTAGGCAGCTGTGAGGGGAGCGGTGTGTAGTTGGGGAGCTGCGGGATCCGGGACTCCTGGGTTCTAATCCTGGCTCTGGGATTTGTTGGGGACAAGTCAACATGTTTCAAGGGAAATCATGCCGCGCCAATCTACCGCAATTCTTTGAGCAGGTTAACAAGCATGTGGACAGGAAGGGAGATCCGGGGGAGACAGTGTACTTAGATTTTTCCAAAAGCTTTTGACAAAGTCCCTCACCAGAGGCTCTTGAGCAAAGTAAGTTGTTGTGGGATAAGAGGGAAGTGTCTCTTATGGATCAGTAACCGCTTAAAAGACAGGCAAGAAGAGGGTAGGAATGACTGGTCTGTTTTCAGACTGGAGGGGGGTGTCCCCAGGGCTGTGCACTGGAACCAGTGCTGTTCACATAATCGTAAATAAAGGGGTACGCAGTGATGGGACAAAATTTGCAGCTGATACAAAACGACTCACGATAGTTAAGTCCAAAGCAGACTGCGATTTAAAACGAAAGCAGACCAAAAAGCAGGTTTTAGACAAACCAGAGGAAGTATTTCTTCACACAACGTCAACAGGCAACCTGTGGAACTCCTTGCCGGAGGATGTTGTGAAGGCCAAGACTCTCAGGTTACGTCTACACTGCAGTGCTGTTTCGGGATACCAGAGTATCCCAAAATAGTTATCCTGCGTCTTCACAGCAAGCCCATTATTTTGGGCTTGCTATTCCGACGTCTGGTAAACCTCATTTCACGAGGCGTAAGGGAATAGAGCTTTTATTTCGAAATTTGGCGCTGTGTAGAAATAAGCTATTTCGAAATAGCATCGAAATAAGATATGCCATTTGCCTAGCTCAAATTGTGTGTCTTATTTCGGGTTGCAGTGCAGTGTAGACGCACCCTAACGGGCCTCCAAAAGGAACTATTTATATTTATGGAGGTTAGATACTAGCCAGGCTGGGCAGGGATGGAGTTCCTAGTCTCTGCTTGCCAGAAGCTGGGAATGGGCGACAGGGGAGGATCACTTAACGATTCCCTGTTCTGCTCGCTCCCTGGGAAGCACCTGGCACTGGCTGTCGGCCGACAGGGACTGGGCTAGGTGGGCCGTGGCTCTGGCTGTTCGTATGGGGTGCAGTGGTTTCAGCACCGGCTGGGAAGCCAGGATGTGTGAGTGGGAGGTCTGTGGGGTGTCTTGATGTCAGCAGGAGGACATGGGGAGCCAGGACCCCTGGGCTCGGTCCTGCGCCATGTAGTCCCGGCTCTGCTCCGTGCCAGCCCCACAAGGTTTCATTTTCAGGTCAAGCGGGGAGATTAGTGGGTGGTGCTGGGTGGCAGGGGAAGCTGGCAGCCCCGGCCCAGACATAATCTGTGCCCTGATTGTGGGGCGCACAAAGCTGGGCCCGCCCGGCTAAGCCGCTTTTCTCTGCATTGCTCGTCCTCAATTGGGGGATTACTGGGCGGCAAATCCCAGGGGATGGAGGGGTGTTGCCAAAGGACTAGGGGGAGCAGGGGACAGCTCTTCACTTGGCAATAGCCCTGGGAGAAAAGGGGTCGTTCCAATCCCTCGGGAAAGGGGTGGCACCATCCCCCGCCACTCTGACGTGGAGGGAGGGGAGTTTGGTTCCTAGGGGTTTCCTAAATCCGAGGGCATGATCAGGAGTGTGTGTAGGAGGCAGGGACTCCTGGGACTGTGGCAAGGCAGCATAGTGGTTAAAGCAGGAGGGGCTGAGCCGGGGCACCTGGGTTCTCTTCCTCAGCTCTGGGAGGGGAGTGGGGTCTAGTGGTTAGAGCAGGAGGGGGCACTTGGGTTCTATGCTCTAGCCGTTAGCAATGGCTTCATGCGAGTCATGTCCAGGCCGTCCCTCTCTCGTACACTGAGCTCTTAGGAGGCGCTCCTGATTTGTAGGTCAGGCTCAGGATGGGGTGTCGGCCCCATGGTGTCTGAACTGGTGGGGCTGGCAGTGCCGCTCGTCCTTGCCCATGTTGGCGGCCTGGCCTGCCCAGGCTGCCCGCAGGGGTGGGGGAGCTCCAGCCGCATGAAGGGTCCTGGAGAGGGGTGGCCGTGCCCCCCAGCCTGCTCCCAGGATGGGAAGGGCGAGATCCCATAACCCTTGGGCAGGGGCCTGGAGATGGAGGAGAGAGGGACACCCGGACACCCCAGTGGCTCTCTGCAGCCCTTAACACCCTTTCCCTCTTCCTCTCCCCTTCCCCCCCTCCCTGCAGCTGCAGAGCTAGGGGAGGAAGCAGGAAGCTGGGCAGGGCTGGACCAGGCAGGGAGGGAAACAGCTTCAATGACAGGAAATGCTCCCCTAGATAAGTCAGGCCCAAGCTGTGCAGGCCAGCCCCTCCTCCCCACCCCCAGCTCTGCCCTGGGCCCCTCTGCCCCTCCCCGGCTCTGCCCTGGGCCCCTCTGCCCCATCTCCTGGCTCCGTCCTGGTCCCCCGCCCTGTTAATCAGGATCCAAAGCACCAGAGGCGTGGCGCAGTTCGTCTGTAACTGGAAACACTTAAAAGACCACGACGCGTCTAGCAGCACCTTGGGGACTCACAAAAGACGTAGAGGGCACCGTGAGCTGTCGTGGGTGCTACCGGACTTGTTGTTTTTTGAGTTGATCCAAAGCCCGTTACAGGACCACCATGGGGCGGGGAGGGGGTGGGGTTGAAGGGGCATGAGGAAACTTTACGAGTGGTTTCTGTCCCTCAGGCAGGGGTTCAGGAAGCCCCCTTCCCCCCCGCGCTCCAGGATCAGGCTTTCCCTGCTGTGAGGAAACTCCACCGCGTCCCTGGAAACAATAGGGCCTGTCCCAGCCAAGGCCTAATCACGGCTGGATAAATAGGAAAGGGCGTGGAGAGAGCTGGTCCCTTGCTATGGGCGGGGGCGGGGCAGCTCCTGGGAATCGTCCTACCCCTGGGAGCTTTTCCTCCCCCACTCTTGGTAGCAGATGCTCCCCTCCCCCACCAAGCTGGGTTTCCCCGGGAGGAGGGAGATGTGAGGGGGGGCACAGGGAAGAGTTCCCGGGCAGGGGTGGAGGGCGGTGCTGGTGGCAGGGGTGTGGGAGAGCACAAGGGGCCAGGGTGTGAGCTCCACGTCTCCCCTCCCACCCTGAAAGAGGGTGTGACTGCAGCCACCTCTGGGGTGGAACACAGCAGCTGCCTAACAACCTACAGCAACGCTGTGCTCTAGGGGCGGAGCCAAGGAAGGCAACAGCCTCCAGATGAAAATGGGAATAGGGTCCAGGGGTCTTGACATGCTCCTGTCAATAATAGTGTCAGAAAAGCCAGACACATTCAGAGCAATGGTCCAGCTAGCCCAAGATCCTGGCTCTGACAGTGGCCTCTGGCAGATGCTTCAGAGGGAATGAAAAGAGCAGGGCGATTATCGAGAGACCATCCCCTGTTGTCCAATCCCTGCTTCTGGCAGTCAAAAGTTTAGGGGGCACCCAGAGCATGAGGCTATGTCCCTGCCCATCCTGACTGATCGTCGTAGATGCACTTATCCTATACTTTTGACCATTACAACATCTCCTGGCAAGGAGTTCCACAGGTTAACGGTGCTCTGGGTGAAGCAGTACTTCCTTATGTTTATTTTAAACCTTCTGCCTATTCAGTTCATTGGGGAACCCCGGGTTCTCGTGGTCTCGTCTTCACTTTCTCCCCACTGGTCATGATTTTACAGACCTTAGTGATCTCTTTCCAAGGCTGAACAATCGCAGCCTTGTTAATCTCTCCTCACAAGGAATCTGTTCCATCCTCTGAATCATTTTTGTGGCCCATCTCTGCGCCTTTTCCAATATATCAGTGTTGAGGTGGGGTGGGGTGAGGTGACCAGATCTGCACACCGCATTCAAGGTATTATCTACTGTATATTTGAGAGCGTCTGTCTGTCTGTCCTGCTAAACAGGAAGCGCTAGGACTGCCACATTTGGCAGGTAGCTTCCTCTTATCATAACTTAAAGCAAAACCTGGGGATTACAATGGATGAGAAGCTGGAGATGAGTCAACAGTGTGCCCTTGTAGCCAAGAGGGCTAATGGCATATTAGGGTGCATTAGGAGGAGCATTGCCAGCAGATCTAGAGATGTGATTATTCCCCTTTATTCGGCTCTGGTGAGGCCACATCTGGAGTATTGTGTCCAGTTCTGGGTCCCCCACTATAGAAAGGATGTGGATGCATTGGAGAGGGTCCAGCGGAGGGCAACCAGATAATTCAGGGGCTGGAGCACATGACCTATGAGGAGAGGCTGAGGGATTTGGGCTTGTTTAGTCTGCAGAAGAGAAAACCACATGCTTGTTGACCCCTTCAGAGAATCCTCATAGATTGGTGAGGCTAATTTCTTTTTACAAAAGCCATTTTGACTTTTCATCCACATATTGTGTTCATCTGTGTGTCCGACAAGGTTTCCTCTAACTTTTTCCATCCATGTGTGTGACGGACCAGGCCGGGTCTGGGCACCGCTGAGGGCATCTGCTTAGGGCGAATTGCTCAAAAACAGGGCTCCTTACAGCCCCCGACTGGAGACCTTTTTCAAATAGGCCACAAACCAGTCACACCAAGCGCGTCAGCTGCCAATCCGGCCAGCAGGAAGCCTCATGAGCAAAACCCCAGCTCTCCCTGTGCCACAATCCGCTCCAGGCCTAGCACACAGGTGAGGAGTTATGGAACCCAATCTCTCCTACCCCGAACGGGTTCTCCCGGTCCCAAAAGACCAGCCACAGTTCCCAGTCAATTTACACTTTGGATCTTACCCATAAGATCACGCTGGGCCAATCCTTTAGAATCTAAAATCGAAAGGTTTATTAATAAAGGAAAGAAAAGGTGGAGAGTAAGGTTGTTAAGGAGAATACATTACATGCACCAATCACCAGGTTCTTGATGCAGGCTTTCAGCAGAGATGTTACAACCTGCTATCTTAAAAGTCTCTGGTGTCCATCCTATGTCAGGATGGGTCGGCAATCCTTCCCGGCATGCTGTCCCTCGCAAGGCTGCATCTGGGATCAGTGGCAGAATTGAAGACAAGATGGAGTCCGCCTCATGGTACTTTATATCCATCTCTGGTACCTTCCAAGCTGGAGCAGGTCACATGGCCGAGTGTCCTATCCCTGCGTCCCATGTCAGCAGCCATTAGATACTGACTGGCGTGCAGGTTTCCAGACCCATTCCTTGGGTGTGTATCGGGCACCTGGAGAGCCATTGTCCTTAGGGCTGTGCTAGTTAGCATAGTCATTCATTGGCCATTCCTTCCTCACGACCGGCAGTCCAGGCCCAATACCAGCACAGAGTCCATATTCATAACTCCTCATACAGACATCATACAAGTATATGGATAGCACATATAGAATCAGTAGAACGTAAGCTTTCATTTGACACCTCACATGGCCCTCTTTGTATAGACTTGGGGGCAAACACCGTCCCCGCGTGGGCGCAGCAGTGATCTGGCTGCTCCCCTTAAAATTCAGTAACGTGACAATGTGCAGAATAAATTTTGTTATGTGCACCAAGGCATGTGCACCACCAATAGAAACACATGTTGTTGGGTGTGGACGTTCTGCTAATCAGCTGGGCAGCATTTGAATCTCTCCTGGGCAGCTGGCCGAGAGCTGAACTTACAGGGAACGCTGGTCTGATTATTCTGTTCTAGCTTCAACCAATTTGCTACTGAAATTGGGCTTACCGGCCTGTAATTGCCAGGGTCGCCTCTGTAGCCTTTTTTAAAAATCAGCATTACATTAGCTTCTCTCCAGTCACTGGGTACAGAGGCTGATTTAAGAGAGGTTAAATCGCACAGTTTGCCATTTCTCATTTTGAGTTCCTTTATCACTCTGGGGTGAATGCCCTTGGATCCTGCTGTCGCATTACGTTTTCATTGATCAGTTTGTTCCTAAACCTCCTTTACTGATACCTCAGCCTGGGATAGTTTCTTAGACTTGTCATGGAAAAAGAAAGGCTCTGGTGTGCGAATTTCCCTCGCGTCCTCTGCGGTGAAGTTTGGTGCAAAAAATTCATTAGTTTCTCCCCCAAACACCTTGTTTTTCTGGAGTGCACGGCCAGGGTTGACTCTAAGCACCCAGTTGACCTCCTGATAGTTCAGCAAATTTCCTGCCTCTGATGTATTTGAAAAAAAAATTGGTTTTAATCTGCATGTTCTTTGCTAGTTGCTCTTAAAATTCTCTTTTGGCCTGCCTGATTATAGCTGTATACTTCACTTACCGGAGTTTATGCTCCTTTCTACTTTCCTCAGAAAGATTTGGCTTCCAGGTTTTAAAGGATGCCTTTTTGCCTCTAACTGCCTCTTTTATTCTGCTGTTTAGCCATGGTGGGTTTTGTTGGTCATATTACTTGGGTTTTTTTTCATATTTGAGTTCCTTCAGTACTCTGGGGTGAGCGCCATTAGATCCAGATGACCTATTACTTTTTAATTGATCAGTTTGCTCCAAAATCTCTTCTATTGACATCTCATTCTGGGAAAAATTAAATGATGGGGGAGGACACATTTAGTTTGACCCTCTCTTAGGGCACTTTAAAATCATTTCCATGCAGCTTGCAGGCGTTTCTCGGTCGTGACTGTTTTTGTCCATTTAACTAGCAGCTTCCTTGTTTTGGTGTGGTTCCCCTTTTTGCAGTTAAATACAACTGTGATGGGTGTGTGTCCCCCTAAGTAATTACACTATGGCCTCTTGTTACCAAGTGGTTCAGCTGCATTCACCCCTTGGCCCAGATCTTAGTCAGCGCTTAGGACCAAATCAGGAATCCTCTTCTCTTGTTGGTTCCAGGACTAGCAGCTCCAAAGAGAGGTCGTTAACAGGGTGTAGACATGTTCTCTCTGCATCCCATGCTGAGGTGACAGGTATTTAGTCCAGGAGTGGGCAAAAGGACCTGCATGGGCTGGATCTGGCTCGCCAAGCAGGTTGATCCAGCCCACGGAGACCATGCCGCTCTCCTGCCCCCAAGGCAATCAGGGCAAGGGGGGCTGGGGAAACACGTCTCCTGCCCTGCCCACTCCCTGCAAGGAGTGCTCAAAGCAGCACACACTGCTTGCAGGGCAGGAAGAGACTTAGCACGCTCCCCTCGCCCCCAAGCCCTGATTGACCTGGGGGGGGGGAGCGTGTGAAGTCTCCTCCCACCACCAGCAGCAGCGGCACCTAGAACCGCCAGCTGTTCAAAACAGCTGGTGGTTTTCTCTGGGGAGGGGGGCAGGGGAAAAGACTTTACAGGCTCCCGCACCCCCAGACCAATCAGGGTCTGTGGGTGGGGAAGCACTGAAGTGTTCTGGCCCCGCCCTTGCGCCTGAGGCCCCGCCCAGGGTGACTTCAAACATTTCTGGAGTGGCTGTTGGTCAAAAATTAATGCCCACCCCGACTCAGTCCTTATGGGGATGGCTGAAATCCCCCATTAATACTGGAATTTCCAGTCTTGTGGCCTCTCTAATCTCCCTGAACATTTCACAGCTAGCATCACCATCCTGGCTAGGTGGTTGGTGGCATATTCCTTCTGCTATCCGCTTCCTGTCCAAGCATGGAATCTCTGGCCCTAGAGATTTGATGGTTGAGTTTAATTCATTTAGGATTTTAACTGGGTTTGGCTCTCTGCTTTCTTTCACAGATAAGACCACACCCCCACACCCGCTAAGTTTCCGTGAGGCCTATTATGTAAATATCCTCATTTAATGCCAGGCCCTCTAGTTCCCCCAGTTGAGGATTTCAACCCCTGACATTTGTATACAAGCACTCATAGAATGTGTCCGTATTTAGGTGCCTGCCTTTGTGTGGTGTGGTTGAATGGGGCTCTTTTGACTGTTTTTCTAAGCGCCTGCCTGTATTTTACCAACTTCTACCCTCTCCTCTTTACTAGCGCATAGACTCATAGACTGTAAGGTCAGAAGGGACCATTATGATCATCTAGTCTGACCCCCTGCACAACGCAGGCCACAGAATCTCACCCACCCACTCCTGGAATAACCCTCTCGCCTATAGCTCAGATATTGAAGTCCTCAAATGGTTTAAAGACCCCAAGATGCAGAGAATCCTCCAGCAGTGATCCGTGCCCCATGCTACAGAGGAAGGCGAAAAACCTCCAGGGCCTCAGCCAATCTACCCTGGAGGAAAATTCCTTCCCGACCCCAAATATGGCGATCAGCTAAACCCTGAGCATGTGGGCAAGACTCACCAGCCAGACACCCAGGAAAAGTTCTCTGTAGTAACTCCTATCATCTCTCCATTCGCCTATTTACCACTGATAGTGAAAGGTCAATTAGTTACCAAGATCATGTTATCCCATCAAACCATCCCCTTCATAAACCCATCTAGCTTAATTTTGAAGCCAGATAGATCTTTTGCCCCCCACTACTTCCCTTGGAAGGCTTAGGTGGACGGGCATAGGGTGACCCCTTTCAGAAATCCTCCCATAAGGGACATCTCTGAGCTGTGTGCTCCTGCGCACCTGTCTCCTTCCCCCCAGGCCTTATTTTAAAACCTCCTCTATGACCTTTCTCATTGGATATGCCAGCCGGCTGCTTCCCTTTTGGTTTAGGTGCAGCCCATCCTTCCTCTACAATGAGTGGGGAGGGGAGCAATATTTTTGGACCGGGGGCCACTTCAGAAATTTTTGAGGTGGCCCCGGGCTGTGCGGGGCCTCAGGTGGAAGAGTGAGGCCAGGACACTTCCATGCTTCCCCGCCCACAGACCCTGGTTGGTGGGGAGCGTGTGAAGTCTTTGCCCCTTCCCCCAGAGAAAACCATCAGCTGTTTTGAACAGCTGGCGGTTCCTTCCAGGTGCCTGTGGCCCTCGTGATGGGAGGAGACTTAGCGCAATCGCCCCTGGCCAATCAGAGCCTGGGGGTGGGGAGAAACATGCAAAGTCTCCTCCTCCCTTGCCCCCGTCCTGCAAGTAGCGCACGGCCAGGGTTGACTCTAAGCGCCATGCGCTCCCCACTCCCTAGACCCTGATTGGCTTGCTGGTGGGGGAGCGTCAGGGCCTCTGCGGACCGGATCAACCTGCTTGGATCCGGCCCACGGAGGCCCTTTTGCCCACCCCTGCTCTACAGGCTCCTCCTTTCCCCAAATGTTCCCTCCCCCCCGGTTCCTAAAAAGCCTAAATCCCTCCTCCCTACACCGTTGTCTCAGCCACGCTTTGAGACCCTGCATCTCCACCTCCCCGAACTGGAAACATTTCAGACAATGCTGCTAGGGGGGTCCTGGGCTCTAATCTCTTAGCCAGCAGCCCTGTCCTATTTTCCCCGGCGTCAGTGGCACCTACGTGTCCCCCCACCAGAAGTCTGTCCAGAGGTCTCCTGAGCTCTGCAGGCTTGGCACCCGTCCGCCATGCGCTTCTCCCCATCATCACCAGCCCAGCTAGCTGTAACTCCAATGATCGACTCCCCCATTGCTGGGACCTGGCTCTTCCTCAGAACTGGGCCCCCTTCCCCAGGGGGGTCTCCTCCGTGCGAGAGGAGACCACGATGCCATCTGGAGGGAGGGTCGCAAAAAGGGGTCATTTCCCTCTGCTCCAGCCTGATGTTCTGCTTCCCTGAGGCTTTCCCCTTCCTCAGCGGCGCAGCTGGGGGGCAGGACCCGCTCTGCTGTGTGGTGCAAAGTCTCCCCTCTGGACCGGTTTCCACCAGCATCTCTGGTTCAGTCACTCTGGTCTCCAGAGCCTGTGCTCTGTCTCTGAGGGACACAACTTGCTCGCTCTGACCTCGGTCCTCTCCCAGAGCTAGGATAGGACCCAGGAGCTCTGGCTCCCAGCCCCCCTCGGCTCTGACCACTGAGAGATGTGGGGCGACTGGTGGTTTGTGTGTTGGTGGGAGTGGCCCGTGGCAGTGTGTGGATGGCAGCTGTGGTTTGTGCAGAGGGCAGTGCTGGTGGGTGGTTAGTGGTCTGTGCTCTGGGTGCTTGCAGCGGATTGCAAGGAGGGAGGTGTGTAGTGTTGTGAAGGAGGTTTGCGGTGCTGTGGGCTGCGGTTTGGTGCACATGAGTGATGGGAACGGGCATCCGGTTAACCGGTTGCCCGGTAAGCGTCACACTTCATGGGCGATGCTTACTGAGTAATAGCGAACCCTTACCTGGAGCAGCCTTGAGGACTGCTCCAGCTCCGCGAGGCTACTGGCTCCCATCCCACGAGGACTGGGAGTCGGCAGCCTCGTACGGGAGATGGGAGGGCAGAAGTGGCCGGGGGAGAGCTGCCAACTCCCAGATCAGGATCGGAAGCAAGACTGAGTGCCGCTCCAGTCTGACCACGGTGGGCAAGGGGAGGGAGCTGCTCCAGCCCAGTGCCCCCTCCCCCCCCCGCCTATCCCTGTTTAATTAGTTAATCATTTAAAATTAACGTTTAACTGGTTAACTAATTAAACAGGATTTTACATCCCTCATGCACATGGTTTATGAAGGAGGGCATGGGTCATGGTGTTGGTGGCTGGTGAGCATGAGCTTGTGTCAAGGGCTGTGGTTGGCAAGGGCTATGGTTGGGGAGGGTGGGCCGTGGCATCAGTGGCCAGCAAGGCTGGCCTGTGGCGTTGTGGCGGGTGAGGATGAGCTGTGAGGTCAGTGGATGGCAAGGCCAAGTTGTGGTATTCGTGGCGGATGAGGCCTGGCCTTGGTGTCCCTGGTGGGTGAGGCTGGGTCGTGATGTTGATGGTTGGCAAGGGTGGGTCGTGCTGTCATGGTTGGGGAGGATGGTCTGTAGCTTTGGTGGCAGGTGAGGGTGGGCCATGGCATCAGTGACCAGCAAGGCTGGCCCATGGCATTGTGGCGGGAGAGGCTGGGCCGTGGCACCAGTGATTTGGCAAGGCTGGGCTGTGGCATTGGTGGGTGAGGGTGGCCCATGGTGTAAGTGATTTGGTGAGGGTGCCCCCTGGTGTTGGTGGCAGGCAAGGCTGGGCCGTGGTGTCGGTGATTTGATAAGGCTGGGCCATGGCATCAGTGACAGGCGAGGGTAGGCCGTGGGGTGAGTGATTTGGCAATATCGGTGGATGACAAGGTTGGGCTGTGGCGTAGGTGGCATTCGTGGTTGGCGAGGCCAAGCAGTGGTGTTTGAAGGTGAGGGTGGCCTATGGTGTTGGTGGATGGCGAGGCCAAGCCATGGCATTGGTGGCGGGTGAGGTTGGGCCATGACATCAGTGATTTAGCGAGGGTGGGTCGTGGTGTCAGGTGATTTGGTAAGGGTGGCCCATGGTGTTGGTGGCAGGTGAGACCGGGCTGTGGTGTCAGTGGCTGGTGAGGGTGGGCTGTGAGGTCAGTGATTTGGCAGCATCGGTGGATGGCAAGGTTGGGCTGTGGCATAGGTGGCGGTGAGAGTGGCAGGTGGTGTTGGTGTATGGCGAAGCCAGGCAGTGGTGGTGTTTGAGGGTGAGGGTGACCTATGGTATTGGTGGATGGTGAGGCCAGGCTATGGCATTGGTGATTTGGTGAAGCAAGGCCATGGCGTTGGGGGCAGGTGAGGTCACCATGATCACCATGGCATCGGTGATTTGGTGAGGGTGGATCGTCGTGGCAGTGATTTGGTGAGGGTGGGTTGTGGCATCAGTGGCATGTGAGGGTAGGCCGTGGCATTGGTGGTAGGGGAGAGTGTGGCGTCAGTGATTTGGTGAGGGTGGGTTCTGGCATCGGTGGCTGGTGAGGGTGAACCATGGCATCGGTGAGGGTAGGCCATGAAGTGGGTGGCTGGTAAGGGTGGGTTGTGGTGTCGGTGGCAGGTGAGGGTTGGTTGTGGCTTCGGTGGTAGGTGAGGGTGTGGCATTGGTGATTTCAAGAGGGTGGGTCATGGCGCTGGTGATTTGTCAGGATGGGTCGTAGCATTGGTGATTTGACAAGGATGGGTCATGGTATCTGTGATTTGGCAAAGGTGGGTCGTGGCATCGGTGGCTGATGAGGGTAAGCCATGGCGTTGGTGATTTTGCAAGAGTGGGTCGTGTCATCGGTAATTTGGTGAGGGTGGGTCATGGCGTCGGTGATTTGGCAAGGGTAGGTTGTGGCGTTGGTGGCTGGTGAGGATAGGCCGTGGCATCAGTGGCTGGTGAAGGTGTGGCATTGGTGATTTGGTAAGGGTGGGCCATGGCATCGGTGATTTGGTGAGGGTGGGCTGTGGCATCAGTGATTCGGCGAGTGTGGGCCGTGGCATCAGTGATTCGGTGAGGGTGGATCCTGGCGTCGGTGGCTGGTGAGGGTAAGCCATGGTGCTGGTGGCTAGTGAGAGTACGCCGTGGCATCGGTGGCTGGTGACGGTGTGACATTGGTGATTTGGTGAGGCTGGGCCATGGCATCAGTGATTTGGCGAGGGTGGGCCATGGTGTCAGTGATTCAGCAAGGGTGGGCTGTGGCATCAGTGATTCGGCGAGGGTGAGTCGTGGCATTGGTCATTTGGAGAGGGTGGGCTGTGGCATCGGTGATTCAGTGGCGTTGGTGATTCGGTGAGGGTGGGCCATGGGGTTGGTGATTCAGCAAAGGTGGGCCGTGGCGTTGGTGATTTGGCGAGGGTGTGTCGTGGCATCGGTGATTTGGAGAGGGTGGGCCGTGGCATTGGTGATTCGGTGGCGTTGGTGATTCGGTGAGGGTGGGCCATGAGGTTGGTGATTCAGCAAGGGTGGACCGTGGCGGTGATTTGGCGAGGGTGTGTCGTGGCATCGGTGATTTAGAGAAGGTGGGCCGTGGCATTGGTAATTCAGTGAGGGTGGGCCATGGCGTTGGTGATTTGGAGAGGGTGGGCTGTGGCGTTGGTGATTCGGTGGCGTTGGTGATTCGGTGAGGGTGGGCCATGGTGTTGGTGATTCAGTGAGGGTGGGCCATGGCGTCGTGATTCGGTCGGTGACGGGTGGGCCGTGGCGGATTTGGAGGGTGGGCCGTGGCGTTGGTGATTCGGTGGCGTTGGTGATTTGGTGAGGGTGGGCCATGGCGTCGGTGATTCGACAAGGGTGGGCCGTGGCGTCGGTGATTCGACAAGGGTGGGCCATGGCGTTGGTGATTTGGAGAGGGTGGGCCTTGGCGTTGGTGATTTGGAGAGGGTGGGCCGTGGCGTTGGTGATTCGGTGGCATTGGTGATTCGGTGAGGGTGGGCCATGGCGTCGGTGATTCGACGGGGTGTGTCGTGGCGTCGGTGATTCAGCCGTGGCATCAGTGCGATAGCTGGCTCGGGGCCGGGGAGCAGGTTACGTTTGGAGCTAGCCTGAGGGTTCCTGACTTATTCTGGGCCCTTCCTCCCATTTCTCTCCTGTCCACTCTGAACCTCCCGACTCTGTGTGGGGTGGGGCTCATGTCTCCCGCCTTGGTGCCAGGCCATGGGGGAAGGGGATCTCAGCATTGGGCCCGCCCCCTGCCATGGGGCAACTGGGCCCCCTCCAGCTCTGCCCCTCCCCTTCCCTCCTGGTGGCCCTCGCCCCACCCCGGCAAGGGCCTATCCTCATTGCTGGGGACAAAGGGTCCCTCATCGCCCAGGTAACCACCGGATGGCAGATGAGGGGGTGCCGGTTGCCATGGCAACAGGCCCTTGCGCCTCGGGCTCCATCAGGGCTGCCAGGGGGGAGGGGGTTTTGAAACGCTGCAGGTTGCCATGGTAACCTGGCTGTGCCTGTTTTGTCCAGGCAGCCGCAGAGGGGATGGGGGAAGAGGGGAGGTGGGGAAGGAGGGGAAGGGATGGGGAAAGGACCATGTGCTGGGGGCAAATTGGGAGGGCAGGGGCATAAGGGAGATACAGGGAGGGGGACGACGGATGTGGGGAGAGGGGAGGAGGAATATGGGGGGACACGAGGGGTGGGCAGGGGAAGTGGAGAGAGGCTCTGGGGGGACATAGGGAGGCGGGTGATAGGGGAAAGGAAACGCCCTGGTGGCTCTGGCAGCAGCTGGGGGCACTTGCCCCACAGGGCCATTCCCCACACACCTGGGGATGAAGCCTCCAGCCACGGGGAAGCAGATGCAGGGGACGCTAAGAGCTCTCCTCTCTGGTGTGTGTGTGTGTGGGGGAATGGTACTTCTCATTCCACTGTATCGATTGTCCCCGTGGCCATCCCTAGGGGGACGCGAGGCCTGGGGCAACCCCCCCACCACCACTTCCCCAGGCGCAGGGCTCAGCTACCCTACCGCAGATTCGCCCCACCCTTGCTCCACCCCTTCCCCAAACCTTGCCCCTGCTCTGCCCCACCATGCTGCCCTCCCAGCCCGCTGCACCCCGCTTCTCTGCATGGGTGGGCGTAGCAGAAAGGCTGCTGGACAGCTGGATCCCAGTGCCATGGTGAGTGTGGAGGGGCAACCCCTGTTGCCACCCACGCCAGCCCCCGTAATCCCCAGGTCCCTCGGCGACCCCAAAGCCGCGGGGCCTGCGGCAGTCTCTGATTGCTCCCCTCTTAAACACACCTTCCCCTCTTGCACACTCACCTTCCTCCTTCTGCCCCGTGTGTTAGGTCCCTGTTCTGTTGCACAGCGATTCTTTGTTTGCACACTCACCCCAGTGGTGTCAGTGTTCTCCTCTTGCACAAGGGCTCTCTTTTTGCACCCTCCCTCCCTCTCCAGTGCCGTGTCCATCCCTGGGTGCTAACCCATCCATGCTCTCTTCCCTCCCAGGCACCACGGAGCGGGTGTGCCTTGTGCAGGGCACGGCCGAGGCCCTCAACGCCGTCCACAACTTCATCGCGGAGAAGGTGCGTGAGATCCCCCAGTCCGTGGTGAAGCCGGAGTCTGTCAACATCCTGCAGCCGCAGACCACCATGAACCCGGACCGTGCCAAGCAGGTGAGACCTGGTGGAGGGAGACCCTCCCCCTGGGAGTAGCCATGCCTCTGGGGTGTGGGGGCGGCTGGACTTGGACAGACCCTGCGATTGTCCTGAGCTGTGCAGTGCCCAGCCGACACTGCCCACTGTCGCCAGTCAGGGGCTGTGTGGCACGTGCTGCCGGGCAGGGGGAGAAGTACACACTCTTCAGCACAACCACAGTCATGTGCAGGGGCGGTAACGCACCCACTCTCCATTAGCAGCCATGGCCTTGCGGTGTCTGTGACACTGTAGCATGGGGTAGGGCAGCACTGCTCAAGGGTTAGTGCAGAGATTGCTGGGGGAGGTACAAGGGGCGTTACACACTCTCGCCTCTCCCGCCCGCCCACCAGCGCTGGGGTGCTGAGTTCAAATCCTGCCTCCAGTCACTCAGGGAAGTGAGTTGGTTGCATCTCCTTTCTGAGTGGGGAATTTGCTGCAGGCTGGGGTAACCTGGGACTTTGGGTGAGTGAGGGGCATGGGCAGAGCTGGGAGGAGACCAGGGCTGGGCTAGTGGGGGGCTGAGAGTCTGGGGGAAAGGCCTTGAGGGAATGACACCCCCCCCGGGCAATGAGAGGCGCTGGCAGAGCTGCAGGCATGGAGGAGGCTGGGGCTGGGGTTGTGGGTCAGGATCAGATCCAGAGATCTGGTTTAGTATCCCATCCATCACAAAGGCCCGAGTACAGACTCTCCCCAAGCTCCTCCCCTTCCCTCAGGTTCACAGGCACTTGTGACATTGTCCTGTGCAAGGATGAGCCACATCCAGGCTGGGACCCGGGTGGTGGCCTTGGCGCAGATGCCAGGGTCCCCTCGGGACAGCGCTTGTCACTCCCAGGAAGAAAGGGAGCAGAGATGATGTCATGTCTCATTAGGCATCATACAGAACCCTCCCTGTCCATCCCCATGGGGTCAGGGTGGGAACCTTGTGTTCCTTGGGGGGGGAGGAATCCTCCCCCTCCAGGCTATTTCCCTTGGGGGGTGTTGCCCCCTCTGGGCCATTTCCCCCGTAGGGTGGTGTTCCCTCGACAGAATTCTCCTGTTTCCCCAGCTACACAAGCCCAGCCCCTGGGTCCATAGGACTGTCAGGATTCTAGGGGTTAAGGACTGGGGCTGGGGGCCAAGGACACCTGGGTTCATTCCCCAGCTCTGAGAGAGAGGAGGGGTCCCACAGGTTAGAGCAGCGGGGCTGGGGGCCACAATGCCGGGGTTCTCTGGGCTTTAATTCCCCTCTCCCGGGGGAAGGAGTTTGGCACCACCCCGTGTCCTTGCTCCCCATAGTTCTTGCAGGATGCCAGCCAGCCCCACCAGGCCTCTTTGCCCCCTTTCTCACACCCGCATCCTGTTCTCCAGCCCTGCCCCCCGTCTGCTCCCACAGCCCAGCTCAACCCAGGCAGTCCCTTGGCAGGAAGGGAGCGACAGCGGCACCTGCCTCCCCTCTCCAGGCCTGGCTGCTTCAAAGGCAACAAGGACTCACTTGACCTTCCCACTCCTGTCAATGGAACAGGGTGGGAATGAGTCCAAAGCCTCCCCTGCCTGGCTCCTGCCCTGCTCCTCACAGCGCCCCTGCTGGGACAGGCTCCCCATAGCCAGCTCCTGCCCTGCTCCCCACAGCGCCTCCTGCTGGGACAGGCTCCCCGTATAGCCAGCTCCTGCCCTGCTCCCCACAGCGCCCCTGCTGGGACAGGCTCCCCGTATAGCCAGCTCCTGCCCTGCTCCCCACAGCGCCCCCTGCTGGGACAGGCTCCCCGTATAGCCAGCTCCTGCCCCGCTCCCCACAGCGCCCCCTGCTGGGACAGGCTCCCTGCACAGCCAGCTCCTGCCCTGCTCCCCACAGCGCCCCCTGCTGGGACAGGCTCCCTGCACAGCCAGCTCCTGCCCTGCTCCCCACAGCGCCCCCTGCTGGGACAGGCTCCCTGCACAGCCAGCTCCTGCCCCGCTCCCCACAGCGCCCCCTGCTGGGACAGGCTCCCTGCACAGCCAGCTCCTGCCCTGCTCCCCACAGCCCCCCTGCTGGGACAGGCTCCCCGTATAGCCAGCTCCTGCCCAGCTCCCCACAGCGCCCCCTGCTGGGACAGGCTCCTCGTATAGCCAGCTCCTGCCCTGCTCCCCACAGCGCCCCCTGCTGGGACAGGCTCCCCGTACACCCAGCTCCTGCCCTGCTCCCCACAGCGCCCCCTGCTGGGACAGGCTCCCGTATAGCCAGCTCCTGCCCAGCTCCCCACAGCGCCCCTGCTGGGACAGGCTCCCGATAGCCAGCTCCTGCCCTGCTCCCCACAGCGCCCCCTGCTGGGACAGGCTCCCCGTATAGCCAGCTCCTGCCCAGCTCCCCACAGCGCCCCCTGCTGGGACAGGCTCCCCGTATAGCCAGCTCCTGCCCTGCTCCCCACAGCGCCCCCTGCTGGGACAGGCTCCCCGTATAGCCAGCTCCTGCCCTGCTCCCCACAGCGCCCCCTGCTGGGACAGGCTCCCCGTATAGCCAGCTCCTGCCCAGCTCCCCACAGCGCCCCCTGCTGGGACAGGCTCCCCGTATAGCCAGCTCCTGCCCTGCTCCCCACAGCGCCCCCTGCTGGGACAGGCTCCCCGCACAGCCAGCTCCTGCCCTGCTCCCCACAGCGCCTCCTGCTGGGACAGGCTCCCCGCACAGCCAGCTCCTGCCCTGCTCCCCACAGCGCCCCCTCCTGGGACAGAATCCCCGCATAGCCAGTACCTGTCCCACTCCCCACAGCGCCCCCTCCTGGGAGAGGCCAGGATTGCTAAGCTGTCCCAAGAAACCTCTTGCTGAACAGGAGGGCTACGTCTACACTACGAGTTTTTGTAGCAGAAAATATGCTAATGAGGGACTATTAGCATAAGTCATGATCTCGTTTGCATATTTTCGGCCAATCCGTTTTTTCAGTAGGGGTTTTTGTGCAAAAACAAGCAGTATGGACATTTCCTTTTTGCGCACAAGCCCCTTTTTCTGCAAGATCGGTATACCTCCTTTTTTGAGGTCACCAGTGGGGATGCCTCAGTGGGCTGTGTTGTAGCCCCCCCATCCATTCCAGGCCTGGCTACCCCTGAGGGACCCCAACTCCCAGTCCAAGTAGGGCAGAGTAGGGGGTGGTCTCTGTGCTGAGGAACAGCGGGGCGGGAGCAGCTGGGAACCTGTGGCAAAGCGGGCACCATTGGGCACCCTCTGCTCCCCTCACGGATCCCCAGCCTCAGGGAATCAGCCAGGCCGGGCGGAGGGGGGCAGCAGCAGGCTCTGGAAAGCCCTTGGGGTGTGTTAGGAGGAAGGAGGAGGAAAAGGGTGCTCAGAAGTTCTGGGAATGGAGTGGGGTCTAGTGGTTAGAGTTGGGAGCCAGAACTCCTTGGTTCTATTTTCTGGCCCTTGGCTTCCAGCTCAGATGGAGTCAACAGAGGCCAGCCTGTGCCCAGAGCAGGGAAGGGGCTGGATCCTGGTGGGGAGGGTGCCCTTGGGGTGGAGCTGAGGCCAGGCACCCAGCTGCTGGGGAGGGCAGTTGCCAAGCAGTAGCAGGGATGCGGTGGGGCCTAGGGACTTGGAAAGGGGCCATGGGATGCCCAGGAGCTGGTCTGACTAAGGGGGGCAGCTCCCACCTGTGCAAGGTCCCCTAGCCATGGGGGTGGGAGGCTCTGTCATGTGTCAGGCTGCCTGGCCACTGTTGAGAGAGGGAGGGCTCTGGGGGGCTGGGTGCGGCACCAGGGGCTCTGTCCTGGCTTGTGGCCCCGAGCAGAGACTGGGGGGGGGATCAGCTTTCTCCATACTTGTCACTCGACTTCAGCTGCCCCCTCCCAACTGTCCATCTCTCCTCCTCGTTGTCCTCTCCTGCCCCCATTGGAGGCCATCAGCCCCCAACTGCCCCTCAAGCCTTCAGAGGTTGGCAGAGCTGGGTCTGGGAAGCCCCCACTCCCCACAGAGTGAGCTCATCTCTAGTGGTCTCCCAGCCCTCACCACAACCTGCATCCCCTGCTAGCCCAGCCCTGGGCTCCCCTACATCTCTGCCAGGGCCCCTCACCCCAACCCGCAGCCCCTGCTAGGCCAACACTGGGCTCCCCCCAGCTCTGCCAGGGCCCCTCACCCCAACCCGCAGCCCCTGCTAGGCCAACACTGGGCTCCCCAGCTCTGCCAGGGCCCCTCACCCCCAACCTGCAGCCCCTGCTAGGCCAACACTGGGCTCCCCCTACATCTCTGCCAGGGCCCCTCACCCCAACCCGCAGCCCCTGCTAGGCCAACACTGGGCTCCCCCCAGCTCTGCCAGGGCACCTCACCCCAACCCGCAGCCCCTGCTAGGCCAACACTGGGCTCCCCCCAGCTCTGCCAGGGCCCCTCACCCCAACCCGCAGCCCCTGCTAGGCCAACACTGGGCTCCCCCCAGCTCTGCCAGGGCCCCTCACCCCAACCCGCAGCCCCTGCCGGCCCAGACCTGGTCTCCCATCCCTGGCTCCGTTGAAGAGCCTGGTGTCTCGGGGAAGCGTAGGGGTGGGGCAGCAAAGGGCAGCGTGCCGAACTCGGGGGCACCCGCAGAGCCAAGCTGCAGCTCTCTCCCATGGGTGAGTCTGGCCCGACGGCAGGGCTGGGGCCTGCGCCGCAGCTGGTCCTGCGAGCGATGTTCTTGCCTGAGTCGCTGGCATTTTCCTTTGCTCCTGGGCTGTGGTTATAGAATAGGGTGGGGAGGCTGCATCTGCCTCCCTTCCCAGGCTGAGCCCTGGAGCCTGGAGCCCCAGGCTGTGTCAGTGCAGGTGGCCAGGCTGGGAAGAGCCTGAGGGGACCTCCAGCCCCAGATTATCCCCCAGCCCTTCCCTGACCCCCCCTTTAGTCTGAGTTTTACCTAGGGCTGGTGTACTGGGCACAGAGCTCTGGGCGTGCCAGGCGCTGGGCGTGCCAGGCAATGGGTGTGCCAGGAAATGGGTGAGCCAGGTGCTGGGTGCACTGAGCTCTGAATGTGCCAGGTGCTGGGTGTGCCAGGTGCTGGGTGAGCCAGGTGCTGGGTGCACCGAGGTCTGGGTTTGCTGAGGTCTGTGTGCCGGGTGCTGTTGCTGCTCTCCATGGTGCTGAAGGGGACCCCAGTTGTGGTAGGCAGTGTCCGGCAGTGCACGTTCCCAGCTCAGCCCATGTGTCACTGGGAGTCCCCGTCTCTGGGCGGCTCCGATACCCGCTCGAGGCCCGTCCATGGAACGGGGCAGGCACATTGTCTCCGCTCAGCTCTAGGGGGCGTGTGCTGCGGGGAACAGGGGCCAGGTGAACCCAGAGGGGGCTTCTGTGCAGTGTTGGGAGCTCCCTGTAGAAACAGCCCAACGCCCCACCCCAGAGGGGGCTGCAACTGTTGGTGCTGATTCCCTCCTTCCCCGCTAATGCCCCCCCCTCTTCCCCTCGGCAGGCCAAGCTGATCGTGCCCAACAGCACGGCCGGGCTGATCATCGGCAAAGGAGGCGCCACGGTGAAGGCCATCATGGAGCAGTCGGGGGCCTGGGTGCAGCTGAGCCAGAAGCCAGAGGGCATCAACTTGCAGGAGCGGGTGGTGACGGTGAGCGGGGAGCCCGAGCAGATCCGCAAGGCGGTGGACATCATCGTGCAGAAAATCCAGGAGGACCCGCAGAGCAGCAGCTGCCTCAACATCAGCTACGCCAACATCACCCGCCCCGTGGCCAACTCCAACCCCACCGGCTCGCCCTATGCCAACTCCACGGACGTGCTGCCGGCCGCCGCCGCCGCCGCCACCGCCTCGGGCCTGCTGGGACACACCGGCCTGGCCAGCGTCGGGGCCTTCCCGGCCGCGCTGCCCGGCTTCTCCGGCAGCGACCTGCTGGCCATCAGCACGGCGCTCAACACCTTGGCCAGTTACGGATACAACACTAATTCGCTGGGGCTGGGGCTTAATTCTGCCGCCGCCTCCGGCGTGCTGGCTGCGGTGGCGGCCGGCGCCAATCCCGCCGCGGCCGCTGCTGCCAACCTCCTGGCCTCCTATGCCAGCGACGCCTCTGCCAGCACCAGCACGCCAGCTGGGGCTGTGGGGGCCTTCACCCTGGGCTCCCTGGCGGCTGCCACTGGCGCGGCCAACGGCTACCTGGGCACAGCCTCGCCGCTGGTGGCTAGCTCCTTCCTGACCACGGAGAAGCTGGTGGAGAGTGCCAA
Organism: Rafetus swinhoei; assembly: GCA_019425775.1. Classification (NCBI taxonomy): domain Eukaryota; kingdom Metazoa; phylum Chordata; order Testudines; family Trionychidae; genus Rafetus; species Rafetus swinhoei. The sequence continues at coordinate 8,513,278 of JAFJHL010000039.1, forward strand.
GGATATGGTGGAGATTGCGGTGCCGGAGAATCTGGTGGGGGCCATCTTGGGCAAAGGGGGCAAGACGCTGGTGGAGTATCAGGAGCTGACGGGCGCCCGGATCCAGATCTCCAAAAAGGGAGAGTTTATCCCGGGGACCAGGAACCGTAAAGTCACCATCACCGGCACGCCGGCAGCCACGCAGGCCGCCCAGTACCTCATCAGCCAGCGAGTGACGTACGAGCAGGGGGTGCGAGCCACCAACCCGCAGAAAGTAGGGTAGGGCAGGAGGGAGCCGCAAAAGGGAGCAATCCATTTTAAATTTCAAACAAACAAGCAGGCACCCCTCCCCCGCCCGGCCCATCCCCCGCACGCCCCCAGACATGCGTCCCCTCTAGTAGGGAGGGGCTCCCCCCAATCTAATGACCAGCTCCGATCCAGACGCGATCTCCGGATCGGCCCGCGGACCTTGCCGTGCGTTCTGTCTGATATGTATATATTGCACTTCTTTTTTTTTAATAGAAAAAGAAAATGGGTCAAGATTTCTCTTTATTTCCTTTCTTAACAATTTTCCTTTCTGCCCTTCCCCAGCCCGCCCCGGCCCCCACTGACTGGTCTCTGAATTCAGGGAGCAGCTCACACTTGGGGAGCGGATTCATTTAAGATGGGGGGATTGGATTTTGATCCATAATTGGGGGTGGGGGGTTGGACCTGAACTGGACCCATGCTGAGCCTGGGGTGGGGTGGGGAATGGGGTTTTTGCATGAGCTGTAGCTGCCGTGCACCCCCCACATGCCCCCTCCGTAGCTGGTCCTATTGAACTAAAGCTGCGATGCGGCATTTCACGGATACGGTTTATTTTCTCTGTGTAGATAGTCAAATTGTGTTGAACGCTGGGGTGGGAGGGGGGTGTTATGTTAGGACTGGGGGGTGGTTTTTATGGGTGGGAGGGGTGTAGTTATTCATATCTTCAGTAAAAGTGTGGGGGGGGACCTAGTCCCCCTCTTCCTCCAGATATAAAGCAACAGGTTTTAAAAATATCTCTAGCTGTGTAATTGGAACGGTGGCGGTGCTGCCCTCATAGGGGTGTGGGTGGGAGTCTGTTCATGGAGTAGCCACTGGGCAGTTTTATTCCCATCTTGCTTGACAGGGTCTGCTGGACCGGGTGATTGGAAGGTTGGGGCATGAGGAGCAAAACATGAAGTTGTGACAACATGCATGACAGTCTGTGGTGCAATGTGGCTTAGGGGGCTACTTCCTGTGATGTCATAGGCTACATCCTGTGACATCACAAGTGTCTACCAGAGAGGTAGTATGCTACTTCCTGTGAGGTAGGAGGCTACTTCCTGTGATGCCATAGGCTACATCCTGTGACATCACAAGTATCTACCAGAGAGGTAGTATGCTACTTCCTGTGAGGTAGGAGGCTACTTTCTGTGGTGTCATAGGCTACATCCTGTGACATCACAAGTGTCTATCGGTGATGTAGTATGCTACTTCTTGTGGTATAGAAGGCTACTTTCTGTGGTGTCATAGGCTACATCCTGTGACATCACAAGTGTCTATCGGTGATGTAGTATGTTACTTCCCGTGGTGTAGGAGGATATTTCCTGTCATGTAAACGCTGGCCTGTAGCATGTCAGGCTGCTTCCTGTGAACTCATAGGCTGCTTCCTGTGACATCAAAGGTTGTTTCCTATGATGTCATAGGCTGCTTCCTGTGATGCATCCAGGTGTGGTTTTATTTTCCTTCTGGGCTGTTGTGCTAATGTGGGTGTCACACCTGCCTATTGAGGAATCTCTTCCCCCACATGCGCCGGGAACGTGAGCGGCAGAGCTCTTCCCGCCAGAGCAGGGACAGGGCAGGGAGCCCAGCCATCCCTGCCACTCGCACAGGCCCCAGGGGCTGGCACGGCCAGGGGACCGAAGCACCAGCCAGCTGCCTCCCTGCAGCGACCACTCAGTATTAAAGCCCAACGGGTGCAGTGGGTATTTTCTCAGCATAAGATTTCAGCATCTTATCAACCTTTGAACCTCACAACCTCTCCTCCCCCATTGCTCCAGGGAAGGGACATTGCTCCTTGCCCTCTTCCTGACCCCTCCCCCGGATCTCCTGGAAAGATCGTGCAAGTATTATTGCCCCGAGCCGGTTGGTTTGGGCAAATTCAAGGGCTGCTGGCAGTGCAGCTTGTGGGCAGCGCAAACAGGACCTGGCTTCACATATCAGTGACTCTGGGCAGTGTTGCGAGAGCCAGATGCCCAGTAGCTCCAGGCTAGTGCCGGCGTATCCATTAGCCTCTGGGCTAGCACAGGGATCAGGCCCAGTAGCCCTTGGGCTAGCGCTGGGGCATCCAGGAGCTATTCTGGGATCAAATCAGAGGGGCCATTCTCCTCACCATGTTTACAGCTGCCCCCTTTTTAATGCACCACTTTTGCCAGCCCCACCCCCAAGATGTTTTCCTTTTGACCAGCTCCCACCACTGTGTGCACTGGCTTTGATTGTAGGGTTTCTCCAGAGTGCCCCGCTGCAGGCTGGCTTGTTATTGTAGGGTCTTTTGGAAACTTTTGGCTGCACAGGCTGGTTTGTTATTGTAATGTCATTCATGTGTGTTAGGCTCCTTACACTGGCTTGTTATTGTAGGGTCGCTCAGGAGCCCTGGGTTGTATACACCTGCTTGTTATTGTAGGGTTGCTCAGGAGCCCTGGGTTGTATACACTGGCTTGTTATTGTAGGGTCGCTCAGGAGCCCTGGGTTGTATACACTGGCTTGTTATTGTAGGGTCGCTCAGGAGCTCTGAGTTGTATACACTGGCTTGTTATTGTAGGGTCACTCAGGAGCCCTGGGTTGTATACACTGGCTTGTTATTGTAAGGTCGCTCAGGAGCCCTGGGTTGTATACACTGGCTTGTTATTGTAGGGTTGCTCAGGAGCCCTGGGTGGTATACACTGGCTTGTTATTGTAGGGTCGCTCAGGAGCCCTGGGTTGTATACACTGGCTTGTTATTGTAGGGTCGCTCAGGAGCTCTGGGTTGTATACACTGGCTTGTTATTGTAGGGTTGCCCAGGAGCCCTGGGCTGAACATGCTGGTTTGTTTCCAGAGGGTTGTTTGTGAGCCCAGGGCTGCGTTGGCTGGTTTGTTATCAGAGCAGTGGGCAGGAATCCTTTCCATTTAGAAGAGGCAGGAGTAAAATAACCATATCACCAGTGAGTGTCTCTGTGCCGCTGCCGTGCTCGGAGAGACCCCCAGAGCCCAGACCCTGTGCCCGGGGGGGCAGGCTGTCGGCTGGTGCTTCACAGGCCCAAATGCAGACACAGCCTCTAGAAGCTCCCTGCCTCCCTCCGAACCCTGCATGAACCACATTGCCCTAGAGAACTCCCCTGCCCCACAGACCCCTCCCCACCTGACCCTGCAGCCCGAGGGAGCCCCAACCCCCTTTAGCATTGGCACTTATCCCATTATCCTCCCAGCCTCAGGCACTTACCCCATAACGCCCCCGCCCAGAGCCCACAGGACTCCCTCCCCACGTGACACCAGCCACTCCCCCCACCCCCATGTTGAACTGTGGATTTGTGCAATATTTTACCCTGACCCCCGGCTGGCCGTCAGCCCCGGCACAAGCGGCTTTCCATGGCACTTTGCAGTCTCCAGAGCTCACCGGCAAGGTGCATTAGAGGCACTGAGGGAGCGGCTGTCTCCATCTTGCTCTGGCAGGTAGACAGTCGGACCAGAATGGGGACAGACTCTGGATGGGGCTAGTGGTGGGTCTGGGATTTGGGGAGGGGAGAGGAGTTCCTCCGTGTTCGTTGGCAGAGATCAATCGTTTTCCATTTGTTAGCAGGGGAGGGGGGAGGGAGGGGGTTTGTAACCTTTTAAACTAGGGAACAAAACAAATGTGAAAATATTTACTACTTAAAAGGAAGCAATATTTAAGTAGCATCTTGCACTGAATCTTGGAGCTGGCATGAGAGGCAGAGGGGCAGGGTCGGGAAAACCGGCCTTTTACAGGGGCCGGGCCAGATCCTGTGCTGGGGTAAATCAGCCTTGCTCCTCCCACGTGGGGAGCTCCGCCCATTCCTGCCAGCTGTGGGAGCAGCCCGCATGGGTCTGGGAACTTGCGTGTCGAACAAAACGTGCTGCTGCAGTCTTACGGTGGAAGTATTGCATATCAGACTTTGTGGCGGGAGGAGGGAGGTGGTTTTTGTGCCAAACTATTTGTCTGTCTTTTTCGATACATGCCTGCCGAGGGGGGTTCACCCGAATTATCACCAAAACTACCCTGCTGGTTGTGCTCACACCGCCCAAGACTATGCTGCAAAACCTACCCCACACTGGGTAACACCAGGGGAGTTTCACATGGTATCCTCACTGAAAAGACTACAGTCATATCCGAAAATTCGACAGTAACACCCTAACACTACAATGCCCTGGCATGTTTTTGTAACGATACCCAAATAAAAGTACTACAGTAATCTCCTAAAACCCCACAGTGACTACCCAACGTACTCTAGTATGATCAGTTAGGCTGTGTTTTCATAAAGATGCCCTTCTAAAAGCACAGGAGCAATAGCCTATCATACTACAACCCCCCAAAATACTTCAGTAACACGACGATAACCTGGACTGTTTTCATAAAGGTACCCGTGCAAAAATGCGACAGGAATACCCTAAAATACTGCAGTAGCATTAACCTGCACTGTGGAGCTTTCTTCAGACACTGAAGTAGCAGGATGTCAGGATAACCTTGTAAAAAGAAATGTTCCAACATTCTTCAGTGCTGCCCCAAATCCTGCATGGAGAATCAGCCACAAAGCTGTGTGATTTTTCCAATTCTTCACGCAAAACCATTTTGGTTTTTGTGACAGGTCCACTTTTTCTAAAGATGCTTTTCCTCAAAAAAAAAAAAAAAGTCACTTTAAGCTTGCCATGTTTCTGGCCGGCTACTTGGGACCGATCAGCTTCCATGCAAGGGGGAATCTATAATGCAGCATCAAAAATGTATTTACCTGACATTATAGAATCATAGAGTACTAAAACTGCAAGGAACTTCAAGAGGGTGTTCCAGCTCTGGACGGGGAGAGAGGAGTAGGGGCGAAAGCGCTGCGGGGGGGATGAGTAAGAAATGTGGGGCTCCATGCCCCAGTGTGCGAGAGGGGTGTGCGGAAAGGAGGGGAGACAGGGGGTCCATGGTTGCAGGTTGCCCACAATTGACCTCGACCATCCCTGACAGATGTCTGTCTAACCTGCTCTTAAAAATCTCCAATGATGTAGATTCCACAACTTCCCTCGGCAATTTATTCCAGTGTTTAACCACCCTGACAGGAAGTCTTTCCTAATCTCCAACCTAAACCTCTCTTGCTGCAATTTGAGAGTGCCCATTTTAACCCCTCCGAATTCTTATTTATTAGCGGTATTATAACAACATCTGGGAGCCCCAATCATGGGCCGGGGTCTCCTTGTGTCAGGCGCTGTACATCAGATGTACGATTGCGACACCTGCGAGCCCCAGTCATGGGCCAGATCCACTTCATGCCCGGTGCTGCCTAGACACAGAGCAGAATGGTGCCCACTGCCACGATTAAAAAATTATTTCCTGAGCAACTAGGAAGATGAAAAATCCATCAAATTCCAAATGAGTCAGGCCAAAAATAGCTTCCAGATTTTCCAAATCCCCATGACGTTTTTTTCCTCCGCTGCTGGAGCTAGCCGTATAGTGAGATGTAGCATTTGGGGTGATCACTCTGCAGTGCCGTGGTGTTTTGGATGATCAGGATACCTGAATAAAAAATACCCTTATAAAAATACTGTAGCATCGTTCAGTAACTGGGCAAAATGCTGCAGGAAGATTACCGTACATTGTAGCCTGTTTGGATTAGCGCCCGAGTGCTGTCGAGTTTCGGCTCATCCGCAGGATGCTGTAAGTCTAACCCCGCTGTGCTACACAGCATGGGGGAGGGATGTCATGCACGCACACTGCTGTAATTTGGGGTCCCTCCTGCAGAATGTGGTGAGTTACGCTCCAAAAAAATTCCAATTGTAAATCATTTCTACCATGCTCATCTGGAAAACCGCCCCGTGCTTGTTTTAAGGTGCAGCCTGTGGCGAAGTCAATACTCAGATGCGGGAGTGTTTGTGGCTCGTTGCTAAAGGCAGTGATGGGTAGAGAATTGGGAGTCAAATTAGGCTGCGCTGCTTTGTGCCTCAGTTTCCCCATTTGTATAGTAAAAACAGCAGCTTCTTTTGCAACGCGTTTGGAGCTCGCTAGAAGGGCAAAACCCTGGTGGCACTATTGCTCACAGCAAACCCTTAGAAAATACGAGCGTTCACCAGGACTGTCCCAAAATACGGCAGCGTGTGCAGCATCTTGAGGCTAAGGTGGAGTATTCCAGGGCCTTCCTGGGGGGATCCGTTCCCTCCGCGGCATCTATCTGAAAAAGACTGGACTGTTTTTTTGAAGTGCCAAACTTTTTATTTATAGAGAACATGCAGCTACTGAAAAGGGGGGGGGGGAGAGAATGAAGTTTTTAGATGTTCTACAAGATTTAAAAAAAAAATTAAAAAGGGAAAAAAAATAATATAGCGACGTAAATAAACGATAGCTCGCGCGTTAGTGGATCTGAACCCTGGGTCCTTTCTTAGCCGCTTTTGAAGAATATTAAATAAAATAAGTATAAAACGCATCATAAACGGAAAGAGAGAGTCATGGGGCCAGGTTGCCCAAGGGCGTTAGGCACATGGCTGCAATTTTTTTGGTGCCTAATTACCTTGGACCCTTGGGCCCCAGGTCTCTAGGCTGTCTGTCTCAGTGACTAGGGAGTGAGACCTCTCCCGAGTGCTGGTCCTATGTGTGTCCTGCCTGGTGGCTCCAGGGGACACCTTGCAGTGTCTTGTGTCTCCCCTTCCTCCCCCTTGCTGCTGTCTTGTGGCCCCGAGGGTAGGGGCTGGGCCTGGCATTCTGAAACGCCAGCGGGGCACTGGGGCTGCTCTAACTCAGTCTGCGCCCGTGGGTGACTCCAGAGTGCAGGGACCGGAGGAGGGAGGCAAAGGCTGTTGTTTGTGGGTGGGGAAGCCGAGTGAGGTCCCCTTGGAAATCCACCTCCGGCTGCCATCAGGGGTGGGAGCTGCTTGGAAGTGGGAGAGCCGGCCTGCCCACCACTCGAGGGGCGCTCCCCCAGCCGGCTGGCCCATCCAGCCATGGTGCGAGCCCTTAGCAGCCCCTCTAGTTTAGGCTCTGTCTTGTCCTGTGGGCATCAAAGCCAGGCCTGTGTGGGCCAGGTTGAGGGGCCAGGTCCCAGCTCCCCCTTGGCCTGTGGGGGGCCGGGAGTGGCTTTGGGAAGAACAGCCCCTGGCCAACTGGTGCAGAAGCCATTCCCCAGGTGCCAGGCAAGAACTGCTGCTGGTGGAAGACCAGCCAGAGGCCTGGATGTGGGTCCCCCCACTTTTTCTACCCTTCCCGCCATCTAAACAGCAGCGGTTCAGGAATGTGATGGTCCCTGCACCTGCTTCTGGCTCCGGGAGCCTTTGCAGTGCCAAATGGAAGTCGTGCTCGCTCTCCCCGGCCTCCACCCTCAGCGGAGCGTGGGGGGCGCTCTTGGGGAAGGGGGGCCACTCTGGTTTGCGGCGCTCGGGCGCCCCCTCCTCCCCCTCTTGTATTTCTAGGCAATAAAAGTCCAAGACTCGAGCAGGAGGGGCGGGGTGGAGACAAGCTTGTGATTTGCTCTGAGCCGGCTCCGGGTCCCCCTGTGCAGTGTGTGAGCGCCTTGGGATACCGCGTCTGTGTCTGGGAGTGTACCTATAACCCGCACGCCCCGGGGCAGGATCTCAGCTGGGAGGGGAGGACAGGCACCCCTGTCTTGTTTCCATTTGCTCACCAGTACCTGTTCTCTCGCATCTACCATGTCACTGTTTGATCTCCCAGAACGTGATATTGACGAGAGCAGAAGGAGGCACCAGCCCGCTCTGTCCCCGACCCCTTGTGTTTGTCTCTCGAAATAGCCCCTGATCATTCTAACTCCCTTTTAATTTCTGTCCGGACATCCATCTGGAGCACCCCTCCATACACATCGATGAGTTCAGACACACTGGCAACACACAAATCTCTATAAATATATATAGCCAAACTATATATATCTATATATCCAAAAGCCTACACAGCGAGGGACTAAAGACACAGTAGCCGGCTACCTCGGGACTGCTTTTCTAAATCCACACTCATCTCCTCTGCATCGAGAACATTTCTAAGCTGGTTGCTTCTCAGAGACAACCTGTCACCAAACTCTGCCTCATCTGAACGGGATTCATCTCGACTTTTTGTCGCTGCTGCGGAGAGCCATCCTGTTTCCAACCACCGTCTCCTGAACTTTTGACCTCCACCCCACCCTCATCTTGAACTTTTTAACGCCCCCCCCCACTTCCCCACCCCCTTTTTCTGTGTCCATCAAATCTGTTTTCTGGATTTTTTTTCCCTCCTTCCCCCGCATCTTCCATGTTAAAAAGATCAACCAAGAAATTCTATATCTGACGATTCTCTTTCTAGAGCAATAGATATAGAAAGGAAGCAAAACAAAGACTGTTGAATGGTCATCCATAATCTATTCACTTGGACTGTCAGAGCCATCTCATTTTTTCCCAGGGATGAGGGGTGGGGAATGTTTTTTTTTCCCCCTTCCCTTTAATCTCATTGCTTCATTGTAAATACTCAGTTTTGTTCAATTGTCAGAGGGAGAAACCTTTTGCGTTCAAGGTCCAAGAGGAGCTGGTGCATAAAAATGTTGGAGCTTGCATGGACAGTGTAGGGCGAAGCTGTCTCAGAAACAGAGGCTCTTGTGGGGAAGAAACCCTGGCAGGTGACCCTAACCACCCCCCGGCCACAGCCAGATGTGGTAACCCCCTGCCACAGCTGATCATGGTCAGGCAGCTGTGCTGAGAAGCCCCAGCCAAACAAGGATGTATGGCCGGAGGATGTTGTGAAGGCCAAGACTATAACAGGAACTAGATACATTCATGGAGGATCGGTCCATCAGTGGCTATTAGCCAGGCTGGGCAGGGATGCTTGGCAGAAGCTGGGAATGGGCAACAGGGGAGGGATCACTGGATGGTTCCCTGTTCTGTTCCTTCCCTCTGGAGCCCCGGCACTGGCTGCTGTTGGCCAACAGGGTTTCAGAGAGGTAGGCAGGAGAGTCTGGTTCAGCCAAACCAACGAGCAGTCCGGTGGCACTTTACAGACTAGCGAATGCATGCAGGCGTGTGCGTTCGGGGGCTACGACTCGCTTCGTCGGGATTTTGGAAAAGGCAGCATGACTAATTAGGAATCCGTGCTAATCACACCAGCCTGGCTGTGGCTGGTCTCCAACAGCGAGGAGGGCTGCCCAGCCTCTGGGGAAGTGAACTGTAGCTCACGAACGCGTCCGCCCTACTATCTTAAGGAATTCCTTAAAGTGCCACCGGACTGCTCGTCGGCAGACAGGACCCTAGGCTAGATGATCTGGCCCCGTCTGGCTGCTCTTATGGAGAAGGCTGGCGGCCCCTTTCTTCCCGGCAGGACAGGGTTTGGTTGGGAAGCGAGGGGCTCAGTCGGCAAAACTAGGCAGGCTCGGCTGGCCCGTTTCCCACCTTTAAAGGAGATGGTTTGACGTGGGAGGGGGTTCAGGAGTCAGGACTTTGGGGTTTTGTTCCCAGCTCCTGGAGTGAGGCTAGTCTAGGCCCTAGAAGAGTGAGCACGAGGAGCCAGGTGTCTGGAGGTCTGCTGCCTCTGGGAGGCAGTGGAGTTTAGTGGATAGAGCAGGGGCGAGCTGAGAGTCAGGGGCTCTCAAGCCAAATCTAGATGCTCAAGTCAAGCGCAGGTCAGGAGAAAGCAAAGCGCTTGTGCTGGGGAGACCTACTGATCTCTTCTGGCCTCAATTCCTTGAATTGTTCTTGGATGGCAAATCTGTCCCAAGGAGACGGCCAATCCCTCCTCCCGCCCCAGCAGAAGCAGGCCATAAAGATTGGAAATTTCAAAGCCCGACATGTTTTATGAAACAGCCTCTGGTCATTTTTTTCTCCCTCTCCATTGACTCTCTCTTTAACGGCCTATTTATTTGATTCATTCTTTATCATTTTTTTTCTGGGGCTGGGTGGGGGCGGAGGGGGGGTGATCTGCGAAAGGGAAGGGTCGAGACTATGTGTCATTGTTTTAAAGAGCCAAGACCTCCATTACCATGGCTAAGTAGCGAAATCTGAGTGTTCCGGTAGGTTTGTGTGTGTAAAGTTGTGTATTAACTTGTGCTTAGTGGAGTCAGCCTTTTTAGTGCTTAATACTATTAACTCATTTCTGTCATGATAAATGTTCACTCACGGCATCACTTCCGTCTTCTGTTGTCGTTTTTTCTTTGCATTTCACGACACTTTTAACCCATTACTAATGGAGAGGAGCGGGTGGGGGGAGCCCAGGCCCAGGTTAGGGTGCCACTGGGTGGGGCAGAGGGGGCAGAGTAGGCGTTGCTGTGGGCTCTGCCCCTCCCCGGTTTTGGCAGCACTCTCGGGTGGGTTCATCAATGTTTTTGGCTGCTGATTGGTGCCGGATTTGCCAGGGGTGTGAATCAGCAGAGCACCACTGAGGTAGAAGAATTGATTACACCAGCTGGGATCTGGCCCATGGACTCCAGTGGGGCTATGGCCCATTGACAGCAGCAGGGGTCTGGTCCCATTGATCCCAGCTGGGATCTGTCCCATTGACTCTAATGGAGCTACGACCCATTGACAACAACTAGGATCTGTCCATTGACTCCAATGGAGCTACAGCCCATTGACCCCAGCTGGGATCTGGCCCATTGACTCCAGTGGGGCTATGGCCCATTGACCCCAGCTGGGATCTGGTCCATTGACTCCAATGGGGCTACAGCCCATTGACCCCATCTGGGATCTGGCCTATGGACTCCAGTGGGGCTATGGCCCACTGACAGCATCAGGGATCTGGTCCCATTGACCCCAGCTGGGATCTGTCCCATTGACTCTAATGGAGTTATGACCCATTGACAACAACTAGGATCTGGCCCCATTGACTCCAATGGGGCTACGGCTCATTGATCCCAGCTGGGATCTGGCCGATTGACTCCAATGGAGCTACAGCTGATTGATGCTGGCTGGTACCCTCTCATCTCAGCAATGACAGATCCCAGACAACAGTAGGGCAACCTGCCCTTCCCCCAATCCCAGCCATGTGGGAAGCCTGGTGACGCTGCCTGTTCAGAGGCTGGGCTCTGCCGCCTGCAGCCTCGGCCTGGGCTGAGACCCTCCGGCTAATTTCACCGTGACAGAGAGGTTGACTTTCAGCTGCAGGGCAGGCTCTGGGACGGTGGGGAGAGGGGCTGTACGTGTTGGTGCCACAGCACAGCCTGGCATGGGATGCCCTGATTGTGGCTCCAGTCCCCACCCCCACTGTGGCCCTCTGTGCCCCCCACATGCCAGTGCCCCATGGGACAGAGCTGAGAGTGTGCGATAATCTAAGCTGACTCAGCAGCTCTCCCTACCGGTGCCCAGCGGGTGGGGGCAGCCTTGTGGTTAAAGCAGGGAGTCAGGACTCCTGGGTTCGCTCCCCAGGCTCTGGGTGGGAAGTGGGGTCTAGTGGTTAGGGCAGGGTCCCAGGACTCCTGGGCTCTATTCACTACCAGTTAGCAATGCCTTCGAGGGAGTCACACAGACAGTCCATCGCTTGTGAACTCAGCCATGTTCTCTCCCTGGGGCGGGGGGCACTACCCGGCCGAACCCAGAGCCCCAGGGGTTCGCACCCTGCCCAGTCCCCCTGCCCGCGAAAGGGGAATTCCTTGCCCCATGTAGCTCTGTCTGATTACACTCTCAGCTGTGCCAGCTCCTGGGGCAGAGGGCAAATATGCCCCTTAGCACCCAGCAGGGACAGGGGACCCTCCCCAGACAGATCTCAGTTTGGGGGTTGCTGGCAGTGAGACTCCAGAGAAGGCAGCGGCCTCAGTGGGTGGGAAAGGAGGGGGCTATGCTCCCCCCCTCCATTCATGGGGAAGGGGGCTTCTGATCAGCACCAGGCAGTGGGTCGGGGGAAGAAGAGACGCGCCCTCTTGGACCACCTGTGCTCATCCTCATGCCTCCAATCCTGACCGAGCCCGCTCCCGACCTCCCACCATTGTTCCATCCAGCATGCGGGGCAGCTCCATCGGCACCTCCCCTCTCCATCTCTGCTGTCTGTGAGCTCCCCCCCACCCCCCCGACCACCACAGCAGGCCCCTCCTCTGGGTGCGTGTGTCAGACCAGCAATGTAGGGTGAGGCCGGGTTCTCCGGGCCAATGGTGGACCATATTGCCCAGCAGAATGGAGCCCCGCTGGTGCCGCGCCGCCCCCTGCAGTGCAGAAGGGGGAGGAGCCCGCGGTGGGGTCAGCAAAGAGGGCGCGGGGGCTAACGCCCCCGGGCCAGTCTGTGACTGTGAGGCTGGGTGAGGGAGCCGGCCCGAGGGTGGGTGTTTTAGATGCCGGGGGCCAGGAGGCCTTTGGGGAAGGACTGAGATGCAGGCGCCATGTCCAGATGCCACCGGCAGGTGAGTGACATGTCCAGGACTCTGGGGTGACAAGGCACATGCCCAGCCACCGCACGGCGGGAGGGCGGCTGCCACCAGGGGAGCAACGAGGTCAGGACTTGTCCTTAGACACTGGACGGAGCCCCTGGGGTTTGACGCATCTGGCTCCAGCGCCGGGTCAGAAGGCACTGGGGGGGTCTCAGCACCCCCGTCAGCAGTGGGCTTGGCACCCAGCCAGGCTGCCCAGCAATGGGGGAGGAAGCAAGAGACATGGGCCCTGCAAGCGGAGCAACCCCGCCCCCCCACCTGGGACCTTCGTCTGGTGTGAACAGGCGAGATCCATGGACTCCCATGGCATTACGGCCCAGTGACACCACCTGGTATCGGCCCCATTGACTCCAATAGAGCTACGTCCCATTGACCCCAGCTGGGCTCTGGCCCATTGATTCCCATGGTGCTATGGCCCATTGACTCTCAACAGTTAGGCTCAGAGGTGTCAGGTCAGAGCCTCCTCACAGCCATCGGGGAGAAACCCCTTCCCCTCTTGCACTGCCCCTGAAAGGCATGGGGCACAGGCCATGGCAGGATGGGCCACACAATGTTGCCCCCACAAACTGGGGAAGCCCCCCTCTCGTTCTCACACAACTGCCAGCCATGGCCGCCCCCCAGTGCCTTGCCACACTAACGCAGGGGGTGTGCTGGGGCTTCCCGTCCCCTCTCATAATCCCCCACCTCCTAGTGGGGGGGGGGGGGAGAGATGGGGAAGCTCCTTGGGGGCCGGGCAGGAGATGGAGGGTGACGAGAAGGGGAGGAAGGAGAGCTGGAGGCCTGGGGGATTATGGGAGAGGGAATCTCTGCACTGTCTTTGCCTGCAATTGTTCTGAAGCACTCCCTGGGGACCCCTCCCGTGGTGACCCCCGGGGGCCTGACACCCCACTCCTGTGGGACAGGGGGCACTGGAGATGGGGCTGGCCAGAGGTGGATGTTGGCCTCACACACACTTCAGGCCAGGCCATCTGGTGGCAGGTGAGGTTGGTGGGTTTTCAGTTCAGCATCATTCTCTGGCCCCAGTAGTGGCAGAGGGGCCCATCTCCACCTGAGGGAGGCTGGGGGGAAGGACGCCCAGCCGGGCCCCTGGGCAAACTTCAGAACAGCCAGGTTGGGTCCATCTAGCCCAGTGTCCTGTCTACTGACAGCAGCCAAGGCCAGATGCCCCAGAGGGAGGGAACAGAACTGGGAATCCTCACGTGATCCCTCTCCTGTCGCCCATTTCCAGACAAACAGAGGCCAGGGACACCATCCCTACCCATCCTGGCTAATAGCTAACCTAACCTAACCTCCATGAATCTATCTAGCTCTTTTTTGAACCCTGTTAAAGTTCTAGCCTTCACCACATCCTCTGGCAAGGAGTTCCACAGGTTGACTGTGTGCTGAGTGAAGAAAACTTCCTTTGGTTTGTTTTAAACCTGCTCCCTATTCATTTCATTTCATTTCATTTGGTGACCCCTAGTTCTAGTTCTTATATTGTGAACAAGTAAATAACTTTTCCTTATTTACTTTTTTCCACACCAGTGGCGATTTTATAGGCCTCTAACATATCCCCCCTTAGTCTCCTCTTTCCTAAGCTGAAACGTCCGTCTTTTTCGTCCATCTTTTTAATCTCTCTTCAGTCTGCCACAGCTGTGCCCTCCAGGAGCCAGACGCCCACTGCTCCCTCTGGCCTCGTGTACACGGAGACACGTAAACACCCGCCCACGTGCGTGCCCACACAGAGTCTGGGAGCTTCCCAGCTAGGGCTGGGCCAAGGCCTGGAGGCCTCTCCAGGAGAACCCTCAGCCACAAGCTCCCTTCAGCTGCTCTGTGACGTCAGGGGTGATGTCACAAGGGAAGGAACCTTCAGAGGGGGGCCCTGGACGTGGACGTGGAGGGCGACCAGCAGAGGGGCTGGGCCAGGGAGGTGGCGGCCAGGTAATAAGCCATCTTGCAGGCCCTGCAGAGAGGTTTCATGGGAGCCCCATCACCTGAGTTATTCAGAACCAGATCCTGGCTCAGTAGGTTGCATCTCCCTCCTGTTCAGGGGGGCCACGAGGTCGCTGGTCTGGGACCCAGGGTAGATGGCTCATGGCCCCATAGGTCACCCCCCTCTCACCTTTTTGGTTTGGGGACAGGGGGTCAGGGTGACCTGGACAGCTGACCCACAGGGAGCAGGCCCAACACTGCATGAGTCCCTCCTGACTTGGGGGCTGAAAACCAGTAGCCTGAAGGGCTCTGTCCTCTTCTAATCCTGCCTGTTTACTGCTCCTAGGCAGCCTGGCTCTCTAGCCAGGGCCACACTTACTGGCCTACAGCACAGCGACCTTTAAGCCCTGTCAGTAGCATGGGTAAGCACAGCATCTATCGATGTCACTCATCCAAATGCAGACCCAGCTAGACTCTGCTGAGCTTAACATCACCAATGTCGCTACAACGGTGTGAGCTATTGAGGAAAAGTCAAAAGGCTGCTTTTTGGGGAGGGAAGGGGGGGGAACTAGCTCACAGCAGAACACTGGTAGGAATTCAAGGCTGATCTGGCAGCCCCCCTCCACCCCCACCCCCGTTCCCGTTCTCTGCACAGCGCTCCGGCATGGCTGGGAGGGGCAGCAGCAGGATGATCTCCTTGGAGCGGCGCAATCAAGCCCTCGTGAGTATCCCCCGACCCCCGCCTGCTCCCGGTCACCTGGTGCCGGATCGCTGAGGGGGAGGAGCCCATGGGGTGGGGGCATTTGGGGGGCATGAGCACTGACGCGAACCTTCACCCTCCAACTGTACCCCCTAAATCTGTGCCCCCACGTGGGAGGCAAAGCCCCAAATTCCTTCCCCCCAAAATTCACATCAGCCCCCCGCCCCCCGCACCCATAGGCCTCATCTGTGTGACTGGGGAGAATGCTGCTATTTCTGGCTCCGACTCCCCCCTTGTTATTGTCTCTGGATTTCCCTGTGAATGGAACGTTTGGAGTTCAAGGGGAGGCAGGAGCCATGGGCCCAGGGTATCCCAAATTTCCAGGACGTTACTGAATACAGCAGCCCTCCCCCCCCCCCCCACACACACACTGTGCTGCACTGCAGCAGGTTTAGAGGTTAGAGTAAGGAGCGCTGGGAGTCAAGACCCCTGGGGTCTGTCCCCAACTCTCTGACTGCCCTTAGGCAAATCTGCGCCGAGTGCCTCAGTTTCCCCATCTGGCGAGACTGGCTCCGACTCCGCTCATGGCGGAGGAGGGAGTTATACCTCTTAGCCCTGCTCCCCAGACAGCCCTTCTAACCTCTGCTCTCTCCCTCCCGGATGACCGTCCCTCAAGATGGAGAAGATCAAATCCCTGCAAGTAGCCAACGCCAACCTGCGCTACATGGTGAGTGCGCCGGCCTCGCGGACACTCGGCCTCTGCCCTGGGGGGAGCCAGGCTCCCCTCCCCCTGCTGGAGGCGAGGTGGGGTCTGAGTTGTAGCCCCAGAATGCCAGTGCTCAGACAGCCCTGCCCCCGCAGCCAATGCCCAGGTTGGGGAAGGCCCTGCCAAGCCCCATGACCAGTGCCCAGCCGGGGGGTCAGACCTGGCAGAGCCCCCAGCTAACACCCAGCCTGGGTCAGAGTCAGGTGCTCTTCAAGGCCGGTAGCTACACAGTGGCTGTTCCCCTCCCCCGTCACTAACCTGGCCCGTCTCCTCTTGTCCCTACAGAATTTGCGGCTAAAGGAGGAGAACGAAGGTGAGAGGACGCAGCGTGTCAGGGTCTCCAGGGCATGGCGGAGGCCTCCAGGTTGGCCTGGACAGGGGGCAATGGCCCAGTGTGGGGTGAGAGACGCTGGGCTCTACCCAGGGCACCAAACCTCCCTTGGCCTACGTCCTGGGCTCCGTCCGCCCGCCATGCTGGGGACAGAGCCGTCAGTGTGACCAGCTCCCAACTCTGGGTTTGTGGGACTACCCTGGGGGCTACACAACCGCAGCTCTGCCAGGCTGCGCTGATCCACAGAGGATAGGAGTCTGTTACACCCCTTGGCTTGGAAGTTTAGCTCCACTTGTGTTGCTAGTTAGCTGTGGAAGTCCCCGACTGAAGCTCTGCTATGTCCTTTATGATGGTCGCTGTCATATTACTTATGGAAAGGCCTGAATAACCTTAACTCTGCCCTGGGTTGGGTTACTATTTTAGGGCCTACACAGCTCTTAACTTCAGTTAAGTGTATGCATGTAAAGTTTATAAGTACCTACCTGGGGAACAAATGTTTACAAATGGGCTCTTCTGTTGAGCAGAGGAAGTTCTAACATGACCCGGTGGCTGGAGGAGGTAGCTAGACGAATTCAGGCTGGAAAGAAGGCGTTGGCATTGAGCCATGCATGTAAATAACCCTCTGGACAATTAACCAAGGATTGTTAAGGATTCTCCATCACTGATCAAATCAAGATTGGAGAGACAAGGTGGGCGAGAGAATACCTGTTATTGGACCAATACGGTCTCTCATACCATGGGACCAATATGTCTACTATAGCACAACCTACATCAAGCTGGGATGTTTTTCTAAAAGATCTGCTCTAGGGATTATTTGGGAAGAATTTCTCTTGCTGGATTATCCAGGGGGTCAGACTCGATGATCACAATGGTCCCTTGTGGCTTTAGACACAGGGTATGTCTAGACTACATGCCTCTGCCGGCAGAGGCATGTAAATTAGACTACCCGACATAGTCAATGAAGCGGGGATTTAAATATCCCCCGCTTCATTAAAATAAAAATGGCCGCCGCGCTGTGCCGGCTCAGCTGATCGTCGGCACAACACGGCAGTGAAACGAGGTTTACAGGATCGGTCGGCAAAGGCTTTCCTGGCCGACCAATCCGCGTCTTGACTGCCGCATTGTGCCGACGATCAGCTGAGCCGGCACAGCGTGGTGGCCATTTTTATTTTAATGAAGCGGGGGATATTTAAATCCCCGCTTCATTGACTCTGTCGGGTAGTCTAATTTACATGCCTCTGCCGGCAGAGGCATGTAGTCTAGACATACCCACAGTGAATCTATGAACTCTGCCCTTGGGTCTGCGTCACTCGTTTTGGATCCTCCACAACCTTAACTCTGCCCTTAGATTGCTGGTCCCAGAGCCCCATCCCACAGTGTTCATTTGCTTTGACTCTGATGGGATGGGGGATGATTTTGTGCCACTCGAGGCTTTACAGAGAACGCTGGTATTCCCAGCTGGAGCAGATGGAAACTTGGAGATCTTCTCCAGGAGATGCTGACATTTCAAAATGTGAAAACGAGCTTTTTTTGAAACATGCCACTGGGTAAAATTTAAAAAAAAACAAAACCCGCTTCCGGCCAGCTGGCATGGTCCATTTGGAGAAAAGCGAAAAGTTTTTTTATTTGGACTTTTAAAACAAACCATTCTGTGGATTAGAATAGATCTAAAACATGGAAGGGAAAGATTTCTAAAGGCCCTGGCAGCACAGGGACAACTGGTCTCTTCCTCTCCACAGTCACTGTTTTATATTGCATTATGCTGGTCATTCACATCTCCTATCAAATCCAGTTAATCCCGAAATGACGAGTCAGACAGTCCCACAGCCATACGGACCTTGTCAGAACCCGGCCTTTCCATCTTCTTCTGAAATGAAAGTCTGTCGCAAGCCGGAGGAAAGTTCTGATCTCGGCGAGAGGCTGTTTTCCAAGACAGATGCTCAGTGGAAAATATTTTGTAGATTTATAGATGCCTAGAAGAAGGGATCAGTCTTTCCAGACTTCAGTACCCCTTACCGAAGTCTGATTTGTCTTGCATCTCCCGGAGGTACTTAAAAAACAACTTGCTTACAAAATCAGACTTCAAAAAGACCAAGGGGCCGCTAGTGCTGAACAATTGCTGGCTTCCTCATTTTTGCCACATAATTATAAAATAAATTGACTGGACTATAAATATTGTACTTATGTTATAGTGGCTGGTACACAGAGCTGTATAGATTAGTCATTGTCTACATGCCGTGTTAGTTGGTACTGACTGTGCTAGTGGTTTATTGTAGCCTGCTGTAAAATGAGGCCAATATCTAGATGAGTGGATGTACCCCTGGAAGGCCTCTGTGTTCCTCTAGGGCAGGGATGGGCAATCATTTTTGACCGGGGGCCACTTTACAAATTTTTGAGGTGGCCCTGGGCCGTCCTGGAAGGGGCGGGGTCTCGGGCAGAAGGGGCGGGGCCAGGATACTTCTGTGCTCCCCCGCCCACAGACCCTGATTGGCCTGGAGGTGGGGGAGTGCATGAAGTCTCCGCTCTTGGCCCCCCTACCGCCCATGGCACCTAGAGAGAACTGTCAGCTGTTCTGAACAGCTGGCGGTTGATTCTAAGCACCGTTCGCCCTTTACAGAGTGGGAGGAGACTTCGCGCGCATCCCCAACCCCCAGGCCCTGATTGGCCTGAGGGCAGGGGAGTGGCAGGGTGTCCGCAGGCCAGATCAACCTGCTTGGTGGTCCAAATCCGGCCCGCAGAGACTCTCTTGCCCACCCCTGCCCTAATGGTATGCATTGCTCTGTTTGAGAGCCACGGATATGACCTTCTGGATATGAAGCCACGGATATGACCTTCTGGATAACCTCATCTGCTTTGCAATATGTCTACACTGCACTCCTCCTTCGAGAAAGGGATGCAAATGCAGCTGAGTAAAATTGCAAATGAAGCGTGGATTTGAATTTCCCGCGCTTCATTTGCATAATCGCGGCCGGTCACTTTTTCGAAATTCCCTATTTCGAGATAAAAAACACCGTGTAGACGCGGTTATTTTGAGAAAGTTTTCTCAAATAACCCTTACTCGTTGGTTTAAGGGTTATTTCAAAGAAGGGTTTTTTCAAAATAATCGCTACACGGTGTTTTTTATCTCGAAATAGGTATTTCAAAAAGCAGCCGTCGCGACATTATGCAAATGAAGCGGGAAATTCAAATCCGCGCGTCATTTGCAATTTCGTTTGTCTGCATTTGCATCCCTCTCTCGAAAGAGGAATGCAGTGTAGACATACCCCAAGAGTTCCAACAGCCGATCTTTTAGGAAAACATCCCGGCCTGATTTCAAAGTTGTCAGCGCTGGCGAATCCGGCACGGCCCTTGGTAAATTGAGTGGGGCAGATTCCCCAGGGCCGGCCCTGTTTAAATCCAACTGGGATGAGTTTCTAACAGATCCGCTCTGGGGATTATTGTGGGGCAAGTCTCTGGGCTGGGTTATCCAGGTTAGATGGTTGCAGCGCTCCCATCTGGCTGTGGGAGCTATGAACAAAGCCTGCATTGGCCACTCCAGCTTCTGCAGCAAGGGGGAGCTGAGAGAAACCCGCGTCTGGGGCTTCGCCGGGGGCGCTGACATGAATGCAGCTGGCCCTATATGGTAACAAGCACCACTTTTTCATCCCCTTGCCCTAGTCTTCAAGTCAACGGAGGAAGTCCTTCTCAGGTACGTGACCCTGCTAACTCTCCCCCCGCCCCACTGTGCCTGGGCCAGGGCCAGATCCCCCCCCCCGCCCGATTTTCCCCCAGATCTGACCCCTGTCTCTGGAAAGAGCTGAACAATACAGAGATTATTGGGGGTGAATCACTGAGACTCAAGGGGACCTGGCTCTGCCCCTTGCCTCCTGGGCAGCCTTGGGCCAGTCACGTCTCTGCCTCCATTTTCCCATCTGTAAAATGGACTCGCTGATACCGCCCTCCTTTGGAAAGCCCTAGATGGGAGCTAGGGGTGGTCATTGTAGAAGGCCCAGGGGCAGTGACACCCATTCAGTGTGTCTCGGAGATGTGCGTGGGTAGAGCACTGAGGGGTGGAAGACAGGACTCCTGGGTTCCATCCCCAGCCCTGAATGGGGCTGTGGTGTCTAGGGGTTAGAGCAAAAAGGACAGACGCTCTAACCTTGCTGGACGCTGAGTCCAGAGCATGACAACACCTTGGGCATCATCTCAAGAGGAGAATGGGGGGTCACACAGGGCGCCCCAACCCTCAGTCATACGGCTTCCCAGCTACCCAATCCCATACGCACTAAGGACCAGCACTGACCGTCAGGGGAGAGCGCCCCCTGCAGCACAGCGCCCCCTAGGGCTGCACTGGGGCCAGTATTGACTATCAGGGAAGAGTGCCCCCTGCAGCACAGCGCCCCCCTCTGGCAGTGAGCTCCCCACCACCCGCGGGCCTGTCCAGGCGCCATGGCACCGCGCTCCTCGCCCGGGGAGCGGCCGGGAGGTGATGGCGGCCACGTGCCCTGAATTCCAGGGACAACGACAAGATCAAGCAGAAGATCATCCAGCTGACAGAGCTGCAGGAGAGCCTGGTGAGCAGGGCTCCCTGGGAGGGTCCGCCCAGCCGGGCCGGGGGGAGGCGACACGCCCTAGCCCCATTTGGCATCCGACCCGTGCAGCCTCTTAGCCTGCCCGCCACGCCTGATCCTGACAGAGGTTGAGGGCAGCCCTGTGTGGGCCTTAACGCACCGTGGCCTCCCGCTCAGGTCTGCTCCCCCGGCCCCGGCCCCAGCCCCTCCGGCTCTGGACTCCTGCCATGGCCCATGCCGGCCGCCTCTGCTGCTGCCTGCCCTCCTCCCAGCGAACCTCTGCTGGGCGCCTGCCCCTTTGACTGCTCCTTGACGTTTCCTTGCGCCCCGTGATTCTTCCTCTAAGACTCCACGTCGCTCCCCGCTGCAGGGACTGAGCCATCAGGAGCCTAGACGAGAGCTCTTGCCAGACGGCCGGGGGGCATTCGCTGGGCTGCTTCCCAGCTCCCCCATCCTGCTCCCGGCTTCAGGCATAAAGGGGTTTTGACCTCCCTATACTCCGGGCCCTGCCCCTCGTGTCACTTAGAGCAGCCCCGAGGCTGCTCTCAATCATGCTCTGCCCGCGACGGGCCCTGGCGGGCACAGCGTAGCCACAGCACAGTGCGCATTCGCCGTGCCAGCAGGGCAAAGGAGAGCGTTGCCACAGGGGGCGCCTGGCTGCCCACACCCCATTGTCCTGGGCCGTGCTGCAGGGCCAGGGAACTCAGGGGGCGGAAGAAAGATCCCGAAAGCGCAGGGGGCGGGCCTGGTTACTGACAGCGCGGCTCGTTCTCCTTCTCTTCCAGCAAGACGACATTTACATCCTGGAAGAGCAGCTGTGTAAGTACCAGAGGCAGGGGCCGGAGTGGAGAGCCTGGTCTGCCAGCCCCTGCCCGAGTGACCCGGGGAGGCAGGAACCCGGACTGGGCCCTTCGTAGATGTCAGAGGCTTTTCTGTTGCCTTAGTCTGCCCTGGTGCTGGTTTGTAGGGCAGGGTGGCTATTTCCTGGGGGGGAGGGAGTGTCAATATCCAGGGTCAGGGGCTCCCCAGACACACAGTGACCGAGACTAGGCCCCATTGGGCCGGGCGCCGCCCAGACACACAGTGACCGAGACCAGAGCCCCATTGGGCTGGGCGCCGCCCAGACACACAGTGACCGAGATCGGGGCCCCGTCGGGCTGGGCGCCGCCCAGACACACAATGACCGAGATCGGGGCCCCGTCAGGCCGGGCGCCGCCCAGACACACAGTGACCGAGACCAGGGCCCCGTCGGGACGGGCGCCGCCCAGACACACAGTGACCGAGATCGGGGCCCGGTCGGGCTGGGCGCCGCCCAGACACACAATGACCGAGATCGGGGCCCCGTCAGGCCGGGCGCCGCCCAGACACACAGTGACCGAGACCAGGGCCCCGTCGGGACGGGCGCCGCCCAGACACACAGTGACCGAGATCGGGGCCCCGTCGGGCTGGGCGCCGCCCAGACACACAATGACCGAGATCGGGGCCCCGTCAGGTCGGGCGCCGCCCAGACACACAGTGACCGAGACCAGGGCCGCGTCGGGCTGGGCGCCGCCCAGACACACAGTGACCGAGACCAGGGCCTCGTCGGGCTGGGCGCCGCCCAGACACACAGTGACCGAGACCAGAGCCCCTTCGGGCTGGGCGCCGCCCAGACACACAGTGATCGAGATCAGGGCCCCGTCGGGCTGGGCGCCGCCCAGACACACAGTGACCGAGATCAGGGCCCCATCGGGCTGGGTGCCACCCAGACACATTGTAACACAATCAGGGACTGGCTGTTCTGGGCTCTGCACTGACACATAGTAACAAAATCAGGATCTTGCTGTGCCAGGTGCTGGCTGCATGGATACATGAGCCTGCTTCCGGCACCGACTCTGCTTGGGTTTGCAATGGGAGTTTTTGTTGCTACTCCTGCTACAGACACAGCGGGGCCTGGCCTACACTTACATTTAGCTCAGTGCTGCTATGTAGTGGGATGGGGAGAGCAGGGAAGCACCCCCTCATCTCCAAAGCTCCACTGACCGAGCCCCCCATGTAGACACAGGTCGGGCAATGGGAGCAGCTTCCATCTCCCTGGCTGCCGTCTCTCCAGGAGGTGGCTTACGCACAGCGCTGGAAACTCCCCTCACCATGCCATGGTGAATACCTACGGTGCTACCACTGCCTCGTTAGGGCCTGCAGTGTAGACGAGCCCGGAGGCTGCCATAAAGGTGTCTTAGATCCAGAGCACCGATCCCCCTTCCCATATGGAGACAGCTCACCCGGGAGCCTGACATTTCTACCGGCCTAACTGGGGCATTTGGTCTCCTTGAACTGCCGCAGGAGAATTGAAACCCATACGGACAAGATCTCCGGGAGAGCCAGGCCCTGCCTCACAGAGCTTGCCCTCTGAATAGACACTGGGCGGGGAAACTGAGGCACGGCACATGGCTAAGGTCTAGGGCAGAGCGAGGCCTAGAAGCCAGATCTCTCATGGCCCATGCACTGACCCATTCAAGACATGGACCCTGTGCCCACCGCAGTCTATATTACATAGGGGCCGGCCCGTTTTGCTTTCCTGCCCTCCTCAAGGGCGGGTGATAGGCCCTGCATTCAAGCTTTGGGTGGTCCCCCGTGCAAGGGGGCCCCCTGACTCCAGCACCGAGCTCCACAGCCCGATCCATGGAGGCAGTGGCACGGGGGCTGCCGGCACCAGAGGCCCACGGATGTGATCTCAGGGCCGTCTGTTCTGCAGCAGCGTTTCTGGTTGGTTTCAGTTTCCTCACCCCTGGCGGGGGTAGTGGGTATTTTTTTTTAAACCGCCAGGGCTAATTCACCCTGCCAGCATCTCTGTAAATCTCACGGGGATGGGGGCACCGTCAAGGGAAGGGGAACGGAGCCAGGCACTTCGCTGCTGCTTGTGTGGGAAGGGCTCCCTCCCGGGAGCCATGGCCATGGAACCTGGAGCGCGGCGTCGATTTCGCTTCGGCCACGGAACCTGGAGCATGGCGTCGATTTCGCTAAGCAGCCGGGAGTGGCGTAAATCAGCGCCGTGCTATTGGCTCCCGCAGAGTGGCGCCAGCCGGGATCTGCCCCTGGGGAAGTTGCAGGGCCCCTGGGGAGACTGGAGGAGTGGGGCAGGCAGGGGCACGAGGGCAGAGGTAGATGGAATTGCGGGGTACAGGATGGGGGAAGCGGTGGGGAGCTGGGGAAGGGGACGACACAGCCCTGAGCTCTCGGCAGCCAGCTGAGCCCTGCTGTCTTTGTGTCCTTTCCAGGTGCCTGCACTTGCCGCGAAGGGAAAAGGTTTGGCTTCCCCGTTCAACTCTCCTCACCCCGCATGGACCTGGCAGGAGCCCCCTGCTCTGTATTTCCATCCCCCCCACCTCATCCTACGCCAGCCCCGGCATCCCCTGGCTGCCTCCTAGGGTGGGAGCGCAGTCCCGAGGCCCCACAGGAGCCGCCCTGCCTGTGTCAGCGACAGGGACTCGGAGCTGGAGTTTCCAGACCAGCGCCAGGGGCTGGGAGCCGGAAAACAGCTCCCCTGGCTTAAACACACCAGCTCCCCTTAGCATCAAACGCCCCCCGAATCCTCTGCCCCAGGGGCCCTCACAAAGTGCATGCTGGGGGCCACTCTTGGCTTTATAGTGGCAGCCATCTAGCGCCCCTGAATTCACCCCCCGCTTGCTCAGAAATGCAGCCACCTCTGGGGTGGGGCCCAGCAGCTGCTCAAACAGGGCTCCCTTGCTCAGTGCTGAGATGCAGCCACCTCTGGGGTGGGGCCCCGCAGCCGTTTAACACGCACGCCACACCTTAGGGCAGGAAGTGCAGAATCCTGCGTCAGCGGGCCTCTGCAAGAGGGGTTGGACTCACCCAAAGGGAGAGCAGGCTGGGTCCCCTACGGAGCAGCACAGCACCCCCTAGTACCACCGGGACTGTGAGGAGAGAGCGCCCCCTATTGTCCCTTTTGAATACTGACTCCCAGCCTGTGGGGACCAGGGAGATGGCCCCTGCTGAGGGCTGCAGCAAAATGGGCACAGCTGGACTGGGGGGGGGGAGTGTTCTGGGAGGTCCCCGGCCAATTCCTGACCCTCGTCCTCCCCCCACGTCTCTCTGCAGAGAAGAGAATATAGAGCCTCTCCGCAGATGAGGGCGAGCCACCTGCCGCGGGAGCCACGGGGCCCCCCCTCCGACAGACGAAGCCAGCGGGAGCCCCGGCCTGTTCGACCAGCCGGGGCCGGAATAAACTCCCCTCCCACCTGCCAGCGGTGGTGACGTGCAGGACGTGCTTAGTGGGGCGGCGGGTTACGGGGCCCCCGGGCGCCTTTGGGGCCTTTCTCAGGCCCCCGGCAGCACTGACAGGGCAGGACCAGCTCCTGGAGAACGGTCCCTTGCCCCACCCAGGCATGGCTTTACTGGGCCCTGTACGTTTTGGGGCTGTCTACTCTTAAAGGGGGGGACCTTCTTTGGGTTGGGGGCTGCTGACCCACAGAAAAATCAGCTGGGGGCTGCACAAAAGTGAGAAGCAACCCCCGCCCCCCCCAAAAAACCCCCAACCCCGACTGAGAAGGAGAAAGACCTTCCCCACATTCCCCTACACACCAGAGCCTGGGGGGGGGCAGGCTAGTAGATTTTGTGGCCCCCCCTATACTCTGGGGTGGGGCCAAAATGAGTTCAGTGTGTGGGAGGGGGCTGCTGGGAAGCGGGCTTGAAGGGTGGGGTCTGGGTGGGAGGGGGGTGCAGGAGTGGGTTGAAGGGCCTGGGAGGGTGCAGGAGCGGAGTGGGGGTGCACAGTCTGGGCAGGAAGGGGGGCCACAGGGCTGGAGCACCCCCCCCCAGCGCCCCGATCTGGCCTCAGGGGCCAGATCCAGGCAAGCTGGGGGCGGATCCGGTCCCTGGGGCCATAGGTTCCCCACCCCGGCTCCTGGCCAGAGGCCCGTAATGCGTAACTGAGGCAGCTACTGTCATTCGCGGGGGGGGTCCACCCTGGGATGGGACCCGAGGGATCCTGTCCCCGGAGGTTTTGAAGGCCAGGCTGGACAGACCCATGTCAGGGCTGGTCTCGGCCGATTTGCTTTGGCCTCAGGGGCTGGCCGACCTTACCTCTGTGAGCCTGAGACCCGGGGTTTGCCCGGAGCTGGAGCTGGCCTCTGGTTGCAGACTCCAGGGCTGGGGTCAGGGCCCGGACAAGGTGACTCTCAGGGGACATGTTCTGGAAGCAGGAAATGGAGCCATCTAACAAAGTCCCAACAGGCCCCGGCGGAGCCCCCGGCGTCGGATCCACTCTTTGGATCCCATGTGCGGCCTCGCTAGCTGGGGCTATCCTGGGCCGGGTGCCAGGCTCACGCGTCTTCTCTGGCCCCTTCCCAGCCAGGCCCCAGTGCTAAGACCTCTCCAGCCACTTTCTCCTGGGCTGCCCTCTGCTCCTCGAGCTGCGGCCGCGCGGGGTGCCATGGAACCCTGGGGGCCACCTGAGCCCCTCCGCCCCCCGAGACAGCACAGGCCTGTTATCTCAGCAGCCTTGACGGCCAAGTATCAGCTTTCCAAAGGGGCTAGTCCTCATGGAGGACAGCGATTCCCACCTGGATCCAGACCATTCCTCAAACTGCCCTGTCTCTTTCCCCCTGATGTGGGGCAACTGAGAGATACCCCAAAAGGGCTGGAGGCCTCTTTCAAACATCAGACCATGCACCCCAACCAGCAGACTGCATCTGTAAATCATTACAGAACAGTTCCTACCCATCTCGGGTGCCTCTGGCCACCACCAGAGTATCCGGGCACTTCAGAATCTCAAATGTACTAAGGCCATTCTCTTCATTCTATACATGGGGAAACTGAGGCATGATACAGCAATGACTTGCCCACAGCCACAGAGGGTATCAGAGCAGGGTTTGTTGGTGCCAGGGTGGTACCCTACTCACCAGACCATCCTTCCGATTCCTGCATGGGTTTCAGACCCCTGCAGAGCGCCCCGGATGGATGGCACGCCAGGCGTTCTCACACCGCCCCATGTGCCCATTATCCCAAACCTGTGGGGTTGAACGGTGATCTGATCCGGCCACGCCCCCCCTCGGCCCCCAGGTTTGCCTGCTGTGGAGTGTGGTAACCCCTGGAGGAGGCCAGCCACGCTGGCTGGGCTGGGGCTCCCTCACCCAAGGATGGGTCTGGCCAGGACAGGCCTGGGCCAATGCAGAGCTGGTCAGACCCTGGACCCAGGCCGCCCATCCCGCAGCCTTCCCAGGGGGCGACCCCCCCACCCCTTCCAGGGCTGTGAGTGTCTGAGGAATCTTTTTCTACATCTAAGGGTGAACATTTGACACCCCCAGGGCCATATTTGTCTCTCCACCCCCAGTGGGGAGCGATTTGGGCCCCCCTGATATCCCCATTCGCTCTCTGGAAAGGGTCCTCTGTTACAGACAGCCAGCTCCTGGCTGCTGGGAGGAATCATGCAGTAAATTCAGTGGCCTCAGTTTCCCCACTGCTGGAAGGAGGGACACAGCTACAGCCACACCCAGCTGTGCCTCAGTTTCCCCACTCCAGCTGGGGTCTCAGCCTGAGCCACACCCAGATGGAAGGCAGGACCTTCCTCCGCCCCTTTGCAGGTTTGTACCTGGGCCCGTCTGGGTCAGAGGCGAACAAAGGAGTAGCCCCCATGTCTCCGCCCAGCACCTGCCTGGATTTTACAGGGCTCGGAGCTGGCGGCAGATACAGCCGCTTCCCCCTGGGACTCTCGGCCGCATGTCGGTGTCTCCCAGGTTCTGAGGTGGTTTCACCGCACAGGGGTTGAGCGGGGACGTGAGGCTGGGCAGACTGCCCTGTTGCTGACAAGTCTCACTGCTCAGACGCAGTCCAGAGAGCCCCCGTCTGCCGCCTCGGACGCTGTGGCTTGCTCACGGGGCCTGGCTGCTCGCCGGGTTTGAGGTAGGGAGGGGATTTCTCCCCGATCGGCAGGGACCTTGGGGATTTTCCCCTTCTCCGGCAGAGTAGGACGTGGATCTGAGCAGACCTCAGGCATCCGCAGCACCTGAGTCTCTTCCGGTCCCTGCATGCGGCACAAACCCGTTAGCCTGCTGCGGACCCAAACGCCAGTGTCTGACGAGGGTCGTTGCGTTCAGCATATGGGGAAGTGGGCGAACGCCTAGAAGCAAGCCTAGGGTAGGCGGGAGGTCTTTGTGCACTGTTGGGGGGCCTGACTCAAAAGGGAGTTGCGGGGGTCGCAAGGTTATTTTAGGGACCTTATTTCTGCACGGCCTCCAAAGCTGGCAGCCGGAGTGTGGCGGCTGCTGGCCGGGAGCCCAGCTCGGAAGGCAGAACCCCACCAGCAGCAGAGCAGTAACAAGGGTGGCATATCCTGCTGCTGGCGGTAGCTCTGCCTTCTGAGCCGGGCTCCCGGCCAGCAGCCACCGCTCTCCAGCTGCCCAGCTCTGATGGCAGCGTCACCGCCAGCAGCAACGCGGAAGTAAGGGAGGCAAAACTGCAGTGCCCCCTACAACAACCTTGCGACTCCCCTCTCCCTACAACTCCTTTTTGGGCCTGGACCCCCCCAGTCACAACTTTTCAGATTTAAATCGCTGAAATCGGGACATGGACTAGGTTTCCAAGCCAACGACTGTGAAATTGACCAAAATGGACTGTACATTTGGTCGGGCCCTCATTACGATGGCCCTTCCGGCCTCAAATTCCCTTAGCGAGCGGCAGCACATAGACACGGTCTGAACTCAGCAGCCTGTAGATCGTGGCCCCTGCTGGGGAACTGTCTCTCTGTTAGGGTCGGGGGGCTGGCTGCCCCCTGCCTGGGCTGTCAGTAACTGGGCAGCCGTGTCCCACTGCTGGCCCCCCAGCGCCTGAGCCCTGGGCATCCTCCCGCTTTCTCTTCCCTGGAAGCTACTGCAGCTGGGATCCCCGCTGCTAGGGGTCCCATCTCTGGGGAGCACCCTCCTAGGGCCCATCCAGGAACTGCTCCCCTTGGGTTTCCTCTTGCAAGCGGGCCGCTTGGCTGCCGAGTCGCCCGCCCCGTTCCCAGCCACATGTCTCTCTAGGCCCCGAAAATGCAGCCACAGCTGTAACCCCCCAGGCCTCCCCGGTCCCTCTGCAGCCCCTAATTTGAGCTGCAACCACAGCCTGACTCAGATCCCGGAAATCTCCTCCCATGCATTTTGGGGCTCCGCTCACAGCAACGCCTCCTTCCGGGGCCTCTCCAGCGCCTGCTGTGGCTCTTCTCTCCGCTGCCCCCAGCCCAGCGGCTCCTCCTGGCTCGCTTTTCCAGCCAGTCGACCGGATCCGCCCGCTGCCTTGCTCTTGCTGAGCCTCAGACCCTTGCAAACACCTTTGCTCACTGCCCCCCTCGGTCCCCCTCTCATCCACACAGCCCTCCCTTGTGTATCCAAACCAGCTGGGTTTGGGGGGTAAGGCCCTGCAGGGCTCCTTGGGCGATTTCCTGGGGTTAGATCTCCCCACTGGGCCCCTCCCTGAAAGCTGCCCAGGGCAGGCAGGCCACGGGCAGAACCCAGGTGTCTAGGGAATCCAGCTCCCTGCCACCGGCCCCAATCCAGTCTCACAGGTGGGGGGGGGAGGAGTGGGGAGCGGGGGAGGGTTGTGTGTGTGTGTGTGTGTGTGTGTGTGTGTGTGTGTCACCGGCTCTGTGCGAGGCCTTGGCTTTGAACGTCCTCCCCATCTCATGTCCCGCATTGTGACCCCGAGAGCTCTTGCTCCTTCCCTGGGTAACAATGCAAAGCAAAGGGGAAACTGAGGCAGACAGCGGTGAACACAAGCATGGACAATTCCCACTTTCTTTGCCCGGTTTGTGTTTACACTCTGAGCCTCACCCCAGCCGCCCAGACAGAGCAGGTAGGTCAGAGCCGTCATCTGACCTTCCGTCCTCACCACCGCTGCTGTCTCTTCTCTTCTCGCTGTCTGCGTCTCCTTTGCTAAGCCCTGGAGTGAGTCCAGGGGCTGTCCGCCAGGGGGCACGCAGAGGGCTTCCCCAGCGTGCCGCAGTGCATCTAGCTCCTTGCCTTGTTTTACCACCGGCTGCCTGGATAGCACCAGGGCCAATTCAAATGGCCAGGGGACAAAATGAGACAAAGAAGTAACTGGGCGCTGGGGCACATTTTGAAGTCCGGTTTTGTACCCCGGTCGCTTTGAAGGCAGCTTGGGGGTACGCCGGGCAAATCAGCCTCCTGAAAGGGGGACAAGTCTCCTGGGAAGATTAGGAGCGGCTGCCGTTCACTTTCCCTCAGAAGATGTCTCCCCAGGGCACTGAGGGTGGGGGAGGTATCAGGGAAAGAAACAAACTTCCAACTTGTTCCAGACGGAGTGGAACCGGGGCGGGGAGCAGACACAGATCCAGACAAACACCCTGGGTCTTCCAAGAGCCCCCAAAGCAGTGCCCCATAAGCTGGTTATTTCTAATCACGCTTACTTGTGCCTGGGGGCAGGGCCGGATTAAGGGGGGGGCTAGCCGGGCAGCTGCCCGGGGCGCCAACCTATGGGGGGCACCTGACAGCAGCTGTAAGGGGCGTCGTGCGCCTGGCCGCATGGTGCCCCTTAGAGCTGCCATCAAGCGCCGCGCGCCCAGGGCCGGGGGCTGCGCGGCGCGTGATGGCAGCTCTAAAGGGGGCTAAGTGCACACCGGGACGCGTTCGTTCGAACCAAACCCCTCAGTTCGCACTAACGTTACGCCTCAAAAAATGACCTCAGGAGGTCATCAAGTCCATCAAAAAATGAGGAAGGGGTTTGGTTCGAACGAACGCGTCCCGGCGCGCACTTTCACTTTCGAAACAGCTGTTGAGCGGAGTAACGCTCCGGCGAGATCATGCTAATGAAGCGCGGGCTATTGAAATCCCCGCTTCATTAGCAACGTCGGTCGCCTACATTTGCGTCCCTAGTTCGAACTAGGGAGCAAGTGTAGACGTACCCTCACAGAAAAAAACAACCAATGGTCTGGTAGCACTTTATAGACTAACAAAACATGTAGATGGTATCATGCGCTTTCGTGGGCGCGGCCCACTTCTTCACGCCCAGCCGTCAAAGGCTGCACTTTGCTCTGAAGTCCGTGGAGCAGCGTCCGACCATAAAAGTGCCGATGTGTGTGTGTGTCTGAGCCCCGAACTGGGCTATACTAAATGGTGCCGTGAGCACAGGGGCGGGTAACCGGGCCTAGCGGTGAGTCACCATAGTGGATTTCGCTATTCCTGTTTTCTCTGGCGATGTTAGCATGGTCCTGGTCTAATGACGAGCGTTAGAATCATAGAATCCTAGGGTTGGAAGAGACCTCAGGAAGTCATCACATCCAGCCCCCTGCCCGAAGCAGGACCAATCCCAACGAAATCAACCCATCGTTGCGTGGGCGTGAGGGAAACAAGACAGCCTCAGCGCTGGCCAATTTTAGGATTTAACCCTCACTGCTCATACCTTTTAATACCGACGGCGCGACAGTTCAACCTGCGCAAGCTTCATTGCATTTCATTTCCTTGTCTTTTCTCAGGCGTTGTCTACCTGGGGAATTCCGTATAACGCAAATATCTCCTCATCCCCGTACGGGCATGCCCCAAAACAAACTCACATTATTCCAGAGTCTCTCCCTGATCTGGCCTTCTTCTAATATAATAATGCCTGCCTCTCTCATTTCCACTCCATGCATCCACGTGGGTTTTTGCCCACGAAAGCTTATGTCAGGTGGGGCCAACCTGAGCCTAAGAAGGAGCCACAGTTTACCACTGTACATTGCCAAAGAGCTGCAGTAATTTGTCAGTAGTCCCCATCAATTTGTCAGCCTCCTCCGCTTCCGTTCCCACGCCTCCTGCCCACGGCAATCAGCTGTTTCATGGCACTCAGGAGGCCCAGTGGGGGAGGGAAGGAACGAGGACGCAGTACACTTGGAGGAGGAGGTGGAGCCAGGAGTTGAGCACTGGAAAGTTGGCACCTGTAGCTGCAGCCCCAGAGTCGGTGCCTGAACAAGGAGCCGCACAATAACTTCAGAAGAGCCGCAGGTAGGCCACCCCTGGCTTATGCCCAAATAAACCTGTTAGTCTGTACGGTGCCCCAGGATTCTTCAGAGTTCTTCGGGAAGGGTTCTAGCAGAATAATAATTTCTTTGCGGCAATTCCGGGATGACTCGGCTGTTCCAAACGCTCCAGAGAGGGGATGCCGAGTGAGTCCGTCACTGGAAAAACTTAAAAAAACAACGAATTGTCTTGCAGCACCTTAAAGACTAACAAAACATGTAGATGGTACCATGAGCTTTCGGAGACTACGTCCCTGTGTGCACACCCTATTCCGAACTAAACTGAGAAACAGGGAGGTGGCAAACCTGGCAGCGGATAAAAAACTATTCAAGAGCGGTAAGTCCACTGCAGACTGCAAAGAGTTACAAAGGGATCTCACCAGACTGCAGGACCGAACAACCAAGTAGCTGATGCACTTCCATGTTGATCCATGCAAAGTAAAGCGCATTGGAAAACAGGCTCCCAACTCTCCATTCGCACTGGCGGGGTGTAAAGTAGCTGTTGCCACTTGAGACAGAGATTTTGGATGGAGTCATTGCGATCGGTCCCTGAAAACATCCATTCCGTGTGGAGCGGCTGGCGAAAACGCAAACGGAATTTTGGAAATCATTTTAGAGGGACAGAGCAAAAGACAAAAATACCAGACTGCCTCGCTACACCCATGGGACGCCCACATCTTGAACATGACACCCAGGTGTGGCCGCCCCATCTCGGAAAACGTATACTGGAACTGGGAAAGGTACAGAAAAGGGCAACAAAAATGATGAGGGGTATGGAACAGCACCCATAAGAGCAGGCCTGCACAACATACAGCCTGCGGGCCGCATTCGGCCCGCAGGGGCTCACTGTGCGGCCTGTGATGACTACGGGCGGCGCAGCCCCATCCGATCCGCCGGCCAGGTGGAGGAGCGGAGGGCTGCCGGGGAGGGGGAAGTGTGGCGATTCTCGCCGCCGGGCTGCCTGCGTGCAGCTCCGGTGCGAGGAGGCAGGGCGCGAGCCAGAGGGTGGGATGCCGGCAGACGCCAGGACGCTGGTGTGATGTGGCGTCGTGGTGTCACGGCCAGCGACCGCCGGATTCAAAAAAGGCTCCGGCAGCCCTGCAAACTGGAAGGCAGAAGCCAGGTAGGGGAGGGGAAGGGACTTGTGCTGAGGGGAGGGGAGGGGGGCAGGTCAGGAGAAAGGGGAAGACACCAAGGGGCAGGGTGCAGGAGAGACAAATGCCAGGGGGCCAAGTGGAGACAATGAGGAAAAGGGCAGGAGGGGAGGTGTCAGTGGGACGGGGGACAGGGTGATGCTGGGAGAGGAGAGGGTAAGGGCATTGGGAGCCGTATGTTGTGCAGGCCTGATTTAATTGAAAAAATTCTTAATAAAGTATCACCCACCACCCCCCGCCAAACCTACCCTTGCGGCCCGTGGCTGTTTTCTTTGGAGTAATATGGCCCTCGCCGCTTTCCGAGTTGTGCAGGCCTGCATAAGAGGAAAGATTAACAAGAGCGGGACTTTCCGGCTAGAAGACACGTCCAAAGGGGGGAGAGGATAGAGGCCTAAAATCCTAGCTGGTGTGGCAAAAGTAAAGAAAGAAGTGTTATTTACTCCTTCTCCCAACACAGGCACTAAGGGGGCCCCATGAAGTTAAAAGACAGCAGGTTGAAAACAAACAAGAGGAAATATTGCTTCCCCCAACGCGCAAGCAGAAGATGTTGGGAAGGCGAAGACTACAACATGGTTCAAAAAAGAGCTAGATACATTCATGGAGGTTCGGTGCATCAATGGCTATTGGCCAAGCTTGGCAAGGGATGGTGTCCCTAGCCTCTGTTTGCCAAAAGCTGGGAATTGGGGACAGAGGATGGATCATTTGAGGATTCCCTGTCCTGTTCATTCCCTCTGGGGCTCCTGGCATTGGCCACTGCTAGAAGACCGGATACTTAGAATGACCCAGTATTGGCCATTCTTATGACTTTCTTCCAGATTATTTACTCTGCCTTTGAGTTATGCTGGAATACCTATAGTGAGGTAACTCTTTGCTATAGACATGCTGGTCAGTTTCCCTTACTTTTGTCAATTACTTTTTTATGGCCCTTCTGTTAACATCTCTCTCAATCTTTGCAACTGAGTAAGGCAATTTTTAGCAGATATGCGCACGTGGGTTGGCTTTTTTTGGGGGGGGAGGGAACAGAAGAGTGTTCATGGGTTGGAGCAGCTAAAGCCCCCTTGAAACATCTTAAAATGTCTTTAAAAAGCTTTTAACTGATGTTGCTCTGACTTGGCTTGAAGGTTAAATGCGGGGGAGCTAAAAAGAAGTGGCATTTGCGACTTCTGTGGATGTGTTTTGTGACACCCGCGTAAGCCAGGAGGGCTCAGCGCGACCATCCCCATCACATGGCCAGGCCAGCGAGATTGAAGACTAGATCCCTGCATGGATATAAAATGCATGTCCACGTCTGCCCCACAAACATGGTCTGCGGCTATATAGTGGCATTCTGTAGGATGAGTCTGTTACAACCCTTGCCAAGAGAGGGGTGGCTTTTTAGCTCATGCAATAGAGGCTCCCACGGTAAGGTCCAAGGGTCCTAGGTTTGATCCTAGCCTCTGACAGCAATGCACAAGGAGAGTGGTCATCAACAAGCAGAAGACCAGAGCACCAGATCCTTTTGAATGGCCCCAAAACTCTTTTAGTGTTATCATTATTGTCCGTATTCTTTTCTCTGGAGTCTGGACCTTGACTAGGCCTCCACCATGAAGTCTGGAGCTTGGCCAAAAGTCATGGCCTGCCCCTGTGCTAGGACACGAGTTTCGGGCGCAGAAAGAAGGGGAACATGGAATTCGGATTTCTAGAAGAGGGGAGGGTCTGATTACCACTAGACTTCCGACCGCTGAGCCTTGAGAATTAGCCCGTCAAATTCCGGCGCAGAGGGTTTTGGTTTCTGGCCCTTTAAATCCCAGACTCCACCTCTTTGCACTGAATGGGCACAGTGCTGCCTGCTGGCACATGCTGCCTACTGCAGGCCAAGCCTATTAAAGGAGCTGGGGTGGAGGGGCTGTTTGCAGAGGAGGGGGCTGCTCCGAGGAGCACCATGCTTCCCAGGCCACCTTGTCCGCCAGCCACGCTTGCACATGACTTCAACATGTGGCGGGACTACCTGAACCTGTCCAAGGTGCTTGGGGAAATCATTGAGGAGCACAGAAGGGGGTCCAGGCGCCTGCTCCCCTGCGAGACCCCAGATTTCTGCCTCCCTGCGGCCCCTCTTCACATGTCCCTGGAGGACACTTTGGTCCTGAAGCCATCAGGTTGGAACAGGAGCAACAGTAGCAGCGGTTCAGAGGAGCAGAACAGGGCGGCCACCCCTCCGATGCCCGGCACACTCATGTGCAACTTCTGCCGGCACAACGGGGAGTCCAAGAAGGTCTACTCCTCCCACCCGCTGAAGCAAGCCGACGGCACCGTGCTGTGTCCCATACTGCGTAACTACGTCTGCCCGGTGTGCGGGGCCACGGGCGACAGGGCCCATACGCTGAAATACTGCCCGCAGAATCAAGAGAAGCAGTCCCTCTACTGCAAAGGCGGGCGCAACTCGGCCGGCTTCGTCGTGCGCCGGTGAACGGCAGGGGAAGAAAACTTCCCCGCCCTGGGACAAAAATATGGGACCTTTCCCCAGGGAGGCGCCCGGAACGGAAATTTTCGTTTTCTGCTGTTTGTTTCGGAGTTTGCATTTCAAGTCCAGGGTGGAACTAACGTGTCCAAAGTCACCCTAGTTTCTTTAAATCCCCACGGCAGCCGGGGGGTTGTATCCTGGCCCCGGTTGGGAGGGAACCAGCACTGAAGGACCAGGCGTCGGGATGGACGGCTGCGAGACGTTTGCCTCTGCTACATTTGTTTTGTTTTCACCTCCTTTGCCCGAGCCAATTGGTATTTATTTGTTTCCACCCCACAGGAATCGTTTGCCGGCGTTTCCTGCGAGTTTTATTTGAAAATCATGGCAGAAAAAGGGACTGAATGCTAAAATGGGCCTCTCCGTAGTGTTTTACCGCGTTTTGTAGTTGCAACTACCCATGGTGGGGGGAGGCGTGGTTCTCTCTTTGTTACATTTGAGGGTTTGTTTAGCAGAGTTTTTTTTTTTTTAAATGCAACACTCCCTTAGCCCCTTTCTCTTCTGTTTAATAAACAGCATTGTTGTTCTAGCAGCCGGTTGTGTGGGCTCGGTCGGCTTTTCCCCGGCGTTGCTCCAGGACAGCTCCCCTTTTCGGGCAGGCAAGAGAAGTCGCGCCCTTTGTCTTCCCCACTTGCAAGAGGAAGGAGCACCGGGCTGGGATTGAACCTGCAACGCAAGGAATGAAAGCCGCGTGCCTCTAACACATGAGCCAAAAGCCGCCCAGAAGAGGCTCTAGAGCAGGCCTCATGCTCCCTTTCTCACTGGTCTCGGTGCCTCTGGGTTACACGCGGCCAGACACGCACGGCTCCCTGGAGGTAGAGTGCACCCTGCCATGTGCGGGCCACCGGGCCTCCTGCTCCCAGTGGGCACTGGCAATCCCACCCCCCACAGGAAACGGCAGGCAGGCAGGTCCAAGGGGCCAGCTGGGGGCGCACGGTAGGAGGCAGCCGGGGTCCTGGTGGGGCCGTGCCTGTCCTGCTGTCCCCTCTCGCTGGACGCCGGGCAGCCCGTGTGCAGTCCTGGTGGACGCTGCTGCCGGCGGCCCATGGGAAGCAGTGGCAGGCTGTGGGGGGGAGGGGGAGGGTAGTTCTCACAACACCTGCTGCCTGGTAGCAGTGCCCCCACACAGCCGGCCCACAGCTCCCTTGCAGCAAACAGGAGCAGCAGGGCTGGGACCCGTCCACCAGCCAGATAAGGGAACCCAGACACTCCCACACCCCCCTCTACCCCCTGCCCTGACTCCTGCATCCCCTACCCCTGCCCTGAGCCCCCTACTCCCACCCCTGCACCTCACGCCCCATCCTTCTGCCCTGAGCCTCCCTACACGCCCAGCCCCCTGCCCTCCACCCCACAGGTACTGTTGTATTGCAACCCCCCTCCCAAACCCCGTCCCCAAGACCCTTGGGGGGGTGTTACAATACGGCAGCACCCATAAGAAACGTAAGTTACTGTCACCCCTGCCAAAGCGACATGGGCCAGAAACAGCGTCCACATGCCCGACGCACCGGCCTACCGTGGGCTGATAGCGGCTGTGTCCCTTCCTCACCCGGCCCCTCTCCTTTGCCGGTTAACACAAGGGGACATCTCTACAGCTCTGACTGTGAGGCTCCACCGGCTGATATGCTCAGTCAGAAGCCCCTAACAACAGCCCTGGCTCGGCCACTCCTCTCCCGGCCCTGCCCCCTGCACCCCAGTGTCAGTCAGCCGCACTGACCCCTGCTGGCTGCTGGTTTCCATGGCGGCCGGGCTGCTCTGGGGCGTGGCTGGTGCTGAGAGGGCAGCTGCTGAGGGCAGGGAGACCAAGAAGGGGGAAGGCAGCATGGGGAGCCCAGCTAGGAAGGCCCCAGAGCCAGTGCGCCTCCTGCTGGGAGGCACAGAAATACCCCGGCACAGGAGTGGAATGTGTCTTGCAGCAGAGAGGCAGGGTGGAGTGGCTGCATGCATGGGAGGTAAAGATTAAGGGGCGCTGGGACCCCAACAGCAAGAGAGCGGTGTAAGGAGGAGTGAATTCTCAGGCAAAGTCATAGAATCACAGACACCTAGGGTGGGCAGAGACCTCAGGAGGCACCGAGTCCAGCCCCCTGCCCAAAGCAGGACCAACCCCAACTCAATCATCCCAGCCAGGGCTTGGTCAAGCCAGGACTTAAAAACCTCTAGGGATGGAGATTCCACCCCGTCCCTAGGGAACCCAGCCCAGTGCCTCCCCACCCTCCTAGGGAAAGAGTTTCTCCTAATATCCAACCTCGACCTCCCCCACTGCAACTTGAGACCATTGCTCCTTGTTCTGCCATCCATCACCACTGAGAACAGCCTCTCTCCATCCTCTTTGAAAGCTCCCTCAGGTAGTTGAAGGCTGCTCTCAAATCCCCCCTCACTCTTCTCTTCTGCAGACTAAACAAGCCCAGATCCCTCTGCCTCTCCTCGTAGGCCATGTGCTCCAGCCCTGAATCATTTTCATTGCCCTCTGCTGGGCTTTCTCCAATGGGTCCACATCCTTTCTGTAATGGAGGGCTTCACCAAAGACTCTGAAACACAAGAAGTGGTCTTGAGATAAGAGGGAAAGGCCTCTCCTGGATCAGTAACTGATTAAAAGGCAGGAGACAAAGGGTAGGAGGAATAAATGGTCTGTTTCCCAGAGGGAGAGAAGCAACTAGTGGTGTGTCCTCCGTGCTGTTCAATATACTCACGAATGATCTGGAGAAAGGGGGCAAACAGGGAGCTGGCAATGTTTGCAGCTGATTTGAAACTCCTCAAGATCGTTAAGTCCAAAGTAGCCTGCAAAGAGCTACAAAGGGACCTCCCCAAACTGGGGGACCAGGCAGGAGAAGGAATTCAGTGTTGATAAACGCAAAGTAATGCACATGGGAAAGCATAAGGCCAACTCTACGTACAAAAGGATGGGGTTTACATGAGCTGTTACCACTCAAGAAAGAGATCTCAGAAACAAACCAAAGGGTGTATTTCTTCACTCTCAGTGCACAATCAACCTGTGGAACTCCTAGCCAGAGGATATTGTGAAGTCCAAGGCTGTGTCTACACTGCAGGCTTCTTGCGCAAAAGCATGTCCACACTGCCATGTGCTTTTGCGCAAGAGAGCGTCCACACTGCCGTGGATGCTCTTGTGCAAGAAAGCTCTGGTAGCCATTCACAGAATGGCCATCAGAACACCCGTGCTTCTTGCGCAAATCCCCTGTTGTCCATCCACACACGCCTTTTTGCGCAAGAGCTCTTGCATAAAAAGGCCCGTCTTCTGATGATCTACTGTCCGTTTTCTTGCGCAAAAACTCTGCAGTGTAGACGTAGCCCAAGATTATAACAGGGTTCAGAAAAGAGCTAAATAAATTCACAGAGGTTAGGTCCATCAATGGCTGTTAGCCAGGATGGGCAGGGATGGTGTCCCTAGCCTCTGTTTGTCAGAATCTGGGATTGGGCATCAGGGGATGAATGACTGGATGATTCCCTGTTCTGTTCACTCCCTCTGGGGCTGTGGGTGGGTCTTCAGGCAGAAGGGGCAGAGCAGGGGCGAGACTGCAAGCAGAAAACCTTGGGGAAGGGCCCCCGATTTGCTCTGGCCCAGGGCCCCCCAAAACTTTAATTTGACTCTGCTTAAGGAGTTTGGTGCTGTCAGCAGCCCCAGCAAGGACAACAGAGCAGATCACAATGGGACCAAGTCCAAAGCAGCATCTCCCACGGACAGGAATCACCCTCCAACCTGGGGTATTTCCCTAACAAATTGCCTAGATACTCTGCTGGCCACAGCGGGGAACAGAGAAGCGGGGAATGGGATGTGGGGAAGGGGGAAAAGTGGTGGCTCTACCCTTCCCCCACCCAGACTCCATTCACAAGCATAAGTTCCACCCAGTCGCTCAAAGCGGTGATGTGCATGGTATGTAGGTTTGATCAACCGCCAAATAGCTAAACTGTGTGGCACATAAATCTGCACCATTAGGTTGCAGGATTAACAGTCTACACATGGTTGACCATAGGGGCTAACTTTTATTTTTTTTCCTGGGGGAGGGGATGTTTCACCACTGCTCTGCCCCATCTCCAAGGCCCCACCCTTGCTCTGCCTCCTCCACCCCTTCCCCTACCCTCCTAAAACCTGGCCTTCACTCCCCCTTTTCACACTCCTCCTGGGGCCACTGCACCGTCCCTTCCCCCACCAAGTTGCCCATCAGATGTTTGGCAGGGTCCCTGATGCTGCTCTGGGGCATCCCTTGGAGTCAGTGCCTATGTCCAGGAAGGTGAGGGAAGGCTCAGCCGTCCCCCAGCACCAGGCAGCGATGGCGGGATCCCTCCTCGCCCTGGGATTTACTCGCTGGGGAGGTGCCTTCTCTTACCCCGTACCCGGCTGAGGCGCTGATCCCGCCTTGCTTCCCCGCCAAAGGTGCCAGGCCAGGCCAGGGGCTGGGAAGCGGCCCCCTGCGTGGCTCGAACTCGCAACCCTACGCGCCAAAGCGCCGCCTGGAGCTCCCGAGGCCACGCAGGGTGCAACGCGCCGAGCAGCCGCGAGGGGGCGCAAGAGCTCAGCGACGCCAGGCCCCCGTCATTCCCACCCTCTCTCCTCGAAAAGGCGGGGCTACCTGGGGACTGACGGCGAAGAACAGCCAATGGTCTGGGCTGGACTGGCGGAGAGGGGCGGGTTCCGAGTGGGCGGGGCCTGTGGCGGGGATTGGCATCCCTCGGGGAACCAATGGCAACTCTGAGCAGGCGGTCGGGGGCGGGCCCGGCCGTTGATGGGCGGTGGAGGGAAACCAGTGGCGGCGCTGGCTTGGGCGGAGGGGGGGCGGGCCTTGCTGCTGACCGGCAGAGGCTTCGGGCCAATGGCCCGCCGGTGGCGGTTGGTCGGCAGCCAATGGGAGCGGAGCGCGGCGCTGCGGGGCAGGGCCCTGGCCGGGGAGGTGGCGGCAGTTGGGCTGAGCCGGCGGCTGAGGCGGTGAGTGAGCGGGGACCCCCGCACAGCCCCCGGAACCCCACAGGACCCCTCCCCACAGCGACCAACCTGGGCCCCTCCCCCCCACAGCCCCACAGGACCCCTCCCCACAGGGACCAACCTGGAGCCCCTCCCCTCGCGACCCCCTCCTCCCGGGGACACCCCCAGGACCCCCGCCCCGTGGCCCCTCCCCAGTCTGCACCTGCTCTACCCCCCGTGAGGACCTGTGACCCACGGCCCGTGACCCCAGAGCCCCCGAGCTTCCCCGTGGTCGTTCCCGTCCCTTCTCTGCCCCCTCCTCCCAGGGCCCCCGCCCGGCCGGACCCCGGCAGCCTCCCCCTGGGGACTCCTTCCGTGCGCTGCCCGCGGGCCCCTCGCTGCTTCCTGGCCCCCACGGTGTCCCCCCTGCCCCGCCCCCTCCCTCCTTGGCCTCGTCCCCCGTTTCCCACCCCGGAGATCCTGTCCCGTCCCCCGGCACCTCCCCACCCAGCATCGTACCTGGCTTGGGGCAGCCAGCGCTGAGGAGCGATGGGGGGGGGGTTAATCAATTGCTCCAGGGCTGAGGAGCGATGGGGGTTAATCAATTGCTCCAGGGCTGAGGAGTGATGGGGAGGTTAATCAATTGCTCCAGGGCTGAGGAGTGATGGGGAGGTTAATCAATTGCTCCAGGGCTGAGGAGCGATGGGGAGGGGGGGTTAATCAATTGCTCCAGGGCTGAGGAGTGATGGGGGGGTAATCAATTGCCCCCTCCCATTTGCCATCGTTGGGGTTCTCCTGGGTCTTCTTCCACTCAGTTCCCCAAGAGCTCAGTTCAGCTCCAGTCATGTCACTGGGCTGCGTTATTTGGGCTGTAGCGGCACTGAGCCGAGCTTCCCTGACTCAGGTGTCGCGGGTGGGGACAGGGTGCGCCGCGCATGCAGAATGGCCCAGCCAGGCTTTACCGGCTAGACCGCTCGACTAATGCTGACCACACCTGCTTTCAGAACTGCACGTCGCGGCGCACGCCTCGGGATTGGCACGCTTGCTTATCGGAGCCAGAGGCAGCCCCGTGCACCCTGCGGGGCTCTTTGTGTGGCTGGCAAGACGTTTTGTTCACCGTTGCCCATGCGCAGGGTTATCGCATTCCGCTGGTTTCCATCCGTGTGGCTTTTTTCCCACCACTGTTATTAAAGGGACGTGCACGTAAAGCCAGGGCGTGTGATGTGAGGGGTGTGCTGATAGCTCACAAAACTCCTGTGGGAGCCATGCGTGCCCTCTGCAACCCCCAGCAAATCCTAGGCATGCCAGCACCATGAGCAAAACGACCCTGTCCTGGGAGGCTGTCTTGGTCCCAGCAATCTTGTGGCCCATTGAGATAGCAGCCACTCATGCGGCCACTCACGAGCCTGGGTTGCCCATCGCTGATGTATAACATGCTAGGTTAGAATCATCGAGCTGGAAGAGACCTTAGGAGGTCATCAAGTCCAGCCCCCTCTTCCATAAACCCTAGCTCCAGGGTCTTGCTGCATATCTTGGTTAGCATAGGCATCCTGACTCCCTCCTGCTTGTTCAGCTCCTGTTTACACCTTCACTTTCCACTCCCCTTCCCAATCATGCCCACTACGAAATGAGTGTGACAGGATGCCCCC
Organism: Rafetus swinhoei; assembly: GCA_019425775.1. Taxonomy (NCBI): domain Eukaryota; kingdom Metazoa; phylum Chordata; order Testudines; family Trionychidae; genus Rafetus; species Rafetus swinhoei. Next base: position 8,555,281 of record JAFJHL010000039.1, read on the forward strand.
GGAGTGTGGCCCTGGACTGTAGGACCTCTGTGGCCCCGAACTCTCTCCAGCCTGGGCTGTCTGTCCCAGTGCCTTGCTAGTGACCGGCAGCAACCCCCTCCAGGCGATGTGACCGGTCAGCACAACCGCAGGTTGAGCTCCACGCCCAGCTAGATTGCAAGAATGCTCCCAGGGCTGCTCATGAATCTCCCAGAGAAAGGACCAGCCAGATCCTCCAAGCTCCCAGCACTGTAGCTCAGGAATACACCGTCTCATTTATTAGTTGGGTCCCCGCTTCAGCAATGGAAAGTGACATACGCTTTTGTAAAACCGGAGTGGATTTGCCACACACTCACTGGTAAAGGGAAACAGTAAAAGAAGTTTGTTGACTACTAGCGGTGTAAGAATTTAGCCGTTTAAACGGGTAACCAATAAGCATGGGTGTGTCAGTTACCCAAACAGTTACATGCAGCTCCAGGAGAGCTGGCTGCTGCAGGTGGAAACCTCTGCTCCCCTTCACCCTCAGTGGTAGCCAACCATTTGTAGGAGTGGCATGGCCAAGGCCATGGGTGGCAGGCAGACTGCCTGAGCCGCCTTCCTGGGCCACAGGACTTTTTCTTCCAACCCCAGCCTGGGAAGTCATGAGGGGCCAGATGAAAATGGTTGGCAGGCTGGATCCGGCCGCTGGCAGGCTGGATTTGCCTAGCTCTGACTTACTGTCTTGCTGTGAAACAATCTAGCAGCTCTCTGCTCAACCCTCTTCCATTTGTGAACGTCCTTTTGGTCTCACAAAAGCTGTAGCCCGAGGTGACATCATCTAGATTGGTGGTTTTCAGCCTGTGGGCCAGTCAGCACGCAGCTGTGGCCCATGGGACAGTCTCAGGGCCATGCAGCTATTATTGGATGCAACCCACAGAGGTGAATAGGTTGAGAACCACTGACCTAGACTCTAGTCTACACCTCCAAGGATCACCTTGCTGAGTGGGTGTGATCACTACACACCCACTGATGGGACGCTCCAGGGCTTGTGTGTGTGAGCTCCCCTGGCCGAGGCAATGCAGGAAGCCCTCTGGATCTGAGGGATGGCGTTCCCCGGCCGGGTGGCTGGGGCAAGTCCCGCGCTAACAGGGGACAGGCACATGGGTACAGCAGACCCACCTAGATCTGAAATCTGATCAGCTCTCACGGTGTAGAGTAACGTGTGATAGGGTGCAGGACGGGCTGCTGCCCCTCATCCCGGCCCTGTTCCCTGACTCACTCACGGCTCCTGCTCCCCCTTCTGGCCCTGAACCTCGAACCCCAGCTCCCTCCACACAGCCGTCTTGTGCCTATCAATCCTGACCCGCATCCCCTGCTGTCTCAGCCCTGGGCTCCCTGCGTTGCCAGTGCCCCTCAATCCTGACCCCCAGCCTTGGGCCTCTCCCCTCTCCCCGTTCTGCTGATGCGTCCACCCCACCGCCCCTGTCCTCTAGCCCTGGGCACTGGAGCATCAGTCCCAATTCCTGTGACCTCCCTCTTCTGCCGCAGGGCTGCCAGGGAACCTAGGGCCAGAGTGCTGAGGACTTGCCATGGCCAAGCTGCAGGGTCTGCAGGCCGACTACGTCTTCCGTGGAACGGAGCATGTTGTGCGGATGACTGTGAATGGGAGCATCCTGGAGGTGGAAGTGGAGGACCGGCTCACCACCGATCAGTGGAGAGGGGAGTTCGACGCCGCCTGTGAGCCTCCTGCCAATCCCGTTGCATGACTTACTGCCCCTGGAGGGCTGTGTCGGCTGGGGAAGGGAGCACTGGTTAGCAGGGGACTGATTCAGGGCTCCTGGGTTCTGTACCTGAATGTGGTGGACACTGGGAATCAAGGAGTCCTGGGTTCTGTCCCCAGCTGCCGGAGGGCTGTGGTGGCTAGTGGTTAGAGTGTGGGCAGTATTGGGAGTCTAGGACAACTGGGTTCTGTCCCCAGCTGCCAAAGGGCTGGGGTGGTTAGTGGTTAGAGTAGGGGCTGGCAGTCTAGGACTTCTGAGTTGTATCCTCAAGTCTGAGGGGGGGTGGGGTCTAGTGGCTAGAGCAAGGGAGAATCTAGGACTCGTGGCTTTCCTTCTAATTCCCAGGAGAGATGCAATCCACTGATGAGCTCGGGGCTGGGTCTGACCTTGCCTGACGAGAGTCTCTCTCCCTGTTTTGTTTGCTCCCAGTCATTGAAGATTTAACTCACAAAACGGGGAACTTCAAGCAGTTTGGGATCTTCTGCAGCATGCTGGAGTCTGCCCTGAGCCAGGTGAGGCCTGCATCGCTCACAGCTGTCTGCTCCTGGGTACATGTGCCTGGCCCAAGAGCAGTGGGAGAAGGGGCCTGGGCTGCCATGGGCTGCATTGGGCAGCTTGCCAGGGCCCCAAGGGTCCCTCCTGTTTTGCAGAAAATGGAGCTGGTTGTAACAGGGCTGCCTCTTAAGGGACCCCAGGTCCCTGCGTGTGGTGCTCCATGAAGCTGCGCTGCTGTCACTTGCGATAGTGCAGAGTGGCATGCTGGGAGCTGTCGTCTTTAGGGGCAGCCTGGTGGCCAGCCGCTCTCTTACCACCTCCCCCCTCGCTGCGGGGTGCAGTGCGAAGGGCTAGGCTGGCACGGCCCCCCTGAGTCAGCGCGTCTCCCCCCAGAGCAGCGAGTCGGTCACCTTGGACCTCCTCACCTACACTGACCTGGAGGCGCTGCGGAGCCGGAAGGTCGGGGTGGGCCCCCGGCACATGCCCTCCGCCTCCAAGTCCTCGCTGCTGAGCTCCAAGCGTTACCTCATCCTCATCTACTCCGTGGAGTTCGACAGGTAAGGGCTGCTCGGAGCGGGCCGGGGGGGGACGAGGAAGCAGCAGCAGCTTGGGGGTCGTGCTGAAGGCATTGCCATGGGGCCAAAAGGACTCCCGGCTGCATGAACTGGTGTCTCAGGTAGGAGCAGAGAGGGGATTTCCCTCCGGATCTAGTCTGATGTGACTGCTGCTGGGATCTTGGGTCCCCCACGGGTGTTCACAACTGTACATGGGTGTCACTAAAGTGGAGAGAGGACCGAGAAGAGCCTCCAAAGTGATTGAAGGGTTAGAAAAGCTGCCTTCTCGAGAGAGTCCAGAAGCTCAATCAATGTAGCCTAACAGAAGGCTGTCAAGGCTGATCCCCACTCTGGCACAATGAATGCAGAAGTGGGGGCCCGCAAAAGTACCCCAAAACCTGATCTTTCCAGGCTTTGGTATAAAACTTCCCCCCAAAATCCTCAAACCCTAGATTTTGGGGATAAAAGTCCGCTGCCACCACCCACGTAATGGTAAGAAAACCAGGGAAGAGATCACTAGGGAAATCTCAGCCCTAAAGTAAAACCAGGACACACAAATTAACCAATACCAGGTTAATAAAAAAGAAAGAACTTGTATTATCACCACAATACTCCTGTTACAAGCATAGTTGGATTGGCTAGATGGTAAGAGCCACCAATTAATATACTCACGGGGAATTTCCCAGAGGAGAGGAAAACCCATTTCTAAATGCACAGACATCACATTCCCATTTCCCAAACAATAAAACCTGACGGATTTATCTAAACTTTACCCTACTTACAGATAGTGAAGAGTCCTTTCTCGGAGAGAAACATGTTGTCTGTCCCCCTCAGTATTTGGAGAGTCAACTGCCCAGAGACAAAGGAGGGAAAACCCCAAAATTCCTTTGTCTCAGTTTGAAATCCCTATCTGCATTTCTATTGGCTGACCGCTACCTGGCTAGGTACAGTTAACCCCTTAGTCCCCAGGCTGCTGGCTAACCCTCACAGTTATGGCAAAGGCTAATGGGCAACTTGATCCCAGTCGATCAGAACCTGCCGGGGGGGACACATTTGCTCAGGACTTCTAGGTAGCAGACAATGGTCTTACAAGATCCAGAGGCTGGAAGCTGAAGCTAGGGTGGAAATAAGGTTCAGATTGTTAGCAGGAATTAGCCATTGGAACAATTTAGCAAGGGTCATGGGCAATGTTCTCTCTCAGCTTTTCCATCCATGTGCAGAGTAATTTTGGTTTTGCACCAAGGTTGTGTGCACCACTTGTAGAAACAAAACAGCTGGGGGCGTTCTGCTAATCAGCTGGGTGGGTCTCTGGCTGGGTTCTCTGGGGGCCAGGCTGGAGGCTCACAATGGTGCCTTCAGGCCTTATCAGCTGTTAGTCTAGGGGTGGGAGGAGGTGGGGGGACATGTAGCCATGTGGCTGTAGCCACCTCAGGAGCGTGTTGATCACAGCTGCCCCGCCTCTTGCTTCTCTGCAGAATCCACTACCCGCTGCCGCTGCCCTACGTGGGCAAGCCGGACCCTGTAGCGCTGCAGAAGGTCATCAGGGAGCTGAAGGAGGAGCTGGCGGTGCTGAAGGCCAGGCCGGGCAGGGATTTCCGGGACGCAGAGATCCGGCGCCTGCGGGACGAGTGAGTGCCTGCGGAGGGGGCGTGCCTGGGTGTTGAGCTGATTGCTGCCTCTAGGCTCTCTCAAGCACCTGTCCATCGGGCAGAGGCAAGAAAGGTCACCTGCCCCTCCCCAGAGGCCGGGGGGGCACATTCAGAAGGGAACCACAGCGGCAAAAGGAGCAGCCCCGTGCCGGCAGCTCTCCGGTATGGCTGTCCCGCGCCCAGCCCTTCATGCAGCTGCGTCTCCTGATACAGCTGGGGGCAGCACTGGAACAGCCAGGCCCGAGCAGCTGCCTGCAGCCGGCGTGGAGGCTACTGCTCCCAAGAGCACAGCTGTATCAGTACCGTCCCTAGGCCTACAGAGGAGACATCTGTGTGGGAAGGCTGGGGCTGATACAACCGCGCTGGAGGAGCTGCTGGCGGGGGGCCTCCTGGTGGCCCCTCATTCCTGCTCCTTTTGCTGCTGTGATCCCGGAGAGCCCTGGGGCTCAGAAGTCGCAGGGGACCTCCGCCCTGCAGGGAAGTGGGGGCAGGATGGGAGGAGTCGTATGGCCCCTTTAGCTGGTGTCCCTCTTTGTGTCTCTCCCATTGGTCGCCTCTGTCACTGAGCTACAAGGGGTGCAGGCAGCTGTCCCAGCCACTCCCCTGTGCACTTGGGAGTCCCAGCTCTGTGCGAAGAGAGGAGCGAGGACTGGGTGTTACTGCAGAGGTCCTGGGAGTCAGGACTCCTGGGTTCTGTTACGGGCTGTACCCCGGCTCACCTGGTGTAAACCATGTGTCTCCGTGACTCAGTTTCCCTCTCTGTAAAATGGGGCTTATTTGGATGAATGGTTGTCCCGTGCTCTGAGGTGCTCCGCCGTAAGGGGGTGTGCTTGGCGCTGTGAGGCGCTGCTCTTCCTGAGCCCTGCCTGCGCTTGTCTCTGCCTGCCCAGGCTGGGCCGGGTGCTGGAGGAGAAGCAGGAGGTGGAGGCGGCCCTGCTCAGGCTGCAGGCGGAGCTGAAACTCTGCAGCAAGAGCAGTGCCGGGAAGGAGGTGAACATCCTGAAGAAGATCGTGCAGAGCCTGGAGGAGGAGCTGCTGAAGGAGCGAACCAAGCACCAGCGCCTGGCCAGCAAGCGCCTGCAGGAGAACCGGCAGCTGGCTGACGAGGTGCGGTAGGGAGCCCCTGCCCTCCTGGCTGGGCCGTGGCACCAGCGTAACCCCCTCCTGCCCCGTCAGCATTGCCCTGAGGGAGTCCTCACCCAGCCTGGCCCTGGTGTAACAGCCCCCCTGCGTGCCTCTGATGGGACCCAGCACTGCTGTGACAGTCCCTTTTCACTCCCCTCCCCAGTGCTGGCGTGATATCAGCCCTTGCCCACACCTGCCCCAATAGAGGAGAAATCAGAATTGCTCAGCTGTGGAGTTAGTGCTAAAGACAAAGCTCCATAGTAAATCTGAAGGGGAGAAGAACCTTAGTGGAAGCAGCATATGAGGGGAATGGGGTCTAGTGGTTAGAACAGGGAGAGCTCGGAATCAGAACTTCTGGGTGCTATTTCCAGCTCCGGTGTGGTTAGAGCAGGGGGCCTGGGAGCTTGGGCTCCTGGGTTCTAAACCTGACTCTGCCACGGGCTCCTTGTGTACTGTCGGCAAACGGCTACCACTCTCCGTGCCTCAGTTTCACCCTCTGTGAAGTGGGGATGACCCCTGCTGCAGATGGTTGGGGTTGCGAAACTGAATTCTTAGAGCTGATTTTAAAAAGAGGCGAGAGCGCTGGCCGAGATCACGAAAATCTTGTCAAATGCTGCCATTTTTGTAAGTGAAGTTTGAAATGTCAATTTGAACAGCTTTGACAGCTGAAAAATGCAACAAGACCCTATGCTGGGCGGTGCTAGAAGAGGGCCAGTAACACAAGGGCTGTCAAACGCAGTTAGCTCCAGCATAACTGGATTACAAAACCACAATTACTTGCTGTTTTACTCACACGGTTAAACAGGAATCGAATAGCCATTTAAATATGTTAGGAATTTTTTGTACATTTTCTAATGCACTGATTTCAGTTGCAACACAGAATACAAAATGTACAGTGCTCGCTTGATATTAGTATTTGTAATACAAACGTTTGCGCTATAAAAAGAGAAACAAAACAAATAACGTTTTTCGTTTCACATCATACAGGTAAATAGTGCAATCTCTTTATTGTGAAATTGCAGCTTACACATGTAGATTTTTTTTTTTTAATGTAACTTCACTCAAAAACAAAACCATGTAAAATGTACATGGGAGTCCCCAGCTGACCCCGGGCTCTGTGCGGCACTGCCACTTTGAAGTACCCTCCTCTTCTCTCTCCCCCCCCCGCCCCTTGCTGCCTCTATCTGATAGAAGCAGCAAGTGGGGGGGGGGGGGGGGAGAAGCGACTAGTCAAATATCCTGTAGACTAGTCTTTAACATCCCTAGATTGGTAGGCTCTGAAGTTTTACATTGTTTTATTTTTTAGTACAGTTTAGGGTTTTTTTTTAAAAAGCCTACATTTGTAAGTTGTGTTTTCATGATCGTACTACAGTACTTGAATGAGTTGAACTGAAAAAATACAATTTTTTCAATTTTTTTACACTGCAAATCTATCTACATAGTTTAGAAACGTGCGCCTGTCTGTTCATTTGTTCGAGACCTCCTAAACAATAAGAGCTAGGACTCCCAAACGTGGTAGGTAGCTTCCTCTTCTCCTAACTTAAAGCAAGGTCAGAGCTTGGTTGTGACAGGACAACGGGATGTGCCTGGAATTTGATTTTCTCATAAAATGGAAAGGGAAGGGGTCTGTTAGGAGGAAGTTATACTGCAGAATGACCACAGGGGGGGCAGTAAGTACACCAGCAGGAAGCCACTGACCGGCAGCAGCTACCACCCTGGCCTGACCAGCTGCTGGCCACTGCCTGCTCCTGGCATGTGCCCCACCCTCCCGCCGTGGACCGGGCCTGGGAAGAAGCCCCGGCCAAAGCTGGTGGCTGGGGTGCACAGCCTCACTCCTGCCCTTCGTCCAGACCCGGGCAATGCTGGATAAGGCTTCCAATATTTGTAATAAAAATAATATAAAGTGAGCACTGTACACTTTGTATTCGTGTTGTGATTGAAATCAATATGTTTGAAAATGTAGAAAGCACCCACAACATTTAAATAAATGATATTCTTTTATTGTTTGACAGTGAGATTAAAACTGCAATGAACTGCAATTAATTTTTGTAATGGTTTGACGGCCCTGGTAATAACTAACGTGAGATCTTAAAAAGGACCATGCGCCCAAAGATTCCAAGACAGGTGGCTCTCTGTACAGGGTTTGCCTGCCCACTACTGAAATGCAGCCACCTCTGGGGTGGAACGTGGCAGCTGTTTAACACGTCACAGCTCCCCAGTCCAGGAAGTGAAGGCGAATGTTGCTGGCAATCATCTAGCCCTGCCCTGATGCCACCGTGGGGCTGGGCTGTAAGACTGCCTCCTGGGCCAAGGTGAAGGAGTTGCCTGGGCCGGTTCCGTAGCTTGTCCAGCACCCGAGGGAATGAGTTTTCTTCCTCTTCCTCGCAGCTGGCCGAGGTGAAAGCATCAGAGAGGAGCCTCCGAGTCCGCGTGAAGAGTCTGACCAACGAGCTGGCCTTATACAAGAAAGGGTGAGTGACGCCAGCTGCTCTGGGAGCAGACGGGGTTGAAGCGGCTGATTTTCATTGCCCCGTCTAAGGAGCGCAGCCCCCTGCTGATCCGTGAGCCGAAGATTTGCCCGTTGGCCTTTAAATATCAGTCCCTTGCTATGAACGAAGAGCTGGTTCAGAGGAAAGGACAAACCCCCATCATGCATCTGGCTAGTTGGTGCTGCTGGCCTGATTCCTTTCTGCGCTCTGCAGGGATTGCCGTAATCCCTGACACTTGGGATCTCCTGGTAGGGGACCGGGGACTGGGGACATCAGTCCTTAACCACAGCCATCTCGGAGGATCAGTGGGGCTTCTGCAGGGCAGAGCCAGCCCGGGTGGCTGCCTCTTTCTGATGGCACTAGGGACACAGAGTGTAGGCGGACAGCCTGACCCTAGGCGGCCCATGCAGGGGGTACTGAGTAGGAGGGTGCGGCAGTGCTCCGGCTGGACCCAGCACAGTTCTGGTGCCCGCGCTTCTGAAAGGAGGTTGCCAGATTGGACGGGATTGAGACGGAGCCGAGGGCTGGAAAACCTGCCAGGAGCACAGGACTGGATCTGTTAGTTTATCTCCGAGAAGGTTGACAGGTGAGCGATCCTGGTTTGTCAGCACCGCCCTGGGCAGGTGTGACTGTTCTGGGCACCCCCGTGGCTTGTGAGCTGTGCTGCTGCTAACTCAGGGGTGGGCAAAAGGGCCTCCACGGGCCGGATCTGGCCGCCAAGTGGGTGGATCCGGCCCGTGGAGGCCCTGCTGCTCCCCCGCCCCCAGGCCAATGAGGGCCTGGGGACGGGGTGGGGGGGCACACGAAGCCTCCGCCCCCAGGCTAATCAGGGCCTGGGGGAGGGGGAGCTGTGGGAAGCTTTCTTTGCCCTGCCCCAGCCTGCAAGGAGCCCACGGTACTTCAGAGTGCCACGTGCTCCTCGCAGGGCGGGAGGAGGCTTCCCACGCTCTCTTGCCCCCAGGCCCTGATTGGCCTGGGGGTGGGGGAGCGTGCCAAGCCTCTTCCAGGGCATGGGTGCCTAGTGGGAAGGGGGGAGGCAAAGGGGCTCCCCCCACCCCCAGTCCAATCATGGTCTGGGGGTGGGGCAGCCCCGCCCCTTCCTGTTTATGCCCCACCCCTTCCAGAGTGGCCCAGGGCTACTTCAAAATTTTTTGAAGTGGCCCCTGGGCAAAAATTATTGTCCACCCATGTGAGCTCCCTGACCCACCAGCAAACCCCCAGGCTCTGCCAGTGACCCACTGTTCCCCAATACCTCACTGCGGCGCCCCTTCCTTCTTCCTGTCCTGCTCCCAAAACCGGACCAAGGTCCCTGCTCCTTCCGAGAGCCCGTACGCCGCTGCTCGAGACCGTACCGGGGTAACAAACCCTCTGTCCCGGTCCACGCTCTGAGCTCGGTGAGGAGAAAAGCAAAACAGGTGCATTAAGCAAAGGACACAGGGTTAAGTGACGCCAAAGGCATAAAGACCGAAATGGGGACACACAGCAGGGAGAACATCCTTCCAGGGCTCCAGCAACTCGTATCTTGGTTCAGAGACGTTTTCTCGCCCATCTTCCTTCCAGCCCAGGGGGCTGAATAACCCTTGGAAATACGGGCTTTGCAGAGGAAGCCCAGACACAGTCTGTCTGCTGGGGCAGAGATGCCAGACTTGTCTTCCTGCTTGGTGGCTTGCTCGCTTTGTTTCCCGAATATGTAAGTGAGCCTTTGTCATCGCTGCCTGTCCAGGACAGACTGGGATCTGCGTTGCTCGCCAAACACGTTTCAGGGACATCATTCCCATGCACGCTGAGAACTCGCTGACCGCACCCACCGCATCCTGATTCTCAGGACCAGCCTGTTACCAGTTTGCACGCGATGGTCTGGGCCGGGCAGTTTGTCAGGCGCTCCCATCGGCTGGTGTGGCACAGGCTGATTTCTGAGCACAGAGGCTCTTCGGTCCCGCAGACAGCAGCAGGGCGAGATCAGTGGCTGTAGCTGAAACGAAACAGATCCAGGCTTGAACTAAGGCTCTGGTGTTTATCAGGAAGGGGAATTGATGGACCCGGTGACGGGTGCAGGGACAGCTCTGTCACTTGGAGTCTTCCACTGATTGGACAGCACCTCTGGATGCAGAGGTGACTGGGGGCATTTGACCCGCGTGGGCCCGTCTGGCCGTCACACCTAGGGCTGACCGCGCTCTCCTGTTTCTCCAGGCGCTTGACCCCCACTGGTCCGTCCCCTCAGAACCGCTCGGCGTCCTCGCGTGGCTTCGGTCATGCGGCCCCTGGCCGGAGCAGCGCGGCAGCCCTGGCCCGAGAGGAGCGGCGCTCCACCTCTGGGGAGCGCTCCAGCTCCCGGGGCCGGGGCGGGGCCTGGCTGGGGAACCGCCCACGCTCCACGTCCAGAGACGGGCACAGCGGGAGCCAGACCCGCCTCCCCCGCCAGTCGCCGTCCCCCACAGGTGAGGGGAAGGTGGAGCCGTCGGGCGGGTCCCCTGCCCAGGTCACAGGCCCTAAGTTGGGCCTCTCTCCAGCGGAGAGGAGATCCCGGGTCACATGCAGCGATGTGGGGTAGGAATCCCCCCTGCTCCTGCAATGAATCCTGAGCAGTCTGGGGCGGGGAAGGGTCTGCCCAGCCTGTGAGCTCCAGGTGACTGGTCTCAAGCCAGTTCTCACCGTGCTGACCAGGGGGCCGGGCCTTGGTCGCCAGAATGAGATGAGATTGGGGGCCTGGGGTCTCAGCCAGCCGGGGTGGGGTCCACCTCAGGAAGCCCCCAGTCACCTGCCTCAGCTGAGAGGCCAAGAGCTGAGCAGACCTGTGGGACCGACCCTGCCAAGGTGGGGAGGGGGGGATGGGGGAGCTCGCCCGGCCGTTGTGCTTGTTCTGGGAATGGAGACCATCCATCCTCGGGGCTTTCGTTTAGTCGCTGCACTGCGGGCGACCGAATTCCAGGCGAGGCGGCCCTGGCCTGGCCCTTATACCCCTCCCACCCTCCTCGGGCCCCAGCCCGGCCCTTATACCCCTCCCAACCCCCCTCTTGGGTCCCAGCTCGGCCCTTATACCCCTCCCACCCCCCTCTTGGGCCCTAGCCCTGGCTCTTATACTCCTCCCCATCCCTGTCTTGGGCCCCGGCCCGGCCCTTATACCCCTCCCACCCCCTTCTTGGGCCTCAGCCCTGGCCCTTCTGCCGCTCCCCACCCCCTCCTTGGGCCCCGGCCCTTGACCTAGCTGCCGGTCTCCCCTTTCCCAGGCATCCGGCCGCCGCGCTTTGACCCCACGGCCTTTGTGAAGGCCAAAGAGCGGAAGCAAAAGGAGGCTGAACTGAAAAAGTAAGTTTCCCCCCATCGGCCAATCAGGGAGGCTCCGGGGGGTGGGGTGGGGATGGGTGAGTTTGGGGACACAGGTTCCCACCTCAGCCCCGTGTTCAGGGCCCCCGTGCTGGCTGGGAACAGGTCTCTTGCCAGTGCCCTGGTGGGAACCAGCCACCCCCGGTTATGAGCCCTTCCCCCGTCCCCAGGGAGGGCAGCGGCTTGGAGCCCCAAAGGCTAATCAAACCCGCCAAGGTCTTGGTGCCCGCAGGCCCATTAAGGGCCCTGGCTCATCCAGCAAGGGCGGGGGCATTGGCCTCGGGATGCCAGTCCTGGGCCGCCCACCAGTCCCCTGTGGGCTCCCTTCCCTGCCTGCCATGAGCCATGCGGCTGCGTTTCGGGGGACGGGAGCGCCAGGTGGCTGGAGGCCGGTTTCTGCACGTAACCCTCTTCCCTCGGGCACAGCCAGCGCCGGACCCGGCGGGGTGCGGGAGATGCGCCGCCCGGCAGCTGGGGCCGCTCCCACGCCAGGGGCCTGGCAGCCTTCAGCGGAGACAGCCTGGGCAGGAGCCGCGGACGCAGCTCGTCGGGTACGTCTCCAGGGTGGGGTACGGCTCTGGGCTGGCCACTGCCTGGGACCCCCATGGCCCTGGGCCCCCTTCCCCAGCTCCTGGGCCTCCCTTTCCTGGGGGCTGGCCCATCAAGCCTGGCGTAGGTGGGGGCGAGGCCGGGCGGGGGGGCTTGCCCTGTGAGCAGCTGAAGCTCAGTGCTGCGGTTTGTGTGCGCGAGGGTTGGGGGGTAGGAATGGCGGCTCTGGAGATTCCCCCCCTCCCCCCAGGACTGAGCTCCCCTTTTCTCTCTGTCTCCCACAGTGGAGAGCTTCCGCAGCCGGCGCTCGTCAGCAAGCTCCGGCAGCGAGGCGGAGGACTGCTCTGAGCCGGTACCCCTCAGGTAACGAAATCAGTCAGCTTCTGGGACAGGGGCCGGGAGCCAGGACTCCTGGGCTCTCTCCCTGGCTCAGAGAGGGGAGTAAGGGCTAGTGGTTGGGGGGGGGGCAGGGCTCTGAACCAGGGCTCCAGGGTTGTATCCCGACTCTGTTGCTTGCTTTGGCAAGTCACTTTGGCCCAGCTTTTCAAAAGTGATTTCTGCTCTGGCGCCTGGTTGCTGGAGCAGCCGCAGCTCCCCCTGGCCCGCAGGCCACTCCTCACGTCTGCACGTCCCTCCCAAGGCCCTCGGGGCCCTCTGCAACCAGAGGCCTCTCATGGCAGGTGGGCCTGTCCTTCGTGCTGGGGGCTGGGTGGCTGTGGGATTCCGGGGTGCCAGAGATCAGAGATTGCCTACGGGGGCACGGGAGCTGGCTTAGCCCAGAGCTGCCCCGCGGGGGGTGTCGGAGCCGCGCGATTCCCGCCAGGACAAGTGCCCGGCCGTCCCAGCGCACCCCTGCCAGCCGCAGGGGCAGGGATCCGAGCCGGCTGCTGCGGGGCGGGGCGCTCGCGGGCGGACCCTGCCCCATCACCGCTGCCTTGTGCCCTCTCTCCAGCAGGGGCAGGCGGCGAGCGGCCAGGGGCAGGAAGCCCTTGAGTTCCTCCGCCTGGAACGGCCCCAGCGGGGTAAGTGGTTCTTTGTGCCCCGTCAGGGCACCTCTCTACTAGCCATGGCGGGAGGCTGCCGTGGCCTCCGAGCGCCAGGGTCTTACCCTGTGAGCATCAGGCGGGGGGGTGCCCCACACAGGAGCCCTTGGGTGTCTCCCCTCTTGCAGCTCCATGGGGTGCTTCCGCCAGAGGGCAGTGCCGCTGAGACTGGCCCTCCCCAGTGCTCACCGCCAGCCAGGTGCCAGGGTCTCCCACCCTGCTTTGAGGCCTCATTGTCCTGGTCAGAGAGCATGGAGCCCATCAGATGCTTTCTGGGAAGTGGAGACTGAGTGGGAGGGGCTGAGAGGTGACCTACAGCATTCTCTCGCCACAGGCTCCTCGGACTGATGGCGGGCGCAGGAAACGCCTGGCCAGCACCCCGACTGCGAGCAAGCGGGCAGATAAAGGTGAGCTGGCTGGGGAGAGGGCCGTGTGGCGGGTTGCGGGTTCAGTAGGGGGCGCTCTCCCCTCGCAGGCATCGCTGAGCCTGCTGCCCTGGCGTGGCGCTAGCGGATGCTCCGTTCAACTCGGTTTGTCCCTACCGTGGTTACGGAGGCCACGAACGGCCTGACCCCAGCGTGCAGCCCAATTGCATTTGCCACTGGACAAACAACTTCCACACCCGCCCCCGATACAACCAGCTGCCACGCTGCGCCCCAGAGCTGGCTGCATTTCAGGTAGATCCTGAAGGACCCACGTTCCCCTGCTTTCCCCCAAACATCTCCTCCCTCAGCACCTTCCTTCTCCATACCAAGGCCTAGGAGCGCCCCTCCGCCTGGCCACGAGCCCTCGGATGCTGCGCACAGGGCTGGAGAGAGGTTCCCACTCCTGGGGCCGGGACGCTCTCGGTCCCGGCTGCCCAGGGGACGGGGGCTTGGCTCGCAGGGCTGGCTGGGTATGGCAGGGCCCCGCCAACGCCTGCTCGTCTCCTTCACCAGAGAACCTGTACGACGAGCCCTCGGCCGACCTGTCGGAGATCGACGCCCGGCTGCAGGCCCTGCAGGAGTACATGAACAACCTGGACACCAGGACGTAGCCTGGGAGAGGGGGAGCGGGCCCCCGTCCCGGGCTCAGAGCTCTCTGCATTGCGCCCAGGGGGCCGAGCACCATCCCTGCACTTCTCTGCCCCCAGGGACCCTTGAACCCTTGCTCTGCCCTCTGGGCAGGACAGGACTCTGCTCCAACTGGACAAGAGATCAGCAAGGGGGCTGTTCGGGGGAGGGGCCCAGGATCCGAATCCCCCCAGGGCTTGTTCCCACCCGAAATCCCAGCCCTGCGGGCAGGCGGGTAGCTTGGTAGTGGCACCCAGGAGCAAAGGATCATGGGAGATTTCCTCCTGGGAGTGACTCCCTTCGCCATGATGGCGGCTGGGACGCGCCCGCCTCGCCGTGGCTTGTGGCTTTCTGATGCCCCTGCGAGGCCCCGACTGAGTGGTGGGTCCTATGGAGATTTCCCCACTCAGCAGGCCGATGGGTCCCTCTTCCAGCCTCCGCCTCTGCCCCCGTCACCTCAGATGTAGCAGCCTGACGCTGCCTCAGCCGAGGCTGGGGGGTTGATGGAGAAGACGAGGCAGCTGGGTAGCGGAGCACCTGGGAAATGCACCAGCCTCTGGCTCCGGGGGCTCACAGCTGAGCAGGCGCTATGGGTAGGGCCGTGACGCCAGCCGGCTGGTTTCAGTCTCTGCCGTCCCAGCGGCTTGAACCACTTCTAACCGGGGGGGGTGACATCTCCCGTGTCATCCCTGCGCTGCCGTCTCTGGTTTCGTGGTCCCACATGTGGCTTCAGGTCACCTCTGGACACTGGTCCCTCTGCTGGCCTGAGCCCTCTGCCTGGTCTGTGGGCCCGGGGAAGTCTCGGACCAGCTTGGTCCATGCCCAGAGACAACCTCTGTGGTATGGGAGGTCGGGGCCCCACTTCTCCAGCTCACTCCAAGGTCCAGCCAGAAGCTGCAGCCACAGTTTTGCTGGCCCCTGCGCAGTGTCTGAGTCCTCCCCGCACCCCGGTGGGCAGCCGGTCTGTGTGTTGCTGTCCTCTGTGTGCCCATCGTCCCCACGTCTCTGCCGTGTTGTGTGAGGAGCCCTCCTGTAAATAAACCTTTCTAACTTCCCGCCGTCTCCCCTCCCGTGCCTGCCACGCTGCAGGTGAAACGTGGCTTGTGCCGCCACTGCCCTTTGGAGAATTGCCGGCAGCTGGGAACAGTAGAGGGGCTATGACACACAGCGGGCTAGTTCTCGTTCCGTCAAAGACCACACAGAGGATGTGAAAGGCCCGGAGCCCAAAGCGCCGTGAGCTTGCCAGGCGGTGGTTTGGCGACAGGTTTTGAACTGGCCCCCTCTGGCATGGCTCCGGGTTACTGGCTCGCGCCTGGGAAAGCTGCCGCCTAGCGGATGCCAGTGAAGCTTAGTCTGTTTAGGGTAGCCAAAGGAAGGTGCGGAGGCGACGTGGTCTCCCACTTTGTCCTGAGAGCAGAAGGCTCTCCGGCCCCACGGACAGGGCAAGACGCTGGGAGCTGGCACCATGTTCAAAAAGAGGCAGAGCTGTTGAATGAGGAGGGTGTCGGGGGCGTCCCCCATCGCTCTCCAGACTGGCCACCTCTTGCTCGACCAGCGAGGGGCTGGCTGCTCAAATGGCTCCGTTGAGATTCTCCCACCTGGGGCCTGCCAGAGCTCAGGCTGCATGATCGCCGGGATCCTGCCGGGCCTCGGTGCCCATCCGCAGAGCAGCAGTGCCCACCAATGGCTGGCCTGGGCCAGTTCTCAGGCCGGAGAAGGCAGCAGGGGGCGGATAGCGAGCGTGGGGGCCACAGCCCCGCTGGGTGAACGCGGGCCAGCCCTGTCCTTCGCTGGGGGCTATCGGGGCATCAGTACCACGCTCCTGGCTCCACACCTGCAGCGTGATCCAGGCCCGAGGCCTCTCGGAGGCTGCCAGATGAGGGGGGTGAGCCGCTCCCGGGGTGCCTGGGGTTAGTACTTTGCTGTCCAGGCTCTTCCCTTAGGGTACGTCTAGACTACAGGCTTTTGTCAACAGAAGTTTTGTCGACAGATACTGTCGACAAAGCTTCTGTCGACAAAGAGCGTCTAGACTACATCCAGTTCTGTCGACAAAGCAAGCCGCTGAGTCGACATGACAGTGTAGATGCAATAATGCCTTCTGTCGACAGAACTCTGTCGACAAAAGGCGTTATTCCTCGTAGAATGAGGTTTACCGCTGTCGACAAAACTGCTGAGTTCTGTCGACGTTATGTCGACAGAACTCAGCGGCAGTGTAGACGCAGGTGTAGTTTTGTCGACAAAAGGCCACTTTTGTCGACAAAACGCTGTAGTCTAGACACACCCGTAGAGTGGGCCTCCCGCCCTCTGCCCAGCACAGCCTGGGGCTGCGACATCTTTAGCATCTGCCTGGCTTCTCCCGAGCCTTGTCCTTGTATTCGCCACCGTCCGTGGCAACAGCTGTTGGCCAAGGTGGGGTAAGAATCACACTGAATCAACTGTGAGGTGGGGTACAGGGTGGCTCAGGGCCCCACGCACTGCTGTGGCTCATCAGGGCTCTGTGTGGCCTGCCAGAGGCTGCGTTGACCGTTGCCCGGTACACAAACGCAGTCAGCAAAGCTGCCCTAGCCCGGGGGACGGTCACAACAGTCTTTCAGCCCCGGAGATGGAGGAGGCCGCTCGAGCGGCCCAGTCACTGCACACACTCAGACAATCCCACACCTGGGGTCAGCGTGTGGCTAAGTGGGCAACAGCTGGGAAACACTGTGAGGATTCCGAAACTTCCCTGCCCCAAAGCAGGAAGAGAAGTTGGCATTGTGAAAAAATGTTACCCAGCAAAAATCAGGAGGAGTGGGGGGGCAGTTTCCATTTGGGTCAAGTGACAGGTTGATCGTTTAATTTTTGTGAAACATATTTGTACTTGTCCATGCCCCAGGACTCTTTAAGTTGGCTAAATGCTTCCCACACACTGAGTAATCCTCACAAGAGCTGTGTTGTGTAGGCACTTTACCGGGGAAGGCAAAGATGCCTTTGCTTAGACTGCTTTCTATAAACAGGTGCCATACACCTCATCAGCTGTAGTAGCATAAGGAGACCTGACATCAGGCCCTATTGTACCAGGCACTGCCCAGTGACCGAGATCAGGGCCCCATCGGGCCGGATGCTGCCCAGACATACAGTGACCGAGATCAGGGTCCCATCGGGCCAGGCGCTGCCCAGACACACAGTGACCGAGATCAGGGCCCCATCGGGCCAGGCGCTGCCCAGACACACAG
Organism: Rafetus swinhoei; assembly: GCA_019425775.1. NCBI lineage: Eukaryota > Metazoa > Chordata > Testudines > Trionychidae > Rafetus > Rafetus swinhoei. The sequence continues at coordinate 8,572,512 of JAFJHL010000039.1, forward strand.
TGACCGAGATCAGGGCCCCGTCGGGCTGGGCGCCGCCCAGACACACAGTGACCGAGATCAGGGCCCCATCGGGTCGGGTGCCGCCCAGACACACAGGCTATGTCTACACTCGTGGCTTCTTGCGCAAGTACAGCCGTTCTTGCGCAAGAATCTGCAGAGCATCCACACTGCCCGCCTGCTCTTGCGCAAGTAAATTTACAGTACGGCGTGGTAAGAGAGGGCTCCTTGCGCAAGAGCGACACTCTTTTTTAACAGGTGTAAGCTCTCTTGCGCAGGGGCTCTTGCGCAAGAGGGCAGTGTGGGCCTTTCGGCTCGCAAGAAAACTCTATGTCTAAAATGGCCATCAGAGCTTTCTTGCGCAAGAGAGTGTCCACACTGCCATGGACGCTCTTGCACAAAAGCACAGCTCGCACATGGCAGTGTGGACGTTTTCTTGCACAAGACTTTGGAATGTCTCAAGATTGGTAGTTTTCTTTCTAGGGTAAGAACATAAGAACTGCCGTACTGGGTCAGACCAAAGGTCCATCTAGCCCAGTAGCCTGTCTGCCGACAGTGGCCAGCACCAGGTGCCCCAGAGAGGGTGGACCAAAGACAATGATCAAGCGATTTGTCTCCTGCCATCCTTCTCCAGCCTCTGACAAACAGAGGCCAAGGACACCATTTTATCCCCTGGCTAATAGCCTTTTATGGACCTAACCTCCATGAAATTATCTAGCTTCTCTTTAAACTCTGTTATAGTCCTAGCCTTCACAGCCTCCTCTGGCAAGGAGTTCCACAGGTTGACTACCTGCTGTGTGAAGAAGAACTTTCTTTTATTAGTTTTAAACCTGCTACCCATTAACTTCATTTGGTGTCCTCTAGTTCTTCTATTATGGGAACTAATAAATAACTTTTCTTTATTCACCTTCTCCACACCACTCATGATTTTATATACCTCTATCATATCCCCCCTCGGTCTCCTCTTTTCTAAACTGAAAAGTCCCAGTCGCTTTAACCTCTCTTCATATGGGACCCGTTCCAAACCCCTAATCATTTTAGTTGCCCTTTTCTGAACCCTTTCCAAGGCCAAAATATCTTTTTTGAGGAGGAGACCACATCTGTACACAGTATTCAAGATGTGGGCGTACCATAGTTTTATACAGGGGCAGTAAGATATTCTGGGTCTTATTTTCTATCCCTTTCTTAATAATTCCTAGCATCCTATTTGCCTTTTTGACCGCGCTGCACACTGTGTGGAAGTTTTCAGAGAACTATCCACGACAACTTCAAGATCTCTTTCCTGATTTGTCGTAGCCAATTTAGCCCCCATCATACTGTACGTATAGTGGGGGTTATTTTTTCCAACATGCATTACTTTACACTTATCCACATTAAATTTCATTTGCCATTTTGTTGCCCAATCACTCCATTTGGTGAGATCTTTTTGAAGTTCTTCACAGTCAAGACAGAAGCAGACTATCTTAAACAGTTTAGTATCATCCGCAAACTTTACTACCTCACTGCTTACCCCTTTCTCCAGATCATTTATGAATAAGTTGAACAGGATTGGTCCCAGGACTGACCCTTGGGGGACACCACTAGTTACCCCTCTCCATTCTGAAAGAGAGAGCCAGGTGGGTTTGAAGTTTTACTAGAACTGCCCCCTTGACAGTGTTAAGTTGAATTTGCAAAGACAGCTGGATTTTGAGTTGTTGGACTTGGAACAAACAGAACCATTTCTCTGTGTGGCAATACCTATCTCTGGGGTGATTTAGTAGTTTGAACTCCGCTCCCTATCCATCTGTATTGCTTACATGGGTGAGACAGCGGCGGACCTGCTAGCCGCACTAGAACTCAGGCGAGTAACATGCATTTAAATCGCAGCGCCATATGCATCAGAAATGCACATAGAGGCCGGCCTGCAATAGGATGTGCCCAGACTTGGGGGCGTGGCCTCTGAACAAAAGAGGCGTGGCCTGGAGAGGCTCTCGATGAGGAAAATAGGGCGGGGCTTCTTACGGGAGAGGCGGGGCCTTTGTGGGAAGAGGCAAAGCCTGAAATCTGTTGTAGGGGAAAGACAGAAGGAAGCATAGTCTGGCTCACGGGGAAGGGGGGGGGGTTTAATTGAGATGTGGGCGTGGCCTATACGTCTTTGGGCTACGCTACTTCTCATGTGCCTGGGTAACCGGTCACATTGTGTGTACTCTGGCTTTTACGGGGAGCAAGGGGAAGGCTGGGATCAGGCCTCCTGGAGTATGGGTAGAAGGATCGGGACCCCAGTGATGGGAATGGGGCCTTGGGCAGGGGTTGAGCCCTTAGCTCACGGCAGCGGGTCCAGCGTGCGGCAAAGTGGGGCCAGGCTGGAGTAGGGTTGCCAGGTGTCCGGTTTTGAACTGGACAGTCCAGTATTTGAGCTTTCTGTTCGGGAATCAAATTGAGAAAATAGAAATGAGAAAATAGAAATGTCCGGTGTTTTCTAAATAAGATGTCATGTAGATTGTGATGTCATGTCAAGTGTGCCCGGTATTTTTGTTGAAACCACCTGGCAACCCTAGGGTGGAGGGAGGGGCAAGTGCACCAGAACCCACCTCCTCCTACACATACACTACGGGGGTGGGGGTCCGGGACATCGGCGAGGAAGGGGCCGGGGTTGGCCTCAGCAGGGTCCAGATCTGAGGAGCGGGGTGGGGAGCATGGTTCAAAGGGGTCAGGGATAGGGAAAGGGGCGGCTCCAGCGGGGGTGCGCGGAGCTCGACTGGGGTTAGCTCTGCCAGAGGGAGGGAGACCGAGGGTTCGTCCACGGAGCCCCTGAGAGAACCATCCTTGGCTAGTGGCTAGTAGGGGGCTGCGGCGCTCAGCTGTTCCCATCGCCCTCCAGCAGAGGGCGGCAGAGAGCAAGGCTGATTTCTCAATGAGTTAGTCACGTCACTCAACCGCCTTCACGCGCTCCGCCAGAGGGCGTTGTTGCTTTCACAATGGGCTGGTACGTCACTCAGCCGCCTCCCCTCGCTATCCAGCAGAGGGCGGTGTTGCTTTCTCAATGGGCTAGTACGTCACTCAGCCACCTCCCCTCGTTGTCCAGCAGAGGGCGGTGTTGCTTTCTCAATGGGCTAGTACGTCACTCAGCCGCCTCCCCCTCGCTATCCAGCAGAGGGCGTTGTTGCTTTCACAATGGGCTAGTACGTCACTCAGCCACCTCCCCTCGTTGTCCAGCAGAGGGCGGTGTTGCTTTCTCAATGGGCTAGTACGTCACTCAGCCGCCTCCCCCTCGCTGTCCAGCAGAGGGCGGTGTTGCTTTCTCAATGGGCTAGTACAGGGGTCTCCAGCCTTTTTAACCACAAGATCACTTTTTCAATTGAAGTGCAATGTAAGATCCCCCTCCAACCCAAATACACTTGCCCCGCTTCCTTCCTGCCCCTTCTTTGAGGCCTCACCCCTTCTTCCAGGTCTCACCCTGCTTGCTCCATCTCCCTTCCTCCCCCATCCTCACTCACTTTCACCGGGTTGGGGTGCAGGCTCTGGTCTTGGGCCAAGGAGTTCGGAGTATGGGAGGGGCTCTGGGCGCAGCCCAGGATGCGGGATTAGGCTCCAGGAGGGGTCTCAGGGTGCAAACTCTGGGAAGACGTTTGGGTGCAGGGGGACTCACATCTGGGGCAGGAGATTGGGTGCAGGAGGAGGTTCAGGACCGGGACGGGTTCAGGAAGCAGGCTCTGGCTGGGCACTATTTAACTGAGACGGCTTCCGAGTGGTGGAGCAGTGGGGTTAAGGCAGGCTTCCTCCTGCCCTGGCCCTGCGCCACTCCTGAAAGCAGCTGGCATGTACAGCAGTGGCTCCCTGGCACCACGTGCTGCCCCTCATCTACAGGCACTGAGCCCACAGCTTCTACTGGCCACGGTTCCCCATTATTGATCAATGAGAGCTGCAGGAGCGTTGTCTGCAGGCAGGGACAGCGTGTGGAGACCCCCTGCTCTGCCTCTCTCAGGGGCTGCAGGGACATGCCAGCCATGTCCAGGAGCAGTAACTACCACAGGGATAATGACTCCAGCCACGACAGGTTAGGCAGTTTAGAACTCACTGCTCAAAGAATTAAAGTTAAGCATGAGAGAAATAAAAATTATGAAATGCACAGACCAGTCACACACTCTGCAAGCAGTAAAAGAAGTAGCAACAGCAACCCACATATGTGTTGGGTCAGGAGATGAAAGTGAGGGGACAGTGAGCGTGCGAGAGTGACAGATTTACATTACCAAGCTCCCTCCATCCCCTTCTCGCTGTGTGGAGTGGGGGCAGGAGGGACACTGACATCAGAGCCCTGCCTCTTCTCCCTCTCACACCCTGCACAGCAAACAGGGAGTTCCGGGGGGGGGGGGGCAGCTCCAAGGCAGAGGGCAGGAGCAGAATGACAGTGGGTGGAGGGGCAACTGAAGTGCCAGCGCTTGATAGTTTCCTGGCCAAACCAGTCAGGATCACCTGTCAGAGGCTCCAAGATCTACTTCGATCCCAATCTACTGGCTGGTGACCACTGGGCTAGTACTGTCACTCAGCCGCCTCCCCTCGTTGTCCAGCAGAGGGCGGTGTTGTTTTCCCAATGGGCTAGTATTTCACTCAGCCGCCTCCCCCTTGATGTCCAGCAGAGGGCAGTGTTGTTTTCTCAATGGGCTAGTACATAAGAACATAAGAACGGCCGTACCAGGTCAGACCAAAGGTCCATCTAGCCCAGTAGCCTGTCTGCCGACAGTGGCCAGCACCAGGTGCCCCAGAGAGGGTGGACCGAAGACAATGATCAAGCGATTTGTCTCCTGCCATCCCTCTCCAGCCTCTGACAAACAGAGGCCAAGGACACCATTTTATCCCCTGGCTAATAGCCTTTTATGGACCTAACCTCCATGAAATTATCTAGCTTCTCTTTAAACTCTATTATAGTCCTAGCCTTCACAGCCTCCTCTGGCAAGGAGTTCCACAGGTTGACTACCCGCTGTGTGAAGAAGAACTTTCTTTTATTAGTTTTAAACCTGCTCCCATTAACTTCATTTGGTGTCCTCTACTTCTTCTATTTAGGGAACTAATAAATAACTTTTCTTTATCGGCCCTCTCCACACCACTCAAGATTTTATATACCTCTATCATATCCCCCGTCAGTCTCCTCTTTTCTAAACTGATAGTACATCACTCAGCCGCCACCCCTCATTGTCCAGCAGAGGGCGGTGTTGATTTTCTCAATGGGCTAGTAGATCACCCTCGGAGGTGTGAGTGTGTCCCTCAGGGAGGTTGCTTGGACGAAGGCTAGAGGCTGACCTGGCTGGGGGTCACTTTTGCCGAGGTGGGGGGAAGGGGCCTGGGGCGGCGGAGGGGGGCAGGGCTAGGCAGAGATAACATGCTGCTGTTCTCTGCCGGGCGTGCACTGTAAGGAGTGTGGAAACCCACTGGCTCCCCTGCCTTTGGGGAAGAGCTGTGGTGCCCATCACAGACGCGGGGGCAAGTCCACCTGGGACTCCAAGCTCCGTGGCTAACCAAAGGACCAAAGCAGCCTGTAGAGTTTTCTCTTTGGATGCTGCGCTCACTGGTTTCCCCAGCTCTCCCCTGGAGGTTCTCCACGGGCTTGGTGCCGCAGCGTGTGACGTGTGAGGAATCCCCTCCCCCCCCGGTCGCAGCCCAACCCCTCAGCTGAGGTCCTGTGAGAGCCGGGTCCTGCCCGTATGGCTGGATCGCGGCAGCCTGGGCTACGCCTCCTGGCAGCCTCGTAGAGAAGGCACGACTTCATTTGTAAGGCAGGTGTTTCCGCAGGACCAACCTTGGGGGGAAGGGCTGGGGCAACCCCCCGCCCCAGGCACAGGGCAACTCCCGCCCCACCTCTGCTCCACCTTGCTACCCCTTCCCCAAGCCATGCCCCAGCTCCACTCCCACTCTGCCCCTGCTCCGCCCCTTCCCTCTCCCACATGGCCCCGGGAGATTACCTGGGGGCCTAGCCAGGGCCACCCCTTCCCCACACACAGTCACCCCAGCGGCAGGAGTCAGAGTTACCCAGCAGCCTGCTCTGCTCTGTCCTGCTGCCTTCTCCCAGCCGGCTGTGCCCGGTTCTCCATAGTGGTGGGAAGCGGAGTGTCCTGGCACGCTGGCCTTTGCCACCGTGGTAAGTGTGTGGGGGGAGGGACGACCCCTTCTGCCCCCCACGCCAGGCCCCCAGATAATCCCCTGCCCGGGTCCTGTCCATAGCATGGTTGAGGCAGCCACTGCGGGGTTTCCCAAAGCAGGGGGCCTGGGATGGCCGCCCTGCGCTGTCCTATGGATGGGATGGCTCTGTGTTTACGGTCGCCCCAGGCTAGATTACTGGGGCCATTGTCGGTCGCCTGCGTCTTGTGCTTTCGGCTGTGTCGGGAGGCTGCCACCCGACGTTCCAGCACATGCAGTTCTCCAGGGGACTGAGGCTGGGAGTGAAACCTCTTGCTGGAGCCCCTGGAGGTGTCACTCTGTGAGGAGGCTGATGCTCCTGGGCTGGGCTTTCCTGGGTGTTCACACGCTTCCGGAGCTCCAGCACCAGCTGATCGGACTCTGCCCCCAGCCACTGGGGCCTGGACCAGCTTCCTCCCATCAGGGGGGCCTGGATCCCAGCTGGTGGTGTTCCCGCAGGGACAAGACTCAGAAGCAGGAAGAACTGGGCTGAGCCGGGCTGTACCGTGGGGCAAGACTCCGGGGGTGATGGGAGAGTCCTGGCCTGGGCTCTGTGCAGTGGGGCCTCCAGCTGCCGGCCCACCAGGGTTCGTTCCTGCTTACGGGGCACCGGGTTTTGCTCTGCCGCAAATCTCATAACAACCAGGTACCCTGTCAGTGCTGCTGCCCCCTTCCCACAGCGCCCCCTCACTCTGGGCAGCCCTGGGCACCATGGGGTAGGGACACTGCTGCTGGCACGGCTGTTCCCTCCACTCCCCCCACTCCTGCCAGTCTCCAGCCTCAGCTCCCCTGCCCCCTCGTTCAGCTTGAACCAGTGCCCCCCTGATTTCTCTCCATCTCCTACACCTGGGTTGAGAAGCAGCACTGCCTAGTGGGCAGAGCTCTGGACTGCCATTCTGGGGTCTGTTCCCTGTTCTGCCATTGACTAGCCCTGTGAGTTTGGGTGTGGCCATTTTCCCGCCCCTGTGCCTCAGTTTCCCCTCCCGTGCCTCAGTTTCCCCTATTACCCCTTTCCTAGTTAGACTGTATGCTCTTTAGGGAAGGGTTTGTCTGTGGCATGTTCTGTGTGTACCGTGCCTAGCAGAAAGGGGCTTGTTAGTGCCGATCTGACAGACCATAATCACCCCCTCTGAGCTCCCCAGCCCGACAGCTGTGAGTGGGGCTGATTTAGCAGGAGATGAAATGATTCACGGCACTTTTGTTTTTTCAATTGCTAGAAGCTGGTTTATTTTTCACTGCTCTGACAAGGCAGGCACCAAGGTGAAAGGCAAATTGCACTAGAATTAAAACACCCTTTGCCCAGGGGTGTACAGGAGTGTAAAACAGGCAAGGAAACACCATTTCCAAAACTGCCCAGGGGTTGGCAGAGCTGTTGCCACGGAGCTGGGCTGGGAATTGGCCCCGCCCCTGCTGGAGGCTGTAAGGCCCTGGGCCAGGCTGGGTGTGGAGCTGGGCTGAGCTGAGAGGCAGGAGTCAGGGGCCTGGCCTGGCGCCGGGTGGAGGGAACAGGCTGGGGAGGCAAGTGGCTCCTAGGAACTGCTGGAAATCTGAGCCCAGGGGAGATGGGAGCGTGGCCCCAACTCTCAGCTCCCTGCTCTCCAGGCCCCAGGGGGCAGCAGGTGGGCAAGAAGTGCGAGACTGCCCCCTGCTGGGGGGCCGAGGTACTGCAGGGGCCGGCAGAAGCTGCAGGGGGGGTTGGTGATGGGGCTGCCCAGCGGCTGCAGGGACTCAGCGTTTGAAATGGGGCCACTTGGTGATGACCCCGTAGAGGGCGTTGCCAGGGCAGCTGGTGGGGTTCACGTTGCGGTGCCCCTTCAGGGTGTAGCTGCGGCTCAGGTAGCCCCGGGAGACGGCGCATTGGATCAGGCTCTGGGCGGCTTTCAGGGCGACGGCGTTGGGGGCTCTGCCTGAAGGACAACGCAGCCCCCAGTGACTCTTGGCCTGGTCCCGTCTGCACCCAGGGGATGTGACGTGACCTCGATAAATCCGCTTCCCCCTCCCATGCTCTTGATTGGCCACATCCGTCTCAGTCCCCTCCATTGCATTCTGCAATGCAACCCCCCTGCTGCATTTGCTTAGCCAAGGCCCCTCCCCCTTGCCTGGCCCCGCCCACGGGAGTGCAACAAGGCCCAGCGGGATGGCAGTGAGGCCAGCTGGGAGCAGCAATGGACGGGAGCCTGCAGAGGGGATTCCCAGCTCCCGTGGGGCCTCGCTGGGGAAGGGAGGGAGCCACATACCGGAGAAGGTGCCCAGGAAGCTGAATCCCAGCGACTTTCCGTTCCAGTTTTTGGCGTGCGCCCCCATCGTGGTCCAGCCGCGGCCCTCATAGGCTCTGCCATCCTCGCCGATCAGGAAACTGCAGGCAGAGCGCAGTGTTAGACCCGCATGTTGGCCGCATCTTCCCCCTGCCAAGCCACATCTTGGCAGCTCCCCCAGAGTCATCACTGACCCTGCCCAGGTTTGAACCTGGGACCCTCAGAGCTAGAGGCTCAATGCTCTGCCGGGGCAGCTAAAGACCTACTGAGGAAAGGGACTGGGCAGTATTGCACAATGTGGCCATCAGGTGGCGCAGTGTGTGATGTGCCCCTCCCCCCATGGTAACAACCCTGGGCCCCACCAGACACAGCTGGCGGGTGAGTGAGGGCTGTAGCCTGCCCCGATGTGGGACAGGAGAACAGAGCAGGAAGCTGCCGCCCTGTGGGAAATTCCCAGCTGCAGGGAGCAGTGTCACAGATGAGCCAGGCATAGCCTGCACGGATTCTGTTGGCCAAGCTTGTGGGACAGCCCAGGGCCCCCCAGCATCCCCCTACAAACTCCATGGCTGCCCCATACCATGCCCCTTGTTTCAGCCCCCATCTTCCCTGCCAGGAGCTGCATGCCCTCTATTTCCTCCTCCCCCACAGGAGAGCCGCTGGGAACTCCCCTTCCCCATTTCCACTTTTCAGCCCACACTATTCAATACAAAGATCAAATCACTTCTGTGGGTGATTCCCCCATCCCGCACCGCTCCCCTGAGCGCCGTTGCTGCTGCCCCCCTGTGCCACTGGCCCTGTGGTAGATGGGAGGGGTACTACCCTTTCCTAAACATCCCAGCATTCAGTCACTGAAGGGTTAAACCCAGACCAATGGGTAACCAGGACGTGTTGGCAGGAGGCCAGGAGAATCAACGGGAAGAAAGTGTTGAGATCTGAATGGAAAAAGAAACTGCCTGCTGCAGTTCTTTTGTGGGGGTTCAAACCAGGAGCTGGAGGGAAAAGATGAATTGAACCAGAGGGATTCCCATGCCTAGAAAAGGACTGGTATAAACAATGGATTTGTGAGTAGACAGGAAATGTTTAGTTAGACACAGGCAGGCTATTTTCTTTGTTTTGTTGTTTGGTTAAACTTCTCTGTGCTAAGTCCATGTTCCCCCTCCCATACACCATGGCTATGTCTAGACTGCATTGCTTTTTCGGGGATACTGGAGGTATCCTGGATAAGCAACGCCGCATCCAAGGAATGTGTCCACTTTTCTGAATGTTTTTTTGAAAAAGCGGATGTAATTTTGCCATCCCTCTTTTGCCATCCCTGTAAACCTCGTTCTACGAGGAATAAAGGATGTGTCGAAAGAGCACTTTTTTCCGAAATCTGGCACCATGTAGACGCGCCAAATTTCGGAAAAGCCTCTTCCGAAAGTAAATCGGGAAAAGATACGATTCTTTTTCCGATGTCACATTGCGGTGTAGACCTAGCCTATAATTAATCTGAATTGCAGGGCAGCAATTCTCTGTGGTTTAATCTGTTCAATTCTCAAGTTGTTTTATAACATCTAGCAACCAAGCCTGCCTTTTGGTTTTGTGAATGAAATCACGTTTTTCAACGTAACTATGATCTGATTCTTGTGTCCTGTAAGGTAAGAGGAGGTCTGTGCCTGCCTGCCTAAGATGAAGAGGGCAGCTATTGGAGATTACGGTTAGTTTTTTTCAAGCTCTCTTGAAAAAAGAGAATCTGTGACCTTGGGAGAGTTTTTAAGCACAAACCACGAGAGGCAAGGTCATTTTAAGGTCTCTTGCGGCCTCCACCTTCTGCATTTGAAGCGCCAGAGTGGGGAACTGCCTTGCCAGGCCCCGAGTCTCCCCCATTGCCGTGGGGAGACCCCCGCCCCACTCACTTGTAGCCGATGTCGCTCCAGCGGTTCTTGTCCATGTGGTAGTTCTGGATGCCCTTGACTTGCTGGCTGCAGGCGGCCTGCAAGGTGCAGTGGTTCCCGGCCGTGTGGTGGATGATGACGAAGGGCGCTGGGGTCCTCAGGCGCACCCTGCTTTTCGGGGCCCGGGCCCCCCACTGGCTGCGGGAGACGATGGTGGGGCAGCCTGCGCCGAGCAAGGAAGGGGAGAAAGGGCTGAGTTAAGGTGGTTCTTCCCCACCTTCCCTGGCCCACGCAGCAGGACTGGACTCAGGCTGGTGCTCTGACGGGGGCCGTGGTGATGGGCTGGGGGGTCAGGTCAGCAAAGGGCAAAGCATGGCGCAAAGAGGGGGGGGACCCATCACCCTGCTACAAAAGTGATGGGGCTGGGACAGGCCTGGCTGGGGGGCTGTTCCCTGCAGCAAAGGGGCCAGTGAGGAGCCAGGCCAGGCTGGAGGGAGGCCAAGCAAGGGCTGGGCTGGGGCTGGCGGCCAGGGCTGGGGCTTCAAACTCAGGCCTCACCCTAGGTGTGTGTCTCAGGGCCCAGCTCTGCCCCCTCCGGCCATTGGCCTCCCTCCGGCCTGTTCCCTCTGCTCTGCAGCCTTTTCACAGTCTGCCTCCCGAGGCCCCTGGTCCTTCTGGGCTCCTACTGAAGCCCCCCTGCCCCTCCACAGGGTCTCTTCAGAGATGGGGCAGGGAAGGGTCCACGACAGGGTCTGATGCCCCAGTGACAGGCTGATCAGAACAGCTGACCCTGAGAAAAGGCGGCTTGCGCACAATCAGCCTGCGGAACTCATGGCCACTGGATGTCACTGTGGTGGAGTGCAAGATCCAGCAGAGGTGTGCGACTCCCTGGTATCACCCCCCCTGCTCCCCGGCAGGGCCTTGAGCCTCTTTGGACACTAAGGATACAGGGAATGGGCAGGCCCAGGCCCGGTGACTGGTCAGGGGCCAGATTAGACAGGGGCCTCCATCGTTAATTTCCCACTCCTGCGTTGCTGCCCCCTTCATTCTCAGCTGCGCCAGGGATTCCCCAGCCCTGCCCCCACCCTCCACACCAGCCTGTGGGATCCAAACTCACCAAGCACCACGGCGCACAGCGCTGAGAGCCACACGACACGCGTCAGTAGCAGCATCGTCCTCTTGCTGGGTCCTGTGGGGACACGCACCCGTCACATCCTGCTACCCCCAGGAGGGGGCACTGCTGGGCCAGAGCCAAACACCCCCAGAGCCCTGGGTAGCAGGTCCCCCTGAGCTCAGACTGCCCCGGGCTCTGAGCCCAGCCTGTCATCTGGGGGCAGCCTCCCAGCCCTGCCCAGATGCCCCTTCCCCACAACCTCCCCAGCCCCCACGGCAGCCCCTGGAACAGCAGGTGCCCCCAGCTGGACTCACGGCCCCTGCCCAGCTGGGGCTGCGGGGAGCAGAGCCGTGCTGGGGGCAGACTGGTCCATGGAGCCCGGAGCCTCCTGGGCTGCAGAGCGGGGCTGGCGTCTGCCCACCTGGATTCCTGCGGCGCTGGGAGCAGAGTGAGCCCCGGGAACCGGCACCTGCTGCTTTCTATAAGCACCGGGCAGGGTGCCGGGAGCGGAAGGGAGGAGTTGGTCAATAAACCGTCGTGCTGATGCTGGTGGGTGCCCCGAGGAGGAAGGGGAGTGGGGGACGTGGGGGGAGATTTCACCAAAGGGCTGCAGTTGCTTAAGACCAAGCCGGGCTCAGGTTGTGTAGCAACACCAGGGAGGGAGCGATTCTGGCCGGGCAGCGCGATGCCAGGGGCAGAACCTTCATCCCACCTGGGACCAGGCTGGACACAGAGACACCCCAGCCAGGAAAGCTGGGGACCAGTACATGGGGGGAGGGGCAGCACATCAGCAATGGTCTGACGACCCAGACACACGGCCTGCCCCGGCTCCCTGAACCCCAGCGGCAGGGCACAAAGGGAGCACCTGGAGATCCCAACCGAGATCAGGGCCCCGTCGGGCCGGGTGCCGCCCAGACACACAGTGACCGAGATCGGGGCCCTATCGGGCCGGGTGCCGTCCAGACACACAGTGACCAAGATCAGGGCCCCATTGGGCCGGGCGCCTCTCAGACACACGGTGACTGAGATCAGGGCCCCATCGGGCCAGGCGCCTCCCAGACACACGGTGACTGAGATCAGGGCCCCATCGGGCCGGGCGCCTCCCAGACACACGGTGACTGAGATCAGGGCCCCATCGGGCCGGGCGCCTCCCAGACACACGGTGACCGAGATCAGGGCCCCAACGGGCTGGGCGCCTCCCAGACACATGGTGACCGAGATCAGGGCCCCATCGGGCCGGGCGCCTCCCAGACACACGGTGACTGAGATCAGGGCCCCATCGGGCTGGGCGCCTCCCAGACACACGGTGACTGAGATCAGGGCCCCAGAGTTGCCACTCTACCCTCTGCACCAGGGCTTTTCAACCTTTGTCTTTCTGAGGCTCTCCCAACATACTGCCATCCCTCCCTGGCCCACCCGAGTGTCCCCCACTGTTTTTCTGCCTACACCGATGATGAAAAGCCAGGGCTGGCATGAGCCCCTAGCAAGCCAGGCGCTGCTCTATGGCCTCATGCCATGGGGGCTCAGCAAAGCTGCTTTGGCCTCTGTCGACACGCCCTGGGCTCTGGCAAACCCCCCTGAAAGCGGCTCACCCCTCGGGGCCTCCGCCCCCTTGCCGAGAAGCGCTGCTCTGCGCCGCTTGTGTCCGGGGGTAGCTGCGGCGTTGGTTGTGCCAGCGCACTTACACCGGTGCGGCAGCAGCGTGCGTGCAGTGACGCCAGGCAACGGTGTCTGGTGTCAGGGCCGGGCCCAACTACTCTTCTCCTGCGGGAATAGTTCTAGCCCAAGGCAGGGGTAGCCCTGTGCCCCCGCCGGGGCGGTAATGTGCCGGCGAGCCTGGCACTGTTACACTCCTACTGCGTTTGTGTGTGGACGAGGCCAGCCTGCGGGGTGACCTTGTCCAAGTCCCTGCCTTGCCCCAGGCCTCAGTTTCCCCCTCTGAAGCAGAGATAGCGACAGGGCCTCCCTTGCCCAGGGCAGCGAGATTGGCTACTGGGCGGGGGGAGAGGGGGGGAGGTAGGCAAGGTTAGCCTCACTGCACAGCAGGGGGCGCTGTATCTGCCCAGGCTAGGACATGGCCGGAGCGCCGTGTGGCGGAGGAAGGGGATATGAGAGGGTCACTGCACCAGCCCTGCCCCTTCATGGGCTGGCAAGGGAATGCACTGGGCTCCTGTGCCCACGGGTGGGACCTGCCTTGCTCTCCCTCCTGCCCAAGGCTCCAGGCTGCCAGAGTCCTGCTTGCGCTGGGTAGGGTTGCCAGGGGGCCGGTTTTCTACCGGACAGTCTGGTTTTTGGGGCCTCTGTCCGGTAAAAAATCCAGAAAATACCAGACATGTGCAATGTCCGGTATTTCCTGGTTTTCCGGCTGGGCGCTGGACGGAAGCCTGGCGGGGTTGGGGGAGTGGCTGGGAAGCGGGGCGCGATCGGCGCTGGGAGCCCTGGTTGTGTGTGAGGAGGAGGAAGGGCAGCCCGGTCCATGCTCCTGCGCCCTGGTCAAGCGCGTGGTGGAGCCACAGCCGGACTGAGTCGCACAGGACGGGAGCGCCCTGAGATCTGCACAGCCCGGGTCAGTCCTGCTCCCCACCAGCTGATTCGCTCTCCCGCCGCCTCCTAGCCGGCCGGTTGGTTGATTCTCCCCGACTTCTCCTCCCGGTCTTCCCCGGCCAGTCCACCCCCCCGCCCCCAGCTCTGCCTCCCACTGGCCAGTTCCTGCTCCAGATCTTCCCGGCCAGCCCCGCTGCACCCCCCACCAGCCCTGCTTCCAGTGGCCAGTTCTTCCCTTCTCCTGAGCTCCCCCGGCCAGCTCCGCCCCACTGGCCACCCCCACCCCGATATCCTGTGGCCAGCCCGTTCCGCCCGACCCCACACACCAACCAGCCCTGCTTCCCGTCGGCCCCCATCTCCCCGGCCAGCCCCATTCCACCCCCATTAGCTCTGTTTCCTGCCCCCTCCTTCCCGGCCAGCACTGCTCCCCTCCTGGCCGGTCTTTCCCCCCCTCTCCCCTGAAGCGTGTCCGGTATTTTTTTTTTTAATGACAACCTGCTAACCCTAGCAGTGATCCTATCCCTGTGATTACCATGGAGATTTAAACTGAGAAGCAACTTGCCGAGCCCCCCCTCGAGCCCTCCCCCGGCTCCCAACACCCCCAGCCCCCTGCCCCCCTGCTTACCTGGCTTACCGTGAGCTCTGCCAGGCTGTCTCCCCGCAGTGAGTGGCTCCCCCGAACTCCCACCTGATGCTCGTTCTGGGGAGCCGATCTGGCAGCCCCCCTTCCTTCCCCCCCCGGCGGAGCGGGGGAATCTCGGATGGGAACAGGATGGGGGTGAGGAACGTCCCTGCAGTGGTGGCAAAGTTGTTTAAGACGAAGGCAGGTTCTTGCATCAGGGCCCAGGCTGCTGTTGCAAGAACAGGGACAGTTGTTTGGGCCAGGAAAGGCTGGGTGGGAAGTGGGGTCTAGTGGTTAGACCGGTGGCAGTTGGAGGGGGGCATTCAGTGTGCCAGCGCTCCTGGGTTCTAGCTCCGTCTCTCAGAGGGGAGTGGGGTCTAGTGGTTAGACCGGTGGGGGTTGGAGGGGGGCATTCAGTGTGCCAGAGCTCCTGGGTTCTAGCTCCATCTCTCAGAGGGAAGTGGGGTCTAGTGGTTAGACCGGTGGGAGTTGGAGGGGGGCATTCAGTGTGCCAGAGCTCCTGGGTTCTAGCTCCGGCTCTCAGAGGGGAGCGGGGTCTAGTGGTTAGACCGGTGGGGGTTGGAGGGGGGCATTCAGTGTGCCAGCGCTCCTGGGTTCTAGCTCCATCTCTCAGAGGGAAGTGGGGTCTAGTGGTTAGACCGGTGGGGGTTGGAGGGGGGCATTCAGTGTGCCAGCGCTCCTGGGTTCTAGCTCCGGCTCTCAGAGGGGAGTGGAGTCTAGTGGTTAGTGGGGAGAGGCGGGGAGCTAGGACTCCTCCATTCCATTGCTAAATCTAGGACGAGCCTGGCTTAGGAATTAGGACCCTTTGCTGTGAGCTTCCCCATAACAGTGCCATAGCCATGCCTACAACCATCCTGATGCTGGGGGTGTCCTCACCTGTCTCTGGTGCTCCCTGGCCCGGTGGGGACGATTGCTCCAGCCACTCAGGGCAGCGGGTCTCTCAGCCGCCATTTGGCCCTAGGGTCTCACACATGGATCCCTGCAGCACTTTCCCACTGGTGCAGGCAGGGGTGGGCATGCGGCAGCTTCCCTTACGGTCTCCCCAGGAGAGGTTACAGTCAGCACACCCATCAGCCCCGGGAGCTGCAGACAGTCAGATCTGTCTGCCCCGGGGCTTCATTTGGCCGCTCTGTACCTCTTGTCTGCAAAAGGCTTTGGGCTGTGTGAGAGCCGCGTGGCTCCAAAGCAGCAGGAGGCTTTTGCTGCCATGTGGGTGAACGTATTTAATCCCTGGGAGAATCGGGGCTGCAGCCCGGCTCCCATTCCTGCTCCCCCAGTGCCTGGGATGAGCCAGGCGGAGCTGGGAGCAGGCGGAGAGATGGGTCCATGTTTCATGTTGTGATCTTCAGGTTTCCAGGAAAAAAAACCAACCCACCAGCCCAGTGCTTTTTTTGTAAAAAAAAAAAAAAAAAAAAAAAAAAAGTGCCAGTACTCAGGGAAAAAGCCGAATTGGGGTGTATTGCCCTTTAAGAGACATGGCCCCCTTTAAGACAGGTGGACCAGCCGACTGTCGGACATTTGCGTACAGAGGTGCCGGTACGGGTACGCTCCGTTCTTTCCAGGTAAGCCTCTGACTGGAGGTGCCAGTACTGCGTACCGGGCAGCACCCTCACAAAAAAAGCACTGCACCAGCCCAAAGCATGCTGGGTGCTCAAAGGAACCTGCCACGGCTTCCCCTGCCCGCCAGAGAACCAGCTCAGCGGCAGGAGGCCGGGGTCTCAGAGCGGAGCCGAACTGGGCAGGGATTCGCTGCCCAGGGGACAAGGGGCAGTCGCTTGAGGCTGAAGGCAGCGTCCTGCAGCCGGGCTGATGTGTGGGTAGCCATGCTGGGGGGTGGCCGTGGGGGGCAAAGCGACCCTGGGAGCGGAGCGGGGAGCCCTCCTGGGCAGGGCAGGAGGCTTTTGCTGCAGAGTTGGAGGGAAATCGCCCGAACACCTTAGAAATGACAAACCCTGGGGGCTGGAAATTGTTGCTGGGCGCTGGCGCTTCCTGGCAGGACTGCGGGCCGCTGCTGAGCCGAGCCAGGCACACCCCGGGGACGCAGACGTGAAGGGGAAAGTGTCCACGGCGGGTGGGAGCGTGGCTGAGCGGGGAGGGCTTTGGTGTGTCACTCACGAACCCTGTGCGCTGCTGCTGACCTCACGGGTCATGTGGCTCCGTGCCTCAGTTTCCCCCATATAAAGGGCGGATAACGATTCTCTCTGAAACGCGCTGCGCTCTGCTGGCAGAAGGCGCTGTGCGAGGGCTGGGTTTCACTTACAGCTGCTGCGGTTCAGGCCTGGCAGATGTCTCACTGCTAATCGCCTGGCCCCATCCCTCCTCATACCTAGAGCCTATTTAGAAAGACTCACTCAGCTCCAAGAGGTGGGGGGACCATGCGTGGGGCCGGGAACCAGGACTCCCGGTTGTCGTCCCGGCTCCAGGGGGATGAGTAGTTGTTGGCAGGGTGGTGCTGGGGTCTATTTCTGGCTCTGGGAGAGGAGAGAGGAGGCATCCCTAGGGGTTAGGGCCGGACTCTGTCACCAGTCAGACCCTTCCAGTGGGAGCTTCTACTGGTCGGTGCCCTCTGCATGCTTCAAATTCCTGGCCATGCAGTGCCCGGCCTGGATCCTGCCCAGCACGGGGGCTGGCGAGCACAACGTGATCCCCCCCACCCCCGTCACTGTTCCATTTGTTTGTTGCATTTGTTGCCCGTGATGGGGGAAGCTGGTCCCCGTATTCACTGCAGCAACAGGGTCATTCCTGCCCACCCATCCCCACACAGGGCAGCACTGCCAGGCTGCTACTGAGGCTGGCCAGTCGGGGTGGGGGCTGGGGGTCAGGGAGCGTGGGGTGAAACCCAGAGGAACCCCCACCCGTGCATCAGGGGCTGCTGCCTCTCACTGGGCCTGCATGCGTCTACACTGTGCCCGGAGCTTGAAATAAGCCACGCAAATGGTGTCGCTTATTTCGAGTCAATTTCAAAATAGCATATTTCGAAACTTGGCACTGCCTACGCAGCACTTATTTTGAAATAATCCAAAGCGTCCCTTGCTCCTCGTGGAATGAGGGTTACAGAGACACTGGAATAGTGAGCCCGTCATATTTGCAAATAACAGGTGCCTTTTCAAGAGGCAGAATAGCTATTTTGGGGTACCTCCCATATCCCAAAACAGCGCTGCAGCGTAGATAGAGCTTTAGTGGGCCCATGGCTGTCCTGCAGGGTGGCAGATTTCAACTGCATCACTTAGCCCAAAGTCACTTGTAAATTTGCCCCAAAGGAGATCCGTCCATTTATTAACACCAAGTTTTTTTAACAGCCGCTTTGTTCTGAACATCAGAGAAAAACGGGCGTGTCGACAGATCTCTGGTCCAGATCTGAGTTGAAAAAAGCGACAAACAAAAGGAAGTATTACTTTACGCACAGTCAACCTGTGGAACTCCTTGCTGGAGGAGGTTGTGAAGGCCAGGATTTTAACAGGGTTCAAAAAAGAGCTAGATACATTCATGGAAGTTAGGTCCATCAATGGCTATTAGCCAGGCTGGGCAGGGATGGTGTCCCTAGCCTCTGTTTGTCAGAGCCTGGGAATGGGTGACAGGGGAGGGCTCACTTGATGATTCCCTGTTTTGTTCATTCCCTCTGGGGTACCTGGCATTGGTCACTGTCAGCAGAAAGGACACTGGGTTAGACGGACCTTTGGTCTGAACCAGTCTGGCTGTTCTCACGTTCTTATGTTCTGCCAGCCCCAGCAGTTCATCCACATTAGCAACAAAGCTATGAGACGACTCTCCAGGAGACCTTAAGTGATCTAAAAATCAAAAAGCGGTCCTCCAAAAAGTGGAAACTAGGCCAAATGACAAAGGACGAATATAAACAACCCACCCAAGTGGGCAGGGGCAAAATTAGAAAGGCAAAGGCACAAAGCGAGCACAGTCCAGCAAGAGACATAAAGGGTACCAAGAAGACATTCTACAAACATATTAGAAGCAAGAGGAAGACCAAGGACAGGATAGGCCCTTTACTCAAGGAAGAGGGAAAAACAAGAACAGAATATGTGGAAATGGCAGAGGTGCTTAATGACTTTCTTGTGTCGGTTTTCACCAGGAAATGGGGATGTAATAGTGAAGTTGATTAATCGATTAATCGATAAGCAAAGGCGTATAGGTTAATGCTATAGATGACATGCATTTCCCTCTCCCCCACCCCCCGCCAGTAAAATTTTTTAGCAACCCGGCTCAGTTCTGGCTCATGCCAGGTACGGGGCCTACCCCCGCTGCGGCTCTGCATTTAAAGTGTACTAGGAGCCAGGCGGGCAGGCAGCCTGGCTCAGTTCCGGTTAGTGCCAGGTCCTGGAGCTCAGACCCGTGCCCCCCCCCCTGCAGAGAGGGGGCTGCTGCTGCTCTGCACTGCTGCCTCTTTATCAGAGGTAGCAGCACAGGGCAACAAGCAGCTGATCCACAAGAGGAGCTGGGTTTCAATCTGGTTCCCCTGGCAGACTAGCTCCCACCCCCAGGGACTATAGAATAGATGACTAACCAATAAGAATTCATGAGGTTAGTCGACTATTCAATTAACCAATATTTAACATCCCTACCGGGGATGATAGCAGGTGGGTGGTGATAGCAGGCTTCGTATAGTGAATGCTGGAGAAAATTAGGTAGGTTCAGAAGTTAAAACAGCAAAAGAACAAGTTAAAATTACTTAGCCAGGTTAGATGTCTTCAGTCAGCAAGGCCTGATGAAATGCAGCCTAGAATACTCAAGGAGCTGATAGAGGAGATATGAGCCATTAGCTATCACCTTTGAAAAGTCACGGAAGACGGGAGAGATTCCAGAAGACTGGAAAAGTGCAAATCTAGTGCCCGTCGCTAAAAAGGAAACCCGTGTGCAAACATCTGGAAGACAATAAGGTGATCAGTCACTGTCAGCATGGATTTGTAAAGAACAAATCATGTCAAACCAGCCTGATGCATAACACGCCTCGTGGACAAGGGGGAAGTGGTAGATGCGGTATGCCTAAGCTTTACTAAAGTATTTGGTAGTTTTTCATGATCTTCTTATAAATAAACTAGATGGTGGGTGCAGAACTGGCTGGATAATCATTCCCCAGACAGTAGCTATCAATGGTTCACAGTCATGCTAGAAGGGCATAACAAGTGGGGTTCCACAGAGATCAGTTTTGGGACCGGTTCTGTTCAATATGGCCAATGATTTAGATATTGGCATAGAGAGTACGCGTAGAGAGTTTGCAGATGATACCAAGCCGGGAGGGGTTGCAAGGGCTTTGGAGGATCGGGTCATAATTCAAAGTGATCTGGACAAACTGGAGAAATGGTTGGAGGTAAATAGGATGAAGTTTAATCAGGACAAATGCAAAGTGCTCCACTTAGGAAGGAACAATCTGTGACACATACACAGAACGGGAAGCGACTGTTGAGGAAGGAGTCCTTCAGAAAGGGATCTAGGGGTCATAGACTAGTGGACCACAAACTAAATATGGGTCAACAGCGTGACACAGTTGCAAAAAAGCCAACGTGACTCTGGGCTGCATTCACAGGAGTGTTGTGAGCAAGGTACGAGAAGTCATTCTTCCGCTCCGTTGGACATTAGGAAAAACTTCCTGCCTGTCAGGGTGGTGAAACGCTGGAATAAATTGCCTAGGGAGGTTGTGGAATCTCCATCACTGGAGACATTTAAGAGCAGGTTGGATAGCCATCGATCAAGGATGATATTCTAGACAGTTTGGTCCTGCCGTGAGGGCAGGGGACTGGACTCAGTGACCTCTCGAGGTCCCTTCCAGTTCTAGTGTTCTATGATTCTACTGTGCCCAGTTCTGGGTGCCACATTTCAGGAAAGATGTGGACAAATCGGAGAAGGTCCAGAGAAGAGCAGCAAAAGAGGATCAAAGGTCTAGAAAACTTGAGCTATGAGGGAGGATTGAAAGACCTGGGTTTGGGTCCTTTCCTTTTTCTCCTTATTTTCCTGACTGTTAGATTGAGAGGCAGCATAGCCTAGTGGGCAGAACACTGCACTGCAGCTGTGGGGTGTGTTCCTGTTCTGCCACTGACTGGCCTGTGAACATCCCCTCCTTGTGCCTCAGTTTCCCCTCCCTGTGTCTAGTGGGACTGCGAGCTCTTCAGGGCAGGAACTGGTCTGTGTGTACAGCGCCTAGCGCAGTAGGGCCTATTGGGGCCAATCTGACAGACCATAATCACCCCTCAGAGCTCACCCCACCCACCCCAACGCCTGTGGGGGGAGGTTACATGTTAACAGCAGATGAAATTATTCACGGCGCTTCAGCTTGTCATGGGCTAGAAGCTGGTTTATTGTCCCTGCTCAGTAGCTCCCAGGCAAAGCAAGCGCCAGGCCACAGGGGTGCTGGGTGAGAGGCAAATTGCGCTTGAATTAACCCCCCTTTGTGGGATTCTGCGAAAATCCCCCCCAGGGGCCTTCCCAAGCAGGTGGACGAGAAGCGCGAGGCTGCTGGGGAGCCGAGGTGCTGCAGGGGCAGGCAGAGGCTGCGGGCGGGGTTGGCAATGGGGCTGCAGGGACTCAGGCTTTGAACCTGGGCCACTTGGTGATGACCCCGTAGAGGGCGTCCCCGGGGCAGCTGGTGGGGTTCACGTTGCGGTGCCCCTTCAGGGTGTAGCTGTGGCTCAAGAAGCCCCGGGAGACGGCGCATCGGATCAGGCGCCGGGCGGCGTTCAGGGCAGCGGTGTTGGGGGCTGTTTCTGCAGGACAAAGCAGCCCCCAGTGACTCTCGCCCTGGTCCCCTCTGCGGGACTGGAATAAAACCCCTCCCGCCCACGCTCCCGTGGGGCCAAATGGATGGCGCGCTGCCCTCACCCTCCCATGGCCTTTCCAGGCCGGTACCCCTCACGGCGCCCCACACGGGGGAGCTCGGCCGTGCCAGAGCTCAGTGAGGCCCAGGGCAGATCCTTCCCTGAGCGACATCCCCAACCCCCAAATCTCCCAGCTGGGAGGGACCGTGCTCTCAGCTGCAGCCGCCCTGAGTGCCCAGCTCGGGCGCGCTCTGCCCAGTGAGCCCAGGGCCAGCCTACAGCACAGGCAGGGACCAGTTCATCCAGCCAGAGGGATAGTTACACTGGGAGGGACGCAGGCCCAACCTCCAGCTTGTGGGGGGCTGTACCCCAGCGAGCTGGGTTCTGGCAGGATCAACTCGCCCACCTTCCCCTAAGCAGCTCCGGCCCCTGGAGGAGCCAGGGCTGAATCCCAGACAGCCCTGGAGGAGCCACATTGAAGGGGGTTGGGAGCCAGGGGCAGAGAGTGGGCCCAGGGTCCCCCTGCAGGCCTGGCTCTGTTGCACCCCCTCCCTTCCCTCAAGCACCACCCCTGCTTCATCCCCAACTCACCCCTTCCCCCCCCAGCTCCTCCTTCCCCTTCCCCACCAGGGGGTTCCCCAAAGCTCTGCGAACAGCTTCCCCGTACAGGAAGGACCCACGTACTGGAGAAGGTGCCCAGGAAGCTAAATCCCAGTGACTTATGGTTCCAGTTTTTGGCGTGCGCCCCCTGCGCGCTCCAGCCGCGGCCCTCGTAGACTCTGCCGTCCTCGCCGATCAGGAAGCTGCAGGCCGAGCACAGTGTGAGACCCGCACGTCGGCCGCACCCTCCCCCCCTCGCTCTCGGCAGCGCCCCCAGGGTCATCGCTCACCCCACCCGGGTTTGAACCTGGGACCCTCGGAGCTGAAAACACAACCCTCTGCCAGGCCCTGCGCGGAAAGGGACTGGAATGGGGGCTAACCTGTATTGCACTGTTTGGCCAGAAGGGGGCGCTGTGTGTAACACCCCCGATGGAAGCAGCCCTGGGCTGGACTGGACACAGCTGGGGGGCGAGCGAGGGCTGTTGCTGGCCCAGATGTGGGGCAGGAGAACAGAGCAGGGACCCCTCATCCCACGGGAAATTCCCAGCTGGGTTTCCATCCCCAAGTTCGACCCCTGGAATGGAGGTCTGAAGAAAGACCTGACCTGGATGGGCCATTACATTCCACACCCTAATGACGCCAAAGCCAAGCCCCGGGTACTTAGCGCCCACTCCATTAGCCTCGTGTAGCAGGGACACTCTAAGGGTGCGTCTACACTGCAGTGTTATTTTGGAATCACCGACGTTATTCCGAACTAACAAAGAGCACGTCTACGCTGGAACCGTTATTTCGAAATACTGCCGAGCGGGAGGACTTCTTCTTCCGACTCCTGTACCCTCGTTTCACAAGCAGTAAGGGAAGTTGGAGGAAGTGTTTTCTTCCTTCGACTTCCGGCTGTGTAGACAGCGCCAACAGCCGAGTTAAGCTATTTCGACTTCAGCTACGCAATTGCCGTAGCTGCAATTGCGTAGCTTATGCCAACTTTAGCCCTGCTGCGTAGACGGACCCTCATTGACAATATTTTTTTCCCTTCTCTTTCCCACCCCACCCCCTCTTTTTCTTCTGTTTATTTGTACCGTTGAACTCCATTCATCTGAAGAAGTGGGTTGTGCCCACGAAAGCTCATGATACCATCTACATCGGGGTGGCCAACCCATTAAACAAAGCGAGCCGAAACAGCGGAGGAAAAAATGCGAAGAGCCGCACCAGATTTTTTTTTTTTAGCAACAATTTTTGTTGGGGGGGGGGAACAAAAAGGATGCTGCACTTGTTTGGCCACATCAGGCGCCTGTTGGCGGCCGCCATCTTGGCGAAGCCATTTTGAATCGCCTCACCAAATGGTTCCCCTACCCCGGTGAACACAGGGGGCCGGGGGGCCATTTCTAGGGGCACAGGGGCGGCGTCCGGAACTGTGGGGGAGGCTTTGCAAGCCGCACTTTAAGGGGGGAAGAGAGCCGCAGGCAGAGCTGGCCCAAGCTACGGGCTGACCGGGCTACTGCCCAGGGTGCCCCATTATAGGGGGCGCCACGCAGAGCTGCCAGACCAGGCGGGGGTGGGGCTGCGCATGCGCCGGGAGCCTGGGGGCGGCGCCGCACTCCCGGGGCCCGGGGCGCACGAATAGCTCGGGCCGGCCCTGGCCGCAGGTTGGCTACCCCGATCTCCATGTTTTCTTAGTCTCTAAGGGTGGTCTACACTGCACTCTTAGCTCGCAATAAGAGCTGCAATTTGCGCTGCGCAAATTGCATCTCGTATTTCGATTCTTTTTCCAAATAGGCTATTTCGAAATCTGGCGCGTCTACACAGCACCGCATCTCGAAATAAAGCACTATTTCGAGACATCCCTTATTCCTCATGGAACGAGGTTTACAGGAATGCCGAAACAGTGCGTCTGCTATATTTCGATATAGCGGATGCGTTCAAAAGACGCAGGGTAGCTATTTCGGGTGCTGCAGGACTATTCATTGTGTTTTAAATTTGTTTCTGTTACTGACTAACTTGGTTCCCCCTCTGAAAGCTCAAAATGGTTCACGGAGCAAACTCTCCAGCCAGGTTTTGGTTCGGGGAGCCAGGCCGGCCCCAGTGATACACGTCGGTAGCGTCAATGGGGGCAGTGTCACGTACCCGCCGGGCGCAGGCTGCGCAGTGTCTGTCGGCCTCACTCGTGGGCCAAACTCAAGGGCCCCCTGTGCCCCTCCGCCCCCCCCAGCTCCGTCACTGCTCCCTTCCTATGCCCCCGGCCTCAGGGACTCCCTCAGCTCGCCCAGTCTGCCCCTGCCACGAGCGCTGTGACGCCCGGCGCCGCTCACTTGTAGCCGATGTCGGTCCAGCGCCTGGTGACCATGTGCAAGTCCTGGACGCCCATGACCCGGTGGCGGCAGGCGGCCTGCGAGGTGCAGCGGTTCCCGGCCGTGTGGTGGATGATGACGTACGGCGCCGGGGTCTTCAGCTGGACCCTGCTTCTGGGGGGCCGGCCCCCCCACTGGCGGCGGGAGACGATGGACGGGCAGCCTGCGCCGAGCGGGGGAGGGGAGGAAGGGCTGACAATTGGGTGCCCCCTGCAGAAGAGAGGGGCGGGGGGGGGGCACCCAACTGGCCGGAACTCTACAGCTCCCATTGGCCGGAATTGCAGCCAGAGGGGGCTATGGGGGCGGTCTCTGCAGGCAGGGGAAAAGCCCGGCGCCACGTCCCCCCCCCACGGGCCGCGAGGAGGGTCGGGTGAGCTGCTTCCCCGAGCACCAGGGGTCCCGGGCAGGCAGGGGCCCTGCCTTAGTCCCTCTGCGCTGCCAACCGGGACTTGGAGCAGCCCAAGGAAAGCGCATCCTAGTGTCCACACCCCTCCTGCACCCCGGCCCCCTGATCCCGGCTCATCCCAGAGTCCCCTCCCACATTCCCAGCCTCTCGGCCCCAGCCCAGAGCCTGCTCCCCCTCCCGCACTCCAGCCCCCTGTCCAGTCCCAGTGAAAGGGAGGAAGGGGAGAGCCAGGACGGAGGCAGGGAGGGAGGGAGCAAGCGGGGTGGGGCATCGGAGAAGGGGCAGGGAGGGGGTGGGACAGGGGTGCTTGGGTCTGTGTGATTAGAGAGTTGGCCTCCTTCCCCCCAGCCCCTCCTGCCAGATCCTGGGTGGAGCCTGGCGTCCTACAGCCATGAGAAGAGGCTCCTGGTGCACAAGCAGCTGGTGGAACTCCCTGCTGCTGGACCACAAGCCGGGTCCAGCAGCGGGTGAAAGGTTTCCATGGAGACCAGCAGCAGCCAGGGTGGCAGTGGCAGGCACTGGCCAGTACCTGACAGGGACAGGAAGGAAATTCCCCCGGGGGCTGGGCGATCTCACCATGGGCCACTAGGGGGCGTCTCATGCCTCCCTGTGGAGCACCTGGCCCTGGCGGCTGCGGGAGACGGGACGCCGGGGTAGATGGGCCCTGCTTGGATCCAGGGGGCGATTTCAAGGCTGCAGGGACATTCCCAGCATGAATCCTGCTAAGGGCCCTGCTGGGCGCTGGGGACCAGCTAGTGTTGTTACTGCTCCCCCCAGCTCTCTGACCCCACTCTTCCTCCTCCCGGTGCCCCCTTCTCCCTGCCCCCAACCCCAGCTCACTGCCCTGCTGGCACTTCCTGGCTCTTGTTGCCCCTGGGATGGAGCTGGGTAGGCAGGGGACATGGCCGGGCAGGAGGTGGGTTATCTAGGATTGGCTCCCCAAGGGCAGGGCCAGGGCCTCGTCTCTTGGGCCAGTGAACACCAGGGCTCTGGGAAACGGGTGGCAGGAATGACCCAGCCCTGCCTTGTGGAGGGATGGGCTGGATGGGAGCCGAGGGGCATCTCGGGAATTGAAGGGGCAGGGCCAGCCCTGGGGTGCCAGGCCAAGGGCCAGGTTGGATGGGGGCCTGCATCATTAATTTCTCACTCCTGCGTTGCTGTCCCCTAAGCTCTCGGCTGCATCAGGGATTCCCCAGCCCTGCCCCCACTCGCCACTCCAGCCCAGAGTGGGGGGGAACCGAACTCACTGAGCACCGCGACGCAGAGCAGTGAGAGCCACACGACCTGCGTCAGCAGCAGCATCGTCCTCTCGCTGGGTCCTGTGGGGACACGCACCCGTCACGTCCTGCTACCGCTGCTGGGCCGGAGCCAACCCCCCCGAGCGCCGGGTAGCAGGTCCCCCTGTGCTCAGGCTGCCCCGGCTCCCAGCCCTGCCCGGATGCCCCTTTCCCACAAGCTCCCCAGCCCCCACGGTGGCCCCTGGAGCAGCAGCTGCCCCTGGCTGGACTCATGGCCCCTGCCCAGCTGGGGCTGCGGGGAGCAGAGCCGTGCTGGGGGCAGACTGGTCCATGGAGCCCAGAGCCTCCTGGGCTGCAGAGCGGGGCTGGCGTCTGCCCACGTGGAGTCCTGAAGTGCCGGGAGCAGAGAGGGCCCCGGGCACCGGCACCTGCTGCTCTGTGTTAGCGCCTGGCAGGGCGACGGGGGCAGTTGGTCAATAAACCATCATGTGATGTTGGCGGGCGCCCCAGTCACTGAGGAGGAAGGTTGTGGGGGGGGATTCACCAGGGGGCTGAGGCTTGTTCAGCGCACCAGAGGCGTCTGGCTGTGCGGCAAGCGGGAGGGAGCAATTCTGGCTGGGCAGCGACATCCCAGGGGCAGAACCTTCATCCCACCTGGGGCGAGACTGGGCACAGAGACACCCCGGCCGGGAAAGCTGCAGAAAGTTGCCTAGATTGGGACCTAATGTGCCACACGCCGCCCAGACACACAGTGACCGAGATCAGGGCCCCGTCGGGCCGGGCGCCGCCCAGACACACAGCGACCGAGATCGGGGCCCCGTCGGGCCGGGCGCCGCCCAGACACACAGCGACCGAGATCAGGGCCCCATCGGGCCGGGCGCCGCCCAGACACACGGTGACCGAGATCGGGGCCCCGTCGGGCCGGGCGCCGCCCAGACACACAGTGACCGAGATCAGGGCCCCGTCAGGCTGGGCGCCGCCCAAACACACAGTCATTGGGCATGTAAAGAGTCTAACAAATGCTAATACTGTGTGTGCCTTGGTTTCCTCTGAGCTACACTGTTAATTAGGTGGTGGACAAGTTTGTTCCCTCTCTGCAGAGACCGGTAGGGTTGCCAGATGGTTTCCGCAAAAATACCGGACACACTTTACATTACATCACAATCTACATTACATCTTATTTAGAAAATACCGGACATTTCTATTTTCTCAATTTGTTTTCCGAACAGAAAACTCAAATACTAGACTGTCCTGTTCAAAACCGGACACCTGGCAACCCTAGAGACCGGCAGTTCCGGTGTGACTGAGGCCCTGCGGTCCAGGCCTTGGGCCCCAGGCCAACCAAGAGTCTGAGACAATAGCCAGTCCAACTGCCCGGACGTTTGGATCCTAGCAACTGAGGGCCCTGGGTGACCCACCCTCGGGCGGGAGCAGCCAGCTGTGACCCACTGGAGAACAAAGGGCTGGGGGGGGAGCCAGGTGGGAGCTGGTAACTGGGCTGCTGGATGCTGGAGACAAAGGAGGGGTCAGAGGTCTCAGCTCAGCAGGATGCACTGAGCTGGCGTTTCTGGTCGCTGTGCTCACCGGGGACTTTCTGCACGGTGTGCCCGGCATCTGTACCCGCGGGCTGGGAGTGCGGGCACAGGCGGGAGGCAGGGGTGCGTTGCTCCCTGTGGCTGCAAGTCCCCCCGGGTGTCCAACTCAGGGACTGGCTGAAGGTGGCGCCCGGCGTGACGCAGGCTACGTCTGAACTGCAGGCTTCCTTCGGAAGGAGCTTTTCAGGCAGAGATCTTCTGGGAAAACTCCTTCCGACAGAGAGCGTCCGCACGGCCGAAGCGCAACGAAAAAGCCATCTGCTTTCTCTAAAGAGAGCGGCCACACTGATTGGACGCTCTCTCGCATTTCAGTTGTGGTTACTGTGGACAGAGAGGCCACCAGGGCACCTGTGCTTTTTCCCGGAGGCCTCTTCTTTCGAAAGAACTCTCTCTTCCGTGTCCACACACGCCTTTTTCCAAAAAAGCTTTTTGGAAAAAGGCTTCCTCCTCGTAGAAAGAGAGTTACCGCCGTCGGAAAAACCCTCCGTTCTTTCGACTCTCTGTCTAAAGAATGCAATAGCAGTGTGGACGTAAGTGTCATTTTTCCAGAAAAAAAGGCCGTTTTTCTGGAAAAACTCTGCAGTGGAGACATACCCGCAGGGGGCTGAGGGCGCTGGGGTCCAAGCAGGCATTGAAGCCAAGTGGTTTACATCAGAGGGCGAGTGAGACCCTACCAGGCAGGCACTCTCAAGGTGTTTCCTAGGAGCGCTCCAACACCCTGGGAGCTCACGGAGCTGCAGAGCTCAGCCACAGCCCCCAGCCACTTCCCACGGCCTCCCCAAGCCAGAGAAACGTGAAGCCGCCAGCAAACCTGAGCAGACGTCTCCCACCTGTCCCCTCAGCAGATCAGGCAGAGCATCAGCTGGGCCAGCCCCGGGCTCCTGCTGCAGATCCCAGCTGTGCTCCCCTCCCTGGGTGCCTTTCAAGGGAGCTGCTCCCGGCCCCCCGCCAAGCTCCTCCTCCGGCCAGGCAGGTCCTGTGGGCAGGCAGGGCAGAGCTGCTAGAGCCCAGGGTAATTTCTTAACCCTTTCCTTGCCCAGAAAGGAGATGGTACACCCCTCAAGGCCCCCTCATGCTGCCCAGACACGCAGTGACCGAGATCAGGGCCCCGTCGGGCCAGGCACCGCCCAGACACACAGTGACCGAGATCAGGGCCCCGTTGGGCCGGGCGCCGCCCAGACACACAGTGACCGAGATCAGGGCCCCGTCAGGCCGGGCACTGCCCAGACACACAGTGACCGAGATCAGGGCCCTGCCGGGCCGGGCGCTGCCCAGACACACAGTGACCGAGATCAGGACCCGCTGGTCCGGGCGCCGCCCAGACACACAGTGACCGAGATCAGGGCCCCGTTGGGCCGGGCGCCGCCCAGACACACAGCGACCGAGATCAGGGCCCCGTCAGGCCGGGCACTGCCCAGACACACAGTGACCGAGATCAGGGCCCTGCCGGGCCGGGTGCTGCCCAGACACACAGTGACCGAGATCAGGACCCGCTGGTCCGGGCGCTGCCCAGACACACAGTGACTGAGATCAGGGCCCCATCGGGCCAGGTGCCGCCCAGACACACAGTGACCGAGATCAGGGCCCCATCAGGCCGGGCGCTGCCCAGACACACAGTGACTGAGATCAGGGCCCCGGGGCGCTGCCCAGACACACAGTGACCAAGATCAGGGCCCCAAAGTTTCAGATTTAGCGTACACACAGGTTTTGTATCAGAGTAGCTGTGGTGTTTGTCTTACCAGTACACTTACACCAGTACAGCAGCAGTGTGTGTGTCTAGATTAGCAAACAGGTAAGAACATAAGAATGGCTATTACTGGGTCAGACCAAAGGTCCATCTAGTCCCGTATCCTGTCTGCCGACAGTGGCCGATGCCAGATGCCCCAGAGAGAGGGAACACAAAAGGTAGTCATCATGTGTTCCCTCTCTTGTCACCCATTTCCAGACACACAGAGGCTAGGGACACCATTCCTACCCGTTTTGGCTAATAGCTATTGATGGACCCAACCTCCATGAACTTATCTAGCTCTTTTTGAACCCTATTAAATCCTGGCCTTCACAACATCCTCTGGCAAGGAGTTCCACAGGTTGTCTGTGCGCTGAGTGAAGCAAAACTTCCGTTTGTTTGTTTGTTTGCTTAAAACCTGCTACCTATTCATTTTATTTGGTGATCCCTAGTTCTTATGTTATGGGAACAAGTCAATTATTTTTCCTTATTCACTTTTTCCACACCAAACATGATTTGATAGACTGCTATCATATCCCCCCTTAGCCTCCTCTTTTCCAAGATGAAAAGTCCCAGTCTTTTAAAACTCTTTTCACATGGGACCTGTTCCCAGCCCCTCATCGGAGCCTTTTCCGATGCCAATATGTTGTACTTAAAAGAAGTACTCGGGATCTTTTTCAGGGGATAAGGCAACACGCCACATTTATTGAACACACATAGAATAATCAATACTTATCATATGCATATGACACATTACACTCATGCACTCACACACACACACAAGCACACTCCATCTTGTTGTTACCAAAAGTTGCTCCCCCTAACTGCACTGGCCAGGTGAGTTAGATGGGGGAGGGGTGGAGCCGGGCTTCTGCCGATCTGGATCGATGCTCCCATGTTGACAAGACGAAAACCCGGGGTCCCTCTGCAAGATGCCTCCTATTTATCCCTCTCATGCAGCCAATTAGCCATCACCTTGCCTTTCTTAATGCTGCTTCAAAGAGAGTTCTTTCAAGGGCAGGCACTTGCTACTTGACTCCCAAAGCGTCTGTATATCCAGTCTTCTTCATGAGTTCACTTTACAGGTATTGTCTTGGATCTGGCTCCCAGCCCCTCTCCACCCTTGCAGCTGCTGCTGGAGGTGCTCCCCTTTCAGTCTCCATTCACACCTCATTCATTTCAACAGGACAATCAAGGAAAGGGGAGAGCTCAAAAGACATTTTTTTCTTACAAGATCTAGATATCTTAATACAAAGTTATAGGAGAAATGTTCCAGAGATTCTATAAGAACACTTAAAGATATATCTAAAAGGACAAGATCTTAATACAAAGTATAATATCACAGGGATTTCTCCACAAATTTATCTTTTTTTTGAGATGAGGCGACCACATCTGTACACAGTATTCAAGATGTGGGCATACAATGGTTTTATACAGAGGCAATAAGGTATTTTCTGTCTTATTCTCTATCCCTTATTAAATGACTCCTCACATTCTGTTTGCTTTTTTTCACTGCTGCTGCACACTGAGTGGATGTTTTCAGAGAACTGTCCACGATGACTCCAAGATCTCTCTCTTGAGTAGTTGTAGCTAAATTAGTCCCCATCATATTTTATGTATAGTTGCGATTATTTTTTCCAATGTGCATCACTTTACACTTATCAACATTAAATTTCATTTGCCATTTTGTTGCTCACTCACTTAGCTTTGTGAGATCTCTTTGAAGCTCTTCACAGTCTGCCTTGGTCTTAACTATCTTGAGCAGTTTGGTATCATCCGCACATTTTGCCACCTCACTGTTTACCCCTTTCTCTAGATCAGTGGTCCCCAATGCAGTGCCCGCAGGCACCCTGGCTCCCGCCGGGCCATTTCTGTGCGCCCGCCGAGTGATCAGGGCCGGCCCCACCCCCGCCCCTGGGCACGCGGCACATGGATGGCCCTGCCCCCGGTCACGTGGTGCATGGGCTGTGCCGGCCCCAGGCGCGCAGCGTATGGGCATCCTTGCCCCTGGGCACGCGGCACAGGAGCGGCGCCGGCCCCGGGCATGCAGCGCATGGGCTGTTCCGGCCCCGGGCGCGCGGCGTACAGGCGTCCCCGCCCCTGGGCACGTGGCACAGGATTGGTGCTGGCCCCGGGAGTGCAGCGCATGGGTGGCGCTGGCACCGGGCACGCAGCGTATGGGTGGCCCCGCCCCCGGGCGCCTGGCAGCCCCAAAAGGTTGGGGACCACTGCTCTAGATCATCTATAAATAAGTTGAATAGGATGGGTCCCAGGACTGACCCTTGGGGTACCCCACTAGTTACCTCTCTCCATTCAGAAAACTCACCATTCATTCCTATCCTTTGTTTCCTGTACTTTGTATTTCTGACTTCAAATCCAGAAACAGTCCATGCACACAGATAGGACACACACACGCAGTGGGTTCCAAGCTTTCCAGTGGTAGCTTACGAGACCTATTCTGCATATAGGCAAATTCCATCCTACTCCTAATCATATAGGCCTGAGAAACACCATCTGGTTTCTGCCCCAACTGCTCTGTCTCACCCCCACCAGCTCGTGGAAAATCTCTGGTATTAAAAGTCAGGTGGGAAGATTCCCAGCGCTTCCATGAGTTTATTAGCTACAATCAAGTAGGGTTCCCCCCCATTCAATCAATTAATCCCTAGGGGATCGGGACTCCCATTGCTGGCCCAGGGGGCCCCCGGCGCTTGGGGCGAGCCAGACAGAACCGGGAGCAGGGCAGAGCCACAGAGCCACTGAGTTTTCCTTTTGTGTTCTCCAGGTTTCTAGGGAAAAAAGAAGAGATCAGCCCAAAGCAAGGGGCAGTCGCTTAAGACAAAGGCAGAGTCCTGCAGCTGGGCTCAGGTCTGTGTAGCAATACTGGGGGTGGCGGTTTGGGGTGAAGAGAACCTGGGAGCAGAGGGGTGCGCCCCCCACCCCCTCTGTAAATGGCGCCCCTGCGAATGCTGGCGGGAAGGGTCCGGCTCCCTGAGCGTCAGGGCACAAGGCCGCCCCTGGATGGTGAGGCGACGACTAGGAAGGTGTCTCATGTCCCGGAGATGGCTGGTTGTAGTATTCTGGGCACGGGGCTCTTGTGACCCCTCCCTCTTGTCCATTTTGGGCTTACTTTCCTGACTGTTGAATTGAGAGGAAGCACAGCCTAGTGGGCAGAGCACGCGGGGTGGTTCCTGCTCTGCCACTCACTGGCCTGTGAGATTGGTCAACTCCCTTTTCCCCTCCCCGTGCCTCAGTTTCCCTCCCCGTGCCTCAGTTTCCCAGACTGCAAACTCTTCAGGGCAGGGACTGTCTGTCGTGTGGTCTGTGTGCACGGTGCCCAGCACAGTAGGGCCTGTGGGGACCAATCTCACAGAGCCCAATCAAACCCTCAGAGCTTCACCCGCCCACCCCAATGCCTGGGGATGTGGTTATGTGTTAAGAGCAGGAGAAATGATTCACGGCGCTTCAGCTTTTCATGGGCTAGAAACTGGTTTATTGTCCCTGCTCAGTAGTTCCCAGGCAAAGCAAGCGCCAGGCCGCAGGGGTGCTGGGTGAGAGGAAAATTGCGCTTGAATTGAACCCCCCTTTGTGGGGGTTCACTGAGCACCACGGTGCAGAGAAGGGAGAGACACACGACCCGCGTCAGCAGCAGCATCGTCCTCTCGCTGGGTCCTGTGGGGGCACACCTGTCACAACAGCCTGCCACCCCCAGGAGGGGGCGCTGCTGGGCCGGAGTCAAACATCCCCAGACACTTGGGTAGCAGGTCCCCCTGTGCTCAGGCTGCCCTGGCTCCCAGCCCAGCCTGTCGCCTGGGGACAGCGTCCCAGCCCTGCCCAGTTCAACCTCCTCCTGCCCCCGAGCTCCCTGACTCCACCTGGCAGCCCCTTGAGCCGTGCTGGGGGGCAGAGCTGGTCAGTGCAAACCTGGATTCCTGTGGCGCAGGGAGCAGAGTGATCCTGTGGCACCGGCACCTGCTCATCTCTATTAGGACCTGGGGTGTGTTGGGGGTGCTGGCAGGCACCGAGGAGGAAGGTGGGGAGGGGCTCACCAGGGGTCTGCGGCTGCTTCAGACCAAGCCCGGCTCTTGCAGCAGGGCCCAGAGTCTGTAGCTACCCCAGAGCCGAAAGGCTGCGCGGTGAGTGGGTGGGAGTGATTCTGGCCGGGTAGCGCCGTCCCAGGGGCAAAACCAGGGCCCTGTCGGGCCAGGTGCTGCCCAGACAGACAGTGACCGAGATCAGGCCCCGTCAGGCTGGGCGCTGCCCAGACACGCAGTGACCAAGATCAGGCCCCGTCGGGCCGGGTGCTGCCCAGACACACAGTGACCGAGATCAGGCCCCATCAGGCCGGGCACCACCCAGACACACAGTGACTGAGATCAGGGCCCCGTCGGGCTGGGCGCTGCCCAGACACACAGTGACTGAGATCAGGGCCCCGTCGGGCCAGGTGGTGTTAAGACCTGAAGGCTGTAAGGCCATGTCCTCAGTGATGCTCTTTCGGCTGCCTGCTGCTTCTGTGCTTGGAGCTCCGATGTTACGAACAGCCGACCAGGCAGCCTGTGAATTCAGCAGCCCTCAGTGCTGCCTACAACGTAGAACCACAGGCACTGACTGGTGACACCGGCCCTCGGCCAGGTTTAGTGCCTGGAAGGCACAGTCCCAGTGACCCTGTTCTGTGGTTCCACCGTCACTCACACACAAGTGCCATGGTGCTGGGAGCGGCTCCAGGAGCAGCAGGAGGCTGTGCTGTCCCCCAGGGTTACAGTGAGGTGCCGACAGTAATAAATAGACTGAAACAAACGACTTACATGTGACATGATGTGTGTGAACATGCGTTTGTCCCCGCCCCCATTCCCGAGATCTTGGACAAAACCTCCCTCTTTGTTCTTTTGTCCAACCATCTCCTTGGGTGCGACATTGGGACGTATTCGCACCAGCGACGCCATCGTTACGTAAATACCCAGCGCCGAGCGCACTAGCGACAATTGAACCAAGCACGTGGGCTGCACGGGGACGTTGTGCGCGTTCGCCTCTGGTTTAACCTGCAAATTCTGCCCCGGTCCATTGCTCCGGGCTCTCTGTGCTACCCCGGCCGTTGCACGGACACCCCGAGACGGAGATCAGGGTCAGTGACGTAGCCTGTGCCCGCAGCCCCACCTTGTGGTCGGGCAAAGGTGTGACGGGCGCTCTCTGTCCTGGTGCCCCTGTGGGTAGCTGCTCCCACCCTGCAGCTGTCTGTCCCCTCCTGTGACTCGCCCTCTGGCTGGTAACAGGCCGGGTGTGACGAGTCCAACCAATGCTAGCGGAGCAGTTCAGCACCGGGCTTCGAGCATCACCCGCCAAAGCCCCAGAGCCGGACTCACTGGGATGGGGGGTCTCTCTAGTCCTGAGTTGCCAGTGTCAGGGGCAGGCCATGTGTCAGGGAGCCCCAGCCCGGCCTCTCTCCCATCTGCTGCATGGCCCCCAGGCAGGCAGCTGAGACCTGCCCCCGGAGGGCTCCGTGTCCCCCTCCCGCCTGCTCACTTCCCGCAGCCTCCCCAAGGCAGAGAAAAGTGAAGCCACCAGCAAACCCGAGCAGACGTCTCCCACCTGCCAAATGCCCAGAGTCCTGTCCCCTCAGCAGCTCAGGCAGAGCCTCAGTTGGGCCGGCCCTGGGCTCCTGCTGCAGAGCTGCCGATCCCGGCTGTGCTCCCCTCCACGGGCGCCTTTTAAGGGAGCTGCCCCCTGCCCCCTGCCAAGCTCCTCCTCCAGCCAGGCAGGGCAGAGCTGCCAGGCGGGGGGAGAGGGGAAGGGTGTGTGGAGGGGAGCCTACGCTATTTCCCAATTCAGTGGGGTGTTTTCCTACCTCCCTTGCTGCTTTTGCAGCCCTCAGCAACTCCCGATCCTGCTGTACAGAGATGGAAAGACAAGGGAGAACCCTTGGAATAAGGGACTGGTGGCAACCCTGTTATCAGCACCCTGGGAAACTGCTTAACCCTTCCCTTCCCTGGGGCAGTTTCTGCCCTTATCCCATGGCCCCATTGCACCAGGTGCAGCCCAGACACACAGGGACCGAGATCAGGGCCCCATTGTACCAGGTGCAGCCCAGACACACAGGGACCGAGATCAGGGCCCCATCAGGCCAGGTGCAGCCCAGACACACAGGCTGCGTCTACACTACGAGTTTTCTCGGCCAAAAATATGCTAATGAGGGACTCATTTGCATGAGTCGTGATCTCATTTGCATATTTTCTGCCGATCCATTTTTATGCTGGGGTTCATGCGCAAAACCAAGCAGTGTGGATGTTTTCTTTTTGCGCAAAAACCCCTTTTTCCATAAGATCCTTATGCCCCCAAAAAGGCGGTATACCGATCCATCCAGCAGAAGATCACCCTCGTTGTCGAGGAGGTACACATCCGCAGATAGGCTGCCATCTCCTTCCTAACTCCACCAAGGGAATAAGTAGGAATAAGAGATCTTGCGGAAAAGGGTTTATTTTCCGCAAGATCCCCGTCTAGACTGGCGCTTTTTTCCGGCAAAGCCCCGAGCCGGAAAAAAGCGGCAGCCATGTAAATGCAAATACCACGGGGGATATTTAAATCCCCCGCGGATTTGCAATTGCGACTGGTCTCATTAGCATCCCTTTTTCGAAAAAGGGTGCCAATGTAGACACAGCCTCTGTGCTTACTGTCCCATATTGACATAGATCTGTGTAACTTTGCACTGCTTTCCTTTGCTATTCTGTGCACAATAAAGTTAACAAGAGTTCATCTGAGGTGTTTTTACGGTCTCTTCTCGTATCTAAAAACCAAACCACATGACAATTGGCATCACGAACAGGATATGAGGGGACTCAGAGCACCTAGAGGGTAAAGGAATCATGCCATTGTTTAAATGGACATGGGAGTCAAAAGACCAGGATCAGAGGCTATTGCCAGGCTGGCCACCTGGCAACCCCTGGATTGCTTTTGCCCGACTCCTTGCTCAAAACCAGCCACCAATCGGCAGAGTTGTTGACTCGAGTCCCACGACTTGAATTCAAGTCCGACTTAAGCCGCCTAGGTGACTCGACTTGAGACTCAACTCGGGTTCATTGTTTGTGACTTGAGACTCGACTTGAGACTTGCTAATTTTGTTAAATAGACTTGGTGAAAAAAATTGTCCGAAAATGCCGACACTGATGGCGTGTACAAAAGTGACTTGACATTTTTTAAATTAAGACTTGAGACTCGACTTGGGTCTTGACTCGAAAGTGACTTTAGGGACTCGAGACTCGACTTGAGACTTGAACTGTAGTGACTTGGACTTGACAATGACGACTTGAAGACAACACTGCTAATCGGCTGGGATAGGGATGAAGTGAAGGCAATTTGGCGACAACCGGGGGAGCTGGCAGACATGCTGAAGGGAGTGAAAAAGGGGAAAAGGGTGTCATCCAACCTGAGACACTCCTGGCTCTTACTAAGTGCTCTGGAGTCGACGCAGTGCACCAAAGAAGGAGTATGGCAGAAAGGGATCTAGGGGTTATAGTGGACCACAAGCTAAATATGAGTCAACAGTGTGATGCTGTTGCAAAAAAAGCAAACATGATTCTGGGATGCATTAACAGGTGTGTTGTAAGCAAGACACGAGAAGTCATTCTTCTGCTCTACTCTGCTGGTTAGGCCTCAGCTGGAGTATTCTGTCCAGTTCTGGGCACCGCATTTCAAGAAAGATGTGGAGAAATTGGAGAGGGTCCAGAGAAGAGCAACAAGAATGATGAAAGGTCTAGAGAACATGACCTGTGAAGGAAGGCTGAAAGAATTGGGTTTGTTTAGTTTAGAAAAGAGAAGATTGAGGGGGGACATGATAGCAGTTTTCAGGTATCTAAAAGGGTGTCCTAAGGAGGAGGGAGAAAACTTGTTCATCTTGGCCTCTGAGGATAGCACAAGAAGCAATGGGCTTAAACTGCAGCAAGGGAGGTTTAGGTTGGACATTAGGAAAAAGTTCCTAACTGTCAGGGTGGTTAAACACTGGAATAAATTGCCCAGGGCGGTTGTGGAATCCCCATCTGTGGAGATATTTAAGAGTAGGTTAGATAAATGTCTATCAGGGATGGTCTAGACAGTACTGGGTCCTGCCATGAGGGCAGGGGACTGGACTTGATGACCTCTCGAGGTCCCTTCCAGTCCTAGTATTCTATGATTTTAAGTGCTTCACCACACTTCTAGGGAAATAATTTTTCCTAATATCCAACCTAGACCTCCCCCACTGCAACTTGAGACCGTTGCTCCTCGTTCTGCCATCTGCCCCCACTGAAAATAACCTCTCTCCAGCCTCTTTGGAACCTCCCTTCAGGTAGTTGAAGGCTGCTCTCAGATTCCCCCTCACGCTTCTCTTCTGCAGACTAAACAAGTCCAAATGCCTCAGCCTCTCCTCACAGGTCATGTGCTCTAGCCCCCTAATCATTTTGGTTGTCCTCCGCTGGATCTTCTCCAATTTGTCCACACCCTTTCTGTAATGGGGGGCCCAGAACTGGAAGCAACACTCCGGATGTGGCCTCCCTAGTGCCTAGTAGAGAGGAATAATCACTTCTCTAGATCTGCTGGCAGTGCTCCCACTAATGCACTCCAATATGCCATTAGCCTTCTTGGCTACAAGGGCGCCCTGTTGACTCATCTCCAGCTTCTCATCCACTGTCATCCCCAGGCCCTTTTCTGCCAAACTGCTGCTTAGTCAGTCAGTCCTCAGCTTGTAAATGCGTTTGGGATTCTTCTGTCCCAAGGGCAGGACTCTGCACTTGTTCTTGTTGAACCTCATCAAATTTTTTTGACCCAATCCTCCAATTTGTCTAGGTCACTGTGGACCCTATCCCTACCCTCCAGTGAATCTACCTCTCCCCTTAGCTTAGTGTCATCCGCGAAGTTGCTGAGGTGCAATCCATCCCCTCACCCAGGTCATTCATAAAGATGTTGAACAAAACCAGCCTCAGAACCCACCCTTGGGGCACTCTGCTTGATACCAACCACCAGCCAGACATGTCGTTGATCACTATCCATTGAGCCCACTGATCTAGCCAGCTTTCTACCCACCTTAAATTCATTTCTCCAGTCCATACTTGTTTAGCTTGCTGGCAAGAACTCTGCGAGAGACAGTATCAAAAGCTTTGCTAAATTCCGGGTATATCAT
Source organism: Rafetus swinhoei (assembly GCA_019425775.1). Lineage (NCBI taxonomy): Eukaryota > Metazoa > Chordata > Testudines > Trionychidae > Rafetus > Rafetus swinhoei. The sequence goes on from JAFJHL010000039.1 coordinate 8,610,902, forward strand.
GTCCAGCGCCTTCCCCATCTCCACAGAGCCAGTTACCTCCTCATAAAGGCAATCGGGTTGGTCAGGTGCTGCCCAGACACACAGCAACCGAGATCAAGACCCCAGAGTTTCTAGTCCACTCTATACGCACTTTTGTTCGGGTGGGGTTGGTCTTACCGGTAAGGTTACGCCAATACAACAGCCGTGTGCATGTGGTGACAACAGACTAACAGTGCCTGGTTATAGGATCAGACCTGTGTACCCTTCTCCTCCAGGAACACTTCTCGCCCGGTGGGAGCTGTAGAGGGAGGGCTGGAACAAATTCACTGTCCGTTTTGGTCAATTTCAGTCGCAGGATTTTTTTTAATTGCAAAATTCATGATTTCAGCTATTTAAATCTGAAATGTCATGGTGCTACGTTCCCTCTTCCCACAGTGCCTAGGGATGGAAGGTAACACCAAACACTGCAGGAGGCTCACCCATAATGCTTTGCTCTTCCTGTCCACGGGGGAGCTAACAATTTGGCCAAGGCATGTCGACAGAGGGTGGGAGTGAAAATTGGGTTTGGCGACTTTCTTTTTAGTGACTTTTGCATCTTGACAGCACTTTTGACACCAAAACTTTCCAGTGTTGACATAGCCTTGTAGGAAATGTTTCTACACAATTGTCTTTGGGTGGGTGCTTGTCTGTGCTTAGCATTGGGGAAAGGTATCCCGGTTGACAGCTCTGGGAACTGACGAAATGGTTTCTACACAAGGAGGTGTAACTCCCTCCCACATCCCGTTCAGCCCAGACCTGGGAGACAGGGAGTAATTCATCTCTTCTCTGCCTTGGGGATTTGGCCTGGTTAGCAAAATCAGAGAGAACAAGTAACATGTAATAGATGTTACCAGGGCAGCCCGTCCATATAGGCGAACTAGGCGGTCGCCTAGGGCGCCAAGCTAAATGGGGCACCAAATGGTGGCGCAATATCATTGAGGGGTTTGGAGGTGGGGGCGCTGATTGCATGGTTCGCCTAGGGCGCCAGTTGCTGGCAGCTAGTCTAGGGCCGCCCCTGGATGTTACTCAGAGTTGCTTAATGCAGCACCGATGATGCTCGGATACCGGGGCAGTGAACGGTGGCAATCGGGAGTTGCCATGTTCCACAAAGCAATCACAACACACTTCTCTCCCGCGAGAACAGCTCCCAGCTGGGTGTCCTGGCACTGGCTCTTTTTACCCCTGTTTAGCTGACACATGGCAAGTCACACATCAGCGCAACCCTGGTGTGGACAAGGCCGTGGCTGATCTAAAATGGCCAGCAGGTTGAGTGAGCACTGCGGTGGGGGCAGGGGCGGGAGGGGATGAAATAACAAAAGTAAAACCGACAGGGATGGAGGAAATCTTCAAGCTTGTAATGGGTGATAGGGGAGGAAGAAGATGGCAGCAAGGGCAGGGGACAGACACAGGAGGGGATGGGGCCGGGAGGGGACTGGCCCTTTTTAGGAGCACCTCTGCCAGTCAAGAATTGGTTCCTTCTCTTATTGAACTGCCCCTCCCAAGCAGAGCCGGTCTTAGGGGTGCCTGGGGCCGCCATTTTCAAGGGGCTGCCAACAGAGCCGGTCTTAGGGGCAGGCTGCAACCGCATTTAGGCCCGACCTCCCGAATCCTCCCCCCAGGTTTCCCTGGTTACTCCCCGACCCTTTTGTTTGTTTTGCTCGACAAATTTTTCTCTGGTATTTTTTTTAAACCATCTGGCTGCCCTACGGGCGAGCCGGGCTGTCGCCCGGGGCCGCCAATTGGTTAGGACCCGCCCTGCTCCCAAACACCTCTTTCCTTTCCAGGCTTAGAGGGAAATGCAAAGGCCCGTGGGGAGGTGATGGCCCAGAGCCGTGGCAGGCAAGGGCCTGGATGAGCTGGACTCGGCCAGTGGCAAAAAAGCAATATCTGATGCCATTGACATGGGTTTGGGGCCCTGGCTGACATCCCAGCCGTCCTGGAAAACCCCTCCCGGTGGCCTGTGCCACGTGCACAGCGGTATCTCATCGCCACATCCTGAGGGGAAGGCTGCCGTTCTGTGTTAGGGCTCCAGGGGAAATGGAGGGTACCACGCCCATGGGCGTCAGGGGCACCAAAACACAAGTTCACCCAGGGTGCCATTTTCCCTAAGGCTGACCTTGAAACTCTATCTTGCTCCTGCCCCGGCTGCTCCCATCCCACCCCCAGCTCACTAAGACTCCCTGGTACGACAAGTCAGGCAGAAGATTCCCGGCTCTTCCAGGATTTTATTTGTCACAGCCAACAGGTTGTCTTCAGTTAATTCCGATCAGTCAGTCAATCGCTGACAACAGTCGGTGGTGGGAAGTCACCAGGGGAAATTGTCTTCCGAGAGGAAAAGCTTCTGTGGAGCGTGCGACGGTGGGAAGAGGGTGTGACACAGACATGAAGGGCAACGTAGCCACGGCGGGAGGGAGTGTGGCTGAGTGGGGAGGGCAGCGGCGTGTTACTCACAGGCCCAGTGTGCTTAGGGTTAGGGCTGCTGGCCTGCTGGGTGAGCCCACATGTCACCTCGCTCAGTGCCTCAGTTTCCCCATGTGGATAACAGTTCTTTCTGAAGCACTCTCAGGTGTGCCGGCGAAAGGCACTCTGTGCGAGCTGGGTGTTATTTATGCCTGCGGCGGGTGGGGCCTGACAGATGTTGTTTTACTCTAATTTCCCAGCCCCTCCCCTGTCACGCCTACAGCCTCGAGTTAGGATTGTGCAGCTGGGAAGATTAGCTGCGCTGTGCTTCTCCTGTGCAGGGTGTGCAGCTCAATCGCTCCAGAGCCAAGTGCGGCGAGCAGCTGAGGGGGGCTGGGGGGCTCTGGGCAAAGGTCCCAGCTAGGGATATGTCGCCAGGTAAGAGGATCCGCAGGACATACCCAGAGGGGGCATGACCCCATCGGGGGAGGGCTGCACTGGGGTGAAAGTTCCTGCCACATGCGCCTGAGGGTGCCTGGCCACCACCAGGGCAGGTGTCTGGCCTGTGGTGTCAGCACAGCCAGGGACGGATTAACAAAGGGGCTTTCGGGGCTGTAGCCCAGGGGCTGGGCTCAGGGGGGCTGACAAAATGATCTCCCAGCCATGGAAAGTGCAGCTCTTTGTGCAGGGCCTCGTGGGCCTGGGGTCCTGGGCTCCAGCCCCTACAGTGCCTGCTTTCCGATCCTGTCTGGGGGGGTCAGATGGAGCAATTGCCCCTCCTCCCCCCACACTGAGCTGGGGCTGCAAGCCCAGGGAGCTGCATGCAGGCGATTCCCTCACCTGCAGGCTCCGCCCCTGCCCCCAGAATTGCAGCCAATGGGAGCTGCAGGGGCGGCACCCGCAGGTGAGTGGCAGGCAGCACGCTGAGCCACCGTCACCATCCCCTCCCTGTGGCCTGCATCACCAAAGGGAAGACACCCCAGATAAGCTGCCCCGCACCCAGTCCCCTGCCCCAGCCTGGAGCTGCCTCCCGCACCCTAACTCCCGCCCAGAACCCACACCCCAGCCTCCTGCCCTGAGACCCCACCCGCCATCCATCCCCCTTTGCTCGAGCCTGAAGCCCCCTCCCACCCCTGAAATGCATCCTCTCCAGCCCCATATCACTGCCCACCCCCCAAAAAGAGTCCTCACTCTCTCCCACACCCCTTTCAGGTCGGAGGGAAGCCAAGCTGCCTCACTACAGTGACATATAAGAGGGAACACTACAGTGACGTATAAGAGCGCCAATATCGGGACCCCAGTTCTATGGCGTAATTGTGAAAGTGCACTGGTGTTTTCAGAGCTGAAGGGTGTAAGCAGCGACTAAGAAAGGCCGGATTCACCGAGCTGCCAGAGCTAGCGAGCACACCCCTGTCTGCGCAGCATTCTCAGAGAAATATGCTACTTCTTTTGCCATGCTCGATATGAAAGGTGACTGGTGAGGGGACACATGGGGGGGTCACTGTCCATGACGTAACACCCTCCCACCCCCACCCCAGACCCCGCCTCTCCCCACCTTTGCTCTGCCTCCTACAAAGTCCATCTAAGCCAGGGTCCTGTCTTCCGACAGCAGCCAGTACCAGGTGCCCCAGAGGGAACGAGCAAAACAGGGAATCATCAAGCGATCCATCCCTCGTCATCGATTCCAGACCACCCTGGCTAATAGACATCAATGGACCGATTCTCCACGAACATATCCCGTTCCTTTTTGAACCTTGTTATAGACTTGGCTTTCGCAACACCCTCTGGCAAAGATCCACAGATTGACTGTGTGTTGTGTGAAGAAACACTTTCCTTTTCTTTGTGTTGTAACTGCTCCTTTTTAATTTCATTCTCGTTCTTGGGTTATGAGAAAGAGTAACTAAGTCTACTTCTTTAAAAACAACACATAGCCTAGTAGTATCTCAAGGACTAACAAAACATGTAGATGGTATCATGAACTTTTGTGGGTACAATTCAATTCTTCAGATGACCCTTGTTTATTTACTTCCTTTATTTACTTTATTTACTACTTCTTTATTTATTTTCTCCACACCAATCAAGAGTGTATAAACCGATGTCATATCTCCCTTTTAGTTGTCTCTTTTCCAAGCTGAAAAGTCCCAGTCTCAAAGAGCTGCACTCCTGACATTAGCCCCAGGAAAAGATGTAATTTACGGTAAGATTTGTTGATGACCAAATGGCTGTATCCAAATAAAGGAATGTCGTATTTGTTTCATGTCTGTGGACAACTCTACTGGAAAAAAATCTCAGAGGTGTCGGCGGGCTAGTCCACTCCAATTCATGTGATGAGATGAGTTTCTCCCCCTGAAAGCTCATGATTCCATATATTTTTGTTTGTCTCTAAGGTGTCACCGGACAACTCGTTGTTTCTACTGGAAAAGGCCGAATAGAACTGTTTATGAGTGCTTTGGATGAGAATAAAATAAAGTTTCAGGACTGCTGTGGGCAAAGTTAGGACAACGGCATGAATATTAAGGGAAGAAACAGTGGTGTCCAGGCAAGGATCCTTGCACTGAATAAAGAGCTTTCTTCATGTGTTGTGGTTGCCGTTCCCTCAATCAGGTTGTACCAGATGCAGCGTCAGTGTCTTTCCATTCACTCCCTCCGTTCTGATTCTGGCAAAGAGAAAGCAAGCAAGCAAGAAAGTTTCAATTGTGAAAGGAGTTCAATACATACAGCAATTGCAAAATTGGTGCAGGCTTGTAGCAGAGATGAGGTGAGAAGCTGAAATGAATACCAAATGGAGGAGCCTCCAGGGTCCTTTCTATACCCTTGCCCTTGTGGTGGGAATCCCATTGGTCTCGCTATGTGAAAGTACATCCCAAGGTGGAATTTGTCACATGAGCATGTCACCTGTCCAGGCAGGACTCAGTCCTTTTTAGGCAGCAGCCGTTGCTCCCATGCTGGTCTGAACATTCACAGAAAAGCTCCACCCGAGGTGCATTGTCAGTCAAGTGCTGCTATTCACTTGACTAACCCCAATAGGCTGGCCAAGCCTCTAGTTGCTCTCTCCCAGAAGCAAACATTTGCCCTACAGGTACAGAGCCAACACTCAGAACTTCAACTACAACAATGATACCGACGTCTGAGTGGCACAAACAGAAAGAGCGAAGCATCAGCCTTCGAGAGACATCTCTCTTGGCTCTCTTTGTCCAAGATTTGGTGCAAACATAGAACAGCGGTTGCAACAATGACCTGCAAAGGCCTATCACACTCCAATCACATCACACCTGGGATCTCATTTCTCATGGCTTGTAGCTTTCCCCAGGAGCATCCAAGCAGATAGGAGGCCAAAAAAGGATCAAGACCCGAGGGCCTTTATACATATGCAGCAGCGGCTTGGCCTTAGAGAACACAATAGTCTTTTGATGTAATCTCATAGTAATCTGAACATTCACAGAAAAGCTCCACCCGAGGTGCATTGTCAGTCAAGTGCTGCTATTCACTTGACTAACCCCAATAGGCTGGCCAAGGGGTTAAACATCAGGTAATTAACATAAGTACTTTATTCATTAAGCAGTTTATTCCACACTTTAAGAGACACATTGACAATGACATTCTCACACCCAAGATTGTCTAAATGTTAATATTCCCTTTGGCGCTCTGAATCAGCAGTTCCAGGGATACACAGGAACTAGCTGTTGACATGGTTAGTAGCTAGAAGATACGAGCAAACACAGCGGACGAGTTTTACCTGTAATTTCTAACAAGACAGGTTTGCATTTCCAGGTTTTAGCCTCCCTGGCCTGGAGTGGCTTTAATTACCATTTCTAGGCTTTTTTCACATGCCTCTGCAGGTTGACACTGGCCTGGGATTTCCGGCCCAGTGATATCTTGGCACAAGTTTTGTTGCAGCCATGATCTGCATGGCCACATGTTCCTTAGATAAGAACATTCCAGGGCTCAAGGTGCTGGCAGAAAGCCCTTTGGATTTGACCATCAGCTGTTGAAGACTCCACTGCCCTCGCTGATCAGGAAGCTGCAGGCAGAGTCAGAGCCGCTCGTCGGCCCCACCCTCCCCACATCACTCTTGGCAGCCCCCCCAGTGTCGTGACTCACCCCACGTAGGTTTGAACCTGGGACCCGAAGAGCTAGAGGCTCAATGCTCTGCCATATAGTTACAGACCCCACTGAGGAAAGGGACTGAAATGGAAGGGGGGTTACATGTATTGTATGTTTGGCCAGTAGGGGGTGCTGTGTCTAACACCCCCTGTGGAAGGAGCGCTGGGTCCCACCGGACACAGCTGGGGGGTGAGCGAGGGCTGTAGCCGGCCCAGATGTGGGGCAGGAGAACAAAGTAGGGACCCCCCCACACCTCACAAGAAATTCCCAGCTGGGTTTTCATCCCCAGTGTCACAAGCTCAAAATGTTTCATACAGCAAAATCTCCGGACAGGTTTTGAATCGGGGCCCCAAGCGAGTCTTGTCAGTAACATTGGCGGGGACGGTGTCATGCACCAGCCAGATGCAGGCTGTGCGGCGTCTGCCAGCTGAGCTCGTGGGACAACGCAGGGGCCCCCTGTGCCGCTCCCACCCACTAGATCCATCGCTGCCCCCTTCCTGTGCTCCCTGATTCAGGGACTTCCTCAGTCCCCAGAAGCTGCCTTGCTCTGTGCCCCCCAAGTCCCTTCATGGTAGGCAGAGTTGGAAGAACTGGGAGGGATGAGGGTGCAAACACATCTCTGCACCCCACAATCCTCGCCCCCCAATGTCTCGTGGACTTTAGGGAGGGGCACACTCTGTTTTGCAGCCCCTTGCCCTGTGGGTGCTGGCCTGGAGAAGGGACTGGCAGAAGGGGACAGACGAGTGCCAGCTGCCAAGGAACTGCCTGGAAAACAGCTGTAGGGGCTATGGGCTGGCCCTTCCCAGCCTGGACCCGGCTCCCCCCCTGCCACAAATCTGAATGACGCCCTTGGCTCCCCTTCACCCCCCTCCCCCCATGCCATTTCCCCCAGGCCAAGGGTGCTCTGTGCCCCCCATTGTCCCTTCCCACAGCTGGGGGTCTGGGTGCACCCTTCCCCCATTCCCACTTTTGGGCCAAAGATATTACATTCCCACCTGCTCCAGCTCTCCCCTGAGTGCGGTCCCTGCTGCACCCCCCTGTGGCTGCCTCGGGCCCCGACTCTGCCCCTCTGCTGCAGAGAGCTCCCCCACCCCACTCAGCCCCACTGACTTGTAGACAATGTCGGCCCAGGCCCACTTGTCTGTGGGGTAGCTCTGCCTGGCACTGCCCCACTGCAGGAGCCCAGCAAGATCCAGCACTGCCCTGCTGTGGGGGGGGTGGGGGGGAGTGATGATGAAGGGCAACAGGTTTTTCAGCAGGACCTTGTTTTGGGGGGGGCTGGGCCCCGCACTGGGGGCAGGTGAAGAAAGGGCTGGATGAATGTGGGTGTCCCCCACCTGCCCCTTCCCCACATGCAGCAGGATTAGGCCCAGGTCTACCTTTGGGGGTCCCTACACAGCTGCCTATGCTGCATTTTCCCAGGGAAAGGTCAGGACCTGCCATCAAGCAGCTAAGACAGGCAGCACCAGCTCTGTCAGCCCCATCTCCCGCCCTGCTCCCCTACATCTGGACCCATCTGACAAGCCCCACCCACACAGACCTCCCCACCCCACTGAGCCCCAGAAAGCGGCACCCGGACCCCCCACCCCATCAAGCCCCACCCCAGCACTAGACCCCCACCAAACCCCACCTCCCCGACCCTCCTCAGAGCTCACCCAGAATCCCATTGCCCCCACACCCTCCAAACAGCTCCTGTGCATCCAGATCTCCACTGAGTCGCTCACACCCAGATTGCCCCACATCTGCATCTCCCCACACTAACCCCTCCGCAGTGGGATCATGCTGGGCTGAGCCTGCCCAGCTGCACCTGGCACAGAGGGGCAGAGCCAGCCCTTACACTGTGTCAGGGCCAGATGCAGCCACACGGACAAGTTCCTGCGCTGGAGGAAGTGGGGCTTTCAGGGGTATGTCCCCATCTCAATGCAGCCGGCGGCCTGTGCACCCCACTGCTAGAAATGTGAAGATCTGGGGTTTTCTCAATGACCCTCGTGTCACAAACGTCCAGTGTGACATTGGACCCCCCATTTAAGGCTCAATCTCAAAGGGAGTTTTTCCACTGAATTTTTTTTTTTTTAAACCCAGCAGATAGGGAACTGAATTATCCCGTGCCTCAGTGTCTCCATCCAAAAAAAAGCGTGGGGGATACTAATAATATTTGCCTGCCTCACAGGAGTCTGTGTCAGTCCATTAGCTTTGGGGCGGTGCTCTGAGGCCATCAGATGGAAAGTGCTGAGAAGGGCAATTCTGCAAAGTGTTTTTACAATTCCAAAGCCGTTTTGCTTCATCCATGCAGCAGGCCCTGCCCCTGGATTGCAGGAGAATTTCAGCTGGGGATGCCTCCTCCCCCCACTGTGTGATGCTGGAGCCCTTTGCCAGAAGAGGCAGGTGGGGTAGTGAGAGCAGGGCCCACCCAGCCTCCCCCATCATCACTTTGCACAGGGCTAGACCAGAGGTTCTCAACATGTGGCCCGCCACAGCCGTCCACAGCAAACAGCAGGTATTCCCCTGTGGCTGGGTGACTCCACCATGGGCCACTAGGGGGCGCCTCGCACTTCCATGGAGCCAGGGGCCCATACAGGTTAAGGACCAGGCCAGGGGTCTCTTGCGCTGACCAGGCCGATGCTCATGGGCCGGGCTTTCCTGGGCGTTCACACCCTTCCGGAGCTCCAGGCCCAGCGGATTGGACTCTGCGCCCCCAACCACTGGGGCCAGGACCGGCCTCCTCCCAGCGGGGTTCGGATCCCAGTTGATCGCATCCCCCTGGGGCCCGGGTTCGGAAGCAGGAATAACTGGGCTGAACCGGGCTGTGCCAGACGCTGGAGATTGTGGGGGACCCTGGCCTATGCTGCAGTGCGGCCACCAGCTGCCGGCCCACCAGGCTTTGCTGCCATGTAGGGGGCCCATCCAGCCCTGGGCACCACTGGTATGGGCTGGCTGTTCCCCCCGCTTTACCCCTCTTCCCATTCTCCAGTCCTGTGGGAAGGGGGGCCTGCAAACCCAACTCCCCCTCCGTTCCTTCCGGACCCCACTGCGTGTAACCCTTGCGGAGTCAGTGTCTCCTTGGTTTGTCTTGATTTCCTCCCACTGCGTTGAGAAGCAGCTCAGCCTAGTGGGCAGCGCTCTGGACTGCAGCCCTGGGATGTGTCCCTCGCTCTGCACTCACTGGCCTCTGTGTTTGGGCAAAACCCTTTCTCCTCCCTGTGCCTCAGTTTCCCCTCCCGTGCATCATCTGGTTAGACTGTGAGCTCATCAGGGCAGGGACTTTCTGTCTCATGTTCTGTGTATACAGCGCCTAGCGCAGTAGGGCCTGTTAGTGTCCTTCTGACAGACCATAATCACCCCTCAGAGCTCGCCCCACCCAGCCCAAGGCCTGGGGGGGGAGGTTACACGTTAACAGCAGATGAAATGATTCACGGCGCTTCAGCTTTTTATGGGCTAGAAGCTGGTTTATTGTCTCTGCTCAGTAGCCCCCAGGCAAAGCAAGCGCCAGGCTGCAGGGGTGCTGGGTGAGAGGAAAATTGCGCTTGAATTAACCCCCCTTTGTGGGTCTCTGCAACCCCGGCCCTCCACTCAGGGGCCTTCCCGGGCAGGGGCCCTGTGAAGATCCAAACACCTTGCCCCTCCCTCCGTGAGAGAGGCTCATGGGGGGCTGCCCGGTGATGGGGGCTGGGCTGAGCTTGGAGAGCCAGACCCGGCGGCGGGCAGGACAGAGCTGAGGGTCAGGGCTTGGGGACACGTGGTTTAAACACATGGGGGGGGGGATTTAAACAGGGACCCATTTCTGGGCGTTCCAGGAGAAATTGTAGCTGCGGATTTACCTAGCGAGGGGGCGGAATCTCCATCCCTAGAGGTGTTTAAGTCTCGGCTTGACCAAGCCCTGGCTGGGTTGATTGAGTTGGGATCGGTCCTGCCTAGGGCAGCGGGCTGGACTTGATGACTCCTGAGGTCTCTTCCAGCTCTATGAGTCTATGATTTAAGGGCAGGCTGGGGGCCCAGGACGGTTTCACGCTGGGATTGGTCACTGCCCAGGGGTGTAAAACGGGCAAGGAAACGACATTTCCAGAGCTGCCCAGGAATTGGCAGGGCCGACGCCACGGAGCTCGGCTGGGGATTGGTCCCCCACGCCCACTGGAGGCTGTAAGGCCCTGGGCCAGACTGGGTGTGGAGCTGGGCTGAGCTGAGAGTCGGAAGTTGGGGCCCGGCCTGGTGCCAGCCGCAGGAAACAGGCACCACTGGAAATCTGAGCCCTGCAGGAGGACAGCAGAGCCCAGGGGAGATGGGAGCGTGGCCCCAACTCTGAGCTCCCTGTTCTGCAGGCCCCAGGGGGTAGTAGGTGTGCGAGAAGCGCAAGGCGGGACCGAGGTGCTGCAAGAGAAGGCAGGGTCAGCAGGGTCTCAGGCTTTGAACCCAGGCCCTGTAGAGGGCGTCCCCAGGGCAGCTGGTGGGGGTCACGTTGCGGTGCCCCTTCAGGACGTACTTCTTTGTGAGGTAGCCCCGGGAGATGGCGCATCGGATCAGGCATCTGGCGGCGTTCAGGGCGGCGGCGTTGGGGGCTCTGCCTGCAGGACAAAGGAGCCCCAGTGAGTCTCGCCCTGGTTCTGTCTGTGCCCAGGGGACGCGATGATGACCACAATAAATAACCTTCTCCGGCTCATGCGCTCGATTGGCCACATTGATATCGCTCCCCGGCTCCAGGCAGAATCTAGGGGTCCCAATGGGCATATTACCCGCATGCTCTCAGGGCGCTGTTGCCAGCCAGCTTCCTCTGCAGCAGTGACCCCGTGGCCAGTGACCATCCCTAGGTCACCCAGCGCTGGTCCCTGAGACAGAATCTCCTGCCCAGGCATCAGGCCAGCCAGGGGAGCAGCTATGGGCGGGAGCCTGCAGAGGGGATACCCAGCCCCCCTACGGGCCTCGCTGGGGAAGGGAGGAAGCCACGTACTGGAAAAGCTGCCCAGGAAGCTGAGTCCCAGCGACTTAGGTTTATAGACGCGGGCGTGGGACCCCCTCGTGCTCCAGCCGCGGGGTAGACTCTGCCATCTTCACCGATCAGGAAGCTGCAGGCAGAGCGCAGTGTGAGACCCACACACAATTCAGCCTCCTCCCCCATCCGTCTCAGCAGCTCCCCCAGGGTCATCCTTCACCCGCCCGGGTTTGAACCTGGGGAGCCAGCGGCTCAATGCTCTGCCGTACAGCTACAGACCCACTGAGGAAAGGGACAGGAATGGGGGGTAACCTGTATTGCCCTGTTTGGCCACTAGGGGGTGCTGTAAGTAATACCACTTGTGGAAGCAGCCCTGGGCCCCACTGGACACAGTTGGGGGGGGCGGGGTTGAGTGAGGGCTGTAGCCATCCCAGATGGGCAGCAGGAGAACAGAACAGGAACCCCCCCACCACAGGGAAATTCCCAGCTGGGTTTCCATCCCCAGCGTCACAAGCTCAAAATTGTTCACGGAGCAAACTCCGCAACCAGGGCTTGGTTTGGGGGGGTCTGGCCGGACCCAGCGAAACGTCTCGGTAAGGCCAGCAGGGGGCGGTGTCACGTACCAGCCGGGTGCAGGCCATGTGCCCTCTGTTGGCCGAGCTCGTGCCCTCCCCTCCACCAGCTCCATCACTTCCCCCTCCCACGCCCCTGCCTCAGGGATGCCCTTAGCCCCTCCCCTGGCTTCTCTCTGACAAGGGCTCTGTGCCCCCCACTCTCCTCCATGGTACAGGGTGGGCAGAGCTGGGGGTGCCAACACTTCCCTGCACCCCCATGTGTTCCTTTGCTCCCCTCTACCCCCCCCAGTGTCTCATGGGGAGAGAGCAGGATGTGGGGGAAGGGCTGGAGCAGCCACCGTAGAGCTGGAGGCTGGGCCGGCCGCTGGGAGACAGGCCCACAGCCCAGCCGGCCCCGTCCTGCACCCCCCAGCTCCTGGCCTAGGAGCACATGGGGCAGCCTCTGGGGTGGGTTGGGGGATGGGACAGGGCACCGGTGCTTGGGCAGGGCACAAGGAGACCCACAGATGCCAGCTGCCAAGGCACTGCCTGAGAAGTAGGAGCCCTGGGCTGGCGCTGCCCAGCCTGGACCCGGCTCCTGCCCTCCCCCCATCTCGGTACATCCCTGGGCCCCCTTGTCTTTCAGCCCCCTCCCCCTGCAGGAAGGGGCTCTGTGTATCCCCCACTTCACCTTCCCCCAGCCCAGGGGCGCTCTGCGCCCTCCCACTGCCTCTCCCCTATAGCTGGCGGTTTGGGTGCCCCCCTCCCCCATTCCCTCTTTTTGGCCCAAAGTATTAAATTCTCACCTGCTCCAGCTCGCCCCCAAGGGAGGTTTTGCAGCCCCCCCCGTGGGCCCATCTGTGGCTCTTAGCCAGGCTGGGCCGGGATGGTCCCTACCTCTGCTGGGCAGAACCCACTCTGGCAGTTCTTATGTTCTTGGGCCGGGGGCAGTGACCCCGACTCTGCCCCTCTGCTGTGGGGAGGCTCCACCCCACTCCACCCTGCCCCGCTCACTTGTAGCTGATGTTGGTCTGGTCCCACGTGCCCATGTGGTAGTTCTGCATTCCTCTGACCTCCTGGCTGCAGGTGGCCTGTGAGGTGCAGCGATTCCCCGTCCGTGTGGTGGATGATGACGTAGGGCACCGGGGTTTTCAGCGGGACCTTGCTCTTTGGGGGATGGGCCCCCCACTGTTCCCGTGAGATGATGCCGGGGCAGCCAGCGTCGAATGGGGGTGGGGGGCAGAAAGGGCTGGATTAATGGGGGTGCCTCCTACCTGCCCCAGCCCACGCAGCAGGCTCAGGCCGAGGGCTGGTGCTCTGAGTGGGGCTGGAGCTGCCGCAATGGGGGGGGCCTGCCGGCCAGCATTGGTTCATCGGTTTGGGAGCCGCCTCCTGCCCATGGCCCCTACGGGTGGAGTGCGGGAAGCAGCCAGGCTAGAGCAGCCCCAGCCCATAGTAGTGGGTCAGTCCAGCCCAGCTGGGCTGCAGCAGCCCCCTCCCCCCGCCCGCTCCCATTTAGCAGTTAACTAATTCAACGGGATTTTACAACCCTACTCCCAGCCCAGGGCCTGACACAGCCACTCACTGCAAGGAACAGAAAGGAAATTCCCCTGTGGCTGGGTGATTCCATCATGGGCCACTCGGGGAAGCTCGACACCTGCCTTTTGAGCATCTGGCCCCGGCGGCTGTGGGAGACGGGACGCCGGGGGTAGATGGGCCCTGCTCAGATCCAGGGGGCAATTTCTAGGCTGCAGGGACATTCCCAGCACGAACCCTGCTAATGAGGCTTTGGTGGGAGATGAGGACCAGCTACTGTTGCTACTGTTCCCCCTAACTCTCTGCCCCCCACTCCTCCTCCTCCCTGTGCCCCCTTCTCCCTGCCCCCAACCCCAGCTCGCTGCCCTGCTGGCTTCTGGCACTTTCTGGCTCTTGGTTGCCCCTCGGATGGAGCTGGGCTGGCAGGGGACACGGCCTGGGCGCAGGTGGGTCATTGGGGATCGGTTCCCTATGGGCAGGGCCAGGGGCTTCGTCCGTTAGGCCAGTGAAAACTAGGCTCTGGGAATGGGCAGCAGGGGAAGGGGACAACCCAGCCCTGCCTCGCAGAGGGGCATCTCCGGCTCTTCAGGGACATTCGGAGCCCCGGATGCAAGACCATAGGGTGGGTTAGACGGGCGCCGCTGTCGTTAATTTCCCCCTCCTGCGCTTTTGCCCCTACGTTCTCACCTGCACCACGTGCGTCGTTGCTGCCTCTAAATTAAAAGCAGGATCCGAACTCACTGAGCACCACGGTGCAGAGCAGAGAGAGCCACACGACCCGTTGTGAGCAGCAGCGTCGTCCTCTCGCTGGGTCCTGTGGAGACACACACCCGTCACTGCGGCCTGCCACTGCCTGGGGGTCGCTGCTGTGTTGGAGCCAAAAACTCCCAGAGCCTTTGGGTAGCAATTCCCCTTGAGCTCAGCCTGCCCCAGGCTCCCACCCCAGATGTCACCAAGAGCAGAGTCCCAGCCCTGCCCAATTCAGCCTCCAACCTTCTTCCCACCCAGAGCTCCCTGAGCCCACGTGGCAGCTTCTTGAGCCGTGCAGGGAGCAGAGCTGGTCAGTGCAAACCTGGATCCCTGCAGCTGGGTGCAGAGTGATCCTGGGGCACCAGCACCGGCTGCTCTGTGTTAGCGCTTGGGACGGTGTTGGGGGTGGGGCCCGGTAGCTGGTCAAGAAACTGTCCTGCCGATGCTGGCGAGTGCTCCAGCCACCGAAGAGCTAAGTGGGGATGAGTTCATCAGGGCTAGGTCTACATTGCATCCCGCTTGCGCAAAAGCCGATGCAAATGAAGTGTGGATTAGCATATTGCCACACTTCATTTGCATAAGTAATTAGGGGCCGTTTTTGCGCAAGAAGCTTTTGTGCTAAAAGGAGCAATATACACAGCTCCTTTTAGTCGCCTGTGTCAGGCATAGGTCACGTGCCTCCAGTCCTGGCCAGGGAGTGCCAGCCAAGCCTCTCCCCTCGTCTGCTGCGTGGCCCCCAGGCAGCCAGCTGAGATCTGCCCCCAGAGGGCTCTGCATCCGCCTCTCACCTGCTCGCTTCCTGCAGCCTCCCCAAGGCAGAGAAAAGCGAAGGTGCGATCAAACCCGAGCAGACGTCTCCCACCTGCTAAATGCCCGGAGTCCTGTCCCCTCAGCAGCTCAGGCAGAGCCTCGGCTGGGCCGGTTCCAGGTTCCTGCTGCAGAGCTGCTGATCCCAGATGTGCTCCCCTCCGCGGGCGTCTTTCAAGGGAGCTGCTCCTTCTCCGGCTGGGCAGGCCCAATTCAGTGGAGTGTTTTTTTATCACCCCCACCGCCTCTTCTGATACCATCATCCTCGTCATGGAGAAGCGGGACTCATCCTCATTCACCAGGCATCTTCCTTGCTGCTTTTGCAGCCCTCAGCAACTCCCGATCCTGCTGTACAGAGATGGAAAGACAAGGGAGAACCCTGGGAATAAGGGACTGATGGCAACCCTGTTATCAGCACCCTGGGAAACTGCTTAACCCTTCCCTTCCCTGGGGCAGTTTGTGTCCTTATCCCAGGGCCCCATTGCACCAGGCACAGCCCAGACACACAGGGACCGAGATCAGGGCCCCATTGCACCAGTCACAGCTCAGACACACAGGGACCGAGATCAGGGCCCCATTGGGCCGGGTGCAGCCCAGACACACAGGGACCGAGATCAGGGCCCCATTGCGCCAGTCACAGCTCAGACACACAGGGACCGAGATCAGGGCCCCATTGCGCCAGGCACAGCCCAGACACACAGGGACCGAGATCAGGGCCCCATTGCGCCAGTCACAGCTCAGACACACAGGGACCGAGATCAGGGCCCCATTGGGCCAGTCACAGCTCAGACACACAGGGACTGAGATCAGGGCCCCATTGGGCCAGTCACAGCCCAGACACACAGGGACCGAGATCAGGGCCCCATTGCGCCAGTCACAGCCCAGACACACAGGGACCGAGATCAGGGCCCCATTGCACCAGTCACAGCCCAGACACACAGGGACCGAGATCAGGGCCCCATTGGGCCAGGTGCAGCCCAGACACACAGGGACCGAGATCAGGGCCCCATTGCACCAGGCACAGCTCAGACACAGAGGGACCGAGATCAGGGCCCCCTTGGGCCAGTCACAGCCCAGACACACAGGGACCAAGATCAGGGCCCCATTGCGCCAGTCACAGCCCAGACACACAGGGACCGAGATCAGGGCCCCATTGGGCCAGTCACAGCCCAGACACACAGGGCCCGAGATCAGGGCCCCATTGGGCCAGTCACAGCCCAGACACACAGGGCCCGAGATCAGGGCCCCATTGGGCCAGTCACAGCCCAGACACACAGGGACCGAGATCAGGGCCCCATTGGGCTGGGTGCAGCCCAGACACACAGGGACCGAGATCTGGGTTATGGAATCATAGAATCCTAAGGTTGGACAAAACCTCGGTTGGTCATTGAATCCAGCCTCCTGCCCGAAGCCGGACCCACCCGAATGAAATCATCCCGTCAGGGCTTTGTCAAACCAGGACTTTGGAACCCCTAGGGATGGAGATTTCACCCTCTCCCCAGGGAACCCAGCCCAGCGCTTCACCACACTCCGAGGGAAAGAGTTTTTCCTAATATCCAACCTAGATCTCTCCCACTGCAACTTGAGACCATTGCTCCCCGTTCTGCCATCTGCCACCCCTGAGAACAGCCTCTCTCCAGCCTCTTTGGAACCTCCCTTCAGGTAGTTGCAGGCTGCTCTCAAATCCCCCCTCACTCTTCTCTTCTGCAGACTAAATTAGCCCAAGTCCCTCAGTCTATCCTCATAAGTCGTGCTCCAGCCCCCTAATCATTTTGGTTGCCCTTCGCTGGACCCTCTCCAGATTTGGACGCCCAGATTTAAATGTAATACTCTAGGGCTGAGTCTAGACTGGCATGATTTTGCGCAAAAGCGGCCGCTTTTGCACAAAATCTTGCCGCCTGTCTACACTGGCCACTTGTATTTATAAGAAGAACACTGACTTTGTAATGTACAAAATCAGTGGTTCTTGCGCAACTACTCGACGCTCCCGCCAGGGATAAGCCTCTTGCGCAAGTATTCTTGCGCAAGAGGGCCAGTGTAGACAGCCACATTTATTTTCTTGCGCAAGAAAGCCCGATGGCTAAAATGGCCATCAGAGCTTTCTTTAAGAGAGCTGCCTACACTGGGCACGGATGCTTTTGCACAAAAGCAAATCTTTTGCGCAAAGGCACATGCCAGTATAGACGCCTTTCATGAAATACTTTAACGGAAAAACTTTTCCGTTAAAAGTATTTGCGCAAAATCTTGCCAATCTAGACGCAGCCTCCATGTGGCCTCACCAGTGTTGAACAGAGGGTAATAATCACTTCCCTAGATCTGCTGGCAATGCTCTAACTAATGCACTCCAGTATGCCATTAGCCTTCTTGGCTACCAGGGCACACTGTTGACTCATATCCAGCTTCTCATCCTCTGTCATCCCCAGGACCTTTTCTGCTGAACTGCTATTTAGCCAGTCGGTCCTCAGCCTGTAACAATGCTTGGGATTCTTCCGTCCCAAGGGCAAGACTCTACACTTGTCCTTGCTGAACCTCATCAAATTTCTTTTGGCCCAATCCTCCAATTTGTCTAGGTCACTCTGGACCCTATCCCTGCTCTCCAGTGAATCTATCTCTCCCGCTAGGTTTCCTGTTGATCTCAAGGCAGTGGGGAGGATGTGGGCGAGCACAATATGGAACCCAGAACCACCCGCGGCACAGTTTTGGACCCAGCGTGCACCGGGAGCATAACCCACAATTCAAAGCGGCGCCGGCTCTCTGGGATAGCTACCCACAATGCATCTCTCTCAAAGTCGATGGCAGTCTCCCTGCTGGGGACATGCTTCTTCAAACTATGTTGAATTCTTCCCCCAGAATTTGGGGACATGGAACCTTCGATTTTGCAGAAAGGGTGGCAAACCGTCCCCCAGGCTGTGCTGCAGCACAGAGTTGGGCGCCCACCCAGAAGCAGAGCCCGAATTTGCCCGTCAACCATCAGTAGGGAGATGTCAGCCAGCGGGATGGGGGTGTGTGGACAAGGGGAGGGCTATTACAATTGTTTCCATGCACACCTGCCCCACAAGCCAGGACTCTACTTTCTTGTGCGCTCCCTCCCAACCCCCCAATGAAAACACCCTCACCAGCCCTCTGAAATGCTGGGTTCAATGGGTTTATTTACTGGGACACAACCCACACCAGCCGCTCTGAGCCCCAGGGAAGCCTGCGACAGCCCTGAGTTTCATGGGACTGCCTCGCTCTGCCAGAGCCGTGGGATGAGGCAGGGAAGCAACCCCAATACACATTCATGTCAGCACCCCTCATTGTCAGATAGGTTCCTCAAAGCCTCCCGGATGTGGATGGCCGCCCTAGGGGCTCCTCTGACAGGCCCAGTGTCTGGCTGTGTGGGCGGCAAAGCCACTGTGCCTCAGTGCTCCACCCACCGCCAGACACTTCACACTCACTCTTACACAATCTATGTGAACAACGGCACGCAGCCAGCACCATGGGCATCTGATTGCGGTGGGGATTACCTGGGGATTACAGTGGATGAGAAGCTGGATACGAGCCGACAGTGTGTTCTTGCAGCCAGGACAACTAATTGTATGTTGGGCTGGGTTAGCAGGAGCATTGCCTGTCGATCTAGGGAAATGATTAGTCCCCTCTATTCGCGCTGGTGAGGCCACATCTGGAGTGTTGTGTACAGTTCTTCCCCCACCCCCAACCTGTACGGAAAGGATGTGGAAACACTGGAGAAAGGCCAGCGGAGGGCAACCAAAATGATGAGAGGGCTGGAGCACATGACTTATGAGGAGAGGCTGAGGGATTTGGGCTTGTTTAGTCTACAGAAGAGGTGGGGGGGATTTGAGAGCAGCCTTCAACTCCCTGAAGGGGGGCTCCAAAGGGGCTGGGAAGAGGCTGTTCTCAGGGGTGGCAGCTGACAGAACAAGAAGCAATGGTCTCAAGTTGCCATGGGGGAGTGTGACAGACCGGGCCGGGTCTGGGCACCGCTGAGGGCATCCACTAAGGGTGAATTGCTCAAAACCAGGGCTCCTTACAGCCCCAGACTGGTGACCTTTCCCAAATAGGCTACAAACCGATCACACTGAGAGCTCCAGCTGCCAGTCCGGCCAGCAGGAAGCCTCACGAGCAAAACCCCCCAGACACCCCAGCTCTCCCTGTGCCACAATCAGCCCCAGGCCTTACTCACAGGTGAGGGGTTATAGAACCCGATCTCACCTACCCCGAACGGATTCTCCCAGTCCCAAAGAAACAGCCACAGATTGCTGGTCAATTTACACTTTGGATCTTTCCCACAAGATCACGCTGGACCAATCCTGTAGAATCTAATATCGAAAGGTTTATTAATAAAGGAAAGAAAAGGTGGAGAGTGAGGTTGTTAAGGAGAATACATCACATGCACCAATCACCCAGTTCTGGATGCAGGCTCTCAGCAGAGATGTTACAACTTGCTATCTTAAAAGTCTCTGGTGTGCATCCTGTGTCAGGACGGGTCAGCAATCCTTCCCAGCGCGCTGTCCCTAGCAAGACTGCATCTGGGATTAGGAGCAGAATTGAAGACCAGATGGAGACCACCTCGTGGCACTTTATATCCATCTCTGGTACCTTCCAAGCTGGAGCGGGTCACATGGCCAAGTGACCTATCCCTGCGTCCCATGCCAGCAGCTATTAGCTACTGACTGGTTTGCAGGTTTCCAGACGCATTCCTCGGGTGTGTATGGGCCACCTTGCGAGCCATTGTCCTTGGGGCCCTGCTAATTAGCATTGTTGTTGACTGAACAATTGTTCTTTACATCAGGCAATCCAGGCCCACTGCTCTGTCTCAGGCAGAGAACATTCACAGTACAAGCCCAGAGCCCATATTCACAACTCCACATACAGACAGCACACAAGTACATGAGTAGCATAGATAGAACCAGTAGAACGTAAGCTTTCATTTGACACCTCACATGGACCCCTTTGTTCAGACTTTGGGGCAAACATCCCCCTCCAAGTGCAGCAGTGGTCTGGCTGCTCCCCTTAAAATCCAATAACATGACAGGGAGGTCTAGCTTGAATATTAGGAAAAACTATTTCCCTAGGAGGAGGATGAAGCCCTGCATGGGTTATGTAGGGAGGGGGTGGAATCTCCATCCCTAGAGGTTTTTAAGTCCTGGCTTGACAAAGCCCTGGCTGGGCTAATTTAATTGGGTTTGGTCCTGCTTTGGGCAGGGGGCTGGACTCGATGACCTCTTGAGGTCTCTTCCAACCCTAGGATTCTATGATCCTCCATAAGGTCCAGCCTGCCATAGAGACACCTCCATCTCACATTCAGTCTGCCAAAGACACATTCAACACCCACGAGGCATCGGCTTAGCCCGTTGTTAAACCGCGCCGTACTGCTGTTCCGGTGCCCCGTGTAATGCTTCATGAGCCAGGGTTGTGAGGGGTAAGCTGGGTCACCACAGATCACTATGGCCATTTCCACATCCCACACTGTAATTTTGTGGTCTGGAAAGAAAGTCCCTGCCTGTGGCTTTCTGTTGTCAAAGTCAGACTCAGGACTCATAGAATACTAGGACTGGAAGGGACCTCGAGATGTCGTCGAGTCCAGTCCCCTGCCCCCATGGCAGGACCATATACTGTCTAGACCATCCCTGATAGACAGTTATCTAACCTACTCTTAAATATCTCCAGAGATGGAGATTCTACAACCTCCCCTGGGCAATTTATTCCAGTGTTTAACTACCCTGACAGTTAGGAACTTTTTCCTAATGTCCAACCTAAACCTCCCTTGCTGCAGTTTAAGCCCATTGCTTCTTGTTCTATCCTCAGAGGCCAAGATGAACAAGTTTTCTCCCTCCTCCTTATGACACCCTTTTAGATACCTGAAAACGGCTATCATGTCCCCCCCCTCAATCTTCTCTTTTCTAAACTAAACAAACCCAATTCCTTCAGCCTTCCTTCACAGGTCATGCTCTCTAGACCTTTCATCATTCTTGTTGCTCTTCTCTGGACCCTCTCCAATTTCTCCACATCTTTCTTGAAATGCGGTGCCCAGAACTGGACACAATACTCTAACTGAGACTCACAAATTTGTCAGACCGCTCTGTTTATTAGCAAAGCCGCTCTGCTAATACACCAAGAAAATGTGAGTCCCATAGAAGGCTCAAACCCCTTGATTTATACAGACAAAAGAAAGTGAAATTAACAAGCTTACAAAAGGGGCAAGAGTCACATGATTCCCATGAGACTAGTCAGGTATCTTCATTTCCATATCAAGCCTCAGTAATCTCCTGCCCATATCTCCCTGGTTATCTCAATTACTTTCTGTCTAACACCTAATGTTCCTTTTCCTGTTATCCCAGACACACCTGGCTCCACTCTGATCCATCCTGCATACCTACAAACAACATTAACGTAATCTTCTCTTTCCTGTTCAGGGACAAACAGTATTCCTTGAACTTATTCTATTATTACAGTATAATTCATCTTTCTCTTACAATATAATTCTTTCTACTTTCACACTGTCCTGGCCACTGTTCCTGAAGATGGGCGCAGCCCTTTCTGGACCACCCTGTGTGTATGTCTGTGAAACGCCCGTGGTGACCCACAAATGCCTGAAGTACCATGGGGAAGTGCTCCTTCTGACTGATGTGTCTGTGGCATGGTGGGGTGGCACTCCAATGGGAATGTGTGCACCATCGATTGTCCCGCCCAGTTTGGAAAACCCGTGTCTGCAAAGCCAGCCACTGTCATCCACGTTCCCCAGCGTCACAGCCCAACGCAGCAAAATGGGATTTATTGCCCCGCACACTTGCATAAATGCTGCCCCGCCCCCCACCAATACGCAGCTGATCGGTGGCAATCGGGGGGCACCAGCTCCCAAAAGCAATGGCCACACGCTTCTCCTTGGAGCGTCCTGGCGCCGCAGTTCAGGGGCCAGCTCAGCGCACTGCTCCCCGGTCGAGTTATGCACGGCACAGTCCAGCCCCTTCATCCGAACCCTGCATGGCAATGCGATCCCACCGCTCGGTGCTGGTTCCTCCAGCCCCAGAGTGACGCTCTGCTCTGCACCGCTGCCCCGGGACAGCCCAATGCAACACCCCGTCACTGTGGTTGGTGTCACTTTCACACGGTCGTCCGCGTCTGGATTTTCGCCCTCTGACAGCGAGTTCAAAACCAGTTCGGTGGCAATGTACAACGTCCTGAGCACATGGATCCCTGAACTGCCACGAGGCTCTTACCCCACTGAGTGCTGGGCAGCCTCTTGCCCCTCCCGCCCATGGGGTCTGAGGGGTGCAGGTGTCCTCTCATACCCCCTATGCATCGCCCCTGCTGACACGTAATATTTCATGACTTTCTAAGCCTGCAGGAACATACTTTTGCTGTCTGGTCTCCCCCCTAGAAAATAAAAGATACCCTGAGGAAGCCTCCTGGAGCTGAGTCTAGGAAGCAAAAAGCTCAACAGATCTCTAGTTGGCAGCAAAGGGCAAATCTGGTAGGAGGTGCCTGGAACAGGAACAGGAACAGGAGCGCCAAGCCGGGGCTCTAGGCAGCAGCTATCGTCCCAGTGCAGACAAGACAAGGAGTAAAGAGCAATCCTGTTACCGAGGTCTTAGCAGATTCACCTGACGATAAGGGAGGTGAGGAGAGTGACGGTGACTCATCCAGTTTTTCTGGCAGTGTAAAGGAGAGCGAGGATACAGACGAGTGGGCTCACACAGGCAGGGGAGCAATGGCGAAGAAAAACCCGGTTTCCATGAAAGGAGAGAACAGATAAAGGAGGCCCAGCCGCGCATTGTGGAACGGCAGGGAGAACACACGGCACTCCGGTCTCAAAGGGCTGCACTCCCAGCATTAGCCCCAGGAAAAAGACGTCATTTATGGTGAGATTTGTTGATGACCAAATGGCTGTATCCAAATAAAGGAATGTTGTATTTGTTTCATATCTGTGGACAACTCTACTGGAAAAAAATCTCAGAGGGGTCACTGGGTTAGTCTGTAACTTTAAAAACAACGGGCAGTCCTGTGGCACCTTAGAGACTAAGAAAAATATATAGACTCATGAGCTTTCATGGGTAAAACCCACTTCATCAGATGAATTCCTCTCCTATTCATGTGATGAGGTGAGTTTCACCCAAAAAACCTCATGATTCTATTCTAAGGTGTCATTGGGCTACTAGTTGTTTCTACTGGAAAAGACCGAATAGAACTGTTTATGAATGCTTCAAATGAGAATAAAATAAAGTTGCAGAACTGCTGTGGGCAAAGTTAGGACAATGGCATGAATATTAAGGGAAGAAACAGTGGTGTCCAGGCACAGATCCTTGCACTGAATAAAGAGCTTTCTTCGTGCGTTGTGGTTGCCATTCCCTTAACCTGGTTGTGTCAGATGCAACGTCAGCATCTTTCGATTCACTCCCTTCCCAGTGTGGCAAATGATATATGCATCAACTATCAGGTGGAAGATCCTCCTGGACAATGCGAGAAAGAAAGAAAGAAAGAAAGTTAAAATTGTGAAAGGAGTTCAATACCAATTGCAAAGTTGGTGCAGGCTTGTAGCAGAGATGAGGTGAGAAGCTGAAATGAATACCAAACGGAGGAGCCTCCAGGGCCCTTTCTATACCCTTGCCCATGTAGAGGGAATCCCATTGGTCTCGCTGTGAGAAAGTACATCCCAAGATGGGGTCTGTCCCATGAGGAAGTCACCTGTCCAGGCAGGACTCGGTCCTTTTTAGGCAACAGCCGTTGCTCCCATGCTGGTCTGAACATTCACAGAAAAGCGCATCACATGTGGTTTGGGACCACCCGAGGTGCATTGTCAGTCAAGTGCTGCTATTCACTTGACTAACTCTCTTCTCACAATAGGCTGGCCAAGCCTCTGGTTCTCTCTCCCAGAAGCAAACATTTGCCCTACAGGTACAGAGCCAACACTCAGAACTTCAACTACAACAATGGCATGCGAACAGAAAGAACAAAGCATCAGCCTTCAATAAACATCTCACTTGGCTCCCTTTATCTAAGATTTGGGGCCAACATAGAACAGTGGTTGCAACAATAACCCACAAAGGCCTATCACACTCCAATCACATCACACCTGGGGTCTCATGTCTCATGGCTTGCAGCTTTTCCCAGGAGCATCCAAGCAGATAGGAGGCCAAAAAAAGCATCAAGACCCGAGGACCTTTATACATTTGCAGCAGCCCTTGGCCTTAGAGAACACAATAGTCTTTTGATGTAATCTCATGGTAATCAAACATCAGGTAATTAACATAAGTACTTTATTCATTAAGCAGTTTATTCCACACTTTAAGGCTATGTCTACACTGCTTTTTTTTTCAGCAGAAGATATGCAAATCGTGCTCTCATTTGCAGATCTTCTATGGATCCTTTTTGCAGAAGAGGTTTTGCCCCTAAAAAGCCCCATATAGACGGGGCCATTTGTTGGAAAAATTCCCTTTTTCACAAGATCCTGTAAACCTCCTTTTTTGAGGAATAAGGGCTCTTGCGAAAAGGGGTTTGTTTCCCGACAAATGGCCCCGTCTACATGGAGCTTTTTGGTGGCAAAAACCTCTTCCGCAAAAAGGATCAGCAGAAGATATGCAAATGAGAGCGTGATTTGCATATCTTCTGCCAGAAAAAAAACCGACAGTGTCGCCATAGCCTAGGAGACATGTTGACATTCATTCTCTCACCCAAGATTAGTCTAAATGTTACTATTCCCTTTGGATCGACGAATCAGCAGTTCCAGGGATACACAGGAAATAGCTGTTGACATGGTTAGTAGCTTGAAGATACGAGCAAACACAGCAAACGAGATTTACCTGTAATTTCTTACAAGATAGGTTTGCATTTCCAGGTTTTAGCCTCCCTGGCTTGGAATGGCTTTAATTACCATTTCTAGGCTTTTCTCATATGCCTCTGCAGGTTGACTCTGGCCTGGTATTTCTGGCCCAGTGTCCTTTGGCAAAAGTTTTGATGGAGCCGCAATCTGCATGGCCACATGTTCATTAGATAACATCCCACTAGTGCTGCAGGAAAGCTTTGGGCTTGACTCTTAAAGACTCTGCCATCCTCACCAAGCAGGAAGAGCAAGACCCACACACTGGCCCCACCCCATCACTCCTGGCAGCTCCCCCAGGGTCATGACTCACCCTGCCTAGGTTTGAACCTAGGACTCTCAGAGCTAGACGCTCAGCGCTCTGCCAAACAGCTACAGACTCACAGAGGAAAGGGACTGGAATGGAGGGTAACCTGTATTGCAGTGCTTGGCCAGTAGGGGGCGATGTTTGCGACACCCCCCCCCCCCTCCCCTGTGGAAGCAACCCTGACCCCACCGGACACAGCTGGAGGGGAGTAAGGGCTGTAGCCCACCCAGATGTGGGGCAGGAGAACAGAGCAGGGAAATTCCCAGCTGGGTTTCTCTCCCCAGCATCATGGGAAGCAGAGTTGAAAGAACTGGGAGGGATGAGGGTGCAAACACATCTCTGCACCCCACAATCCTCGCCCCCAGTGTCTCATGAACTTTAGGGAGGGGCACACCCTGTTTTTCAGCCCCTCCCCCTCCGTGGGTCCTGGCCTGGAGGAGAGGCAGGACACAGGGAGGCAGATGGGTGCCAGCTGCCAAGGAACTGCCTGGAAAACAGCTGTAGGGGCTACTGGGCTGGACCTTCCCAGCCTGGACCCGGCTCCCCTCCCACAAATCTCAGTAACTCTCTTGGCTCCCCTTCACCCCCCCTCCTCTGGATGGGTTAGTTATGGGCCATGCAGGTTCCGGGGCAGACTCTGTATAACCCCCCCTTAACTTTCCCCAAGGCCAGGGGCTCTCTGGGCCCCCCACTGCCCTTCCCCCCCAGCTGGGGATCTGAGTGCACCCCTGCCCCCCTTCCCTCTTTTGAACCAAAAACATTAAATTCCCAAGGGCTCCAGCTGTCCCCTGAGTGCGGTCTCTGCTGCCCCCTTGTGGCTGCCTGGGGCCCCAACTCTGCCCCTCTGCTGCAGGGAACTCCCCACCCCACTCAACCCCACTCACTTGTAGCTGATGTCGGCCCAGCCCCTCTTGTCCACGGGGTAGCTCTGCCTGGCTCTGAACCGCTGCCAGAGCGCAGTGAGCTGCAGCGCTGCCCTGCCGTGCGGGGCGTTGGACTAAGGGAGGAGATGATAGAGGCCTATAAAATCATGACTGGTGTGGAAAAAGTGAATAACGAAAAGTTATTGATTTATTCCCATAATATAAGAACTAGGGGTCACCCAATGAAATGGACAGGTAGCAGGTTTAAAGCAAACAAAAGGAAGTTTTTCTGCACGCAACGCACAGTCAATCTGTGGAACTCCTTGCCGGATGATGTTGTGAAGACCAAGACTTTAACAGGGTTTTTAAAAGAGCTAGATAAGTTCGTGGAGGTGGGGTCCATCAATGGCTATTAGCCAGGATGAGTAGGGATGGTGTCCCTAGCCTCTGTGTGTCTGGAAATGGATGACAGGAGAGGGCTCGTGATGATTCCCTGTTGTGTTCTCTCCTGCTGAGGCCCTGGCATTGGCCACTGTGGGCAGACAGGATATTAAACTGGATGGGCCTTTGGTCTGACCCCGTCTGGCCGCTCTTATGTTCTTATGGTGATGATGAAGGGCACCAGGATTTTGAGCTGGTCCTTGTTTTGGGGACCCAGGCCCCCCACCGGGAGCGGGTGATGATGGCGGGGAAGCCTGCACTGAGTGGGGAAGGGGAGAAGGGGCTGGATGAATGTGTCTGTCCCCCACTAGCTCCTTCCCCCCATGCAGCAGGATCAGGCCCAAGATGGTCCTTGGGTACACAAAGGCTCCGTGGCTCCCAAGGGCACCCCTACATTTGGGGTTCCCTACGCAGCTGCCTATGCTGCATGTGCCTGGGGCTGCCGCCAGGACCTGCCATCAAGCAGGTAAGATAAGCCGCCCCATCCCCCGCCCCGCTTGCCAGCACTGCTCCCCGCCTTGCCGGGGCGGTCGGCACGGCACCTCCAGAACAGAGGGCAGTCACATTTAGTGCACAGGGAGCCAGGGCTGGGAACGTGGGGGGTTCAGGAGTCAGGGGTGGGGGGGAGGAGTGCGGGGGCCAAAGGCGACATTTTGGGAGGGTGGGGGGCTGCAGCTGCACATACCAGGCAGCTGCTCTTCTACCCCTGCCTCCCCGGGAGAGAGAGGAAAGTTCACAGCCGGCAGCGTCCTCCTCTGCCCCGCCCTGGGCAGCCAGAGCCCAAGGACAGCACAAGCTGGGCACATTCCCCGGGCTCCCTGAGCGTCAGGGGAAGAGGGAGAAGAACCGTTATGCGTGGCTGCAGCCCCCTCTCCTCCCCGGAAAGGGCACCAGGGTAGGGGGGGCATGGGGTCTGTAAGGCAGGGGAAGGCAACTGCTCCCCACAGAAGTTTGGCAGAAACCCCTGCTGGATGGGAGTGTTATGGGCCATGCCGGCTGGGGACTCCAGGCGTCGGAGTCAGAAGTCCTCCAGCTGGACATTGTGTCAAAATAGCGGCTTGCGGTGTAGACGCGCTCTCTGTAATTTCGGAGTCACGTCACTTATTCCGAAAGAAGGCTGCTGTGTAGACGTACCGTGTGTGTGCCGCAGGGAGGGCCGGCTCATGGCAGCAGCAGGCACCCTGTGCTGGCCTGTCCTCAGGGCCAGGGCCAGCTCAGTGGGACCGAGCGGGGCAATAAATGCCCCTTGACCTGGGCCAGAGCCCATCACAGCGTCCCCACAGGTGAGCAGTGGCCTGGGCCGGGGCAGTTGGGGCGGCCAGCGTGGAGTCCAGTGCCGCAGACACCTGGCCCACGGCTCCTGGCGCACACGCTGCCGGCGGAACTCCCTGCCACTGGCTGCCATTGCGCCACGAGCCGGGTCCGGCAACAGGTGAAAGGTTTCCATGGAAACCGAGAGCAGCTCCCGCCCCAGGGCCTGCCACAGCCACCACCTGCCACGAGCAGAAAGGAAATTCCCCTGTGGCTGGGTGATGCCACCATGGGCCACTAGGGGGCGCCCGACATTCCATGCAGCCACGGGCCAATACAGCATAGGGTGGGGTCGCCAACCTTTTGAAGCACAAGGTCGTTTTTTGAATTTAGGGGCAATCCAGGATCTACCTCCGACCCAAACACTCTGGCCCCGCCTCCTTCGTGCCCCTTCTCCGAGGCCCCGCCCCTGCTCACCCCCATCCTCCCTCCCTTTCACCAGGCAGGGGCTGAGGGTTGGGGCACAGGCTCTGGTCTTGGGCTAAGGGATTTGGAGTGTGAGAGGGGCTCTGAGCTGAACCTGGGGCAGGGGCGTGGGGTGCAGGAAGGGGTTCAGGGTACA
The DNA here is from genome assembly GCA_019425775.1 of Rafetus swinhoei. NCBI lineage: Eukaryota > Metazoa > Chordata > Testudines > Trionychidae > Rafetus > Rafetus swinhoei. The sequence continues at coordinate 8,639,296 of JAFJHL010000039.1, forward strand.
GGCTCTGTAAGGGAGTCCAGGGGCTTAGGGCTGGGGCAGGGGCTCGGGGTGCAGGAGGGGGTTCAGGGTACAGGCTCTGTAAGGGAGTCCTGGGGCTCAGGGCTGGGGCAGGGGTTTGGGGTGCAGGAGGGGGTTCAGGGTACAGGCTCTGTAAGGGAGTCCAGGGGTTCAGGGCTGGGGCAGGGGTTTGGGGTGCAGGAGGGGGTTCAGGGTACAGGCTCTGTAAGGGAGTCCAGGGTTCAGGGCTGGGGCAGGGGTTTGGGGTGCAGGAGGGGTTCAGGGTACAGGCTCTGTAAGGGAGTTCAGGGTTCAGGGCTGGGGCAGGGTTTTGGGGGTGCAGGAGGGGTTCAGGGTACAGGCTCTGTAAGGGAGTCCAGGGGTTCAGGGCTGGGGCAGGGTTTTGGGGTGCAGGAGGGGGTTAAGGGTACAGGCTCTGTAAGGGAGTCCAGGGGCTCAGGGCTGGGGCAGGGTTTTGGGGTGCAGGAGGGGGTTCAGGGTACAGGCTCTGTAAGGGAGTCCAGGGGCTCAGGGCTGGGGCAGGGACTTGGGGTGCAGGAGGGGGTTCAGGGTACAGGCTCTGTAAGGGAGTCCAGGGGTTCAGGGCTGGGGCAGGGTTTTGGGGTGCAGGAGGGGGTTCAGGGTACAGGATCTGTAAGGGAGTCCAGGGGTTCAGGGCTGGGGCAGAGTTTTGGGGTACAGGAGGGGGTTAAGGGTACAGGCTCTGTAAGGGAGTCCAGGGGCTCAGGGCTGGGGCAGGGACTTGGGGTGCAGGAGGGGTTCAGGTACAGGCTCTGTAAGGGAGTCCAGGGTTCAGGGCTGGGGCAGGGTTTGGGGTGCAGGAGGGGTTCAGGTACAGGCTCTGTAAGGGAGTCCAGGGGCTCAGGGCTGGGGCAGGGACTTGGGGTGCAGGAGGGGGTTCATGACTGGGACAGAGATTTGGGATTCTGCCTCCGGCTGGGCTCTGCTTACTACAGGTGGCCCCTGGGGGGTGGGCAGTGGGGCTAAGGCAGGCTCCCCCCTGCCCTGGCCCTGCACCACTCTCAAAAGCAGCCAGCAAACACCCTCTATCCCAAGCCCTGTGCCCCTCACCCCTGGAGTGACAGAATACAGAGTGGGAAGGGGGCACCCTGACATCAGCACCCCCCCCCCTTCCCTGCCCTGTACTGCAAGCAGGAGGCTCCTGGGAGGCAGCTCCAAAGCAAAGGGCAGGAGATGCGCAGCAGTCGGGGCAGCTGAAGTGCTGGCACTGGATAGCCTCTTGGCCAAACCAGTCAGGTCCACCTGTCCGAGGCTCCAAGCTCTACCAGTGGATCTCGATCGACTGGTTGGTGAGCACTGCCATAGGGACCAGGCCAGGGGGTCTCTTGCGCTGACCAGGCCGGCTGGGCTTTCCTGCGCGTTCACACTCCTCTGACCACAGCTCCGGCCCCCAGCTGGTCAGACTCTGCTCCCAAGCGATGGGGCCTGGACTAGCCTCCTCCCAGCGGGGGGGCCTGGCTCCCAGCTGGTTGTGTTCCCCTGGGGCCAAGGCTCGGAGGCAGGAATAACTGGGCTGAACCGGGCTGTGCCGGGGCCAGATGCTGGGGACTATGGGGGGGCCCTGGCCTAAACTAGCATGGCCACCAGCTACCGGCTCACCAGGCTTTGCACCCATATGTGGGGCCTATCCAGCCCTAGGCATGGGGCACTGGGCTCCCAGCCTCATGCAGCAAATCTTGTAACAAACAGCTGCCCTGTCAGTGCGGCCAAACCGCCCCACAGCCCCCCTCACGCTGGGCAGCCCCACGCACCATAGGGCTGGGACATGGCCACTGGTAGGGCTGTTCTCTCCGCTTTGCCCCCTCCCACCGTTCTCCAGCCCTCAGGGTTGGGGGGGCAGCTTCAGTCATTGGGGGCAAACCCCAGCTCCCCTTCCTTTCCTGCTCTGCCTGTTTGTAACCCATGTGGGGTCAGTGCCCCCTCAGTTTGTCTTCGTTTCCTCCATTTGGACTGAGAGGCAGCACTGCCTAGTGGGCAGAGCTCTGGACTGCAGCCCTGGGGTGTGTTCCCTGCTCTGCCACTCACTGGCCTGTGAGTTTGGCCAACTCCCTTTTCCCCTCGCCCCGTTCTGTGCCTCAGTTTCCCCTCTCACCCTTCATCTAGTTAGACTGTGAGCTCTTCAGGGCAGGGCCTGTTTGTCACATGGTCTGTGTGTACAGTGCCTAGTGCAGTTGGGCTTGTTAGTGCCAATCTGACAGACCATAATCACCCCCCCGAGCTCGCCCCGCCCTGCCCAATGGCTGAGGACGTGGTTATGTGTTAACAGCAGATGAAATGATTCACGGCGCTTCAGTTTTTCATGGGCTAGAATCTGGTTTATTGTCCCTGCTCAGTAGCTCCCAGGCAAAGCAAGCGCCAGGCCACAGGGGTGCTGGGTGAGAGGCAAATTGCGCTTGAATTAACCCCCCTTTGTGGGACTCTGCAACCCCTGCCCTCCACTCAGGGGCCTTCCCGGGCAGGGGCCCTGTGACGATCCAAACATGTTGCCCCTCCCTTCGTGAGAGTGGCTCACAGGGGGCTGCCAGGCGATGGGGGCTGGGGTGAGCTTAGACAGAGAGACCCAGTGGTGGGTCGGGCAGAGCTAAGGGTCAGGCCCCAAAGACACATGGTTCCTGTATGGAGCTGGGCTGAGCTGAGAGGCGGGAGGCAGGGGCCCAGCCTGGCGCCGGGTGGAGGGAACAGGCTGGGGAGGGAGGTGGCTCCCAGGCACCGCTGGAAATCTGAGCCCGGGGGAGGGCAGCAGAGCCCAGGGGAGACGGGAGCGTGGCCCCAACTCTCAGCTCCCTGCTCTCCAGGCCCCAGGGGGCAGCAGGTGGGCAAGAAGCACGAGGCTGCCCCCTGCAGGGGGATCAAGGTGCTGCAGGGGCTGGCAGAAGCAGCAGGCGGGGTCGGCGATGGGCTCTTGGGACTCAGGCTTTGAACCTGGGCCACTTGGTGATGACCCCGTAGAGGGCATTCCCTGGGCAGCTGGTGGGGTTCACGTTGCGGTGCCCCTTCAGGGTGTAGCTGCGGCTCAGGAAGCCCCGGGAGACGGCGCATTGGATCAGGCTCTGGGCGGCTTTCAGGGCAACGGCGTTGGGGGCTCTGCCTGCAGGAAAAAGCAGCCCCCAGTGACTCTCGGCCTGGCCCCCTCTGCGCCCAGGGGACATCACTTGACCACAATAAACCCCCTCCCCAGCATCAATTGGCCCCATCATTGTCACTCCCCCCATTGTGTTCGGTAATGACCCCCCACAGCTGCCGCCCCCCCGCCAATCTAGTTCCCTTCCCATGGCTGGGGCACTGTCCCACAGCTCCCATTTGGCTGGGAACAGGGACAGCGCAGGGCAGGGGCTCCAATGCTCCAATGGGTTCCCTAGGGAGGGGGTGGAATCTCCATCCCTGGAGGTGTTTAAGTCTCGGCTTGACCAAGCCCTGGCTGGGTTGATTTAGTTGGGATTGGTCCTGCCTTGGGCAGGGGGCTGGACTTGATGCCTCCTGAGGTCTCTTCCAGCTCTATGGTTCTATGATTCTATGAATGCTATAGCCCCCCACCCTTTAGTCACACCCTCGGCCCCCCCACCCCATGCCCCCCACACTCCGCCCCACACGTAAATGTGTACAGGTACTGTTGTAGCCCAACTCTCCCCCCCCCCCCGAAGAAGGGGTCATAAGACTACAGTGTCTGTAAGAAATTTAAGTTACTGGCACCCTTGGGAGGGACCCACGTACCGGAAAAGTTGCCCATGAAGCTGACTCCTAGTGATATAGGGTTGAAGCGGCGGCCGTGGGATCCCCTCGTGGTCCAGCCACGGCCCTCGTAGACTCTGCCGTCCTCACCGACCAGGAAACTGCAGGTAGAGCGCAGCGTGAGACCCATATACCAGCCACACGCCCCTCCCTACATCACTTACCGTGCCCCAGTTTGAACCTGGGACCCACAGAGCCAGACGCTCAATGGTCTGCCATGTAGCTACAGGCCCAGTGGACTGGTATGGGGCCGGGGTAACCTGTATTGTCCTGTTGGCCAGTAGGGGGCGCTGTGTGTAACACACTGAATATAAGAAGCCCTGGGCCCGGCTGGACACAGCTGGGGGGCGAGCGAGGGCTGTAGCCGTCCCAGACGTGGGGCAGGAGAACAGAGCAAGGACCCCTCACCCCAGGGAAATTTTCCATTCCCAGCGTCACAAGCTCAAAATGGTTCACGGAGCAAACTCTGCAGCCAGGTTTTGGTTTGGGGCGCCCGGCCGGCCCCAGCGAAACGCGTCGGGAACGCTGGTGGGGGGTGGTGTCACGTGCCAGCCGGGTGCAGGCTGCGTGGTGTCTGTCAGCCGAGCTCTGGGACAACCCAGGGCCCCCCTGTGCCCTCCCCTCCCACCCGCTCCATCACTGGCCCCTCCCATGCCCCTGCCTCAGGGACTCCCTCAGCCCCTCCCCTGGCTTCTCTCTGACAAGGGCTCTGTGCCCCCCACTCCCCTCCATGGAACAGGGTGGGCAGAGCTGGAGGTGCCAACACTTCTCTGCACCCCCATGTGTTCCTTTGCTCCCCTCTACCCCCCCCAGTGTTTCAAGGGGAGAGAGCAGGATTTGGGGGGGCTGGAGCAGCCACCGCAGAGCTGGAGGCTGGGCCGGGTGCTGGGACACAGGCCCACAGCCCAGACGGTCCCGTCCTGCAGCCCCCCTGGATCCTGGCCTAGGAGCACATGAGGCAGCCGCTGGGGCCGGGGGATGGGACAGGGCACTGGCGCTTGGGCAGGGCACGGGGGGGCACACTGGGGCCAGCTGCCAAGGCACTGCCTGAGAAACAGCCGTAGGAGCCACTGGGCTGGCGCTGCCTGGACCCGGCTCCTGCCCTCTCCCTCCTGCCCCCCATCTTGGTACATCCCTGGGCCCCCTCATCTCTCAGTCTCCTTCCCCTTCACAGGGGGCTTCCACCCCCTGAAGGAAGGGGCTCGGTATATCCCCCACTTCACCTTTCCCCAGACCAGGGGCGCTCTGTGCCCCCCCACTGCCCTTCCCCCACAGATGGCGGTCCAGGTGCACCCTTCCCCCAAAATACTAAATTCTCATCCGATCCGGCTGTCCCCCAAGTGCGATCTCTACTGGCCCCCTGTGGCCCCGACTCTGCCTCCTGCTGTAGGGAGTCCCCCCCCTTCTCCCCTCCCTGCTGCGTACCCAGCCCCACTCACTTGTAGCCGATGTCGGACCAGCGGTTCTTGTCCATGTGGTAGTTCTGGATTCCTTTGACCTCCCGGCTGCAGGCGGCCTGCGAGGTGCAGCGGTTCCCGGCCGTGTGGTGGATGATGAGGAAGGGCACCGGGGTTTTCAGCGAGACCCTGCTCTTTGGGGGCCGGGCCCCCCACTGGCGGCGTGTGACGATGGTGGGGCATCCTGCGCCGAGCGGGGGAGGGCAGAAAGGGCTGGGTTAATGCGGGTATCCCCCCCACCTCGCCCAGCCCACGCAGCAGGCTCGCTCCTGACCCTGGGAGAGGCCAGGCCGGGCCGGGCGGGTTGGCAGCCCGAGGCCCAGGGCCAGCACGCGGCGTGGAGCTGGGGCGGGCAGGCCAGCAAAGGCCAGGCATGGTGACAGGGCTGGAGAGGCCTGGCCTGGCCTGCTTGCCGTGTGGCTGCCGCTGACAGCAAAGGGGCCGATGAGGTGCCAGGCTGGGCTGGAGGGAGGCCAAGCAAGGGGTGGGCTGGGGCTGGCTCGCTGAGCTCTGCCCTGCCTGGGGATGCTGCCACCCTGGATGTTTGGCTCAGAGGCCATCTTCTCTGCCCCCTGCAGTCATTGGCCTCCCTCCGGCCTGTCCCCTCCGCTCTGCAGCCTTTTCACACTCTGCCTCCAGAGGCCCCTGGTCCTTCTGGTCTCCTGCTGCTCCCCCCCGCCCCTCTGCCAGAGCCCTTCAGAGTCGGGGTGCCCAAGGTGGAGTCCAGTGCCCCAGAAATCAGAAGCTCAGAACATCTGGTCCTGAGAAGAGGCTCCTGGTGCACAAGCAGCCGGTGGAACTCCTTGCTGCTGGGCCACCAGCAGGACCAGCAGTGGATTAAAGGTTTCCATGGAGACCAGGAGCAGCCAGGCTGGTAGTGGGGGGCACTGGCTGGGCTCCCACCCCAGGGCCTGGTACAGCCGCTACCTGACAGGTTCAGGAAGGAAATCCCCTTGGGGCTGGGTGATTCCATCATGGGCCACTAGGGGGTGTCTCACCCCTCCCCGGGGAGCACCTGGCCCTGGCAGCTGTGGGAGACGGGACACCGGGGTAGATGGGCCTGCTCGGATCCAGGAGGCGATTTCTAGGCTGCAGGGACATTCCCAGCACGAACCCTGCTAACGAGGCTTTGGTGGGAGATGGGGACCAGCTAGTGGTTTTACTAGTCTACCCTCAGCCCTCTGCCCCTGTTCTCCCTCTCCCCAAGCCGCCTTGCTCATGCCCTTCCCCACACAACCTCAGATCATCCCCCCTACCCTCCCGACTGCTGGCACTTTCTGGCTCTTGGTTGCCCCTGTGGTGCTCCAGATGGAGCTGGCCTGGCAGGAGACACAGCCTGGCTGGGAGGTGGGTGACAGTCTGCGATCAGCGCCCCATGGGCAGGGCCAGGTTGCTTGGGGTCGATAAGCACTAGGGCTCTGGACTTGGCAGCAGGGTGAGGACGCAGCCCTGCCTGGTGGAGGGGTGTGCTGGGCAGGAGCCGAGGGGCGTCTCCAGCTCTGTAGAGGCAGATCCAGCCCCGAGTGTGCTAGTTGGGTGCGTCCATCATGCATTTCCCAGTCCTTTGTATCTGCCCCCTCATTCTCAGCTGCAACAAGGTTTCCCCAGCGCTGCCCCCAACCCCCGATCTAGGGGGAACCGAACTCACCAAGCACCACGGCGCAGAGCGCGGCGAGCCACACGACCCGTGTCAGCAGCAGCATCGTCCTCTCGCTGGGTCCTATGGGGACACACACCCATCACGTCCTGCTACCCCCAGGAGGGGGCACTGCTGGGCCGGAGCCAAACACGCCCCCGAGCCTTTGGGTAACAGGTCTCCCTGTGCTCAGACTGAACCGGGCTCCAAGCCCAGCCTGTCGCCTGTGGGCAGCCTCCCAGCCCTGCCCGGATGTCCCTTCCCCACAAGCCCCCAGGTCCCCACGGCAGCTCCTGGAGCAGCAGCTGCTCCTGGCTGGACTCACAGCCCCTGTTCAGCTGGGGCTGCACGGAGCAGAGCTGTGCTGGGGGCAGACTCGTCAATGGAGACTGGCGCCCTCTGGGGGGCACAGCGGGGCTGGCATCTGCACACTGCACCAAAACTCGAAATAAGATACGCCAGGGGTTCTCGCAACCCCCCTCTAAGTTGCTCATGACCTCCCAGGACCCACAGTTTGAGAAACGCGGAGATACGCAATTTGAGCTGTGCAATTTGTGTATCTTATTTCGATCGTATTTTGAAATAGCTTATTTCCTAATTCGGCGCTCTCTACATCTCACCGAATTTGGAAATAACCTGCTATTCCAAAACATCCCTTCCTCTTTGTGAAATGAGGTTTACAGGGACATTGGAATAGTGAGCCCATTATATTTCGAAATAATGGGCTCTCTGGGAAGACGCGGGATAGCTATTTTGGGATATTCCGGTATCCTGAAATAGTGTTGCAGGGTAGACATAGCCTAAGGGAGATCCGAGATTAGGGTCCTGATATTCCAGGCACTGCCCAGACACACAGTGACCAAGATCAGGGCCCTGTCAGGCCGGACGCCGCCCATATACACAGCGACCGAGATCAGGGCCCCGTCGGGCCGGGCTCTGCCCAGACACACAGTGACCGAGATAAGGGCCCCGTCGGGCTGGGCGCTGCCCAGACACACAGTGACCGAGATCAGGGCCCCGTTGGGCCGGGCACCGCCCAGACACACAGCGACTGAGATCAGGGCCCCGTTGGGCCGGGCACTGCCCAGACACACAGTGACTGCGATCAGGGCCCTGACAGGCCAGGCACTACCCAGACACACAGTGACTGAGATCAGGGCCCCATCGGGCCAGGCACCGCCCAGACACACAGTGACCGAGATCAGGGCCCCAGCGGGCCGGACGCTGCCCAGACACACAGTGACCGAGATCAGGGCCCCCGTCAGGCCGGGCGCTGCCCAGACACACAGTGACCGAGATCAGGGCCCCGTCGGGCTGGGCACTGCCCAGTGACCGAGATCAAGGCCCCGTCAAGCTGGGCAGCCCAGTGACGGAGATCAGGGCTCCGCCAGACAATGAATGACTGAGATCACAGCTCCATCGTGCCAGCTGTGAAGTGCTGAAGGCTGGAATGTAATTGCCTCAATAATGCTGTTTTGGCTGCCTGGTGCTTCTGTTCTTGGAGCCAGGACCATCCTTACCCCTATGCAGAATACTTAGACGTCTTCAACCTTGCAAGGTGGCCCTGGGTTCCTCCTGCTGCAGAGGTGCCGATCCCGACTGTGCTCCCCTCCTCGGGAGCCTTTCAAGGGAGCTGCTCCCCGTCCCCTGCCAAGCTCCTCCTCCAGCTGGGCAGGTCTTGTGGGCGGTCAGGGCAAAGCTGCCAGAAGTATCGCCAGCGCTGTATTTTCCCATGTAACTGGGTTGTTTCTCCATCGCTCCCCACCCCACTTCCTCATCCACATCATCAATAAGCAGGGTGAACCCGTGTTTGCCAAGAGTCTCCCTCGCTGAGCACATCACACACGGAAATGCAAACAGAAGGGGCATCCCCTGGAATAACCCTACCCACTCCGCCACCAGTGCGCTGAATGGTTCCCCCATTCCTCCCTCTCCGGGGGTGGAATCATGGGATTCTGATGTGGAGCTACAAACCATTGTTGCACCCAGTGTTCTTGGCACCAGATCTTGGACAACATGAGCCAAGCGAGGTGTCTGTGGAAAGTTGATGATTCACTGCTCCAGTTTACCCAGTTTCGAGGTAAGTATGATGGTTGTATTGGAAGTGATGAGTATTGGCTCTGTCCTTGTTTTCCAAATGTTTCCTTCTGGGACTGATCGTTAGGCTTGGCCAATCTCTCGTGAAAAAGTTGCCCACCAAGCGACTAGCAGCACTTGACTGACAATGCACCTTGAGCGGTGCCGATCCATATCTGAGGAGCTTTGCAGGGAACCTTCTGACCGGCACGTAAGTAATGGCTGGGGCCCCCCCAAAAAGACGGAGTCGTGCATGGTCATGTGCCAAACTCCATCCTGGGACGTACTTTCACACAAGAACCGTAGGATTCCCTCCATGCGGGCGAAGGTACAAAAAGGCCCATGGGGGTTCCTCTATCTTTGTCTTAATTCCAGCTCATCGCTTCAGGAGCGTCTTTGCTAGGAAAGGACTGCTGCTCACAGAGGATGTATTCCAGAGACGTTTAAGTTAGCACTTTACTCCATCTCTGCAGCAAGCCTGCACCAGAAACTTTGTACTGGGTGCATGTCATATGTTTCCTTTACTAATTTTACTCTCAACCTTTTCTTTCTTTCTTTAATGAATAAACCTATAGATTTTAGAGGCTAAAGGACTGGCCCAGCGGACTTTTTGGGGTGAGATCTGAGGTACAAATTGACCTGGGATTGCAGCGGGTCCTTTGGGATCAGAGGAACCTGTTCAGATTTGGTGAAATTGGTTTTCATACCCTCTTCTCTGCATAAGGAGGGGCACTGGCTGTGCACAGGAGAAGCTGGAGTGTCTAATGGGATTTCTTGGGTGAATTCTTGCTTGCCAGTAGGGCACACAGAAACGACTAAGGGTGTGTCTACACAGAATAAGTTATTTCGAAATAACGCGTCTACACACAAAATGCATTTCGAAATAGTGTTTTTCTATTTCGAAATAGCACGTCCACACTGAGTGGATGCTGAATCGCATTTAAGGCCAGCCGGAACCAGGTCCAGAAGGGCATCAGATCAGGAGTTACTTTGTGTGGCTGCTGCCTGAGGCTATCTGAGGCCTCTGCTTAAAGGGACCCCTGCTGGACAGCTGGTTCTCAGCTTTCCCTGCTTGCTTGCCTACCTCATGAGGGACAGCAAACATTTTGTCTCTGCGTGCTCTGGTTGCCCTCACTCGGGACACCACAGCACTCTGCAACATGGAGCCAGAGCTGCCCCTGGGCACTCTGGTGCTTCTCATGGATGCGTTGCTGCGAGCCTGGCTGCACTTTCTGCAGGCTGCCACCCGGGATGTCCAGCGGGGGGCTGTCAGTATCCAGGAGGCCCTGCGGGAGAGCTTCCACCCTGAGGAGCACTAAGAGCCTCCCTGGTCTGCCCCACTGTGGGCTTGTGCCTCATTCTTCCCTCACATCCTTCCACTTACCCCTCCCTAACCCCCCTTCCTGATGTCAAATAAAATACATGTATTTTCATGAACACAAACTCCCTTTATTTAACAAAACTGGGAATGAAACTCTGGTGAGACTAGGGAAAGGAGGCGGGAGAGGGGAGAAGAGAGGGTGAGAGATGGGAGGGGGAATCCTGGGAGGAGGGAGCTGGAAGGGGGAAGCAAGGGGAAGAAGGGGGAGGGGAAGCTCAGGGCTCAGGGTTGGGGGTCTCGCCGGACCAACTTGATTGTCATGCAAACCTGCTCCTGGGTTCACATGTGGCCTTTGGTGGCCAGGCTGGCAGCTATCCTGCCATAGACGGCTGCATTCCTCCCTCTAGTGCGGAGATCGTGGACGTTGGGGGCATCCCCCCCAAACCTGAATAAGGTCCATGATCTCCACCATGGACCAGGAAAGTGCTCGCCTTCTCCGGGCCCTGGCAGGCTCCTGGGAGCCGGCAGACTGGTCCTGAGGAGCGGTGGAGGGCTGGCTGCCAGTGGCTTGCTGGCTCCTGTTTTGGGGCCACTGGGTCAGGGGCAGTGACTGCTGGCTCTGGGCTGGCAGGCTTGGAGCTGGCACAGGCACTGTGGCCAGAGTCAACCCCTTTAAGGGCTCCGAGAAGGGCGGAGGGAGAGGAGTGTTCTTGGTTGAGGCTGGAGTGGCCACCAGGGCACCCTGGGAAGGCTGGAGGCCCTCTATTTCGATATAAGTGTCTACACAGCACTTATTTTGAAATAGCTATTTCGATTTTGGCGTTATTCCTCGTGGAATGAGGTTTACCAAATTCGAAATAAGCGCTCCGCTATTTCAAATTAATTTCGAAATAGCGGTTTGGCTGTGTAGACCCTAGTAAAGTGATTTCGAAATAACCGCTGTTACTTCTAAATAATTTTGATGCGTAGACATACCCTAATTTAGTGTGCCTTATTGTGGAAGATCCCCAGTCTTGGGCTATAAATAGCCCTGTCTTAAAGCAATTCTCCTGGATTTGAACTTCACAGTGGTGCCTGAAGAACTCTGTTATTTTATACCATGGCAGTTTGTGTACCTTTCAAAGTGCCCCAGACACACAGTGACCGAGATCAGGGCCCCATCGGGCCGGGTGCCACCCAGACACACAGTGACCAAGATCAGGGCCCCATTGGGCCAGGCGCCACCCAGACACACAGTAACCGAGATCAGGGCCCCGCCAGGCCGGGCGCCGCCCAGACACACAGCGACCGAGATCAGGACCCTGAAGTTTCCAGTCTACCCCACACACCTTTTGTCCCAGTGTCCCTTTGGGGAATGAGGCTGGTTTTATTGATCAGGTTGTATCAGTATGACAGCAGTGCCCATGCAGTGATACCAGAATAAAGGCACCTGGTCTCCAGTCAGATCCATCTACCCATCCCACCTGGGAATAGTTCTCGCCCTGTAACAAGGGTAACCTGCCTGGGCGGTAAAGTCTGAACGAGCCTGGCACAGTAACACGCCTACAGCATTTGTGTGTGGACAAGTTCAGCTTGTGGGGTGACATTAGCCACGTTCTTCCTCTGCCCTGTGCCTCAGTTTCCCCCTTCAGAAGCAGGGATAGTAACACAGTCTCTTTTGCCCAGGGTAGCTACTGAGAAGGGCTAGGGGAGCGCCAGGCGCTGTTATCTCAGCAGTGGGTACTGTTGCTGCCGCAGGCTAGGACATGGCCGGGGAAGGAGCAATGAGGGTGTCGCAGCTCAGGGCCACTGCACCCGTCCTGCCCCTCCTCAGGTTGGCAAGGGCACTGCCCTGGGCTCCTGGCACTGCGGCCGCCCCCTCACCTGGGTGTGTGTGTTATTATCTCATTAGCACATGACACTAGAGTTCCCTGTGGCAACCCCGATTTCATGTTTGCAACAGAGCTTGCACCGTGTGCACCAGGAGAGGTGCCTGTGAAACGCTTGTGACTCACTCCTGCTGGTAATGCCACATGTCTGCAGGGAGCAGGGGTGTGTGTGAAGCTCTGGGCTTTGCCCATGTACTGGGCTGCCAATGGGGTGGAGGCTCAGTGGCACCAGGGCAGCAATTGGCCGGTGAGGGAAGGACTCGTAAAGTGTCGACAAGCGGCCTTGGGAGGTGCCCATCCACCTCTGCTGGGCCATCCTGCGGGTGCTCCGACGAGCCTGGGAACCACGGCTTCCACCTGCGAGGATCCGAGCCAAGCCGGGCCATGTGCCTGCAACCACCGTCTTGTTGGCTTACTGTTCCATAGCAAGACCAATGAGATTCCCTCCCCAGGGCCAGGCTAGAGAGGACTGGGGAAGGGGGAACCGCCTTCTCCGGCTTCATTCCGGCTCATTACTTCAAGAGCATCTTTGTTGTGACCTGAGCTCAGACGGACCGATGACCCATGAGCACAAAGGACGTCTTCCAGACTTTTCAGGGAGCAATTTATTCCACCTCTACGACAAGCCTACACCAGGGACTTTGTGGGTACGTCTAGACTACACCTCTCTGTCGACAGAGAGATATAGATTAGGCACGTCGAAATTGCTAATGACGCAGGGATTTAAATATCCCACGCTTCATTAGCATAAACATGGCCGCCGCTTTTTTTTTAAATGGAGCTTTTTCAAAAAAGAAAATGCAGTCTAGACACGGATCTGTCGAAAATAAACCCTTTTTTGACAGATCCTGTAAACCTCAGGATCTGTATCTTTGAGGAATACAGGATCTGTCGAGAAAGGCTTTATTTTCGACAGATCCGCGTCTAGACTGCCGGGTTTTTTTTCCAAAAAAACTCCTTTCTTCTTCGAGTGGTCCCCGTGGGTGCTCCACTTGTGGTGTCGAGCTCGTCCCGGCTCCACAGATCCGGAGACTTGCATAGCCGTGCTCCGCTGGACCGCGCGTGTGCAAGCAGCAGCTCGCGCCGTTCGTGCCTTTGATCTGCTGTGCACGGTCTGGCCCCTGCTCAGTTCCTTCCAACCGCCCTCGGTCGTGGACGGAGCTCCATCTTTCCCTCAGGGTTTCTCCTAACCTCAGACCTGTAAATAGTTACTGACAAACCAAGTTTCTCTTACCCTTACCTGTTCTTATTCTGGTTCAAAATTCTTTAAAAAAAATAAAATAAAAATGTGTTACTCAACGGGAGGATACACTCTCTGTGAGGAATGCCTGGTTCCCCAGACTTTAAGAAATGTTCACTCTGCCGGGAGCCCATGCCAGTATCGGACGGGCATGAGGTGTGTATACGGTGCTTGGGAGAAGCACTCGTACCACAGCGGTGTCAGCACTGCTGTAAGCTGACAGCCAGAGCCCGCAAGGATCAGGAGAGGCGTTTGAAAATGCTTTCGATAGATAAGATGTTGCTGTTCATCTACCGATTCTCGACACTTACCCCCAGTGCCTCACTGCGATCATTCACCGCCTCCTCCTCCAAAAAGCCCAACGATTCAGTTGGAGCAGACGGAGCCCGAAGAGGGTCAATTACCAGCAGACCACTCATCAACTTCTCCAGATGAGGTGGTGATTCCAGGTGATGTCTCCCCACCAGACGACCTGAAACAATTTCAGGATCTTTTCAAACGCATTGCAGATAGCCAGGAGGTGCAGTTAGCAGATATTCGAATGAAACAACACCGCCTGTTGAAAAACCTACACCCACAGCATCGGAATAAAATCGCATTTCCTATTGATGTGATTATGGAGGTGGCGGAGGAAATATGGCAGACTCCAGCATCTGCTCCCCCAATGAGTAAAAAAGTGGATAAGAAGTATTTTGTCCCTTCCAAGCACTTGCATTTTCTGTTTAACCACCTCCCAGCCTAACTCATTGGTGGTCGATGCAGTACATCATAGATCAAAAACACCACAATACAGAAATACCGCTCCAGAAAAAGATAATAAAAAGTTGGATATTTTTTGAAGGAAAGTGTACTTTTCATCCATGTTACTACTACGTATTGCCAACTATTCTGCTCTCCTTTCCGGTCATAACTTTGACAATTATTCAAAATTGGCAGACCTTCTACAACATCTCCCCAACTCAAAAAGACCATTGCTCAAATCCACAGTGCAAGAGGGGTATGTGTCCTGCAGAGTTGTATTACAGATCGCCATGGACGTGCCTGACACTGCTGCAAGAGCCACTGCCACAGGGGTGGCAATGAGAAGACCTTCATGGCTATCATCTGCAGGAGTCCCTAAGGAACTTCAGAATAAGGTTGAGGACTGGCCCTTTGACAAGCACAAGCTCTTCGCTAGCAAGACGGACGAGGTCCTGCAATAAGGGAAGGATTCCCGAACTACGCTTCGCACACTAGGGATGTATACACCCCCCTTCAGATGAAAGCGATGCTATACTTACCAAAGACAATATGATTTCTCCTTCCATAGACAGCAGCCTCGCACCCTGGAACATCAACAATTCCGTCAGCATCCTCAGCGCAGACAACAGCAGCCTAACCGTACCTCTAATCAGCAAATTTGAAGGTGTAGTCGAGGATGCGAACAAAGCTCCCATCTCATGTCTTTTTCAACACCGTCTAAGGCCCTTTTACCATCATTGGTCCACTATCACCACGGACAAATGGGTGTGGGAAATTGTAGCTTCCGGCCTCACCATTCCCTTCATTTCGCTTCCCCCAACCACCTCACCCATTCCGTCCCTCTTCAGGGACCCATCTCACGAGGATCGGTTGAACCAAGAGGTCCATCGTCTGCTCACCTGTTGAAGCAATAGAGAGTGCCCAAGGAGTTTCAGGGGAAAGGGTTTTACTCTCAATATTTCCTCACTCCAAAGAAGAATGGAGGATGGAGACCCATCTTGGACCTACGAAATCTAAACCGATACCTCCGGAAACAACGCTTCAAAATGGTCACCCTAGCTACAATTATACCAGCTCTGAACGCAGGAGATTGGTTTGCAGTCCTCGACTTACAGGATGCCTATTTCCACATTGCAATACAAGTGGCGCACAGTCGATTTCTTCGCTTTACAGTAGCAGATGAACATTTCCAGTACAAAGTATTTCCATTCGGCCTGGCATGTGCTCCCAGGGAGTTTTCCAAAACCCTGGCAGTAGTAGCAGCCCACCTGCGCAAAGCAGGAGTGACGATTTTTCCCTACCTAGACGATTGCCTCCTCAGGGGTCGCACTTACACAGAGATGAGCGAGACAGTGAAAATAACAACCCGAACATTCAACTCTCTGGGTCTCGTTATAAACATACAGAAATCATCACTAGAACCAACTCAGAACTTGATTTTTATAGGGGCGCAACTAGATGCAAAGGCAGCTCAAGCATATGTAGCATCAGACCGCTTCCAGTCCATCCAAGATCTAGTAGACACTGTCACGCATCCTTCAACGATGCCAGTACGCACCTGCTTACAGTTGATGGGCCACATGGCAACTACCACTCTCATCGTTTGACACGCAAGGTTACATTTCAGATGTCTCCAGCACTGGCTAGCTTCTGTGGAAGCACAGTATCCACAAGTTGGTAGTATTACCAATGGGAGAAATGGTCTGAGGTAAATAGGATGAAGTTTAATAAAGACAAATGCAAAGTGCTCCACTTAGGAAGGAACAATCAGTTTCCACACATACAGAATGGGAAGCGACTGTCTGGGAAGGAGTACGGCAGAAAGGGATCTAGGGGTTATAGTGGACCACAAGTTGAATATGAGTCAGCAGTGGGATGCTGTTGCACAGAAAGCAAACATGATTCTGGTGTGTTGTGAGCAAAACACGAGAAGTCATTCTTCCGCTCTACTCTGCGCTGGTTAGGCCTCAGTTGGAGTATTGTGTTCAGTTCTGGGCACCGCATTTCAAGAAGGATGTGGAGAAATTGGAGAGAGTCCAGAGAAGAGCAATGAGAATGATTAAAGGTCTAGAAAACATGACCTATGAGGGAAGGCTGAAGGAATTGGGTTTGTTTAGTTTAGAAAAGAGAAGATCGAGGGGGGCGACATGATAGCAGTTTTCAGATATCTAAAAGGGTGTCATAAGGAGGTGGGAGAAAACTTGTTCATCTTGGCCTCTGAGGATAGAACAAGAAGCAATGGGCTTAAACTGCAGCAAGGGAGGTTTAGGTTGGACATTAGGAAAAAGTTCCTAACTGTCAGGGTGGTGAAACACTGGAATAAATTGCCCAGGGGAGGTTGTGGAATCTCCATCTTTGGAGATATTTAAGAGTAGGTTAGATAAATGTCTATCAAGGATGGTCTAGACAGTATTTTGTCCTGCCGTGAGGGCAGGGGACTGGACTTGATGACCTCTCGAGGTCCCTTCCAGTCCTATGATTCTATGATTACCACCACACATCAGGGCATTCCTGCAATGGTGGACCAAACCAGAAAATCTCTTGCAGGGTGACCCCTTGTATCGCCCCCAGCCGTCAAAGCAAATAACCTGTTGGGATGGGGCGCCCACATGGACAACCTAACAGTTCAAGGCAAGTGATCCAAGGCAGAAATGTTACTGCACATCAATATACTCGAACTACGAGCAGTATTTCGAGCATGCGTGCATTTCAATTTGCACATAAGGGCACAACAACCAGAGTGCTCACAGACAATGTTGCAACCATGTATTACAGCAACAGACAAGGCGGGGCCCGCTCTCGATCACTTTGCGTGGAAGCGATTCGCTTGTGGAATTGGTGTAGCCGCAACAAGACGTTCCTCAAAGCGTCGTACTTACCTGGAGTCAACAACGTCATTGCAGAGTCACTAAGCAGGCGGTTTCCCCATGATCACGAATGGGAGATCTGAACCGACATCCTGTACCGGATCTTTCGGCGTTGGGGCTTTCCATCAATAGACCTGTTTGCAACACAAGACAATGCAAAGTGTCCGAAATATTGTTCCAGGGCGGGAATAGGTCGTCACTTCTTGGGAGATGCCTTTCTCCTGCATTAGGGAACATCTCTACTTTATGCCTTCCCACCAGTGGTCCTTGTACCTAGGGTCATAGAGAAAATCACCATGGATGCAGCTCGCGTGATCCTCTTAGCCCCAGAGTGGGCTCGCCAACCATGGTATTCGATGCTTCACCAGCTGTCGATCAAAACCCCATACCATCTCCCCGTTTCCCCGAATCTACTAACTCAACGGAACGACTCCCTACGGCATCCGACACCCGAAATCCTACATTTGATCACTTGGATGCTAAGTGGTTCACGACATCTGAGAACCTCTGCTCCGATCCAGTCAAGCATGTACTAATGTCCAGCACAGGCCACATATTCAGCTAAGTGGACTAGATTTGAGGCATGGTGTTTCGAAAATTATATCGATCCCCGTATTTCACCGGTGCATAAAATACTCAAATATATGCTACACCGGCAACAAAGCGGTCTATCGATAGCCTCCTTATGAGTACATTTAACAGCGATTACCGCTTTTCGTCACGATAGACGGTTTTTCCTTGTTTTCGCACCCCATGACAAGACGGTTCCTGAAGGGGCTTATGAATCTTAACCCACCACAAAGGCCTCCACCACCTTTGTGGGATCTCAATTTGGTGCTCGATACATTGACACGCCCTCCATTCGAATCGCTGGCTACAACTTCTTTGCACCTGCTTACCATTAAATCTCTCTTTTTACTAGCTTTGACTTCGGCACGCAGAGTGAGCGAGCTAGCAGCCCTCATGTCATCACCACCTTATACCATATTTCCAAAAGATTTGGTCACGTTAAGGTCTCACCCAGCATTCCTTCCTAAAGTATGCTCGGATTTTCACATTAACGGACCCATTGTGCTTCCCTGCTTCGGCCCCAAACCGCATACTTCATCATGTGAGGCAGCTCGACATCCCCTGGATGTACTCAGGGCACTAGCTTTCTATATGGACAGAAGGCGGGATTTCGGCAGAACAGACTGTCTTATAGTTTCCTTGGCGGCCCGTTCCACTGGCAACCACTGTCCTCGCAACACATTGCGAATTTAATAGTGACATGCATTACCACATGCTATTCTATACGTAATAAACCACTCTTAGTACAGCCAAAAGCCCATTCCACGAGAGCAGCGGCCACATCTACAGCTTTTTTAAGAGGCGTACCATTTCGGGACATTTGCCGAGCAGCAACACGGTCCTCCAATGAAACTTTCATGAGACATTATGCAATACTGCATCACTGGGCTTCAGACTCCTCAGTGGCAACAGCAGTACTTCCCCCTGTTAATCAACCGTAACTCCGAATCGCGTTTCTCGCGTGGGTACTACTCCGAAGTCACCACGAGTGGAGCACCCACGGGGACCACTCGAAGAAGAAGAAGAAGAAGTAACTCACCTTTGTGCAGTAACGATTGTTCTTCGAGATGTGTCCCCGTGGGTGCTCCACGACCCGCCCTCCTCACCGCTTCGGAATTGACTTGTATCGTTTCAGAGACTCAGGCGGCCGGAGGAACTGAGTGGGGACCGGACCACACGCAGCAGATCAAAGGCACGAACGGCAGCAGAAGGGTTAACGAGGGTGTCGCAGCTCAGGGCCACTGCACCCGTCCTGCCCCTTCACGGGTTGGCAAGGGCACTGCCCTGGGCTCCGGGCACCGCGGCCACCCCCTCACCTGGGCGCGTACGTTATTATCTGATTAGAACATGACACTAGAGTTCCCTTGGCAACCCCGGTGTCATGTTTGCAACAGAGCTTGCACCGTGTGTGCCAGGCAAGGTTTCTGTGAACCGCATGTGACTCACTCCTGCTGGTAACGCCACATGTCTGCAGGGAGCAGGGGTGTGTGCGA
Organism: Rafetus swinhoei; assembly: GCA_019425775.1. Taxonomy (NCBI): domain Eukaryota; kingdom Metazoa; phylum Chordata; order Testudines; family Trionychidae; genus Rafetus; species Rafetus swinhoei. Next base: position 8,658,333 of record JAFJHL010000039.1, read on the forward strand.
AGCTCTGGGCTTTGCCCATGTACTGGGCTGCCAATGGGGTGGAGGCTGAGTGGCACCAGGGGAGTGATTGGCCGGCGAGGGAAGGACTCGTAAAGTGCTGACAAGCGGCCTTGGGAGGTCTTATTCATTAGAAAAATGGAGACAGAAGCCCAGCAGCAGAGTGGGGGCTATCCTGTTTATTGCGTCGAGTGTAACATGTATGATTACCTGCCCTGTGGGCGGGTGGCGTATGTGTGCACCCGTTGCAAGGAGCTCCTGACCCTCAGAGACCGAGTTCGGGCTTTGGAGGCCAGGGTGGCTGAACTGGAGGAGCTAAGGGAGGTAGAGAGATATGTGGATGAGACTTTCTGGGACACTGTAGTACTGTCCCACCTCCAGTCTGAGAGCCCCAGTGCTCTTAAGGAGGATGAAAGTCTCAAGGGAACAGAGCATTCAATGGGAGCAGAGGAAACCATCCCGTGGTTGGGACCCTCCTCCCAGAGGATGTTGCGGTATCCTCTCGCACTGAGGATACCTCTGAGGAGGAATGCCAGTTCGGAAGAGGCAGGTGTTAGTAGTGGGTGATTCGATCGTTAGAAACATAGATAGTTGGGTTTGTGATGACCGGGAGAACCGTATGGTCACTTGCCTGCCTGGTGCGAAGGTTGCGGATCTCTCGAGGCATCTAGATAGACTTATGTGTAGTGCTGGGGAGGAGCCGGTGGTCGTGGTACATGTAGGTACCAATGACGTAGGAAGGGTAGGAGAGATGTCCTGGAGGCCAAATTTAGGCTGCTAGGAAAGAGACTGAAATCCAGGACCTCTATGGTGGCGTTCTCGGAAATGCTTCCAGTTCCACGCGCAGGGCCAGGTAGGCAGGCAGAGATTCAGAATCTCAATGCGTGGATGAGACGATGGTGTAGGGAAGAGGGGTTTGGATTTATTAGGAACTGGGGACACTTTTGGGAGAGGGGAGCCTATACAGGAAGGATGGGCTCCACCTAAACCAGGGTGGAACCAGACTGCTGGCACTAAACATTAAAAGGCCGTAGAGCAGTTTTTAAACTGAGAGATGGGGAAAGCCGATTGGTGTGGAGATGCACGTAAATCGGAGGGACTTCTCTTAGAGGAGAATCCATTGATAGAGATTCTCTAAGCTGTAGTCAGAAAGAGAGGAGGGGAGAGGGCAAACCATGGGCCAGAGCAGACAAACAACCCCGTACAAAGGAATCCAATGCATCAGGGAAGGGCAGACAAATAAGCAGTGGCAAATTTTTAAAGTGCTTCTACACAAATGCTAGGAGTCTGACTAATAAGATGGGTGAACTAGAGTACCTAGTATTAAATGAGGAGATTGACATAATAGGCATCACTGAAACCTGGTGGAATGAGGAAAATCTGTAGGACACAATCATACCGGGATATAAAATATATCGAAAGGATAGAGCAGGCCGGGTGGGTGGCGGAGTGGCACTGTATGTGAAAGATAATGTAGAATCAAATGAAATAAAAATATTAAATGAATCAACATGTTCAATAGAATCGCTATGGATAGTAATTCCATGCTCCAAAAATAAGAAATTAGCAGTAGGGATATATTAGACCACCTGACCAGGACAGGGATACTGACATTGAAATGCTGAGGAGATTAGAGAGGCTACCAAAATAAAGAACTCTATAATAATGGGGATTTTAATTACCCCCATATTGACTGGATACATGTCACCTCAGGAAGAGAAGCGGAGATAAAATTTCTCAATGGCTTAAATGACTGCTTCTTGGAGCAGCTGGTGCAGGAACCCACAAGGAGAGGCAATTCTCGATCTAGTCCTGAGTGGAGCGCAGGATCAGGTCAGGAAATAACCGTTACAGGACCGCTTGGGAATAGTGACCATAATATAATAACATTCAACATTCCTGTGGTGGGAAGAACACCTCAGCAGACCAGCACCCTGGCATTTAATTTCAAAAAGAATTACACAAAAATGAGGAGGTTAGTTAAACAGAAATTAAAAGGCACAGTGACTAGAGCCAAATCCTGCAAGCTGCATGGAAACTTTTAAAGACACCATAATAGAGGCCCAACTTAAATGTATACCCCAAATTAAAAACATAGCAAGAGACCTAAAAAGAGTCACCGTGGCTTAATCACCATGTAAAAGAAGCAGTGAGGGACAAAAGGTATCTTTTAAGAAGTGGAAGTCAATCCTAGTGAGATAAATAGAAAGACATAAACACTGTCAAATCAGTGTAAAAATGTAATAAGAAAAGCAAAAAAGATTTTGAGAACAGCTAGCCAAAAACTCAAAAGAAATAACAAAATGTTTTTAAGTACATTAGAAGCAGGAAGCCTGCTAAAAAACCTGTGGGTCCCCTAGATGATCGAACTATAAAGGCGCAATCAAGGACGATAAAGCCATTGCGGAGAAACTAAATGATTTCTTTGCTTCAGTCTTCACGGCTGAGGACGTTGGGAGATTCCCAAATCTGCACCGTCCTTTGTGGGTAATGAATCTGAGGAACTGTCCCGGATTGAAGTGTCATTAGGAGGTTTTGGAACAAATAGAAAAACTTAATGTTAACAAATCTCCGGGACCGGATGGCATTCATCAAGGGTTCTAAAAGAACTCAAATGGGAAATTGCTGAACTATTATCTGTGGTTTGTAACCTATCCCTTAAATCGGCTTCCGTACCTAATGACTGGAAGGTAGCCAACGTGACACCAATATTTAAAAAGGGCTCTAGAGGCGATCCGGGCAATTACAGACCAGTAAGTCTAACTTCAGTACCGGGCAAATTAGTCGAAACAATAGTAAAGAATAAAATTGTGAAGCATGTAGAAGAACATAATTTGTTGGACAAAAGTCAACATGGTTTCTGTAAAGGAAATCCTGTCTTACTAATCTATTAGAGTTCTTTGAAGGGTTAACAAACATGCGGACAAGGGTAGATATATTATACTTAGATTTCCAGAAAGCCTTTGACAAGGTCCCTCACCAAAGGCTCTTGTGTAAATTACATGGCCATGGGATAAGAGGAAGGTCCTTTCTTGGATTGAGAACTGGTTAAAAGACAGGAAACAAAGGGTAGGAATAAATGGTAAATTTTCAGAATGGAGAGGGGTAACTAGTGGTGTCCCCAAGGGTCAGTCCTAGGACCAATCCTGTTCAACTTATTCATAAATGATCTGGAGAAAGGGTAAGCAATGAGGTGGTAAAGTTTGCAGATGATACCAAACTGTTTAGGATAGTCAAGACAGAAGCAGACTGTGAGGACTCCAAGAAGATCTCACCAAACTGAGTGATTGGGCAACAAAATGGCAAATGAAATTTAATGTGGATAAGTGTAAATGTGCACATCGGGAAAAATAACCCCAACTATAAATGCGGTATGATGGGAGCTAATTTACGACAAATCAGGAAAGAGATCTTGGAGTTATCGTGGACAGTTCTCTGAAAACTTCCACACAGTGTGCGGTCAAAAGGCAAATAGGATGCTAGGTATTATTAAGAAAGGGATAGAAAATAAGACCGGAATATCTTACTGCCCTGTATAAAACTATGAGTACGCCCACATCTTGAATACTGTGTACAGATGTGGTCTCCTCACCTCAAAAAGATATTTTGGCCTTGGAAGGGTTCAGAAAAGGGCAACTAAAATGATTAGGGGTTTGGGAACGGGTCCCATATGAGGAGAGGTTAAGCGACTGGGACTTTTCAGTTTAGAAAAGAGGAGACTGAGGGGATATGATAGAGGTGTATAAAATCATGAGTGGTGTGGAGAGGGCGGATAAAGAAAAGTTATTTATTAGTTCCTAAATAGAAGAACTAGAGGACACCAAATGAAATTAATGGGTAGCAGGTTTAAAACTAATAAAGAAAGTTCTTCTTCACACAGCGTGTAGTCAGCATGTGGAACTCCTTGCCAGAGGAGGCTGTGAAGGCTAGGAATATAACAGAGTTTAAAGAAGCTAGATAATTTCATGGAGGTTAGGTCCATAAAGGCTATTAGCCAGGGGATAAAATGGTGTCCTTGGCCTCTGTTTGACAGAGGCTGGAGAGGAATGGCAGGAGACAAAGCGCTTGATCATTGTCTTGGTCCACCCCCTCTGGGGCACCTGGTGCTGGCCACTGTCGGCAGACAGGATACTGGGCTAGATGGACCTTTGGTCTGACCCGGTACAGCCGTTCTTATGTTCTTATGTTCTTATGAGGTGCCCATCCACCTCTGCTGGGCCGTCCTGCGGGTGCTCCGACGAGCCTGGGAGCGGCGGCTTCCCCCTGCGAGGACCCGAGCCAAGCCGGGCCATGTGCCTGCGACCACCGTCTTGTTGGCTTACCGTTCCATAGCAAGACCAATGGGATTCCCTCCCCAGGGCCAGGCTAGAGAGGACCGGGGAAGGGGGAACTGCCTTCTCCGGCTTCATTCCGGCTCATTACTTCAAGAGCATCTTTGCTGCGACCTGAGCCCAGACGGACGATGACCCATGCGCACAAAGGACGACTTCCAGACTTTTCAGGGAGCAGTTTGTTCCACCTCTGCTACAAGCCCGCACCAGGGACTTTGTAACTGATACATGGGATTTGTTTCCTTTCACCATTTTACCCTCAGCCATCCCTTTCCTTCTCTTGTTAGTAAACCGTTAGCTTTTCGATGCTAAAGGACCGGCCCAGCGGTATCAATTGACCTGGGATTGTGGCTGGTCCTTTGGGAGCAGGAGACCCTGTTTGGATTTGGTGAGACTGGTTTTCATGCCCTCTCAGAGTGTAAAGAGCGGTGCTGGCTGTGCACAGGAGAAGGGGGTGGGCGGTTGTGTGTGTGACTTATTGCTGGCTAGTGGGGCAAGCAGAAGTGCTCTGTGTGACTGGTCTGGTGCCTTATAGTGAAGCACTCCCAGTCCTGGGCTGTAAGTAGCCCCGTTGTTAAGGAATTCTCCCAGTTTTGACCCTCACCACGGTGCCGGATAAACTCTGTTATATTAAAGCAGGGGTGGTTTTGCTCCCTTCTAAGGCACCCAGACACACAGTGACCCAGATCGGGGCTCCGTCGGGCCGGGCACCGCCCAGACACACAGTGACCCAGATCGGGATCCCATCGGGCCGGGCACCACCCAGACACACAGTGACCGAGATCGGGGCCCCGTCGGACCGGGCGCCGCCCAGACACACAGTGACCCAGATCGGGATCCCGTCGGGCCGGGCGCTGCCCAGACACACAGTGACCGAGATCGGGGCCCCGTCGGGCCGGGCGCCGCCCAGACACACAGTGACCGAGATCAGGGCCCCGTCGGGCCGGGTGCCACCCAGACACACAGCGACCGAGATCGGGACCCCGTCGGGCCGGGCGCCGCCCAGACACACAGTGACCGAGATCAGGGCCCCATCAGGCCGGGCACCGCCCAGACACACAGTGACCGAGATCGGGGCCCCAACATTTCAGATTTAGCGTACACACTGGGTTTTTTTTTTTAATCAGTGTAGCTGTGGTGTTGGTTTTACTGGTACAGTTATACCAGCGTGCAGTTTGCATGCAGTGACCCCAGGGTAAAGGTGTCTGGTCCTAGGCCCAGACCCATCTACCTTTCCCAGAGAGGATTAATTCTAGCCTATGGTGGGGTAGAACTGTGGCCCTGCCGGAGCTCTATGTACGGATGAGCCTGGGACAGTTAAACGCCTTCTGCAGCTGTGTGTGGACGAGGCCGGCCTTTAAGGTCCCTCTCATGCCCACTTCCTCAGTTTCCCCTTTTGAAGCGGGGATAGTGGTTCAGCCTCTCTTGCCCAGGGCAGCGAGATCTGCTGTTGAGAAGGGCTAAGGGAGCACCAGGCACTGTTAGCTCAGCAGGGGGCGCTGCAGCTGCCCCAGGCTGGGACATGGCCGGCGCCCTGTGTCGCTGAGGAAGGGGCAACAAGGGTGTCGCAGCTCAGGGCCACTGCACCTGTCCTGCCCCTCCGCGGGTTGGCAAGGGCACTGCCCTGGGCTCCTGGCATCTCAGCCGCCCCCTCACCTGGGTGTGTGTGTTATCTCATTAGCACAAGACTCTATAGTTCCCTGTGGCAACCCCGGTGTCATGTTTGCAACAAGGTTTCTGTGAACTGCTCGTGATTCACAGTCTTGTTGCTGTGCTTTTCCCCAGGAAGAGCAATGGGATTCCCTCCACACCGCAGAAGTCGTAAGTGGCCTGGAAACTAGGGATGTGAAAGGTGACCTGGTTACCCAGTAAGTAGCACCCTACCCGGGTAATGCTTACCGGGTCCGGGTAATGGGTAGGGGCTGGGGCAGCTGCAGCACTGCTCTCCAGAGCAGCCCCTATCTGTGGTGAGTCGGGCGCCCTGAAGTCGGGGTGCTCTGGCATCCAGAGCAGCCTCTGTCCACGGAGAGCCCGGGCTGCTCCCGCAGAGAAGCCTTGGTCCGCTGTATAGGTGTTAGCCTGTGGCCATTTACACAATTATCTAATAAACCGGAGCCACCTGCCTGCCCTGCTGCTGCCTTCCACACACGTTCCCCATGAACACTGGCTCCCATGGAGCTGCCTCCCCTTCCCTCTGGTGCTGCTGCCTCTGATAGAGAGGCAGCACTGGGCCGGGGGGGTGGGGTGGGACAGACGAGAGCCGGTACATGCAGAAAGTGGCTTTCAAGCTGGCTCCTGTACAGACCAGCTCCTGTGGAGCTGCCTGCCCCCGTGCTTTTGCCTCTCTAGCGAACAGGAGCAGCTAACAAGGAGTTTCGAGAGGCAGTTCTCCAGGTGAAGGAGGAGCAAATACGGGACTCTGGAGGGAAGTGGCTGTCTGCAGGGGTGGCCCGTGGCTATAGGCCAACTCAGCCGTTGCCTAGGGCGCTGCCTTCAACGGTGCCCGATGATGACATCACCCCATTGATGGCCGTGCAGGCGGGGGCGCCGATCGCGCATTCTGCCTGGGGCTCCAGCTGCCGCAGCCCGCCTCGGGCTGCTGCTGTCTGTCTGTAGTGTGTGCTTGTGTTTGGGGGTTACTTGCTGTGTGCTGAGCTTGTGTTTGTCTGTCTGTCTGCTTGTTTATTGAAGGACCGTGTGCTGTGGCTGGCAGTTGGAAGCTGTGAGATCCTAAACAAGGTTTGAAATCTAGAAGCCTCTGTTCATTGGTTGAGCCTTAGTCAGGGGGCGGGGCTATCAGGATGGCCAGGGCTTTATAAAACAGTGAGTCAGCGACCAGGGAGCTTTGCGAACAGGAGCAGCAAACAGGGAGTTTGGAGAGGGGGGTGAGAAGGGGGTGAGGTACACTCGCCATTCTTTAAAACCTTTAAACTAAACTATAATCAAAACTTCCTGATTTAAATGAAAACTCTATCAATAACCTTGGTAGCTGTAGGAGAGAATGCAGGCAGAAGCCCAGCAGCAGAGTGGGGGCTATCTTGTTTATTGCACTCAGTGGAAAATGTGTGATTACCTGCCCTATGGGCGGGTGGAGTATGTGTGCATTCGGCGCAAGGAGCTTCTGGCCCTCAGAGACTGCGTACGGGCTTTGGAGGCCAGGGTGGCTGAACTGGAGGAGCTGAGGGAGGCAGAGAGGTGCGTAGATGAGGCTTTCCAGGACACTGTAGAATTGTCCCACCTCTGGTCAGACAGCCCCTGCGCTGTTAAGGAGGATGAAAGCCTTCTTGCGCTTATTCCTCGTGGGGAAAGGGATAACTCTTGCCCAAGAAGCCCTCTGTTCTGATGCTTTACTGTAAATTTTCTTGCGCAAGAACGCGCGTGCAGTGTAGACGCTCCGCAAGTTTTTGCACAAGAATGGCCATTCTTGTGGAAAAAGCCTGCAGTGTAGACATAGCCTCTGGGAAGGAGAGCAGTCAACAGGAGCAGAGGGAAACCTTCCCATAGTTTGGACCCCCCTTCCAGATGATGTTGGGGTATCCTCTCACACTGAGGTTACCTCTCCAAGGGAGGGAACTCCAGTCATTAGGAAAAGGCAGGTGTTAGCAATGGGAGATTCGATCATTAGAAACATAGATAGCTGTGATGACTGGGAGACCCATATGGGGACTTGCCTGCTTGGTGCAAAGGTCGCGGATCTCTCGAGGCATCTAGATAGACTTATGTGTAGTGCTGAGGAGGAACTGGTGGTTGTGGTACATGTAGGTACCAATGACATAGGGAAGGGTAGCAGAGATGTCCTGGAGGCCAAATTTAGGCTGCTAGGAAAGAGACTGAAATCCAGGACCTCTATGGTAGCATTCTCAGAAATGCTTCCAGTTCCACGCACAAGGCCAGGTAGGCAGGCAGAGCTTCAGAGTCTCAAGGCATGGATGAGACGATGGTGTAGGGAGGAGGGGTTTAGATTTATAAGGAACTGGGGAAACTTTTGAAATGGGGGAGCTTATACAGGAAGGATGGGCTGGGCTCCACCTACACCAAAATGGATCCAGACTGCTAACCCTTAACATTAAAAAGGTCACAGAACAGTTTTTAAACTAAGAGATGGGGGAAAGCCGATTGGTGCAGAGGAGCACATGGATCAGACAGAGACTTTGCTTCAAGGAGAGTCTATTGATAGAGATTCTCTAGGTTTTAGTCAGGAGGAGAGGATGGAAGAGGATAAAGTATGGGCCAGATCAGATGAGAAACATTCACATAAAAAAGAATCTGACACATCAGAAAAGGGCAGACAAATAAACAGTGACAAGTTTTTAAAGTGCTTGTACACAAATGCTAGAAGTCTAAATAATAAGATGGGTGAACTAGAGTGCCTTGTGTTAAAGGAGGATACTGATATAATAGGCATCACAGAAACCTGGTGGAGTGAGGACAATCAATGGGACACAATCATACTGGGGTACAAATATATATCGGAAGGACAGAAGAGGTTGTGCGGGGGCCAGGGGGAGGAGTGGCACCTATATATGAAAGAAAATGTAGAATCAAATGAAGTAAAAATCTTAGATGAATCAACATGTTCCATAGAATCTCTATGGATAGTAATTCCATGCTCTAATAAGAGTATAACAGTAGGGATATATTATCAACTACCTGATCAGGACAGTGATAGTGACTATGAAATACTAAGGAAGATTAGAGAGACTATCAAAATAAAAAACTCAATAATAGTGGGGGATTTCAATTATCCCCATATTGACTGGGTACATGTCACCTCAGGATGAAATGCAGAGAAAAAATTTCTCGATACCTTAAATGACTGCTTCTTGGAGCAGCTGGTACAGGAACCCACAAAAGGAGAGGCACTTCTCGATTTAGTCCTGAGTGGAGCGCAGGATCTGGTCCAAGAGGTAACTAGAACAGGACTGCTGGGAAATAGTGACCATAATATAATAACATTTAACATTCCTGTGGTGGGAAGAACACCTCAGCAGCCCAACACTGGCATTTAATTTCAGAAAGGGGAACTATGCAAAAATGAGGAGGTTAGTTAAACAGAAATTAAAAGGTACAGTGACTAAAGTAAAATCCCTGCAAGCTGCATGAAACTTCTCAAAGACACCATAATAGAGGCCCAACTTAAATGTATACCCCAAATTAAAAAACACAGTAAAAGAACTAAAAAAGAGCCACCGTGGCTTAACAACCATGTAAAAGAAGCAGTGAGAGATAAAAAGGCATCTTTTAAAAAGTGGAAGTCAGATCCTAGTGAGGAAAATGGAAAGGACCATGAACACTGCCAAATTAAGTGTAAAAATGTAACAAGAAAAGCCAAAAAGGAGTTTGAAGAACAGCTAGCCAAAACCTCAAAAGGTAATAACAAAATGTTTTTTAAGTACATCAGAAGCAGGAAGCCTGCTAAACAACCAGTGGGGCCCCTGGACAATCGAGATACAAAAGGAGCACTTAAAGACGATAAAGTCACTGTGGAGAAACTAAATAAATTCTTTGCTTCAGTCTTCACTGCTGAGGATGTTAGGGAGATTCCCAAGCCTGACCCGTCCTTTGTAGGTGACGAAGCTGAGGACTTGTCACAGATTAGAGTGTTATTAGAGGAGGTTTTGGAATTAATGGATAAACTTAACAAGTCACCGGGACCAGATGGCATTCACCCAAGAGTTCTGAAAGAACTCAAATGTGAAATTGCGGAACTATTAACCATGGTTTGTAACCTATCCTTTAAATCAGCTTCTGTACCCAATGACTGGGCGATAGCTAATGTAACGCCAATATTTAAAAAAAGGACTCTAGAGGCGATCCCGGCAATTACAGACCAGTAAGTCTAACGTCAGTACCGGGCAAATTGGTTGAAACATTAGTAAAGAATAAAATTGTCAGACACATAGAAGAACATAATTTGTTGGGCAAAAGTCAACATGGTTTCTGTAAAGGGAAATCCTGTCTTACTAATCTATTAGAGTTCTTTGAAGGGGCTAACAAACGTGGACAAGGGGGATCCAGTAGATATAGTGTACTTAGATTTCCAGAAAGCCTTTGACAAGGTCCCTCACCAAAGGCTTTTACATAAATTAAGTTGTCATGGGATATGAGGGAAGATCCTTTCATGGACTGAGAACTGGTTAAAAGACAGAAAACAAAGAGTAGGAATAAATGGTAAATTTTCAGAATGGAGAGGGGTAACTAGTGGTGTTCCCCAAGGGTCAGTCCTAGGACCAATCCTGTTCAACTTATTCATCAATGATCTGGAGAAAGAGGTAAACAGTGAGGTGGCAACGTTTGCAGATGATACTCAACTGCTCAAGGTAGTTAAGACTGAAGCAGACTGTGAAGAACTTCAAAAAGATCTCACCGAACTAAGTGACTGGGCAACAAAATGGCAAATGAAATTTAATGTGTATAATTGTAAAGTAATGCACATTGGAAAAAATAATCCCAACTAGACATATAATATGATGGGGGCTAATTTAGCCACAATTAATCAGGAAATAGATCTTGGAGTCATTGTGGATAGTTCTCTGAAGACATCCACACAGTGCGCAGTAGCAGTCAAAAAAGCAAACAGGATGTTAAGAATCATTAAAAAAGGGAGAGAGAATAGGACGGGGAATATCTTACTGCCCTTATATAAATCCATGGTACGCCTACATCTTGACTACCGCGTACAGATGTGGTCTCCTCATCCAAAAAAGATATACTGGCATTAGAAAAGGTTCAGAGAAGGGCAACTAAAATGATGAGGGGTTTGGAACGGGTCCCATATGAGGAGAGATTAAAGAGACTAGGACTTTTCAGCTTGGAAAAGAGAGACTAAGGGGGGATATGATAGAGGTCTATAAAATCATGTGAGTGATGTGGAGAAAGTGAATAAGGAAAAGTTATTTACTTGTTCCCATAATATAAGAACTAGGGGTCACCAAAGGAAATGAATGGGTAGCAGGTTTAAAGGAAGTTCTTCTTCACACAGTGCCCAATCAACCTGTGGAACTCCTTGCCTGAGGAGGTTGTGAAGGCTAGGACTATAACAGGGTTTAAAAGAGAACTAGATAAATTCATGGAGGTTGAGTCCATCAATGGCTATTAGCCAGGTTGGGTAAGGAATGGTGTCCCTAGCCTCTGTTTGTCAGAGGGTGGAGATGGATGGCAGGAGAGAGATCGCTTGATCATTCCCTGTTCGATTCACTCCCTCTGGGACACCTGGCATTGGCTGCTGTCGGCAGACAGGACACTGGGCTGAATGGACCTTTGGTCTGACCCAGTCTGGCCATTCGTATGTTCTTACGTTATCAGAGGCAGTGTGGGGGGGGGCAGGCAGGAGCTGTTGCTTGCGAGCTCCCACCTGCTCATAAATGTGTAACCCCTACAAATGTCAGCAGCTACACCTTCACACAAACATACGAATTTAAACATCCCTACTCCGCGAGGAGCCCGGGCGCCCGATAGGCAGAGCCTGGGGGTGGGAGCCTGGCAGGCTGGGGGCTGCTCTCAACTGGCGGGAGCAGTCCCCACCTCCGATCCCGCTTGGTCGATGCAGCGGTTAAATGTGAGGTCTGCCTAACGTTGACCTGGTTCACTGATGAAGTGGGATTTTACATCCCTGTGGGTCACCCGCCCGGTTTGTCTTCAGGCTGGCTCCTTAGCACTGGGGGAGCTTGGCTACAAGTAGAGGCACTAAAGAAAGGCCCGAACGGCCCGTCCTGCCCGGGGATGTGTTCCAGAGGCTTGGCTGAAGCCGGCCGTTGACTCCCTCCCTGCTACAAGCCTGACTCCAGCGCTTTGTAATGGTTGCGTGTATTTGATTCCTTTCCCAATTTAACCTCTCCCCCTTTCACCCTGAATTGGGTCATGCCTCTCCCCCCGCCCCCCCCCCGCCATGCACCTCTTCTTACAGTGGGATCCGCCTCGCTCTCCCTCTTGCCCCAGCCTCCAGGCTGACCACCTTCCAGCTTCCACCATAGGGTCGGCAGGAAGTCAGATGGGCTCAGCCAGTTGGGGTGTGTCTAGACTACATGGCTCCGTCGACGGAGCCATGTAGATGAGTTTACTAGACATAGGAAAATGAAGCGGCGAGTTAAATAATCGCCACTTCATTTACATCAAAATGGCCACCGCGCTGTGCCGATCAGCTGTTTGGCGGCACAGCGGGGCAGTGTGGACGCGCCATGGTCAAGGGAAGCCTTTGTCGACCGTTCCGTTATGCCTCGTGAAATGAGGTTTACCGGAGCGGTCGACAAAGGCTTCCCTTGTCAACTGCGGCGTGTCCAGATTACCGCGCTGTGCCGCCAAACAGCTGATCGGCACAGCGCGGTGGTCATTTTGATGTAAATGAAATCGCCGCTTCATTTTCCTATGTCTAGTAACCTCATCTACATGGCTCCGTCAACGGAGCCATGTAGTCTAGACACACCCTTGCTGTCCCGCCCCCGCAGCGGCTACACACCTGATGAGTAGCGCAGCTCCGGCCCCGCCCAGCAACACCCGGTGTCACGGGGCCAGCGCTGCAGAGAACAAAACCACCCACCTGCTAATGAACTGTCCAGGGGTCCCTCCCCTGACTCCAGCCAGGGCTCCGGCGGGGGATGCAGCCCCTCCATCCCCACTCAGGGGCTATTGGGTGCTTCCAAGCTCAGCAGAGCTGCAGCTCTGAATATGTCCCACCAGGAATCCCTGCATGGCAGACCAGGCCCTGGAGCTCAGAATGGGACTTTTGCAGCCATCGGCTGGCTCCTTGGAGCATCTCTCAGCTTCCCCGCCATGTATGGGCTTCCTCGGAAACGGTCTTCACTTGGTTTGGCTCAGCGGCACCTTCTTGGATGGTTCATTAGCTCCCAAGTGTCCTGCGAAAGGCCTGACCCTTCCCGGAGGCAGGGCCGGATTAAGGGGGGACTAGCTGGGCAGCTGCCTGGGGCGCCAACCTATGGGGCGCCTGATGGCAGCTGTAAGGGGCGCTGTGCACCCGGGGCCAGGAGTCGCGTGGCGCCCCTTACAGCTGCCATCAGGCGTCACGCGCCTGGGGCTGGGGGCCACACGGCGCCCCTTAGAGCTGCAATCAGGCGCCGCACGCCCGATTGCAGCTGTACGGCGTGCAGCACACCGGGGGGTGGGGCTGCGCATGCACCGTGCGTCTGGGGGCGGAGCCACGCATGTGTCGTGCGCCCGCTGCCCGGGGTGCAGGAATGGCTCGAGCCGGCCCTGCCGGAGAGTCACGTCTCCCACAAAGGGGTAATGAGAGCCAGGGGTCGTTTTCCAGGATTCTACAAAGGAATTGCACTAGGCCAATTACAGGGAGGTTGCAGAACTGGAATTCGTCTACAGATGTGACACCGTTAATCTGGGCTTGAATGAAGACATTAACTGCTGGCGCATTACAAAGCCAGTTTCTCCTGCCTCTAACACCTGCATTTCCATATGGAAAGCTATGAATGGGATACATCCAGCCCACTTAATTAGCCTCATTCACAGGGGTCATACAATGGACAGGGTCCCCTGCTTTATATAGCTCTCTTGGTTTCTGTTATGTCCACTCCAACTCATCCGATGAAGTGGGTGTTGCCCACCAACGTTCATGAGTCTCTCTATTTTGGTTAGGCTCCAAAGCGTCCCAGGACCACACGCTGGTTTTAAAGCTACAGCCTAGCCTGGTGATCCCTCTGAGGTTTGGGGAGCAATGGGAACCTGGGAGCAGCGAAAAGCTGCCACCAGGGCTGCTGGGACGGTTTGTACAGCAGTTGCACTGAGAAAACATTGACCCAAACCTGTGCATCATGGAACCACGTCACGCCAGGGGCCGCGTGGCAGCAGCCCCTAGTCCCGGCACCGGCCAGTTCCACCCCGCTCGGCTCCAGCCGGCTGCTCTGTAACTTTTGCCAGCAGAAATACCCTGAGCAATAAGCCAGGCCTCCGGGCTGCCCCAGAAGGGTTTGGCAGACAGGTCGGAAGGGAGGGCCCAGCTCCTCCAAGGAACGGGAGTATTGCAACACCAGCTGGTCTTTTGTTTTTTTTGGGGGGGGGGAGGGGAGGCGGGATTTAGGAACCTAGAAAGTCAGGCACTGCTTCACAGCCTGGGGAGAGATTGGTGTTCATCTGCCTGAGTGCCTTCCAGGGCTGGCGCAGGTAGGTGGCCGCTGTACTTGGCCGCTGTTGAGGGTCCCAGGCAGAAGCCAGCCAGAGAAGATGTGCCCCCCAGATCTGAGCCCAGTAATTAGGGCTCCCCGGGAGGTGGGAGACCCGGATGCCATTCTCCCCTCAGCCAAAGGGAAGCAGGGACCTGCACAGCGGCTCTAACCACTGAGCCAGGAGGTCGTCTGCTGTGCAGCTCCCATCTCCTCTTGGAGCCGGTCCCAGGGTGGCTCAGTAAAGGCAGAGAGATTGGAGAGGGGAAGCTGGACCCTGCGGCTCTCACCTCCCAGGGTGCCCTGGAGGATTGGGCCAAAAGAAATTGGATGAGGTTCAACAAGGACAAGTCAGAGTCCTGCCTTTGGGGCAGAAGAATCCCAAGCATTGCTACAGGCTGGGGACCGATTGGCTAGGCAGCCGTTCTGCAGAAAAGGGCCCGGGCATGACAGCGGATGAGAAGCTGGAGATGAGTCAACAGGGCGCCCTTGTACCCAAGAAGGCCAATGGCATATTGGGGTGCATTAGGAAGAGTGTTGCCAGCAGCTCTATGGAAATGATTATTCCCCTTTATTCAGCACATCTGGCTACGTCTACACTGGCAGCTTCTTGTGCAAAAACTCTTCCAGAAGAAAGCGTCTACACTGGCACGTGCCTTTGCGCAAGAGAGGTGCTTTTGCGCAAGAGCATCCATGCCAGTGTAGACGCTCTCTTGCGCAAGAAAGCTCCGATGGCCATTTTAACCATCGGGCTTTCTTGCGCAAGAAATTCATGTTGCCTGTCTACACTGGCCTCTTGCGCAAGAACAGTTACGCAAAAGGGCTTATTCTTGAGCGGGAGCATCATAGCTCTTGCGCAAGAAGCCCTGATTTCATACAGTAGAACGTCAGTGTTCTTGCACAAGAACTCCCCGCCAGTGTATCTTGCGCTTTGGCGCAAGATCGCGCCAATGTAGACACAGCCCTGGAGTATTGCGTCCAATTCTGGACCTCCTGTTCCTGAAAGGATGTGGATGCACGGGAGAGAGTTCCATGGAGGGCAAGAAAAATGATTGAAGCACGTGACCTACGAGGAGCGGCTGAGGGATTGGGGCTTGTTTAGTCTGCAGAAGCGAGTGAGGGGGGATTTGAGAGCAGCCTGCAACTCCCTGAAGGGGGGTTCCAAAGAGGCTGGCGAGAGGCTGTTCTCAGTGGTGATGGATGGCAGAACAAGGAGCAATGGTCTCAAGTTGCAGTGGGGGAGGTCTAGGTTGGAGATTAGGAGGAGGGTGGGGAAGCACTGGGATGGGTTCTCTGGGGGGGGAATCTCCATCCCTAGAGGTGTTTAAGTCCCGGCTCATCCAAGCCCTGGCTGGGATGATGGAGTTGGGGTTTTGTCCTGCTTTGGGAAGGGGCTGGACTTGATGACTCCAGAGGTCTCTGCCCGCCCTGGGAGTCTGTGATTCCAGGAGTGTGTTCCAGGCTCTGGCAGGAGGAAGAAAGCTTGGGGGGGGACTAGTCTTCCCCCAAGGGCACCTTCACCTGTTGCCCATGCTCTTTTTTGCTCCCTGGCCACGGGCCCAAAGGCTACTGCTACCTGTGGCCACACGGAACCACTCGCGGCTCAGGTGGCTGCCGGATACAGGGGTGTGGCGGTGGGATCCGTTTGCCCCTCTGGGAGTGGCATGGGGTCTAGTGGTTAGCGTGGGAGACTGGGAGGCAGGAGTGCTGGATTCCATGCCTAGCTTGGGACGGTCTCGTTCTAGTAGTTAGAGCAGGAGGCTGGGAACTGACGGGCTGAATGAGTTCAGGCCCCTACGGCCGTTGGCTTGAGTTTCAGAGATCACTGCAAAGCCAAAACTGGGACTTAGGCACCTAACTCTGGGGTTTGACCACCTACGTACCTTTGTGTGTGCGCCAGGGGAACCAGCATCGGCATCCCACTGTGCCAGGTGCTGCACAGATAGTGACTGAGGCCACAGTGCCAGGAATTTTATGCAGCGCCCGGCCCAACGGGGCCCTGATCTCGGGCACTGTGTGTCTGGGTGGCACCCAGCCTGACGGGCCCTGATCTCGGTCACTGTGTGTCTGGGCAGCACCCGGCCCGACGGGTCCTGATCTTGGGCACTGTGTGTCTGGGCAGTGCCCTGCCTGACGGGCCCTGATCTCGGTCACTGTGTCTGAGCAGCACCCATCTACCCGTGTCCAGTCTGCACCAGTGGCCAGGTGTTCCAAGGAGAGGTGTGTGGCGCCCCCTAGTGGCCCATGGTGGGATCACAAGGCCACTGGAGAATTTCCTTCCCCTCCCTCTCCCATTGCATTGAGTTAGTTAACTGGACTATTGTGAAGTTTAATTGGTTGACTCCGCCTGTGACGGGCTGTTCCTGGGGAGTGGTTAACTGTTACCCAATAAGCATCACCCGTGAAGGCAGGTGCCCGTCCAGTGCAGCCCCTGGGCGCTGGCTGTTCTCGTTCTCCACTGACACCTGGGCTCCATGGCTGGACCCTGCTCCTGACGCAGCGACAGCCACTGGCAGGGAGTTCTGCCGGTGGAAGGAGCCTCCTCTGTTTCCTGGAGCCCTGAATTGCCCCCTGGTCGCCCCATCTCTGGAAGGTCCTGGGGGGGGCGGGGCATCTGCATTGGGAGAGCAGAAGGCTCAGGGGCCTGGGGAGAGGGAAGAGGCTGCAGAGCGGAGGGGACAGGCTGCAGGGATGCAAATGGCTGCAGGGGGCAGAGGAGACAGGCGGCCGCTGAGCCGCACACCCTGGGTAGGAGCTTCCCCAGCCCAGGGTGACCTTGGACCACCAGCCCACGGCCTTTCCTGGCCGGCCAGCTCCATTGCAGCAGCTCTGGCCCCATTCAGAGCACCAGCCCTCGGCCTGACCCTGCTGCGTGGGCTGGGGCAGGTAGGAGGCACCCCCATTAATCCAGCCCTTTCTCCCCTCCCCCACTCAGCACGGGCTGCCCCACCATCGGCCCCCACTCAGCCTGCAACTTCCTGATCAGCAAGGACGGGAGAGTGTACGAGGGCCGCGGCTGGAGCACGAGGGGGTCCCACGCCCGCATCTATAACCCTAAGTCACTGGGAGTCAGCTTCCTGGGCAGCTTCTCCAGTACGTGGGTCCCTCCCTTCCTCCGCAAGGGCCGAGGGGGGCTGGGAACCCCCTCTGCAGGCTCCTGCCCCCAGCTGCTGGCCTGCTGCCCAGGCAGGGGGCTCTGCCGCAGGGACCATCGCCGGGTGATGTAGGGATGGTCACTTCTGCAGAGCAAGCTGGCTGGAAACAGCACTCTAAGGGCATGGGGGGGGGGGGGGAGTTTGTCCTTTGGGACCCCTAGATTCTACCCTGAGCCTGGGGGGGGGGAGGGAGGGAAGCAATATTGAGGTAGCCCATCGAGTGTGCACAGGGGAAGGTTATTTATTGTGGTCACCATCACGTCCCCTGGGCGCAGACAGGACCAGGGCAAGATTCACTGGCAGCTGCTTTTTCCTGCAGAAGAGCCCCCACCGCCGCCGCCCTGAACGCCCCCAGAAGTCTGGCCCGATGCGCTGTCTCCCGGGGCTTCCTGAGCCGTAGTTACACCCTGAAGGGGCACCGCTCCGTGAACCCCACCAGCTGCCCTGGCGACACCCTCTACGGGGTCATCAACCAGTGGCCCAGGTTCAAAGCCTGAGTCCCTGCTGCTTCTGCCTCCCCCTGCAGCACCTCTGCCCTCCAGCACGGGGCAGCCTCATGATTCTCACGGCCTGTGGCCTGGTGCCCCCGTGCCTCAAGGCTAGATGGGCCCCGTCCATGGGAGCAAAGCCTGGTGGGCCGGCAGCTGGGGGCCACGCTGCAGCATAGGCCAGGGTCCCCCACAATCCCCAGTGTCTGGCCCCAGCCCAGCCGGGTTCAGCTCAGTTATTCCTGCTTCCGAGTCTTGGCCCCAGGGGGATGCGACCAGCTGGGGCCTGGGTCCCGCTGGGAGGAGGCTGGTCCAGGCCCCAGCGCTTGGGGGCACAGAGTCCAATCAGCCAGGGGCCAGAGCTCTGGAGGGGTGTGAACGCCCAGGAAAGCCCAGCCGGCCTGGGCAGCGCCAGAGACCTCCAGGGGCTCCAGCAAGAAGTTTCACTCTTGGGGCCAGGCTACCTGCTTGGTCCCTACGGTGTTTTGCCCAGTGTCTCCATGGAGGTTGGCCCAAGTAGGGTCGGCTTCACAACCGCAGGTACTCAGCCAAGAAGGCTATTAGGATCTTGCAGAGGTTCTCCACGGTCGGGGGGTGCAGGTTCTGCTCCGTGTCCTCCATCGTGTGCCAGACCCAGGGGAAGGGGGTGGCAATGAGGTGCAGCACCGGCACTCCTGCGGCCAGACAGACACACGGACGGTCAGCAGGGATCCAAACGGGGGTCGGCAGCTCTGCAAGCACAGACTGCTACTGCTGGCGCTACCGACAGCAGTAGTAGGTTGTTACCTCCATGTGCCCTACCCACTAGAGGGCGACGTATGACATCCTCACGGAGCCACGTGCTCCCCTGAGCTAGCATGGAGCAGCTGGCCTGGTGCATTGTGGGAACTGGGTTGGCCAGAGACAGAACATGGACTAGGGCTAAGCGGTGAGATAGCACTGATGTGTTTATAGTCTTTGACCCCCTCAAAGATCCCAGAGCCTCCGTTCAAAATGCAGCCACCTCTGGGGTGAAGCGTGCCAGGCAGGCCAATAATATCCATGAAGCTCTCACACAGCCCCATGTCATTTGTGGATCTCAAAGCACTTTACAAGAGGGGGAGGGGCTACAGGATTCCTGCCCCTTTGCAGATGGGGAAACTGAGGCAGGAAGGGGGCAAAGCCAGGACCTGATCCCTTGCTCCCTCCATGACACCATGTTGGGGCAGGGGAGATCTCACTGTGTACTGTCTGTACATACCCCCTCCTCCCCGGCTGCCCATCCCACAATGCTCTGCGCCCAGCTGCCCAGGAGCACAGGGCAGGGCAGGTACCTTTGCGGAGGAAGGGAACGTGGTCATCCTCGACTGGCCCGTACATCGGCTCCCGCTGGAAGTACATCTGCTCCCGGGGGTGGGACTGCAGCAGGCCCAGCTGGTGCAGACGCTTCTCTGGGCGACAAAGAGCCGCAGGTGAGGAAGGGGGTAGGTGTTGGGACCCACAGGGCTGGGGCCAAGCCCCACAGGGGGCCCCTCCTGGCTGCTCACGCTGGAGAGCCCTGAGGGGGCACGGAGACGCTGCTGCCCCCAGGAGCAGGAAGGAACGTGGGGGAGGGAGGTCGGGGCATTTGAAGCCTGACGAGTTGTGTCTGATGGAAGTCAAGGGCTGGGGAAAAGGGGCCCGGCTCACAGCTGTGGGGGATGGAATCCCCAACTCCTCCCCCCACAGGTGCCCTGGCTCCCAGCTCCCCTGCTCTAACCACTAGGCCCCACTCCCCTGCCAGACCTGGGGCTAGGAGCCAGACACTTGTATTCAGTCCAACAGATGCAGTAAGCGTCGGACGGGGTTGGGGGCGGCGCGGTGTCCCTGTGGGCACTGGCGGGGGCACCGTCCCCTTCTCTCCCCCTCCCTCCCGCGAGGAGGGACGGTGCAGTACCGATGCCGACGAGCCGGTCGAACCAGGAGGCCGTGAGGGGGAAGTGGTTCTGGATGGTTGGCTGCCGGGCCCCCAGCAGGTCCAGCAGGACAAACAGGCTCTGCAATGAGGCACCGAGGGGTTAAATCCGCAGGAGCCGTGGCAGGGACTGGTGGACGCTCCAGTGTAGACAGAGTGTCTCCCCCCCCATTAGGAAAAGCCCCCCCCATCCCCTCCAGTCTGTCCATGGGGACACCCCACCCCCACACGCAGGGCAGACGGGTCTCACCACAGCCTGGAGCTGGCTGATCCCGGCCGGGTGCCAAGCCTTAGCCATGTGCTCGGCCAGGTGGCGCGCCCCGTACAGCGAGTCCGTCTCGCTCCACTCCCCAAAGGCCTCCTCGCCATCCAGGAACAGCAGCTGCAGCGTCACCTCAGAGCCCTGGGGGGAGACATGGGGCTGGCTCAGCACCCGGCGCTTCCAGACAGGCGAGGGGACTGCACCCTGGACAGCAGCAGAGCTGGGATAGAACCCAGGCCTCCTGGCTCCCAGCCCTGCCCCTCCCCCGCCACCCTAACCACTAGACCACACTCCTCTCCCAGAGTTGGAATGGAATCCAGGTATCTGGCGCCAAGTCCCCCTGCTCTAGCCACTAGACCACACTCCTCTCCCAGAGTTGGAATGGAATCCAGGTATCTGGCGCCAAGCCCCCCCTCCCCCCAACCACTAGACCACACTCCCCTCCCAGAGCTGAGATGGAATCCAGGCCTCCTGCTCTAACCACTAGACCCCACTCCTTCCCCTGAGCCAAGAGAATAGAACCCCTGACCTGAGAAGCTCTCACCTGCTTCTTGGCCTTCAGCAGCTCCGTGTCCAAGGCCGTGGCCAGCTCCAGCAAGATGGAGCAGGGCACGGCTGAGTCGGTGGCCCCCAGGAAGGTGCGGCCCTGCTGGTCGCGGGGGAAGTACTTGGAGTCATAGTGGCAGGCCAGGACCAGGCGCCGCCTGGCCGCGGGGTCCAGCGTGGCCACCACGTTGGCGAAACCCACGACACCCCGCGGGGTCCGGTCCTCAAAGGCGTCCAGCTCTACCCGCCAGCCCGCGGCCAGCCTGCCCAGGCTGTCCACGATGTGCTGGGGCAAGACAGAGAGGCGTCAGGGTGCTGGCTGGGGAAATCAGGGGGCAACGGGAAGGGGGGGGCTGCCAGCGGGAAGGTCTGGGGGGAAAAGGGGGGACTGCTTCCTCCAAGCCATGGGGCAAGGCCGGAGAGATGCAAAGGGCCTGGGAGGCTCCAAGACGGACCCCACATGCTGCCCGACAGGACCAGCTCCACGGCCCGCCCAGCCTGGCATCCCACCTCCGACCAGCGCCAGCTGCTGCAGAGGGAGGCAACAGAACCCTGCAGGAGCCGACGTGGGACCATCTGCCTCCCACGCCTGGGCTCATCCAGAGTTGGAGACCGGCGCGGGTTCGCTCTCCCGGCCAGATTACTGGTTCTCACCCACCCACCGCTCCGGAGAGCCTTGTTCTCCAAACAAGCCTCCTCTTCCTTTGGGCATCTTAGTAAGCGCTCGGCCCCGGTGACTTCCAGTGGCGGGGAGTTCCATAGGCCAATCACGCACCGCACCGAGGGTGTTTTCATTGACCAAATCCAACTCAACCTTTCAATTCCCGACAGTATTCCCTAGCCCTTGTGTGAGAGGCACAGGACGGAAGCGCCCCGTCTCCGCTCTCCAGACCCGTCGTTATTCAATCGGCTGATCGGTCCCAGCCACACCCAGTAGGTTTTCCAAGCTCCAGACACCCGTCGCCAGACCCTTTTGTTCGGGGCTCCCTGAGAGATAGGTGCCCAGATGGGGACGCCCCATTGATTTACCCGGGGCGGCAGAACTCTCTCCGCTGTCACCTCATTAGCTCCCAGCTGCACGCCGGGGCCGAGCGCTCCAACGAGCAGTCTCCGCAGATGCAGGTGGCTTAGGACCTTGTGCAGTCCAGCCAGAGGAACCCAATCCTAGCTAATTAACATATATGCTAATAAGCTTGAGGTAGACAGCCTAGTGAACTATGGAGGCAGGGCGCTCCACACCGGGCGTTGCTCCCCTGCAGCCCCTACCCCAAAGACTTTCCACCTCTCTGATTTAAACCAGGGCTACTCCCACAGCCCAGCATCGCTTTGCTGTTTGGGGAGGTGGAAAAGACACAGCCCCCGGCTGACACAGCTGCGCTTGCTCCCCCCCCCCCCAGGGAAACTGTTCTGAAGCAGGCCAAACTCTTCTGTCAGCATTCCCGGCGTCTCCACTAGGGGGCGCTGCTTGGACAGCTAGTGGGATTAGCAGAGTAGTGTAGACCCCTGTTTCTCATCCTTTTTTAATAGAGTACCCCTTATTTTTTTTAAAAAAATTATAAGTAACCCCCCAGTACCTACAGTTTTCAGACACACAAATTGTTTGTTTGTCTCCCATTTCAACACAATTGTTTAAACAACTTAATCGCAGCCGGGCGGGCGATGAAATTTTGGGGTGTAAAAAGTACAAAAATAATAAAACGCTGTAAAACTTAGAACAAAAATTCAGTTTTCTCCAAACTTCAGTTGTTGAGGTACCCCCCAGATTTCTCTCGAGTACCCCTAAGGGGACTCGTACTGCTGGCTGAGAAACACTGGTGTAGACAAGGGTTCAGAGTAACCCCACCCCCAGTGCAGAAAGCATAGGGTGGCCCATGGTAACCCCCAGGAGGTGCACTAAAATTTTCATCGCTAAATGGGGTGCTCCCTCATGCCCCTTCCCCTCACAGGCACCAGTCACCGAGGGTCACGCCGCGCCTCGGGGCTGAACGCTCCCTCGTGCAATCGCAAACACCAGGGCCGTGCGAGCACCGAGCTCTCTCGACTTGCACACCCGCTTCGCACCAGCGGCAGTCAACGTTCCCGCTAGGCTTTTTGCCACCCGTGTGTGGAATAATTTGTGCATGTGCACCGAGGCATGTGCAAATGAGCACCACCCACAGAAACACAACGGCGAGGGGTGGGAGCCCTGCTACTCCGCTGGGCGGCAGCAGACTCTCTCCTGAGCGGCCGCACAAGCACCTGGCTTCCAGGGAACGCTGGCGGCAGTGACTGTCCAGCGGCTAAATCGTTTGCACCGGAGCCTGAAACAGAGGAAGGCTGCCCACAGCAACTCCCGGCTTTGAGCCACTGGCTGCAGCTAGGGCAAAGCCCTGGGGTGTGACTCCGGGGTCCTGGGAGTCCAGCCAAGTCCGGGACAGGCCCTGGTCTCTGGCACAGCGCCCCCGCACTCACCTGCCGCACTTTCTTGTTCCCTGGGCTGCCCGGGTACCGCTCGATCAGCATGGGCTTCAGGAAGGCGCTCCAGAGGCGCCGGAGATCCACCAGGGAGGTCAGCCGCTTCACCTGGGTGCTGGAGAGGCTCCGGGGCTTGTGGCTGGCCTGCGGGAAGGAACGCGGCTCGAATCCAAGGGCCTGCTTGAAATGCCCGCACCGGGGACGGAGCCGGACCCAGAGCACAGAGGCGGGAGCAGAGGGGGGTCTCCAGGTCCGTGTCCTGGGAGCATGACGGCCCCCTGCTTGCTGGCCAGGGCTCCCCAGGCATCCTGCGGCCCAGACAGTCAGGGACTGAGAACTGAGGGGTTGGGGCCACCCCCCGGCAGGGCGCAGAAGAGCCAGCGAGAATGAAAGGGCCTCTCCCAACCCCCTAGACAGCGGGTGGGGAGAGGGGCCAAGGTGCGATCCTGGCGCCGGTGTCGTTAATGCCTCTCGGAGGGCTCTGGGCACCCACAGCCAGGCCAGCCCCGGCCTGCCAGCCCCCTGCCCCTTAGCCAGAGGCCGGCTGCCCTTGGGCTCATCCACACCGCACCCCGAGACAGGCCTGCCCCACGTGGCAGCACCCTGGCCCAGCCCCCCTGCACCCTCCACGCCTCGCCACAATGCCCGCCCCCACGACCGAGCACCCTGGCCCAGCCCCCCTGCACCCTCCACGCCTGGCCACAATGCCGCCCCGACCGGGCACCTGGCCCAGCCCCTGCACCCTCCACGCCTGGCCACAATGCCGCCCCACCACTGGGCACCCTGGCCCAGCCCCTGCACCCTCCACGCCTCGCCACAATGCCCGCCCCACCACTGGGCACCTGGCCAGTCACCCTGCCTCACACCCCTACTCGCCTGCCCCTCCCCACAACCCCCTCAGCCACTCCCAACTCCCTATCCCCACTCCCCCAGGCACTCTGCCCCCACGGCCCATAAGCCCCCGCCTCCACCCCTGCCCCTCCCCACTCTGTCCTCTTCCCCACCCCCACGCGCCCTCCCCAGTCTCCCTCATGCTGCCCCACTCCCATGCTCCTTAACCCCCCCGCTCCGCCCCTCACCTGAGCCTCGGGCGCGCCCCGGCTGCCCCGCCGGCCCCAGCGCTCGTAGAGGCGGGCGCCGAGCAGCAGCAGCAGGAGCAGCAGGGGGGGCAGGAGGAGGAGCTTGAGGCGGCGGGGGCCGCGCGGGGGCTGGGCTCAGGCCGCCCCCTCCCCGGGCGCGCCGGGCCCCCGCAGCCGGCCCTTTCCGCATGGCGCTGCCGGCGGCCCGCGAGCTCCGCCCCGGGGGGGGACGGCCAGGCCCCGCCCACGGAGGGGGAGCCGCGACCGGAGGGCGGAGCACAATCAAACCACGCCCCCGCGCGGCCGCTCCCATAAAGGCCCCCTCCCGTTTGTGGGCGGGGCCAGCCTCAAGACCCACCCACAAGAGGGGGAGCCCGGGCGGGGCCATGGGAGCGGGGCGTGGGAGGGGGGGTAGGGCCACGCCCTCGGGGGAGGGGTTACAGCAGGACACACCCACATGGGGGCAGGGCCAGATAAGGACACCTCATCACACGGGCATGTTAAAAAGCGTCATACACACGCCCCTCTGAACCCCCTGGGCCTCCCCCTACTCCCCAAGTACCCCCCTGGGGCTGGCCCCCTGTCCCTAGCTCATCCCTGAGTCCATCACACCCACAACACACCCCAAGGTCTGACCCCTTATCCCTAGCTCATCCCTAAGTCCATCACACCCCCAAACACACCCCAAGGTCTGACCCCTTATCCCTAGCTCATCCCTGGGTCCATCACACCCCAAACACACAGGGTCTGACCCTTATCCCTAGCTCATCCCTGGGTCCATCACACCCCCAAACACGCTCCAGGGTCTGACCCCTTATCCCTAGCTCATCCCTGGGTCCATCACACCCCCAAACACGCTCCAGGGTCTGACCCTTTATCCCTAGCTCATCCCTGGGTCCATCACACCCCCAAACACACCCCAGGGTCTGACCCTTTATCCCTAGCTCATCCCTGGGTCCATCACACCCCCAAACACACCCCAGGGTCTGACCCTTATCCCTAGCTCATCCCTGGGTCCATCACACCCCCAAACACGCTCCAGGGTCTGACCCCTTATCCCTAGCTCATCCCTAAGTCCATCACACCCCCAAACACACCCCAGGGTCTGACCCCTTACCCCTAGCTCATCCCTAAGTGCATCACACCCCCAAACACGCCCCAGGGGCTGACACCCCCCCCCCCCAATGTGTGAGGCCCTTCTCCCCCGCTCTCCGGAGCTTGAGGCTGGTACCAGCCTTCGCTTGAGGCGGGATATGGGGCAAGGTTAGTTCTCACCTGGAGGCGGCAAGGTGCTGGTTGTATTTGCAGCTTGGGCGTGTGCGAACCCGGCCAGGAATTATCCGAAGCAGGAAAGCCGGGAGGTCTCATTGAAACGATTCCTAGGAAAAGTCCCTAAACCCTTTTGGCCTTTACCGCAGCAGAAAAACCTAAAACCAATCTGTCGTCAGAGGGGAGAGAGGAAACCAAGGTGAAGGGCGGGGGCCCAGAGGGAAGGGGCTGATCTCTGGGTCTGGCTGCTGTGGAGAGCCAGTTGCCACTAATGGGGGTCTTCACCCCGAAGGGGAAGCATAGGAAGGCTGGTTAGCAGGCTGGGTTGGGACCCAGTGGGTGTGAGTTCGAATCCTGACTCTTGTGTGTGTTTTGGGACTTTGAGCGGGTCACTACATTGCTCTGTGCCTCAGTTTCCCTGTGTAGGATGACCCAGCTCATGGGGCTGTTGGGAAGGAACCAGCCCCCTGGCACGAGGCTCGGGTACAATGAGCACCTAGGAACACGGCGATATGCTGGGTCGGGGGTCAGGACCCTGGGGGGACTAGAGCGTGCTATGTTCAAGTGTGCCCCAAAGGGTGGAGCAGGAGGGGAGCTGCTACCCTCCCTCGCTGGCCAGTGACGTGCCAGGTCCCATTGTCTTCCGTTGCCCAGCCCAGAACAATCAATCCAAAGTCACCAGCAACTGCAAACACCCCCACCCCGTGGAGGTGCAAGGGATACAGAACCCGCCAGGGGGTACTGCACCTGGGATACTGCACCCACCAGGGGGTATTGCAGTGGGGTTACTGCATCCGCCAGGGGATACTGCACCTGGGATACTGTGCCCGCCAGGGGATACTGCACTTAGGATACTGCGCCCACCAGGGGATATTGCAGCCTAAAGGGGATACTGCATCCGCCAGGGGATACTCCACCTGGGATACTGTGCCCGCCGGGGGATACTGCACTTGGGATACTGCACCCACCAGGGGATATTGCAGCCTAAAGGGGATACTGCATCCACCAGGAGATACTGCACTTGGGATACTGCACCTGCCAGAGGATACTGCAGCCTCCAGGGGATACGGTACCTGGGATACTGTGCCCGCCAGGGGGTACTGCAGTGGGGATACTGCATCCGCCAGGGGATACTGCACCCACGAGCGGATACTGCAGCCTCCAGGGGATACTGCACTTGGGATACTGCACCCGCCAGGGGGTATTGCAGCAGGGATACTGCAGCCTCCAGGGGATACTGCACCTGGGATACTGCATCTGGGATACAGCCCCCACCAGGGGATACAGCCGCCCCCAACTCCTTTTGTTCTGTTGCCCCGTCCCATTCAAGCACAGGGCCCCACTTTCCTTGGTGGGCGGATGGATACGCAGCCGATGGCGGGATGAATCTGTGCGCCCAGTCCCGGAGGTCTCTCCATGTCACCCCACATCCAGCACGGCAGAGCCTCTAGGGGGGCAAGAGCTTCCCCGCAGCCCGAGGCCACCACCCCTCCATGCAGCCTCGTATCCTTCCGCTGCTGGGGAGATTAGAAATAGTCCCCCTCCACCCCCGCCCCTCCCCGTCAGCTTTGATCCAGGTTGGGTTTGGAACACAGAGGGGGAACGGGACTAAGAGACAGGCCACGCAACCCCTGGCGCCTGCAGGAACCAGCATGGCACACGGCCCTGGCTTGGCCAGCTGGTGCCATCTCCCAAGGCCAAACCCACCCTCGGCACGGCAGGCAGGCGGCTGCACACAGCCTCAGCTGGGCCTGGTCTGGAAGGAGCCCAGAGGCATCCCCCCCCCCCCCCCCGAGGAACTTTGGCAGAGATGCCAGCCGGTTAAAATGTCCCCAACAGGTGTCTGTGTATTACCATTTCGCAGATCTGATTTGTGTCCATTGATCCTTTGTCGCAGAGAGGGTCCAAGGATGAATGGACACACATCCGCTCCACAGAATGGTTGCACAGAAGCCAGGGGGGGGGCATTTTGACCTGCCCGGGCACTCAGTATAGAAGTGGTCTCCAGCTTTTTGAAGCACAAGATCACTTTTTGAATGCACGTGCAATCCAGGATCCACCTCAAACCCAAACCCTCTGGCCCCACCTCCTTCCCGCCCCTTCTCCAAGGCCCCGCCCCTGCTCACTCCATCCTCCCTCCCTCTCCCACCCGCACTCACTTTTATCAGGCTGGGGGTAGAGGGCTGGGGTGCGAGGGAGGGGGATGTGGTCTCTGAAATTGGGCTAAAGGATTTGGAGTGTGGCAGGGGTTCTGAGCTGAGCCTGGGGCAGGGAGTTGAGGTGCAGGCTCTGGGAAGGCATGTGGGTGCAGGGGGACTCAGGGCAGGAGTTTGGGGTGCAGGAGGGGTTCAGGATGGGGGCGAGGTTTGGAATGCTGGCTCCAGCTGGGCACCATTTACCACAGGTGGCTACTGGGTGGTGGTGCAGGGGGCTAAGTCAGGCTCACCCATCCCCTGACCCTGCACCACTCCCAAAAGCAGCCAGCAGACTCTCTCCATCCCTGCCCCCCTCTGCTCTGTGGGGATGGAGAGAGTCTGACATCAGCACCCCCTCCTCTTCTTCTTCTTGTGCGCCGCACATCACGCAAGAGGCTCCTGGGGCCGGCGGGCAGCTCCAAGGCAGAGGGCAGGAGCAGCAGGGCAGTGCTGAGAGGGGCAGATGAAGTGCCGGCACTTAGCCTCCCGGCCAAACCTGTCGGGATCACCTGCCAAAGGCTCTAAGGGCTCCAAAAGCCACGTCAAAAACCAGCTGGAGAGAGAAGCTGCCAAACTTGCCTTCATCTGCAAATGTGACACCTTTAATCAAAGTCTGAACAAAGACCTGATCTGGAGGGGCCGATCCATTCCACACCCTCATGACATCGAAAGCCAAGTATCGGGCACTTACAGCCCACTCTAGTAGCCTCATTTAACATGGAAACTCTAATTGACAAGATTTTTTCCACCTTCTCTTTCCCGCCCCGTCCCCTCTTTTTCTGCGATTTACTTGTCCCTCTGGACCTCTTGCTCCAGTCATCTGAAGAAGTGGGTTGTGCCCATGAAAGCTCATGATACCGTCCATAAGGTGCTGCAGGACCATTCGGGATGTAAAAGCGACTAATCGACACACTGGCTGACTAGTCGCTTCCCCCCCTTGCTGCCTCTATCAGAAAGAGGCCGCAAAGGGGGGGAGAGGAGGAGCTGCTGGGGGGGGAGCTGGCTTAAAAGCCGGTTCCCCCCCAGCTCCAGCTCTGTGGGAGGAGGCAAGGGCGCAGTGGTGGCGTTCCACTGGGGCTCTTGTACATTTCAAAGCAGAAGTGCCGCCTGGAGCCCACGGCAGTGGGGGACTCAAAGGGGGTGCGTCTTGACTACATGGCTCTGTCAATGAGGTTTACAGGAGCGGTCGACAAAGGCTTCCCGTGTCGACCGCGCCGCGTCTAGACTGCCGCGCTGTGCCGGATCAGCTGATTGTTGGCACAGTGCAGCAGCCATTTTTATTTTAATGAAGCTGGGATTATTTAAACTACTTTACATGGCTCCGTCGATGGAGCCATGTAGTCTAGACACACCCAGAGTGTTTCGCCTTTGAAATGCAGCAACAGCCGGGCGGACTCTTGCTACATTTCAAAGCAGACGCGCTCTTACCGACTAATCAAGTAGTCAATGGAAATTCCATCGACGATTTGATCAGATGATTAATCTAATTTTAACATCCCTGAGGACCATTGGCTGTTTACGTTTTTTCAGTTGCAGACTAACACGGCTCCTCCTCTGAGACTTCTGGACATGAGGGTGGTTATCGAAAGCACATTGCCAGCCTGGGGGAGCCCAGAGATGGCTCTAAGGCCACCCGGCTTGCCCGCCCCTAAGACCGGCTCTGCCAGCTGGGACCACAGCGCCTGATTTGCTGGATAGCACGGGCCAGAGATCTGCCCCCAACCCGTTCCTAAAGCAGAGCTGGTAGAAACCCAGCCCTGATTTCAAAGCCGCCATGACTCCCCTCCCACCCGGGAAAGCTGCGCAACTCGTTCATTAGGAGCGGTCCGTGCGTTACCTAACCCCTAGGACGGACTCCTTAGTTTTGCCCGGTTGTTTCCCTGTTAGAAGGGGGCTTTGGAGAAATCAGTCCCCCAAGGTTACATGGTTTACAGACGGCCCCTTACCTGTTACAAAATTCCATTCGCAATTCCTCCGGCGGCACCTTCCAGCCCTGGGGTACGTCAGACCTTGGCATGGCCAGGAGCAAAGTTTTGATCCTCAGGTAGGTTCTTCCGGACCGGTAGCAAGTCACCCTCTTCCCTTTCTCTCTGCTAAGCCCGAGCTCCGGGTGGCTCTCCCTCCAAGGCAGGTGTTTTCAACCCTCCAAGCCCTGCCCATCCCTGCCAGCTTAGTAAAGCAACTGCTGGGCATCAAGCTGGGGAAGTAGGACCAGAGAGGGGGCGCAGGAAGGCAGGCCGCAGGCCCTGTGCTCCCAGCCACCAAAGTGAGCCATTCCCGCAGGTGAGCAGGGCCACCCAGTGGCCAGCAGTGTTTCCTATAAGCTGAGTACTTGGGTGGCTTCTCAGGAGAGATCCAACTGATTAACGAGCACCCACAGACTCCCACCGCTGGTGGTGCACATCTGCAGGTGCCTTGGTGCACATAAAATGTATTCCACACCCAGATGGAAAAAATTAGAGGGAACATTGGTGACTAGTGCCAGAGGAGGGTGCACATATCCCTGCGGAAGGACCGTTAGTGGATAACCTACCCTCGGGGAATTCCCTCCTGCCCAGAAGCAGGCTGGTTCACAGTCCTTCCAGGACTTGTTCAGCATTTGCTTGAGAGGCTTGTTAGCCATAGCAGCACGCAGTCCTTTTCAGAAGCCCTCTCAACTCTTGGGCCTCTGTAGCATCATGCAGCAGAGAGTTCCACCGGTCAGTGGAGCAGCATGGGAAGCAACCTGGCTTAAATCGGTTTTGACTTGGCCGCCTATAAATTGTAGTGCCCCTCAACTCAGGCCGAATGTTAGGAGGGCGGGTGGCACGTACCTAGCACCATGCCTGCTAGGAATGCACACACAGGAGAGACATCTCTTCACTGCAGAGTTATTGATCGAGCTAGAACCGGAACATTGCACCTCATTCATCTCCCATCCACAGCGCAGAAGGGCTGACATCTGCGTTAGCACAACTCACGCTCGGCAGCGGGGGTGGCAGGCTAGCTCCGGACGAGCGCTGCGAGTCCTCCACCTTCCCACAATCACCCCAGAGGCCCAGCATGCCCAGCCAAGTCCCGCCACCATAAAGTGTGGATGTGAGGGCATTTCCCAGAGTGCAGGGGAAGTGAAAGTCTAGCCAGCCTGGGGGGCAGGGACAGCCCTCAATGTGGCCACGAATTACCACCACCACTTTTTGGACAAAAAACTGGGCTGTTAACACAATTGTTCACAAAAGGCAGCTAGCTGCTTCCAGCAGACAACTTAGATTTGGTTCAAAAAAGACCCCCCAACTTTAACCCCACCAATAAGCCCGTTACCTTTTACAGGCTGGACTTTCCAACGGGACTTCAGCAGCCCCTCTCTGGCTACGTCGACACTGCGGCGTTATTTCAGGATACCGGAGGAAAGACATCTCTTCACTGCAGAGTTATTGATTGAGCTAGAACCGGAGCATTGCACCTCATTCATCTCCCATCCACAGCACAGCAGGATCCCGAAATAGCTATCCCGCATCTTCACAGCAAGCCCGTTATTTCGAAGTACAACGGGCGCACCATTCCGATGTCCCCGCAAACCTCGTTCCACGTGGAGGAAGGGTCGTTTCGGAACCGCGGGTTATCTCGAAACGTACGGAAGAAGCTATTTCGAAATGGACTCGAAATAAGCGAGGCCATTTGCGGCGCTCAAACTGGGTCGCTTCTTTCAGCTCCGGGTGCAGTGTAGACGCACCCTCTGAGCAGGGTGCGAGGTGCACCTGGAAAGCCAGGATTCCCAATGACGAGGTGACACATCCAAACTACAACTCCCATGAGGCACAGCAGCAGGGAAGCCCGATTACAATATTTCCCAGTTCCAACATTCCCATGGCAAATTTTGGCAAAAATTCTGTTGTTCATTCTTAGAAAGTTTCCAGCCTGTCCCCCTCTTGCGTCTCACTTTATTTCTTTGGCTCCAGCTGTTCCTCCCACATGTGACCCAAGCGTGAGGCAGGTGCCTGCCTGAATTTGCAGCGAGCTGGACACGGGGGGTCAAATGGCTGGTTTGCCCATTTCGTTTCAATGGGGCTACCCCAGAGGCAGCCCTGAATGCCACTAGCGCGTGAACGGGGCAGGGGAGCCCGCTGTGAGGAACTATCGCAGGGAAAGGCAGGTGAGCCGATGGGAAACGCACGGCCAGCCTTTCACGGCATCTGGTTGGGTGGCAGAGGGACGAGGTTGATTTGGTCCGGCAGGACGGCAAAGTACGGGAGGTGAGTGCCCCAACTTGCACAAGCCCCTTTACGCTGAGGGGCGAGACCAGCCAAGAGCGAGAAAGAAAAACCACACACGCTCCGCCCGGTCAGTTTTTCTGCTGTTTAATTTGTTTTCCACTCAACAGTCATTTGAAATGTCACACATGCAGAGACAGGCGTATAAATACCAGGCGGCGCCGGGCCCGTGCAGGGAGGCCCCGAACCGGATCAGCACCTGGGGGACCAGAGCACCACGGGCCGGCGGCTTCATTGGGGCATGGGGGTGGGGAGGGTGGGGAAGACCTGATTTGGGAGCACATTAGCTGGGGCCTGAGGTGCAGCCCTTGCCCACGGTGGCTCAGCGATACGAGACCCGGCGCCGGCCCCACTATACGAGTACGTCTACACTTGCATCCTAGTTCGAACTAGGGATGCAAATGTAGGTGACCAAAATTGCTAATGAAGCGGGGATTTAAATATCCCGCGCTTCATCAGCATGATCTCGCCCGCGAGGTATTCGATCACCAGCTGATTTGAACCAGGAAGAGCGCTCCGGGCCACGTTAGTTCGAATCAAACCCCTTGGTTTGAACTAATGTTACTCCTCAAAAAATGAGGCCAGGAGCGCACTTCCTGGTTTGACCAGCTGGCGATCGGAATAGCGCACGGGCGAGATCATGCTGATGAAGCGCGGGATATTTAAATCCCCGCTTCATTAGCAATTTCGGTTGCCTACATTTGTATCCCTAGTTGGAACTAGGGTGCAAGTGTAGACGTACCCTACTAGAGTGTGAACCGGGGACCAGGGAAGAGGATTTCAAGGCAACTTGTGGTGGCGGAAGGGGGGGGAGGTTTATGGGTTCAAATGAAAAGGCTGCAAAAAGGACGGCCAGGAACAGTCGGTAGCTGGGGGAGAAATGCCCCTGGCCCCGCTGGTGGCACCCCACTGCCGGCTGCCAGAGGCAGGAATGGGGGATAAGGCCGTGTGGAGGGGGAGGGGCCAGGACCCCAGCTAGTGAAGGGGCAGGGTGAAAGGCCGCGATAGCTGTTTGCCCCAGTTCCAGGCACAGGCTGAGGACCCCAATGAAGCCAACGGGCCCCGGCCGACCTCCAGCCAGCGGCAGGGCCCATTGGAAACACCTCTGGGCTACCTCTGGGTCACGCTGTAGCCTGGGGTGGGGCGAGCTGGGTCCCTTTCCCCACCAGTGCAGAAGCGGGTTGGAGCTACAGAGCTGGACCCCAAAACAGTGATGTCGGCCGATAGGATTGGGGCCAGGCTGGGGCCGGCCCCCACTGAACCCCCCCCAGGCAATGCGGCTAGAAGGGGAGGGACCAGGCGATGGCCCATAGCTGCCGCCCCCTCAGACTGGCAGCCACAAACTGCAGCAGGGCCCTCGGCTCCGGAGAAGCTGCCGCATATAGGCAGGGACGGGGGTGGGAGGGGCGCCAGAGAGGGCGAGGAACCCCCCTCCCCCCAGTCCCTGGCCGCTGGGAGCCGCTGGAGAAGGGCTGGGGGGACCACGCAGTGGGGAGCATCGGGCTTGGAGCCGCCAACGCAGCGGGGAGGCGCTGAGCACCCTCGAAATGGAGACAAGCCCAGTCGTGCCCACCCCCAACGCCCGGCCCCGCTTGCTAGGACCCTGTTAAGTTGCAGCGGGCTCTGGGCGGCAACAAAGCAGGCGCGGGCGCGGGCCCGCCTGCCTCCCTCTCGCCCCCGCTCTGTGCTGGCGCGAGTGATGCGGGTGGGAAATGGGCCCCTTGGCAGGCCAGGGGTGCAGCGCCCTCTTTCAGAGAGGCCGATCCGAGCTCCGCGCCCACGCTCCCGCCCATCTCCAGGGGCTGCTGGGCTCTGCTCCGGAAAAGGGGGCTGGAGAAGGAGAACGGGGGCGAACCCACCGGCCCTCACTTACCAGTGGTCAGCCCCCCAGGGGGAGCGGCGGAAGAGGGGCCGGATACGGGCGTAGGCAGAAGTCCCAGTCGGCCCCCCCAGAGCCACCAGCACGCTGCAATGCCGGCACACACCACGGCTCCCGCCCAAGGAAGGCGGGCAATCGGGGGAGCCGGCGATCGGGCCCCGTAGGGCTTTGCATGTGGGCGAGTCAATTTCTTCGGGCAGGGGGCTGCCGTCCCAATCGGCCCCAGACAACCAGGCACCCGAACAAAACCAAACCAAACCAAACCAAACCACACACACACACGCACACACGGCCTCGCAGGCCCCCGCCTCTGCCCCCCCGCCCTCCTCACCTCCCGTCCTCCCGCCTGGCCGCTCGGTCCCTCAGCATGTCGCAGGGCAGCACCCAGTGGTTGTCGTGCAGCCCCACCCGGCAGCCTGGCGTGTCCCTGTCCGTGCGCCGGCAGCACATCCAGTAGGAGCGTCCGTAAGGCAGGTCGTGGTGGTAGGGCTTGGGGTGCCAGCGGCACAGCGACACGTCCCCCTTCTCGTACCGCTTCTTGCACTGCTTGCAGGGGTCGTCCCGGTACAGCGGGTCCTGGTTCCAGCGGGAGTCCGTGGCCTGCACGCCGAAGGTCTCGATGATGGACTTGAAGTAGTGGCAGGAGCATTTCAAGGCGGCCAGCGACTGGGTGGGGAGGTAACTGAAGATCTTCACCATGATGTGCTCGGGGAGCAGCAGCATGTACTGCCGGGGCTCCAGCAGGCGCTGGATCTTGAAGCGGATCTCCAGGAAGTCGTGGGAGACGTGCCGGTAGAGGCGGCAGAGTGAGGTGTCCGAGCTGGCCGGCTCCAGCCCGGGCCCATCCGGCCAGTCCGCGCCCCCGTCGCCGGTGTTGTTCTTGCTGTCCAGGAGGGAGCCAGTGGCCTCCCGGGTGTCCTCGGGCCTGGGGGCGTGGAGGAAGAAGAGCTGGCCGGGGGGCGGGTCCTCGCAGGCGGAGCACAGCCCGTCCGGGGTGGGGGTCCCCACCGTCAGACACACTGTCTCCTCCTTCATGTTCTTGGTGCTGTCCTTGCCGAAAAAGACGCACTGATCCACCACACCCGTCACCACCACGTCCACGTGGAAGCCAGCCATGCAGTCCCGGGGCGCGGCCGCCGGCCCCCCCAGCTTCTCCCCAGCCCTGCCGTCTGGCCCGGCCTCCAGCTTGCCCGGCAAGGCTTGGCTCTCGCCACAGCTCATCTCCACGTCGGGCGGCTCGCCGGCCCCATCACCCTTGGGCGCGGCGCTGGACAGCAGGAAGTCCACGTTGTTGGGCAGGGCATCGCGGGAGGGGCTGATCAGCTGGTAGAGGTCACAGGTGATCTTGTCCTTGGCGCCGGTGGGCGCGCCCCCGGCCCCGCAGCTCATGAACATGCAGTTGGGGCGGGCGCCGGCGCCCGCCTCGGGGGGCGGGGTCCCGGCTGCTGGAGATGCGGAAGGCGATGCGCACCTCGCCGGGGCTGTGCTGGGCGTTGGCCACGCACTCGGCCGACTCGCGGCACAGCCCGTTCGGCCTCAGTGCGCCCCGCTCCTGCTGCTGCGACTCGAAATGGGCCACCGCCTCGGCCACCCGGCTGCAGTCGGGGCCTTCCCCACCGCCCGCTACCTTCTTCTCCTGCTCCGTGGCCAGGAAGACCACGGGGGGAGCCGGGGCAGCGGGCGCCCCGCCGGGGCCAGGCCGCGAGTAGCTCTGCAGCGCCAGCGCCGTCCGCTGCTCCACCAGGGCCACCATCTCGGCCACGGACAGCAGGTCCGTGTCACCGGCCGGCTCGGCGGGGGCCTCGGGGCACAGGAACACGTCCTCCGCCTCCTTGCTGCCGTCCTTCTCCTTCCCCGGGCCCGGCTTGCCCCTGCTGGGGTCGTGCGAGCGCCGGCGGCGCATGGCCTTGGAGCTGTCGCTCCCCCACTTCCCCTTGACCTTCATGGCGCTTGCGCGGCTGGCACTGCTGCACTGGTGGGCCACGAAGAAGGCGATCTTCTCCTTGGTGTTGCCCGGCTTGATGACGTACCAGGTGTCCAGCAGCACCCGGCCCTCCTCCCCCTGGCTGGGGCTGGGGGGGGCCGGGAGGCGGCGGGGCCGGGCCGGGCGGGGTGTTCTCGGAGCAGGCCTCCCCACTGCCCTCCCCCTCCTTGGTCCTGCAGGCGAAGTCCCCAAAGGCCTTCTTCACCGGGCCGCCCCCACCGCAGGGCTTGTTCTGGGAGTAGGTGCCGAAGGGCCGGGGGCACCAGAGCTGGACGTGCGAGAAGGCGTTCTGCTCCATCACGGGCGCACGGCACAGGCCGGGCCCCCCTAGCTCATGGCGCTCTGGCGCCGGCCCCCGAGGTTGTCACCGGCTCGGAGCCACCTGGGGAGGGAGAGAGACACGTCGATCAGAAAGGCTGCGGGGAACCTGTCGTGCTCTGCCAGCCTGGGGGGGTCACCTCTCCCTGGGTAGGAGGGGAGCCCGCCAGCACCAACCCATTGCTGACCCCCCCGGCCCTCCGGCTGCCCCACAGCGCGGGGGGCACTGGTGATCACCCCCTTTTGAGAGGGGATGGAGCACGCCCGGGAAAGCG
Source organism: Rafetus swinhoei (assembly GCA_019425775.1). Classification (NCBI taxonomy): domain Eukaryota; kingdom Metazoa; phylum Chordata; order Testudines; family Trionychidae; genus Rafetus; species Rafetus swinhoei. The sequence goes on from JAFJHL010000039.1 coordinate 8,694,875, forward strand.
AATTGGGCACGTCCCTTCGCCCAGTGTCCTGGGACAAGCAGGAGGGACCGCCAGCTAAAAGGACAGACAGCAAGCTCCTACGGGGTGAGAGGGAATACAATACATGAGCCTGTGGAACTCTCTGCCACTGGACGCCACCAAAGCCAAGAACAAAACAGGATCAATCTCTGCCCTGAGGGGGGTATAGCACCCGAGGCAGAACAGCAGCAAACCCGAGGACCCTGACTGCATGGGGTTCGGGAAGGGCCCTATCCCTGTCAAGCCTTGAAGAGCAGAGGGGCAGGGAAGCCGGGGGGAAGTGGGGGCTGCGGAAGGCAGTCGGATGTCTCTCAGAGCGCCCGCCGCTGGGTTTTTTTTTTGTTTCTACGCCTCGGTGCACATCAAAAATTTATTCCACACAAAATCTGCACATGGATGGAAAAGATGATAGGGAACATTCCCCACCCCCCAAGTTTTTTGCACCCTACGCAGCAGCAGCGTATCCTAGCGCCTTAAGGAAACCCACGATCAGCATCGTGGGCCGCAAGGCATTGGCTCTGTATGGAGCCAACTAAGGAAAGAGCCAGGAGAAACGAGCTCTTGGATCCCAACGAGCCCGGTTCTTACAGTGGATCCTCCGGTTCCCTAGACCAGGGTGTTCCAGCAACAGCTGCCCTGCCCCCTGTCCCAGACCCGCTCTTTGTTAAGGAGACGGAGCTGTGGGAATCTCTCCAAAGCAGGTTTCTAAGCCTTCAGCCATTCTTGCAACTCTGATCTGACCCCTCTCCAGTAGATCCTAGAACTAGAAGGAACCTCGAGAGGCCATCGAGTCCAGTCCCCTGCCCTCACGGCAGGGCCAAGCACCATCTAGATCATCCCTGACCAACCTGCTCTTAAATATCTCCAGTGATGGAGATTCCACAACCTCCCCAGGCAATTTATTCCAGTGTTTCACCACCCTGACAGGCAGGAAGTTTTTCCTAATGTCCAACCTAAACCTCCCTTGCTGCAGTAACATAAGAACGGCCGTACCGGGTCAGACCAAAGGTCCATCTAGCCCAGTATCCTGTCTGCCGACAGTGGCCAGCACCAGGTGCCCCAGAGAGAGTGGACCGAAGACAATGATCAAGCGATTTGTCTCCTGCCATCCCTCTCCAGCCTCTGACAAACAGAGGCCAAGGACACCATTTTATCCCTGGCTAATAGCCTTTTATGGACCTAACCTCCATGAAATTATCTAGCTTCTCTTTAAACTCTATTATAGTCCTAGCCTTCACAGCCTCCTCTGGCAAGGAGTTCCACAGGTTGACTACACGCTGTGTGAAGAAGAACTTTCTTTTATTAGTTTTAAACCTGCCCATTAACTTCATTTTGGTGTCCTCTAGTTCTTCTATTCTGGAACTAATAAATAACTTTTCTTTATCGGCCCTCTCCACACCACTCATGATTTTATATACCTCTATCATATTCCCCCCTCAGTCTCCTCTTTTCTAAACTGAAAAGTCCCAGTCGCTTTAACCTCTCCTCATATGGGACCCGTTCCAAACCCTAATCATTTTAATTGCCCTTTTCTGAACCCTTTCCAAGGCCAAAATATCTTTTGAGGTGAGAGACCACATCTGTACACGGTATTCAAGATGTGGGCGTACCATAGTTTTATACAGGGGCAGTAAGATATTCTGGGTCTTATTTTCTATCCCTTTCTTAATAATTCCTAGCATCCTATTTGCCTTTTTGACCGCCGCTGCACACTGTGTGGAAGTTTTCAGAGAACTGTCCACGATAACTCCAAGATCTCTTTCCTGATTTGTCGTAGCCAAATTAGCCCCCATCATACTGTACATATAGTTGGGGTTATTTTTCCCGATGTGCATTACTTTACACTTATCCACATTAAGCCCATTGCTTCTTGTTCTATCCTCAGAGGCCAAGGAGAACAATTTTTCTCCCTCCTCCTTGTGACACCCTTTTAGGTCCTTGAAAACCACTCTCATGTCCCCTCTAAGTCTTCTCTTTTCCAAACTAAACAAGCCCAATTCTTTCAGCCTCCCCTCCTAGGACATGTCTTCTAGAGCATTCATCACTTCTGTTGCTCTTCTCTGAACCTTCTCCAATTTCTCCACCTCTTCCCTGAAACATGGTGCCCAGAACCGGATCCCCACAGCAGTGGCCACAGGACCAAACCCAAAGGAAAACAACCTCACTGCTCCTACTCAAATCCCCGTCCCTCCATCCCACTTCAGCGCCAGGCTCGCCGACCAGAGAAGCTAGACGGTAGAGGGCCGAAGGGGGGCTGGCCAGGGCGTTGGGCTGCAGGACAAGCTGGCAAGCACGTTGTCCCCAGGCCGGTCTCTGCCTGACAGATGGGTGACGCACCAGCTACTCTGCAGCTCGTGCGATTTCCGCCTCTCCCAGAGAGGGAACTCGACTCCTGTGGTCCCGAGCCAGCCTGCGTGGCGCCTACAGCCGGTGATCGGGAAACCAGCTCCCCCCATCCCGGGCCCTCTCCGAGAGGAGCCTGCGGCAGTGTGGAAAAGCAGACTCAATGCCCCAGCTGGGGGGTGTTCTGGAGCCTGTTCTGCGCCCGATTTGCACCAAGGCGCCGGTGGCGGCGTAGGGTGCCCCGGCCCTCACCCGCTCCCCTCCCAATTCAGGGCCAAGGACCATCCCGAGTCATTTACCAGCAGAAGGGAAGGGGAGTTGCCGGGGAAGGGGTGGCAAGGCACGGGGGCTGGACGTGGCCGGGAGTGGGGGGGGGACCATTCTGCCATCGTATGGGCGGGGGGGGCAGCACTCAGTCCTCAGTCAATTCACTAACCCTAAGAAAGGTCTTTGGAGGGCCGCAGCTGGCCTGGCCTGCCGCTCTCCCCCGCAAGATCAGGACCCTGGGGAATCCAGCCTGCGTGAACCAGCCCCAGCCTGGGGATGGGCACCCGCACGCAGCGCCAGTTGAGAGCACTTTCCCCAGGCCTGGTACATCTGCCTGTGTCTCCTGGCTTTGGGTCGCGGGCCACCGACCCATAGGAAAATCAGTCGAGGGCCGCACGCAACGCCCCCGACCGAGAAGGAGAAAGACACTCCCCACATTCCCCTTGCACACCACAGCCTAGGGGGGCCCAGCCTAGGAGATTTTGTGTGCGCCAGCCCCCAAGGGGCCAGCAGGGGGGCTGGAGCACCCGCAGGGGCTCCCCCAGTGCTGGGGCTGGGCCCTGAGCCTCAGGGGCCGGATCCAGACATGCCGAGGGCCGCATCCGGCCCCCGGGGCCTGAGGTTCCCCACTCCTGCTCTAGGACAACGAAGCTGTAAAAGGACTAGAAGCTCTCTCCCCTGCTGATCTTCCCATACCTCTGGGGGAGCCATGGCAAGCAGGGACGAGAGGGGGTTGGCAGAGGCAGGTTGAAGCCTCCGCTTCTGCTTCCTCTCCAGGTGGTGGTCGCAGAAGCAACTGGCACATTCGCCCCCTGGGCAGCAGAAGGAATTCCTGGGAGACAGACTGGGCACAGACCCGCCTCCCTAGGCCAGCAGGGCTAGAGATGCGTAAAATAATTCATCAGACCAGGAGCCCATCTGCCCTGGTATCCCGGCTCCAACGGCGACCAGCACCGGCTGCCTCAGGAGAAGGTGCAAGAATAGCGGCCCCCGGGCAGTGTCCGCCTGCCACCCATCAGATAATGATCAGTTCCGATCTCTCTGAAACATGCACCTAGAGCCTAGCAAACCTCTGTGGGCCATGCCCGTTGGGAGCCAATCGAACGCTTGGCTTCCACAGCATCATGTGGCAATGAGTTCTGCAAGCTCATCGGGCAACTCCCAGCCTCCTTTCATTATACGCTCGGTTTCGCTGCCCTGCCCCTGCTAGGGAGGGGCAGGAGGGAGAAAAAGCAACCGGCCTTTGGCACAGGTCTTGCTCCATGGGTCGGGGGTGTCACAGGAGCTAGGGGACAGAGCAGCAGGCTCCACTTCCAAGCTCAGACGGATCAAGGGGTAGCTGCCAGGGGCCGTCGCAGGAGCCAGGGCCAGTCAAACAAGGTGCATGCAAGGCTCTGAGACGGCCAGTTAAACTCCTCCCTGTGTGGTGGGCAACACTGCCAGCAAGACAGACACCCAGCCTGCCAGGCAAAGCCATGGGGTGCACAATTGCACTTGCCTGAGTGCATAGAACAAAATTTATTACGGACATGCTTGGAAAAAATGAGAGGGAACATCGGTGGGGGCAGAAATCCCGGCAGAATTGACAGCCGTGGGCATGGGCTGGAGAGGGCAGCAGGGAGCTGATATTAAAAGAGGGAGACGTCAGAGGGGTATTTAAAAGCAGGCACCGCCAACATCCCAGGCCAGGCACGTGCCCCAGTGGATGGCACCCAGGGCTCCTGGATTCTGTTCTCAGCTCTGCCCTGACTCTTAGCACGTCACTGCCCCTCCGTGCCTCAGTTTCTCCATCTGTAACATGAGGACGGGGTTCTAGGTGTTGTTATGCTGAGGACTCCAAGGCATGCCTGCCCCCGGACTGCAACGGGACACGCAACCAGCTTTCCATCAGGAGCTGCGCTCTTTGGAAGAGAGACAGGTGCTGCCCCGTGTCGGATCAGAGCAGCGGGGCAGGGCATCAAGTCCTGGGCACGGCCAGCACCAGACAAACCCTAGCAGAGAGGGCACAATAACCGGCCCACGGGGCAGTCTCTGAGTGGCCCAGGGCAGGACTGGCTTTGGTCTGAAGACGCAGGGCAGGGAAGGGGGAGGCTAGGTCCTCTAGCCACCCACCCTGCAGCCCTGCGCTCAAATAAGTGGGGGGGGGGGACAAGAGCACAAAGCACCCCACATGCCCTTCAGGGGGAGTATTATTTACACCATGCACAGACCCCAAACCTGCCTTATCTGCTGAGCCCTTTCGCTCCCTCCGCCCTAGAAGCAGGGAGGTGTCATGCTGGAAGCAGGAGAGCGGTTTGGGGGTGGGGGATGAGGATAGCCCTTGGCCTCCCCACCCCCTTGCTTTTCCCCAAACTGCCTCGTTTTCCGTGGGCAGAGGGGCCAGTTGCTGCACCTGTCCACCCCACCCCAGGCGGCATCCCCTCCTCCCCATTCACCGGAGCTGGAGAAGATGTGGGGTCCCTGGGTCCCCTCTGAAATTAAAACAAGCGGCTCGGGTGCTACGCGCCAGAATTTGGGAAGAAACCCAACCCAAATTTCGGGCCCAGGCCAGAGATCCAGCTCTGCCTGGCTCGGCTTCCCCATGGAGCTAAATAATAATCCCCACCCCCACGGCCAGCTCAGCGCTGTCCACAGCCCTGGGAGCCAACCCAGGCCACCTTGGGCAAGTCACTTGGTCGCCCCGTGCCTCAGTTTCCCCTCGCACCTGCAGCCCCGGCAGGGTTCAAAGTCCCGGGGTCCGCCGCTGTAAGGGCGGCGCGACCTTCCCCTGGCCCGGGGCGCCCCGCTTGGCCGGAGGGGGCGCCCGCGGCTCGCCCCCCAACACGCCCAGCGCCCCCCAGCCCGGCTGCCTTACCCGAGCCCCGCAGGCGGGGGGCCCCGATCCGCGCCCGGGCCTCGCAGCCACAGGTTGCAGAGCAGCTGGGGGGGGGGATCGGCACTGGAGCCACCCAGGGCCGGGCCGCCCCGGCATCTGCCCCCCCCCTCCGGCTGCCGGGGGCACCTGGTCCTTAAAGGGGCAGCGGCCTCATTACTCGGGCCCGCCGGTCCCTACACTACAATAGGGGCCTTTGATCCCGGACCCCCCCCGGCCCGCTCCAGCCATTTGTTGACAGACATATGCATGGGGCAGGCAGCCAATCAGAAGGCCGAGTTTGGGGCATGCCCATATATGGATGACAGCCGAACCTCAGCCTACCCAGGGGCTTCCCGCGGAGGGAGCGTCGCGGTGTTCCCAACCCCGGCCGCAAGCGCAGCCGCGCACCTTGCGCTGCCCGGCGCCTGGGCTCCCCTGGCTGCCCTGCTGGGGAGGGGTCTGCCTGCCCCGCCCCCCCCCGCTAGGAGGGGGCTGGGCCCGGCCGGGCCTAGCGGGGAGAGGCCCTGACCCAAGCAGACCCTCAACTTTTGCCTCCTGCTGTGGGTCCGGGCAGAGCCTGAAGCTCAGGGAGCCAAAGGCCAGAGCCTCCCCGGGCAGGTGCACAGGGCCCAAAAGCCCTGGAGCTCCCTGGTTCGCTTCGGGCAACCCCCCCAGCCAGCCTCCCCCCCCCCCCGGGGAATATTTCTGGGTGAGCTAGAACCAGACACACCCCAGCTGTTGGAAAGTCTCCCAGCAACAGGGAATCCTCCAGCCCATTATGCCAGCTGCGGGGGAGTCCTTCCCCTCCTAGGCCTTTCTGGGGCAGCAGACTCACTCCTTGGCCTCCAGGCTGATCCCACCTCCTTTACACTATCACGTGTGGCCCTTGATCCACCAACTGAGCCTCTGAATGAATCTCGGCTGCGTGGGGGGGGTACCCTGCAGCGCTGGACTCCCCAAGCAACTGCCTGAGGCAGATGGAATTCGAACCCTGAACCTTTAGCTCTGTAAACTCAGGGCTTCCCCACTTGACCTCCTGGAGCCAGCAGCAGAAATATCCCCTTCTGGGGAGGCCTCCAAAAGGCCAGGTCCCGGTCAATGTGGGGTTACACAGTCTCTGGCCATCCCTCTCCAATGAGGTCACAACAGCAGAGGCAAGATCTGCCCTGATTCCAGGCCTCCCTGCCGGTCTTCACTGTACCCCCCTCAGCCCCCTCTCTGGGGTGTGTGTCTCTGAGGCGCCAATGTAACTCCTGCCTGCAGAAGCTGTGGCCAGGCCGGCTTGACAGGGGAGACGCCTGCGGATGTGGGACTTTGCATGGATTCGCTTCCGGCCAGGGTGGGTCTTTGGCCTCTCCGGGGATCTGTCCATCGAAACTCACCCAAAGGCCACACACGGCCCCCGGAGCCACACAGCAGCCAGATGCTGGCTGCCTGAAGCCCAGGGCCACTGCAAAGCACCAGGAGGCAAGCCAGAGACGCACAAGGAAAGGCAGAGGAGCAGGTCGGTGAGTGCTGGTATAACCCACACGCCTAGTGTGGTTCACTGTCCCATGCAGTGGCACTCAGACCACAGCAACAGCTAAGAACAAGAGACCTCTACATGGACAGCAAACAAAACCCTAAAGCAGGGTTGGGGAACCTGGGGGCCAGATGTGGCCCCCAACTTGCGTGGATCCGGCCCCACAAAGCTTCAGGCTCCGCCCCCAGCACTGAGGAGCCTGCACTGCACTCCAGTTCCCCTGTGGGACTGGAGAACACAAAATCTACTAGCCAGCCTGCCCTCCCCCCCCCAAAGAATCAGAACGTGAGGAGCCTCAGGAGGGCACAGCCCGGGCCAGTCAGTTGTGGGGTGCCCCTTTAAGCTACTCTGGTACCACCCACCTCTCTTGCCTTCTGTTTCGCTTCTGCAAGACAGTTGCCAATTTGAGACACTCCCTTGCCTCTGCCCTGATTGACAAGCTGCATTTAAAGGGACTGCAGCCCCTGGTAAACAGGCAAAGCTACAGCCATCTGCTCTGGAGAGCTAAGCCTCAGCGTGGAAACACTCTCCCCAGAAGGCCTGGCCCGAGTACAGAGGGGGGTTTACCAGCCCTGCTCAGCACCTCCCCCCCCCATGACCACATCTGGCTGCCAACACCTGTCGCCAGCCGCAAAGTCAGATCAAGCAAGGAGCTGCCCCAGCATCCCGACTCAGCCCCACTGCAAGTTCCAGCACACAAAGAATTCCCAGAGTCCCCCTTGTTGCAGCATCTGGCTGCTTCTCCAGAGCAGCCCCCCAGCGGGAAGAGGGCTGCTGACCGCAGGGATGCAGCGGGAGAGGTGTGGTTTGCTGCAGTTTCCAAGCCTCGCCCTTCGGACAACCCCTAGCCGGAATCGGCCAGCCGCCCTGATGGAGAGGGTGTTGTAAGTCCCACAGGGGCCGGATATTGTGGTATTTTGTGACACCACCCAGCACAAGCTCCTCAGAGCTTCGATTAGCTCCCTTCCGGCCACAGCTGTTGGGCAGCATCTGCTGCTGTGACTCTGGGCTGGTCTTGTGATGCCCAGCAGCAGCCTTTCCTGACCAGTGACAACTGCTTCATAGCCAGGGCATAGGCAGGAATTTGACATTTACGGACCCTCAACCCCTTTCACGCACACACCCACATGCCTCATCCGCTCCCGCGCGCTCCCGGGCTGGAGAGCAGAGGGGTGGCATCAAACAGGAGATCAAAAAGGGTAACCCCAGGGCATGCCTACGAGCAGGCTGAATGCAACTTGTGTCGTCCACCTATGGAACTCACAGCAGCAGGATTCTCACTGAGGCAAGGCTCAAGAAAGGAATTAGGCATTTACGGGTAAGGAAAGCACCCCCTATCTGACTGCTCAGATGAACAGTAGGGGAGGCCTTTGCCCCTTCCTGAGCCAATGAGGAGAGGCGACTGTTGGAATCTGAACTAACCTGGAACCACCAATGGTGCACAAATGTCCAGAGAACCAAGCTGGATTCAGCTCCCAGCTGTGGCACCAATTCCTCCTAGGAGACCCCTTTCCCCTCTCTGAGCCTCAGTTTCCCCATCCATAACAGGGGGTAATACCTGCCTTGCAAGAGGCTGGCCAGGCCTGGCTGAGGACGATCAAGGGCAGGGAAGCAGACCAAATGCCAGTAGCTGTTTGGACAGTCTCCTTCCTCCAGCTGAGCAGCAGCTTCCCAGTTTGGGCCAGCTCTTCTCCAGAGCTTTTCTGGCCAGCACATTAGCCCCCAGCGGGCCTCTCGTTTTCCAGCCAACCTCACAAGCCACAGGTGAAAGCAGGAAGTCGGCGCATCTACAAACCCTAGCCTCCAGTGAGAAAACCCGGTTTGCTCAACTGCTTCCTACTCAGAAACACCCTCAAATCTACTCAGGTCTCCGCCAGAACACAGCCAAGTCCGAAAGACAAGCTGGGTGCTGGGAACGCGGCGAGATCTTCTGATTTGTTTGTGGAAGGCTTACTCAACCCACTGGTGCTCCGGAAGCTAACTGTGTAACCGCTGAAAGTTACATGGTGACACGCGGGGCAGCAGCTGGCTCCCCAGGAGCTGGCTCCTGGCATGCACCAGCAGCTGCCTGCCACCGTCTCTCCTAATTGGCTCAGGAAGAGGCCAAGCCCTCCCCTACTGTTCAACTGACTAATCAGATAGTGGGTGCTTTCCTTACCCTTAGATACCTAATTCCTTTCTTGAGCCTTGCCTCGGTGAGAACCCTGCCGCAGTAAGTTCCATAGGTGAATGACAGTTGCATTCAACCTGCTCATAGGCATGCCCTGGGGTTACCCTTTTTGATCTCCCGTTTGATGGGAGTCAGCTTCCTGGGAGCCAGTGTGCACCGGGAGCTGGCTTTTAAGCCAGCTCCCCACATGTACCAGCACCTGCCTTCTGCCCTGCAGCGTGAGGCGACAGGCAGCTCCTTGTGAGCCAGACCAGGAGCTGCGGGTAGCCATTTGGGTAACCAATAAGCTCACGTTTATCGGTTACCCATTTAAACAGCAACACTCTTACATCCTTACATGGAAGAATGTCGTTAATTTCCTCTGCACACATGGGGCGGGGTGGAGGGGCTGTTTCTGGCATCTCTAGCCTGTGGATTCTTGTTTAAGCTCATAGGCTGCACCATTGCCAACGTATCTGAGACACTGAGATGAGTTGACCACCAGGCCCCGAGCTGAATAAACTCTGAGTCAGAGACGCAGATTAGCCCAGAGTAAGGCTGTTCCCAGGTTCACACACACACTCCTGTTATGCTGGCCTTCTTTCCTCTCTCCCCCTTCCCTGCGAACTCACCAGCCATACGTCCCCACCAAACGTGGCTCCCACCACCCTTTCAATACATGACTGAACATTGCGCAGTGTTTTTCAGGCAAAGGGCTTCAGGAGGTAAAACAACAGGGAGATGAGAGAGAACTCAATGAGCAGAAATTAAGTTGACATTGTCTCCAGCGACAAAAAAACAGAAAGAATCTAGGAGTCTACGTGCCCTCTGCTAACCACTGCACCACACTGCCTCTGCTCTGTTTCACACTCCCCACTCCAACAGCTTAAAGACCACTTCTCCGGGGGGGATGGATTATATGTGTTCTCTGGTTAGAGGGGAGGGTGCACTGCCAAACAAGTGGTGCCATGTTTGTTGTGGGAATATGGCCAGGAAGCGGAGAGGGATGGGTGGGTTGCCAGAAGCGGAGCCAGCCATGTTTGTTATGGGCAAGCTGAGGTCACGGTCCAGACTCCCAGGATTATATAAATCACAGTTTCTGAGAAACAACCACACCACAGTTATGCAAATCAGACTCTGCACAGCCAATCAGAGCCCAGGGAACTGCACAACCGGTGTGCAGGCTGTGCAGTTGGCTGAGGGCAGAGGACACTGAAACAAGGCAAATCTGCAGCTGTACAGCTGTAGCAAGTTAGTGAAGACACTCCTACACCGACGGGAGAGAGCTATGATCCACCCCCGGAGAGGCAGTAGCGGTCAGTGCGGCAGAAACTCTCCTTTCAGCATAGTGGATTTTTCACACCCGAGTGACACCGCTATATTGACACAGGTCTGTCGTGTGGATCTGGCTTGAGAAAATTCAGTGCTAGTTTAAGGATGTTAAATTTAGATGAATCGGCTAATCGGATAGTCGATAAGGGCGCCTCTGCCTTTGAAGTGTAGCAACAGCCCCAGGGAGCACAGGGCCAGCAGGGAACTCAAGCAGTCCCCCGCTGGCCCCGTACTCCCCGCAGCGTTTCAAAGTGGCAGCGCCGCATGGAGCCAGCAGTCCCCAGCAGACCCCGGGATCCACACAGCGCTGCCACTTTGAAGCACCTCTTCCTCCCCCCGCTGCCTCTTTCTGACAGAGGCAGCAAGTGGGGTTGGGAGCAATTAGTCGTTCACATCCCTAGTCCTTTCCCTCCTTGGGAAGCACTTCTCTGTCACATGGTACTTTTCATTAGTAGTTGTCAAGCTGTTGCGTAAAGGATGGCAGAATCATTATCCTTGTTTTACAGATCGGAAACGAAGGTATCTAGAGGGCAGCGACTTCACCCACAATTATCCCGCAGGGCAATGGCAGAGCCAGACAAAGATATCCTGAGTCCTAGCCCAGTGCTCTGCCCAGTAGGCCCCCCAGCCCTCCCCCTTCCAATCCCACACAGAACGTCACCCCGGTTGACCCTTTCGTCCACACTGCGCTGTAGGTAAGACCGAGGGCTTAGTCTTCATTTAGCCGAGCTAAATAATTGATCCTCAGCATTGCTGGCCCAATCAATCCCATCGACTCCCCAAGGCTGAGCTCCCTCCAGCACAACCTAGGATCCTAGGTGAGGTCTGGCGCGAGGGGCTGTTCTGCCACGGGATGGTTCTGTGTATGCAGCTTCACAACCGAATCCTTGTTACGCATCCTGGACATTACTCATCTGCGGCACCCAAAGACTAGCCCAGAACAGGCCCCCCCGGTTCTGTACAGATGGCCCTTGCCCCAAAACGCTCACAGCGGAAACAGACCAGGCAGAAAAGCTCCATGTCTCCGGCTGGGGGGCGGTGGATACTGACTCGCCAGACCCGCTCAGGAGGAGCAGGGGCCCGGAGAGGTTCGGGTTTGTGGACGCACAAGCCCCTCACACTGCAAATGGAAACCAATGGCCAGCTCATGGGGTGGAGGGGGCTTGCAGGCCAGGGGAAACACCAGCCCGGATGCTCAATGGCACAGTCCTTGGGAACTCATGCTCAGAGCCCCCATCCCCTCCTCTACCCCGCCCCCAGCCCCAGATTTCCCCCAGCCCTGCCCTCATCACCCGACCCCCACTTGTCCCTGCCCCACAGCGTGCCCCACACCCTGTAAGCCCCGCCCCAGCGTGCCCCACACCCTACACGCCCTCCCACCCACAGACCCAAACCCTATCGCCCCTCCCCGCCCCAGCTCTTACCCTGGGCAGGGGCCAGGCGCTGCCCACCCCCAGCCGCTCCTCCTCCCAACACTTCCGGGTTGCATTGCGCAGGCGCAGCCGGGGTCTGCACCGGGCGCCCGCCGCGCCCTCGCACTGCATCCTGGGAGCTGTAGTCTCTAGCCCGGCCTGGGGCATGCTGGGAGCTGTGGTCTCTGAGCCAACCAGGGGCATGCTGGGATGTGTAGTCGCTGGCCCAGCGAGGTGCATGCTGGGGGCTGTAGTCTCTGGCACAGCCAGGGGCATGCTGGGAGCTGTAATGCATGCTGGGAGCTGTAGTCTCTGGCCCGGCCAGGGGGCATGCTGGGGGTTGTAGTCGCTGATCTAACCAGGGGCATGCTGGGAGCTGTAGTCGCTGGCCTGAGCAGAGGCATGGTGGGAGCTGTAGTTTTTTGACACTCTCCTAGCCACCACATCCACACACTTGGCTTTCTGGGGTGGGGGGCATATCTCACATCCCAGGGCAAATTGTCCTATCTGGGGGGAGGACAATATGGGACACCCATGAGCCAAGGCTGGGAGTCTGGGCACTACAGGGCTATGTCTACACTTGCGGCTTCTTGCTCCAGAAATATGCAAATGAGGCTAAGCGTGGAATATCGCCGAGCCTCATTTGCATACCTAATGAGCCGCCATTTTTGCAGAAGAGGCTCTTGCGCCAGAAGGAGCTGTCTACACTGCCCCTTCTTGCGCAGCAAAAACCCTCTTGCGCAACGCAGCTATGCTGATTATTTTCAGGAATAACGGCATTGCGCAAGAGGGTTTTTGTTGTGCAAGAAGGGGCAGTGTAGGCAGCTCCTTCTGGCGCAAGAGCCTCTTCTGCAAAAATGGCGGCTCATTAGGTATGCAAATGAGGCTCGGCAATATTCCACGCTTTAGCTTCATTTGCATATTTCTGGCGCAAGAAGCAGAGAGTGTAGACATGGCCCAGCTGTGAACCACACCTGGAGAGCAGGACAAGATCTCACCTGCTCTTAGCCCCAGGCACTGCCACTGGGGCTAAGCAAGGAACTCCCCAACTGCCAGAAGCAGGCCTTGTACTCTCCCTCTGTCTGACCAGCCACGGAGTTAACGCCTGCAGGACCCACCCTGATGCAGGCATGCAGCCCCTGCCTTGTGGGCGAGCTAGAACGCAGCACCCTGCCTTCTTAATGCAGTTTTGCTGCCGTAGCAATGAGCTGCTGTTGCCATTGTTTCATTTTATTCCTTTAAGGGGGGGGGGTGCGCAGGAGCAATTTCTGGAGGCTCTTCCACTCCCTCCACCCCCTGCCTGAGGCTCTGGAGTAGGGTAGAGCAATGTGGGAGGGGGCGAGGCACAAGTGGGTTCTTCACATGCGTGTGCTAGAGCTGGAGGTGGAATGCCAGGTGTGAAAAGCCAGTTGTCCCAGTCCGGGAGGATCCTGGGCTAAACTGGTAGCTGGCCCCCTGCACTCGTGTTAGCTGTGGTTGGGGGACTCAGGCTCCCCTCCCACTCACCTCTATAAGCCCTGCACTGTTGCAGGCAACACCCTGTGGCTTTGTAGGTTCCAGCCCCCTCACATGCCAAGGGAACACATACCACAAAAGTCAATGCTTTTTTAATACCACATATAGTTAACCTGTGGAACCTGCTGCTGCAGGGTGCCACCGAGGCCAAAAGCCGCAGACGGTTCCAAAGAGGTGGCTGCGCCTCAGGGGCCCGGTTCCCTAGCTCAGCACTTGAGGCGAGACTGGCTGGAGACGAATTTAAGCTCTGAGGGGCTTACTAGGCCCTGCCTGGCCCCTATTCTCTGTTAGGGGAGCTCAGGGCAACCTAACTGCTGTTCCATCTTCTAACCAAGGGCCCAATACCTAGAGCCCAGTGGCTTCCAGCCCCACCCTCTCGCTGCCCTCCTATGGGCTCTGGGGGCAGAGAATAACCACAGTGCAGTGCACTCCAGTCTGCCCCAGATCTGTCCCCTATAGTCCCTGGGGGCACAGAATAGCCACAGAGGGAGCAGAGAACTCTGGGCCGGCCCCGAGCCACTGCTACACTGGGGGTGGAGCTCAGGGCCCTTATGCCGGCTCTACAGTAGCCAGGGAGGCCCTGGCAGGGCTGGGCAGTGGATTCCCAGGGGCCGGAGGCATCCCCCTGAGGCCCAAGGAGACATGCATCTGGGGACCACAGTGGACTCATTCATGCCCACACCATTTGTCCATGGGCGCACCCGGGGGAACTGCCCCCTGCAAAGAGGCAACCAGGCCGAGTGGGGATGCTGGTCCTGCAGACCCTCTGGGCCGTGCCCCAGCCCCCAAGTCCCCCAACCCTAATGGTGCAGCAACTGCCTCCCTCACCCAAGACAGGGAACGTCAGTAGGAGTCCCCAACCCGGCTCCTCTCTCCCGGCCGCCAGCCCAGCAGGCGGGAAGGGCTCCCCATTTGATCTTAGCAGCAGCTCTCTGCCACCTTGCCCGTAGGCTCCCTGGCCTTGGGGAGCAGCTCTCTGCCCTCTGGCTGCATCTGGACGGGGAGGTAGCCGTTGGATTTGCTGCCTGTGGGGGGGCAACGCAGCCGCTGGGAGCTGCCCAAGGAGTTCTCCCAGCTGTAGTTCGAGTCCACCTCGGCCCCCCCCTTCCCCAGGTGGCTGGGGGGCCGGAGGCAGCTGCCCTGAGGGGGCTTGCAATGCTGGCAGTGGCAGGACGCTCCGCGGCTGCAACTCGGCCGGTGCTTCTCCAGCATGCTTGCGCCCAGCTGGCACCGCTGCCACTTCCTCCTGATCTCAGACTGGACCTGCAGCAGAGCAGAGAAAAATGCGTGTGTGGGGAATGTTAAGTGATGCCCAGGAGGGAGGAGACCCTGGGTTCATGGAGGTGGGGAGCAGATGGCCATAGCAGGGCAAGGAGGCACACAGCCCAGTGTGGGGTGAATGAGGGTGAGGTATTGGTATCCCATTGGGTCTTGTGCACAGAGAGGAAGAGAGAGAGAGAGCAGGATGCCCAGAAAATTGTTCACTGTAGCTGCACTGGGATCAATGGGCGAGACCCCGGCTTGGGTCAATGGGCTGTAGCTCCACTGGGATCAATGGGAGAGACCCCAGCTGTGGTCAATGGGCCGTAGCTCCACAGAGATCAATGGGAGAGACCCCGGCTGGGGTCAATGGGCCGTAGCTCCACTGGGATCAATGGGAGAGACCCCGGCTGTGGTCAATGGGCCGTAGCTCCACTGGGATCAATGGGAGAGACCCCGGCTGTGGTCAATGGGCCGTAGCTCCACTGGAATCAATGGGCTGTAGCTCTACCAGGAACACTAGGCAAGACCCCGGCTGGGGTCAATGGGCCGTAACTCCACTGGGATCAATGGGCGAGACCCCGGCTGGGGTCAATTGGCCGTACTCCACTGGGATCAATGGGAGATACCCCGGCTGGGGTCAATGGGCCGTAGCTCCACTGAGATCAATGGGAGAGACCCCAGCTGGGGACAATGGGCCCTAATTCCATTGGAGTCAATGGGACAGATCCCAGCTGGGGTCAATGGGTCTATGGGAGTCAATGGACCAGATCCCAGCCCATGTCAATGGGCTGTAGCTCCAATAGGCTCAGATCCCAGCTGGGCTCAATGAGCAGAGCTCCCTTGAAGTTCATCAGAACTCAGCTGATTTACACCAGCGGAGGACCCAGCCCAGAAAGAGGAGCCAGCACGGTGGCGTGGGAAGGGTTAATGGGACCTCAGAAGTAGGCCAGCCAGCCCTGCCCCAGAGTGAGGGAAACCTACCTCCTTATTCACAAAGCAGTAGAGGATGCTCACCAGGAGACCCTGCAAGAC
Organism: Rafetus swinhoei; assembly: GCA_019425775.1. NCBI lineage: Eukaryota > Metazoa > Chordata > Testudines > Trionychidae > Rafetus > Rafetus swinhoei. The sequence continues at coordinate 8,710,582 of JAFJHL010000039.1, forward strand.
AAGAGCAGATAAGGCAGGGCTGGGCTCAACTCCTCCGGGATGCACCAGGGGGCGTCGGCACAGCAGGGGCCCTGCCTGGGGGTACCCTGGGGTGGAGAGGTGGGGGAGGCTCCCTTTGAGGAGCCTCTGTGCCCAGAGAATCCACCACTCCCCCATCCCCCCACAGGCTGGGTGTGGGGCTGCTCTTTGCTGGCTCTCTGCGTCCCATGGGCCTCTGGGAGTAAGGGGCTGGGGGGGGCTGGCTCGACAGTGTCCCACATAGCTGGGGGGGTGCTCGGGTCATGCCTATGTCCGACCTGACAGGCCCCAGAACTCAAATGCAGCCCCCGTGTAGGGCGATCCCTGTGCCCTTTGTCCCGTGTCCCCGGGGCAGGGTGGGCCCTGCCGCAGCCCCCGCCCTGCCAGCCCTGGGGGGCCCGGCTCCGCTGCCCACCTGCAAGGAGCTGAGGAAGAGCTCAAAGAAGAGCTTGATGTAGCGCAGCGTGCCCTGGGCCTGCTCTTCCGGCACCAGGGCAAACACCACCTCGTGGATGCCCAGCAGCGGGATGAGCGTCAGCGTCGACTTGGCCAGCCTGGGAGACAGCGATAGGGGAGCGGGGTAAATTCCCCCTCTGCCCTGCCCCCTGCAGCCCAGCGCTACGGTTGCCAGATGGTCTCCCAAAAAATACCGAACACGCGGGCTAAAAATGTGTCGAGCAAATTGGCTATTACCAAGAGCCACCAAGCTGGGAACAAAGCGGGAGGGCAGCAGAACCTGCTCTGCAAAGCAGCCGCCTGCTACCCAAAGCAGAGAGAGGCAGACCCCAGGGCAACACAATGGCAGGGCCAGGGGGGTGGGGGGGGCGACCATGGGTAGGAAGGTGACTCCCCCATAGCCAGGTCTGTGGGCATCCCAGTGGGAAGAAGCAGAAATTCCACCCCCGTCAGGTTTGGCTGCGAGCCCACGGAAGGCGCCTAAACGCAACCACAAAGCACCTGCGGGCGTCTCTCCCGGACTCCGGCGCCACAACGCGCTTGAACAGCGCTCAGGAGCAGGGACGGGGCTTCTCCTTGCTCCCCAAGGTGTCACTCCTCCTCCGACGCAATCAGCTGAGGGCTCCCCGCGCCGATCACGCCCCGCCTCCCAGCCACTCCCCCACCCTCACCTGCCTTCCGTCCTGCACCCAGTCGGAAAAACAGAAAATACCGGACATTGCACATGTCCAGTATTTTGTGATTTTTTTTACCGGACAGAGGGCGCAAAAACCGGACTGTCTGTTAGAATACCGGATACCTGGCAACCCTACCCAGCGCCCCCTGCTGGGCCCCCACCCCACTTCATGCCCCACAGCGCCCCCTGCTGAGCCACTGCCCTGCCCCCTGCAGCCCAGCGCCCCCTGCTGTCCCCCCGCTCCCTGCAGCCCAGCACCCCCTAAGCTCCCGCCCTTCAGGGTGTGGGGCAGGGGTGGTGTCTGCACGGGGAAGGTGTTGCCCTGGGTCTCACACCCCCCAGGGACAGCCCTGGAGAAGGGGATTTTGGGACTCCAGTCTGATGAGCCCGGACAGGCATGCCCTGGCTCTCAAGTGTCTGGAGATTGTCCGATGCAGCAAGGAGGAGTCAGTACATTCTCCCTCCCCCCCGGGTGAGAAGGCACGTTCGTTCGCAGTGGAGACGGCCTGACCATGTCCCAGCAAGGATCCTTCTAGCAGCCAGAAGAAAGTATAAAAGAGGGACAGAGACATCACGCTCCCCCCTACCCCATCTCAACACCTGGGAGATCATCTGCAAGCCAAAGGCCTTGGGTTTGAGCTGGGCACCCTGGTCCCAGGCTGGATGGGAACCAGGCTGGGGACCCTGGTCCCAGGCTGTTATGAGATTCCAGTGTTGCTCCGGCTTCGTCTGCTCTGCACTTTTGTCCATCAGGTCTGTGGGGGAAAAAACACCCCCCGACGGACAAAGCGTTCACGGATCAAAGCGGCAGGGTGGACAGCGCTTTGTCAGGGGGAGACGCTCTCCCTTGTCGGGGGGGTTTTATTTTGCTGGCAGGAAAAGTCTCCGGCACATGGCTCTCTGCTAGGGTTAGAATTGAGACGGTTTCTATTTTTATTGTGTAGATAACAGCTCTGTGCCCACTGCCTCTAGTCCCCTACAATCTCTCTCTCTGGAGCTGGTATCTCGGCAGCTTATCTAAACCAGGGTGGTTTCGGCGGAAGGGCTTGGCGACTCTTCGCTCCGATTGCAAAGGCTGGTCTCTGTCCTTGGACTGCCTGGCAAACTAATTCATGAGCCTGCACTGCCCAAGAGCGGCTGGAGCTGTCGCCGCTGGTGTATTGCCGGGGTGCCAGGCTGGGGTCCCTCGCTGTCGGATTCGAGCGCCTCCGAGAGCATCCGTGTCACGTGGCTGGGGTGGGTGCCACAGACGGGGAACCGAGCGCTCACGGCGCCTGGGGGGTTTGGCCGGCGGAACATTGTTCGCGACAGTCCAGGCTGGAGAGTTCTGGGGCACAGAGGTTCCACCGTGCCAGGTTTTACCCTGGGGATCACGTCACAAGTGCCCCTTTCTGAGCTCCCATCCCACTCCCGGCAGCACAGCGCCCCCTAGGGCCTCACTGGGGCAGCGGGGCCAGCTGTGCCTGCCAGGGGAGAGCGCCCCCTAGTGAGCCCCAGCTCCACTCCCTGCAGCACAGCACCCCTAGGGCCACACTGAGGTACTGGGGTTAGCACGGACTTCCAGGGGAGAGCACCCCCTAGCGAGCCCCAGCTCCACTCCATACAGCACAGCGCCCCCTAGGGCCACACTGAGGTACTGGGGTTAGCACGGACCTCCAGGGGAGAGCACCCCCTAGCGAGCCCCAGCTCCACTCCATACAGCACAGCGCCCCCTAGGGCCACACTGAGGTACTGGGAATAGCATGGACTGCCATGGGAGAGCGCCCCCTAGTGAGCCCCAGCTCCACTCCATGCAGCACAGCGCCCCCTAGGGCCACAGAGGTACTGGGGTTAGCACAGACTGCCAGGGGAGAGCGCCCCCTGGAGAGCCTCCACCCCGCTCTGCATCACAGCTGCCCCCTAGCGCCGCACTGGAGTTAGCACTGCCTGCAAGGGGAGAGCATCCCTAGTGAGTCCCCGCTCTGTGCCCTGGATTTGCCCCGCTGAGGGTGGTACCACCCAATTCCCAGCCAGGCCAGAGCACAGTTAGCCTGCCAGATCCGAGGAGCTGGAGTTGATGCTACCGCAGGGAGCTGGGGCTCCCGGCCGGGGGCACCACAAGGGCTAGCCCCTGCCTACCTGAACTTGTAGTCCGTGTAGCGCATCTGGTGAGCCCGGAGTTTGGAGACCAGGATCTTAATGATGCGGACGAATATGACAAAGTTAACCTGAGAGAGACAGAGGGGGTCACCCGGGGGTGGGGAGGTCAGGGGCATCACTTCCCATTGGTGCCCTCTGCCCTGGGGATGGGCTGGGAGCCCCCGCAGCAGGGCTGGTGTTTACAAAGGGGAGGTGTTTGTACATGGGGAGAAGACAGCATCGCTCCCCAGTGCCAGCACCCCACGCCTGCTCCCCACAGTGCCCCCTTCTGGGGGAGACCGGGACTGGAGTAACTGGGAGTGCCCCCACCCACTCCTCACAGAACCTCCCTCCCCAGCCAGTGCCCCAATCTACTCCCCACAGCGCCCCCTTCTGGGCGAGACCAGGACAGGAGTAACTGGGAGTGCCCCCACCCACTCCTCACAGAACCCCTACCCCCCAGCCAGTGCCCCAATCTACTCCCCACAGCGCCCCCTTCTGGGTGATATCAGGACTGGAGCAACTGGGAGTGCCCCCTTCCCCCCCGCTCCTCACAGAACCTCCCCCACAGCCAGTGCCCCAATCTACTCCCCACAGCGCCCCCTGCTGGACGACACTGGGACTGGAGACACCAGGTGCTCCCCCCACATCCAGCGCTCCCTCCCCACAGCACCCCCTGTAGGGCAACACTGGGACTGGAGACACTAGATGCTCCCTGTACATCCAGCACCCCCCGTCCCTGCAGCGCCCCCTGCTGGTGGAGGCCGAAGGGGCTTTGTGACTCACCAGGATGGCCAGCAGGATGGGGCAGCGGATGATCCACCAATAGGCCATGTTATCATTTCTCTCCCAGCACCTGGAAAACCAACTCCAGTCAAACTGGCCGGGCGGGAAGCTGCACAGCAGGATGGGGGTGGTGGCAGGAGGGCAGCAGCCTCCCAGACTGCACCAACCTTCTTTCCTACCCCCCCACGGGCTGCTCCCCAAGGGAGCACAAATTCTGTCTGTGACCCCAAGCAGCTGAGGCCAGGCCTTTGCTCCCCACCGGGGCCACGTAATAGAGAACAAAGAGGACCTGATGCCCCGGGAGGAGGGGGTTCATTCAGTGATCCATGCCCCTTGCAGCAGAGGAAGACAAAAATATCCCCCAAGAACACCATGACAGCCTCCCCGCCCCATGCCTTATAAGAATTGGCTTGTGAATATGAATATGCATAGCTCGGAGATGCTTTATGCAAAACAGGTCATGTAACATCCCCATCTGATAGTTCCAGTCTGCTGGATCCGTGTACCCTCCTTTGGCATGTGTATCCTGTCTGTGAGGCTGGGAAGATGAAGTGTGAATCTGCGTATAGTTTGAAATGTGCTAAGACCGGTGTCCCGGAAGCCTAAAGGCTCGGTGATCAACTCAATGCCTCGGAAACAGCCTTGTTTGAATTGTCAGCCCACACGGTGGTTGGTCTAGAAAGACATGTGACCATACCATCTGGTGCTGGAATCCATCTTGAACCTGGTGTTTTTCCATGGGAACAGGGGGTGGTGGTAGCAATCATAGGACTCCCAACGTGGGGGACAGTCTATTAAGCAATGGGAAGTCCCGTGTCTCCGGCTGGCTTTGGAAACTTCCTGGTCCAACCTGAGAGGATGCAAGGAACTTTGCAGAGGGCTGAAGACGCAAGTCAGAGCAAGAGCAACTCTGATTGGAAGCTTTTACCAGGGATAATCTTAGAGATTTAGAATCAGCCATGCGCTTTCTATTCATTTTAATTTAGTAACTTACTTTGATCTATCTGCAGTCCCTTGCAACCACTTCAATCCTGCTTTTTATACTTAATAAAAGTTCTTTTGTTTATTAACAAGCCAGTGTAAATAACTGGTACCTGGGGGGAGCAACCACTGTGCACATCTCTCTTTCATTGATAAAGGGAGCTAATCTTAGGAGCTTCTTCCTGTGTAAACGTTTTACCCAGAAAAAGACAGGTTTATTTGGAGGGGTTCATCCCCTTTGGGGGTTCAGTTTTCTGGGTGCTGAGCCCTAGAACTAAGTCCTCCTCCCGGAGGTGAGCTGGTTTAGTGTCTGTGTTGCTCTGCAGGCGGGGTGGTAACCCCAAACACTGTGTCCTTGGCTGGGGGAGACCAGAGGATCTGGGCCAGTAGGACACGGTGGCAGGGATCCCCATAGAGCAAGGCAGCACACTGGGGAACAACCCCAAGGGGACTACTGTGACTACACCCCACCACAACCACAGCCAACCTGATGGGGGGAATTCTTTCTGCACCCCATATCTGGTGATTAGTTCAACCCTGAGCATGGGATCAAGAACCAGGCAGTCTGTGAGAAAATTTTCGGGGTTGCCCTCTCTGGCGCACCCTGACCGGGGTCGCATCTCTGGCCGTGCCCATCCCTGATGCTTCAGACGGTGGAGATGAAAAAGCCCCAATCCCAGAATACACCGGGAGAGGGGAGAAAATTCTGTCCTAAATCCCTTAGGTGGCTGGAGCATATGGGAGCCTCGGATCTGCTACTCGCTCTGGCTCGCAGAATTAGCCCATTAGCAGATGCTCCAGACGCAGACGGTTCCAGTTCTACATGCACGGATCCAGAGTTGCCCAGCAATGCGAAAGCAGTGAGCTCCCATGCCCAGCGAGATTTACATGGGGGCAGGAATAGGGATGAGGATACCGGCGTCCATCTCAGGTTGGAGCTGGTCAGGGTGTTTGATTCAATTTTTTGTAAAGAAGTGACTTTTTCATCAAACTGGGACTGGTCATTTTTAGCAAGTGTTCTGCTCTGTTTCTGGGACCCGAGGCTGAGACATTCTGGTGGAAACCGTAAAACACGTTCCCTTTAAATCAGGGTTTGGGGGTTTCAGTGAAAACCTGGCCATTGGTGAGGAAAACAAAACCGAGTGTGAAATTGTTCCCCTCGGTATGTTTCCCGGCCCCCAATCCCCTCATTTCACTCGCGGTCCTGGAGACCCTCTGAAGAGGCCACCCCGCCTTCCAGGATTTCCAAGCACGTTCTTTCTGTGCCGCACTCAAGCCAAAGGGATCCCGCTGGCTGGACTCACTGGTTGTTTTCGTAGAGGTATCTGATGATCACCCAGGGAACGACAAACAGGATGGGGGCTCCTGCGTGGACAGACAGATGCAGGAGTTAAGAGTTTCATTCTCCAGGAGATGGCCCACTACATCAGTGGTTCCCAAACTTTTTGGCATCATGCCCCCTTTTTGATTTTTGAGAAACCCTCATGCCCCCCCCCAAAAAAATTGCAGCAAAACTTGCTGAGCAAAAAAAAAAAAAGGTTGCCCTTTTAAGAGCAAAGCAGGCATTGCCCTTTTAAGGTGGCCATTTTCACATGGTATTTTCCAAATTTTTTTACTAGACGGACTGGGCTCTTCCTTGGGGTGAGATTTACAGGGGGGGGCTGGGTCGCCTCGCACCACCCCTAGAATTTCTTCACACCCCCCAGAGGGGTGCCCTCCCCCCGTTTGGGAACCTATGCACTATGTGCAGCATCAGGCGCGATAGCATTTTCCCCTCCTCTCCAGCAGGTGCCTCCCTGCCGCCGGTGGGAGTGCTAGTGGATAGCGACACCGACTCCGTGGGTGCCCCAGAAGAAAACCAGGGGTGTTCACACCCACTCGCTGGCCCCAGAGATCACCCCCCCCCAGCGCCTCCCTCCCAACTGTGACCCGCTGTTCAGGGGCAGGCAGGATGTGCTGGGGGTAGAGGAGGGGGCAGGAAGAAGCAGTGCTAAGGTGGGGCACATTCAGGTGGAGGGGTGGAATGGTATGGGAAGCGGTTGGATGGGGCGGGGCGTTGGGGGAAGGGTGGAGCGGGGGCAGAGGAGGGGTCAAGCGCCCGCAGGGAAATCAGAAAGTCGCCGCCTGTGCTAGTGGAGGCAGGACTCCGGGGTGTTGCCCGCCAGGATGCCAAGACTCGCTGTGGGGGTTGTGGGTGGAGCCCCACAGGGGCCCTTCACAGCAGAGCGGGGCCGGGCGGGGGGAGCATCTAAAGTGGACTCTTTCAGGGGGCTGCCGGCTGCAGACAGATCCTGGGGTCCTTTCCTGCTCCCAGCCGGCACTGCCCAGCGTCACCAAACCAGGTCTTCCTGGGCCCGGGCCAGCACGACCCAACTTCCGGCGTGCCCCCTCCCGGCCACGCCCCCCTGGCCCCACTCACCCCAGCCGACGAGCAGGTAGCCCACAAAGCAGCTCTCCTCCGAGATGGCCATGAGCACCAGCAGGTTGTGCAGGTAGAGCCCTTCCACCAGCAGCCAGTAGTAGTTGGCCCCCACGCAGTATTGGGTCAGCGCCTGGGCCAGGCGGCAGCCGGCGGCAGCCTGTGGGGCACAGCAGAGAGGGCGAGAGAAATGGGAGCTGGCTGGCGGGTGGAGAAGCCGCATCCCAGCCCGGCCAGCCCATCCCTGCTCAGGGCAGGGACATCTCCCACGATTTGTGCCCCCATGGTTTGGCCCATGGGATGAGTTCCCAGCCCTTCCTCTGCGGGGGGGCAACTCCCAGGACCCATGGATCTCCAAGCCTGGCCCCTTGCCCAAAATCCAGCCTCAGTTTCCCTAGATTGTTTTCGTCCTGACTCTTTGGTGGGGAGACCCCATGGATACGCAGGGAGGGGCTCGGCGCACTTTCCCCTGCGGCTGGGAGACTATGGCCAGCGCACGCCTGCTCCCCTTCCGTCCCCGTAGTTGAAAGGGGTGGCCTCTGCCCCGCCTCCCAGGGGCGGGGCCTAACAGAAGAGGCGGGGCTGGAGATGGGTTTACCGACCACCTGCCTTCACCGACCACCTGCCTTCACCGACCACCCATGGCAGCTGGCACAGCTCCATGAATTTCAGTGTGGATTTAAGGCAGCTGGGGTCTGGCCTAGCCTGCCAAGCCGACGATCTTGGGAGTCCCCAGGCTTTCACCCCCCATGCACTGGGTGCGGCGCCCCACGTGGAATTCCTTTCCCTGAGAGACGGGGGGACCTGGAACTCGGCCCAGCTGGCTGGATCCCCCCTTCCCAAGTCCCGGCGTGAATTGGGGGTGAAGCTGCTGGAGCCATGCTCCCCGGCCAGGCGGTACCTGGTCTCCAAGGAGCTGGAAGAAGTCCCCTTCGTAGAGCAGGTCCTTGGAGAAGCGCACGCGGAGGAGGGCGTCCCGGGTGAGGATGGAGACAGCTCGCAGCACGAACGAGAGGAAGAGGTTGGCGTGGATGTAATTGCGGGTGCACCTCAGCTTTCTGCAAATGGTGGGGTGAGATGGGGGGCAGCCACACTCCGGCGCTGACACTGCCAGCTGCGGCCAGCTGCACTGAGTGTCTGCAAGTGTCCCCGGGCTCTGAGCCAGGCCTGGGCCCTTGTGCTGAGCGTCAGGCCTCCACCTGCAGCTGGCGCTGGGGAATACCCATGTGCCCAGCCAGCGTGGGCGAGACATTGACGAACCAGGAGCGAAACTGACCAAGGGCAGAAAGTGACAGCCTGGTGCCAATAATTGAACATCAAGAGGAGTCGTCCAGGCCTGAGCCCAGTCTGGCTTACTCCGGTTTCAGCCCGGGTCACTCGGGGGAGCGTCTACGCTGCACCCGGGGTACCTCTGGGACAACAGGGGTCAAGACCATCCCAAGGGGGGGCTCAGGTGCTGGGGGAAATCCCCACCCCACCGCCAGCCCCCTACTCAAAGCCCCGCCCCCCGAGCAACATTGTAGCGCTGCAGTGCAGACATAGCCTCAGTGGGCCCGGCTGCTTGTATCCCGTCCACATGGCACACACCCAGAGCAAAAGGAGTATCAAACCGGAGTGACTCCTCCAGCAAACGGGGAGCAATGAAAGGCAAATCCAGGATCAGGCCCTTCATTAAAGGGACACGCTCCAGATAAAACTTGCAGGGTTGTACCCTGCCCCATGACCTCCGCGTGTATCTGCCTGTCCCCATGGGACACAGCCCTCAGGAGCTCATGCCTGGGGTCGCTGCCCTACCTGAATGCCAGGAGCAGGAGCAAGGCGAGCAGCAGGGAGACCAGCGAGAGGGAGTAGCCCACGGTGTACATCAGCCGGAACTGCTCCAGGAGCCGCATCTGCTTCTGCAAAGGGATGGAGGATCAGGTCCATCTCCTTGCCCCTCCCTGCGCCCCCTCCTGCTGCCCCACCCCAGACGCTGGGAGCAAGGGCAGGGGGGCGGATGGGGGGTCTGCGCTGATCTGCAAACAGGGCCAGGCTGGGAAGCCGCGGCCTGTGGCCAGCAGGGGGGAGAGCCAAGCACAGGCCCGCACGAGATTTCACGCCATCGGGCATGGGACCCATTTACTGCTGGCCACCCTGGGACTGCGGCCCCTGTCAGAGCTCTAGGACGATTTGGGGCAGCTGCCCCAGCCCCTGCACTTCTGGGAGCCTGCTTCTCCGCTTGGGACGGTCTTGGCCCCTGCAGTCCCTCTGCTCTCGCGGGCTCCCACACACCGACGGATCCAGCCCTGTGCCCCAGGCTATGAGCCGTTCCCGCAGCGACCCCCACACACAGCAGGAGCCCGGGCGCTGGCCTCTGGCACCCACCTGGAAGGGGTGGTCTGTGCTGACATCCTCGCACTGCGAGTGGTCCCTCCAGGGCAGCCCCGAGTCGTCCGTCACCCACTGGCCAGCCGGGCCGCAGAGCCGCATCACGAACCCGCCGCGCACTGCCGGGCAGGAGATCAAAGGGAGCCAAGGGGCAGGTGAGGAGGGGCTCCACCACAGATACCCTCGCCCTTAAAGGAACCCCCCCCCACAAGCGGTCTGCATCCTCGGGGGTGAATCCGTGACTGTCCCACCCGCTACAGCTAAGATCAGCGACAGCTTCGGCCCAGCGAGCAGGTCGCTGCAGGACAGCCAAGGGGGTGGACCCAGGAAAGGGGCATGCAGTGGTCTGAGCCCTGGCAGAAGGGATACTCACCATGGTCGTGCCAGGGCAGGTACCACGGGCAGGGCACCATGGCGGTGGTGTTGGGCGGCGTGTCCCCCCAGCAGGCGTACATGTCGAAGGTCCGGTTACACACCAGGCCTGGGAGGGGGCCAAGAAGAGAGACGGCTTTACACACCAGCGCAGAGATGGGCAAACGCCGTGCACATCCGTGTGCAAATCACATTCCCACGTGTGTGACCTATGCCCGGCACGCAGGCCTGTGCAAACATGCGTGTCAGCCACACAGGCACCCCAACTCCCTTGTGCAAACACCGGTATGTGCAAATCACGGGCACGGGTGTAAACCATGCGCACAAACGCCCTTGTGCAAACACAGATGTGCTAATCACAGGCAGGTGTGTAAACACACACACAAACACGCCTATGCAAACACAGATTACATGCTGTGGCGGCGTGGCGGGGTTCCCCCCAATCATGCAGCCTCGTAGCAGCGAGAACAGACTCCGCCAGCCGGTAGAACAGAGGGTTTATTGCTTCTCCAGGATAGAGCGCAGCCTAGACGTGACGTGGCTACAGGAGTCTGGGCCAGGATGCCTCAGACCCCTTGAGATGGGGTCCCTGGACCCTTAGACTCCCAGCCCCCCTCCTTAGTCTGTCTCCTTCATGATTCCAGCCAGACACTGACCCTTCCCCCAACACTCACTTCCTTTGTTCCTTCCCTTCCCTTAACCGGTAGAACCGGTTTGGTCACTATCATGGGGGCCCTCAAGGCACCCCCGCGCTGGGCCGTGCTTACAGACAGAGGCCAGTAGGGGTCATCCACAGCCCACAGCCCAAGCACAGCAACCAGCAAGGCACTGACACCACATCATACGTGCTAATCACAAGGCATGTAAAACGCACACAAACTCACTTGTGCCAACACCGGTATGTGCAAATTACACGCACGAGTATAAACCATGCGCACAGACTCACCTATGCAAACACAGATGTGCAAATTATGTTCCCACGTGTAAACCTCGCACAGAAACTTGCTGTGCAAACACACAAAAGAGGCCACGCACAGACAAGCCACGCTCATGTATGCCCATAGGCCACGCCAACATTATCTCACATGCATGACATGGGTTCACACACATGGCAAGACATGCCAGGAGGGGGGCTGGGCTGCACACACGAGCTCTGGGTGCTCTCGAGAGACCCAGGGGCCCGACCCCAGCCCCAGCCTGGGAGGGACACCCCGCTCCCCACACCTGTGGGATATGGCTCCTCCGCCAAGCTGTGCTCGCACTCCTGCTGGTACTGCCTCCAGGCCGCATACGTGTCCTTGGCTGTCTTCTCTGAGGAGCTCGCCTGCAACGGGATGGGGTCCAAGGCAAAGGGCTCGGAATGGAGCTGTGTGGGGAGTGGGGCAGGAGCTGGCTGTGGGGGAAGCCCCCCGGCTACTCCAGCCCCAGCCTCTCCCAGCAGGGGGCGCTGTGGTGAACGGGGCAGGAGCTGACTGCGGGGAGAGCCCCCAGCTACACCAGCTCTGGCCTGTCCCAGCAGTGGGCACTGTGGGGAGCAGGGCAGACCCTGGCTGTGGGTACTCCAGCTCCAACCTCTCCCAGAAGGGGGTGCTGTCGGCAGCAGGGCAGACCCTGGTTGTGCGGGGGGCCCCCGGCTACTCCAGCCCTGTCCTCTCCCAGCAGGGGGCACTGTGGGGAGCAGGGCAAATGCTGGCTGTGGGGGGAGCCCCCAGCTACTCCAGCCCCATCCTCTCCTAGCAGGGGTCGCTGTAGGGAGCAGGGCAGACCCTGGCTGTGGGTACTCCAGCCCCAGCCTCTCCCAGCAGGGGGCGCTGTAGGGAGCAGGGCAGACCCTGGCTGTGGGTACTCCAGCCCGGCCTGTCCTACTCCAGCCCCGGCCTCTCCCAGCAGGGGGCGCTGTAGGAGCAGGGCAGACCCTGGCTGTGGGTACTCCAGCCCCGGCCTCTCCCAGAAGGGGGCGCTGTCGGCAGTGGGGCAGAGCCCGGTGGCGGTGCAGTATTGCACCACAGCGAGAGGTGTGGCGTGGGGGGAGGCCCTGAGCTGCGTGCCAGCCATGGGGAGCCGGGGGGCGCAATCTCACCTCGGCTGTTCCCCGGAGCGACACAAGCAGCAGCAAGAGAGTAAGAGGCTCCCACATGCTTCGGCTGCGCTGCAGACATGAGGCCAGTGCGCAGCGTCCAGCTCAGGGATCCTGCGGGCGTGGCTGCCGGCGGCCGTCTCCGTCCCTCTCCAGCGGAGCTGGGGCACACCCGGGGAGAGGCGTCCTAGGGGGAAGCAGCAGGAACGGATTGAAAAGGGGGAGTCCCCGGTGCTGGGGTTGGCGTGGGGCCTGGGAGCATGTTGGGCTTCTTGCCAGTCTTAGCGACGGAACAGAGACCCAGAGCACCGGCCCCGCTCTCCAGCAGCCCCCTTGGGGGCAAGGCCGTGAGCTCAGCCCACCCAGCCTGTCCGCCGAGAGATCTGATGCCACGGGGATGGGCACAGACAGATCCCACCCGCAAGCAGGGCTCCGGCCCTTTCGGCTTCCCCACCCTCCGGAGCGGGACCTGGTTCCCGTGAGAACCCTCAGCAGCAGCTGGTGGTGAGAAGCGGCTATTTATAGGGCACATTCAACGTGTCCCACTGCAGTCCGGGACCCTGGCTGAGTGACACATGTGGGCGGGTTGGACATTCGCCTGAGACCTGACAGCGGGCGGGAGGATCAGGGGTTGGAAGCCCGGAGGCTGGATCTTAGGTCCACAGACAGGCCTAGGGGCAGGAAAGGAGGCAGTTTCTACTTGGAGCCTGAGGGCTGGGCTGGTTTGCCCCTAGAAGAGTCCCACGCTGCCTAGAGGAGGCTGTTTCCACATGGCTCTCTTGCCTGGCGCCGAGATGCGGCCACCTCTGGGGTGGAACGCGCCACCCCGCCCAGTGTCGGGCAGGCCGTGGAGCCTCTTGTCTCCTCTCGAACTGTCGACCCCTCGCCCCCCGCGGGGGCCCAGCCCCCCCAGTGCCACTTACTGGCCAAACAAGAGCCCCGAGGTGCTTTGCCGCCGCGAGGCTGGCGTTGACGCAGCCCTGCCATGGTTACCACGGTGCGGGGCCGGGGGGGCGCCCTCTCCAGAGCGGGCGCTGTCAAGTGGAAAGGCGGAAAGGCCCTGCCAAGCCCAGTTTCCCGGGAAGGGGGGAAGACGCAGGCCTGAAGAAAGAGCCACCCTCAGCCTGGCACGGCTGGCCCCTACCTGCCCTTCCTCTTGCCCCATGGGCCAGAACCTCCCTTAGTGCCCGGGACCGAGGCGGCCATCCCAGTGCCGAGTTTGCCAGAGCTCAGCATCCACTTGCAAACCCTTCCCTGGCGTCTTCATGCTCCCAAGGTGTTCTTGGCCCTAGGACAGGCCCTGGGGAGGCTGGGGAACATCTCCCTCGAGGCGGCTTGTCTTGCTTCTTCCCTAGCCCGGAGGGATGGGGCCAGTGTTTGAAGCTGGGAGCCAAGGCCTCTGGGTTCTACCCCCTGCACTGAGTGGGAGTGGAGTCCACGGGTTGGAGCAAGGGGGGCTGGGTGCCAGGTTCTGCCCCCCGGCTCTGGGAGGGGAAGGGGTCATTCCTCAATTGACTAGTAAAGTCCCATCCCCGCATCTTGTCTTATAACAACTCCCCCCTGCAAAGGCCTGGAATAATGAACTCCCAAGGGAATCCAGACCCACAAGTTGGGGGGGGGAGCCCAGCACCAGCTCGATGGGCCCGGGACGGCCCCGATGTCCTGGGGTTTTACACGTCAGAGGAGGCGGGCCTAGCTGGGCTGACTCCTCAAAGGGGTGCTACCAGGGCTGGGGGCTGGGAAGGCAGGGTATCGCACAGGCAGATTTCACACAGCAGTTTCTGCCCCAAAGTTACCATGTCCCCCCACCAGGATCGGGGAGAGGAGCAGTTCTCCAAGTGGGTGGGATTTCACCCCCTGGTGGCCGGGAGCAGAGTCAGAGGGCAGGCACCAATGCACCCTCTAATTTGTTCCATCCGTGTGCAGAATACATTTTGTTCCGTGCGCCCAGGCGCGTGTGGATGTGCACCACCCGTAGCAACGCACGCTGCCAGCTGTGGGCACGTTGCGAATCCGCTGGGCAGCATTTGAATCTCTCCTGAGCGGCTGCCCAAATGCTCTGCCCACGGGGAGCACGGCCAGGCGCTCTGGAGCTGGGGGAGATAGGGGGATCCACCTTCTTGCATCTGTGGGCCCCAAACAACATTTCGAATGGAGGGGCTGGCCCCTTTGGAAATCGTGGAGATGGGTTTCTGCAACCCCAGGTAGAAAACCACTGAAACCAGCTGCTCCCAGAGCAGGACAGCCAGTGACACCCCATGCCCCCCTCTGACCCGTGCCAGGCCTCTGCTGGTGCCTCTGGTTCAGACACCCAGATATGCCGCTGCTGCTGGGGAGTGGCGTGTTCTGGGGCTAGCCGGGGAGAGGCGTCCCTGTCTGAGATCAGGACACACGGGGATCAGCTTGGCTGGCCTTGGACTTTGTTCCTGGGATGGGCTGCTGAGATGCCGGGGAAGGGAGGCTGCTCACACCAAACCCTCCAGCAGCTCCCCTATGGGAGCTCAGTGTCAGGGCAGCCCTGGGACCCCCCATCCCGGGTGCTGTGTCAGCAGCAGGGAGACGGGGAGGCTCTGTCTGCACCCAGAGCCATGGCTGCTCCTGCACCGGGTAGTGGTGGGGTTGTGGGTGCTCAAGTCTGGTCAAAACCAGCCCCGGAGCCTGCCCCGACCTCTGGGCCCCTTTGGAGGGTCACTCAGCCAAGTAGGCGGCAGGCTGGGAGGTGAGGGGCACCACGCACAGGGCTCCATCACCTCCCCGCCACCTCGCAGCTGGGCATCTCCAAGGGCCATCCTGTCTGGATCCAACGGCACGGCTCCCTGGAGCCCTCCGGGCTGGGCCTTTAGCCTCCGGGGGAAAGGGAGCGCCGAGCGTTGAGCAAAGCGCATCCCGGCTCCCAGAGCAGAAGGGGCCCCGGCGACCCTGCCCCAGCAAAGCCAGCCAGCTGGTGGCCACGTGTCAACTGGCTGTGCTGCAGTGTGTAAGCTACGTGCAGGCCCCCTTCTCCTTCCCCCCCCCCCCACACACACTGCAGACAGAGAGACCAAAGGCTGGAGCTGGGATTGGAGAGACTGATCGGTGTAATGTGAGGAGGAATGGATAATTGGATGGACAGATGTGTAAGGAGCTGGGTGGGCAGACAGGTGGACACGTGTATGGAGGTGGATGGACAGATGGGTGGACAGATGTTTAGGGAGATGTGTATGGAGATGAGTGGACAGATGTGTATGGAGATGGATGGACAGATGGGTGGACAGATGTGTATGGAAATGGGTGGACAGAGGGGTGGACAGATGTGTATGGACAGATGGGTGGACAGATGTGTATGGAAATGGGTGGACAGAGGGGTGGACAGATGTGTATGGAGATGGATGGACAGATGGGTGGACAGATGTGTATGGAGATGGATGGACAGATGGGTGGACAGATGTGTATGGAGATGGGTGGACAGATGTATATGGAGATGGATGGACAGAGGGGTGGACAGATGTGTAGGGAGATGGATGGACAGATGGGTGGACAGATGGGTGTGTATGGAGATGGAGGGATGTGTATGTGCAGGGATGCATGCATAGATATATGGGTAAGGAGATGAGTGGGCTCCGATGGATGGATGGATGGAAGGACAGAAGGATGGATGGGATGGATGGATGGGTGTGTGTGAGGACAGAAGGATGGATGGATGGACAGATGAGGGTGTATATGGGGATGGATGGAAGTCCTAATGCTCAGTCCTGTGCGCTAACCATTAGGCAGTGCTTCCCCTCTTTTGCTCCCCGCCACTGAGGAGGTGGCAGGGGAGGAACGCAGCAGCCGGAGCCAGCCATGCAAACCAGCTGCTCCGTGTTCCCATCTCTAATCAATCACCCGCCAGCTCCCCGGACGCTGCGCAATAATATTTACTCGGTTAAAAGCCACCGGGGAAGTTAAAAAATCAATGTTCACTCTCAGCGTCTCCCGGCATCCGGCCCCTCACGTCAGAGAGAGCCGAGCTGGCTGGGGGAGGGTGGCAGGGGTGGGGACCCCAGAGCCAGCCCCTGGGGAACAAGGGGCTCTCTGGCCAGAGCCATTAGAAGCCCTCGCACACCAAGGCCTAGGGGTGGAAGGTTCCTCCCCCTCTCCTGTTCCATATGGGATGGTCCCCTGTACCCAGCCAAGTCACGCAGCCATGGGCGGGGGGGGGGGGTGAAGGGTTGGCTACGTGGTCTGGGGGGCAGGGCATTGCGCCAGGATGCCTGGGTTCCAATCTGAGGGCGGGGAGGGGAGTGAGGCCTAGTAGTCAGAGCAGGGGGAGTGAGAGCTAGGACTTCTGGGTTCTTTTCCCAGCTCTGGGAGGGGAATGGGGCCTAGTGGTTAGAGCAAGGGGGCCAGGAGCCCAGGACTCCTGGGTTCCTTTCCCAGCTCTGAGGGGGACTTCTCCTCTGGCCCGTCTCTATCACACCCCGAGCTCACTGCCCAAACCCTGGCCAGCCTGGCTTTGCCTCCCAGGCTGGCTCCTGGCAGAGGCATGTTCTGCAGCTGCCATCCTCTGCACGTCTAAACGAAACACAAACATTCTGATTTGATTAAAAAGCCCAGCTGCAACTGGGCACGGGAGCCAAGAGCCAAGTGCTCCCCCGCCCTGCCCGGCACCTGTTCCCACTACACTCCCAGGCAGCTCAGCCAGGAACCTGAGTGGAGGCTGGAGTCTGCTCCGGGCCCGATTCTGGGGTAAAGCCAGAGGAACAGCATCAGCAACAAGGTAAAGGCTGCATGCTAGTCTCTCTTGGGGGGGCTTCTCCCTGTATTTGGGGGTGTGCTGGGACCGGGGGGACCCTGCCCCTCTGCAGGGGTCTCACCCCCAATAGTCAGGGCTGGGAGGTGAACTCCGGTCTGTTCTGGTTCCCTCCCCACGGACTGCCTGGCCAGATCTGAGCCCCGCGGGGATCTGCAAGGGGCGAATAAAGCCAGATGCAGCTGTTGACTCACCTGGCCGCCCACCTAGCGCCCCGGCCGGGTACCCTGCCCCACCCAGAACAGCCATCACACGCCAGTCCCACGCTTCCCCTGACAAAGCCAGCTCAGCCCCGCCTGGGGGGACAGCGGTGCCTGACTCACAGCCATGCAGAAGGCCAGATTCATCCACAGGGCAAGCCCCCCCCGCCTTTGTGCCCCCCAGCCCTGGCCCATGTGCCTCCCAGTACCACGGACGGGGGCCACTGTGTCTGTGCCTGCTTTGTGGCCCCCTCTCTGTGGGGCAGTGGTCCCCTGTAAGCTGTGTGTTTGGGTGGCCACCCAGCAGAGATGTAGATGCCACCCAGCTGATTAACAGAGCGCCCACAGCCGGCAGCCTGTGTTTCTCCTGGTGGTGCACATCCACACCCACCTTGGTGCATGCGACAAAATTTATTCTGCACGTGGCTGGGGAAAAAATTAGAGAAAACGTTGCTCCTGGGCCCTTCATACAGTTACTGGAGTTTCCACAAAGAGCTCCAGGGGGCAGCCCTCCCGTCCCAGTTGGAAACACCAGCCCCCAACCAGCAGAGGTTTCCGACTCTGCATCCAGGCTGGGAGAGCCTCCATACCCCATTCTTCAACCCCTTCCCCCAGCTACCCCCTCTCCCAACTCCGGCCTGTCCCGCTTCCTCTGTGGCTCTTTTGAAGCTTCCCTTTCTGGAAGTGTGTCCCTTTAAATGCAACACCAGTGGGGCCAAGCCCAGATCGCCTTTAACCGGCAGTAGCACCATTTGTATCAAGGGAGACATCCTGGTCTGGAGCCAGGGTGCACTGATACAGGGTTCATCTCCACTCTGGGAAGGCCACCACCCAAAAGTAGATTGACCCCAGAGTGAAAGGAGACCAGAGTTTGACATCCTCCCACCCCTGCCCCGCTAGGCGGAGACCACAGTCCAGGTGGCCCCTGCTGGAAATGGGGGGCCGGATCCAAAGTGGCCATGTAGAGCTGCCGGAATCCAGATTGATCCCTCTGTACCGAGCGCAGAGTCCAGATGGCCCCTGCTGGAAATGGAAATCTGGATCCAAAATAACACACGGACAAAGACCAGATTCTGGACTGATTCCTGCGTACACAGACCTGAGTCCACATGGCCCCTGCTGGAAAGGGGGTTGTGATCCAAACTGACCCATACACAGAAACCAGAATCCGGATTGATCCCTGTGCACACAGACCAGAATCCAGACTGATCCCTGTGCACACCAGAATCTGGATTGATCCCTGAGTACAGCGACCAGAGAGCTCCGACTGTAAACAAGGATCTGGATCCAAACGGACCCATACATAGAAACCAGAATCCAGATTGATCCCTGTATACACAGACCAGAAAGTCCAGATTGATCCCGGAGTACAGAGACCAGAGAGCTCCGACTGTAAACAGGGATCTGGATCCAAACCGACCTATACATAGAAACCAGAATCCGGATTGATCCCTGTATACACAGACCAGAAACCAGATCGATCCCGGAGTACAGAGACCAGAGAGCTCCGACTGTAAACAGGGATCTGGATCCAAACGGACCCATACACAGAGACCAGAATCCGGATTGATCCCTGTGCACACAGACCAGAATCCGGATTGATCCCTGTGCACACCAGAATCTGGATTGATCTCTGAGTACAGCGACCAGAGAGCTCCGACTGTAAACAGGGATCTGGATCCAAACGGACCCATACATAGAAACCAGAATCCAGATTGATCCCTGTGCACACAGACCAGAATCCGGATTGATCCCTGTGCACATCAGAATCTGGATTGATCTCTGAGTACAGAGACCAGAGAGCTCCGACTGTAAACAGGAATCTGGATCCAAACTGACCCACACAGAGAGAAACCAGAATCCGGATTGATCCCTGAATACACAGACCAGAATCCGGATTGATCCCTGTGCACACAGACCAGAATCCGGATTGATCCCTGTGCACATCAGAATCTGGATTGATCTCTGAGTACAGAGACCAGAGAGCTCCGACTGCAAACAGGGATCTGGATCCAAACTGACCCACACAGAGAGAAACCAGAATCCGGATTGATCCCTGAATACACAGACCAGAATCCGGATTGATCCCGGAGTACAGAGACCAGAGAGCTCCGACTGCAAACAGGGATCTGGATCCAAACGGACCCATACAGAGAGACCAGAATCCGGATTGATCCCTGTGCCCACAGACCGATTTCGGGTGGCTCCTGCTGGGAATGGGGATCCCCATCGGGATGGCCCCCTCTGGGCAGAGGCCAGAACTTGAAGGAGGGAAGCGACCCGCTGTCTCTGCGCTGGATCTAGCTGTGCCGAAGAGACGCGGGGGGAGCGCAGGCAGCCTGAGCCCTGGTAACCCCCTAAAGCCCCCCAGAAGCGATCCCGCTGCCCTGACCCTCCCGCGCTCCCCCGAATTCCCCAGCGCCCCGCCCCCCGCCAGGCGCCCCCTAGCTCCCTAGCGCCCCCCGCCGACGGACGCGGCCCCTTACCTGCGCGCTCCGTCCGAGCGCCGCCTTGCGCCCGCAGCCTCCATCCCCAGCCCAGCAGCCCGGGCGCGCGGCGAAGTTTAAAGGGGCGCTCGGCTCCCCCCCCGCCCGGCTGGAGCTGGCAGCGCGGGGGTGACTGGGGAAGGGGCGGGGGGTTTATGCAAGAGAGTTGAGGGGAGGGGGCGCTGGAGTTCGCCGGGCTCCGCTCTCCCTCCTCGCGGCAGCTCAATGGCACGTCCCGCCGGAGCCCGGGGCCACTCCAGCCACCGCGCCCAGGGCGCACCGCGGAGAGCCCGTGCCCGAGGGCGGGGCCGCTATTGGGCAGCGCAGGTGCCAGTCTCGGAGGTGACTCCTTAGTTAACCCTTGCGAGAGCGGAGGGGGACTGTGTCTGAGAAAGATCAGATCAGATTTCGGCAGGACTAGAGGCTGCATTTTTTCCCCATAGGCCCCTTGCCGTTTCACACAGGCGGGTGGGTGTGGGGAAACTGAGGCACGCAGCTCAGGACTAACTCGCCCGGGGTTCCGCAGGGCAGAGCTGGGAGCCGCCTCCAGGACGGGTGATTTTACTGTTGGGGAACAAAGCCCTTCCTGTGCCAAGCGCAGCAGCCGAAGTCAGGCAGTATTCTCCCCAGGAACTGAAATTGGGGAGGGGGTTCAAATTTACAGAGGGGCAAGGGCCATGGATTCATAAGAACATCAGAGGGGCCAGACCAGGTCAGAAAGATCTATCTAGCTCAGTGTCCTGTCTGCCGACAGCCGCCAATGCCAGGTGCCCCAGAGGGAGTGAACAGAACAGGGAATCAATCATCCAGTGATCCCTCTCCTGTCACCCATTCCCAGCCTCTGACAAACAGAGACTAGGGACACTATCCCTCCTCAGCCTGGCTAATAGCCATTGATGGACCTAACCTCCATGAATCTATCTAGTTCTTATTTGAACCCTGTTAAAGTCCTGGTCTTCACAACATCCTCTGGCAAGGAGTTCCACAGGTTGACTGTGTGTTGCGTGCAGAAAAACTTCCTTTGCTTTGTTTTAAACCTGCTGCCTATTCATTTCATTTGATGACCCCTCGTTCTTGTGTTATGGGGCAAGTAAATAACTTTTCTTTATCTACTTTCTCCACACCCGTCATGATTTTATAGACCTCTATCCTATCCCCCCTTACTCTTCTCCTGTTTAAGTTGAAAAGTCCCGGTCTTATGAATCTCGCCTCATACAGCAGCCGCTCCAAACCCCTCCTCATTTTTGTTGCCCTTTTCTGAACTTTTTCCAGTGCCAAGCTACCTTTTTTGAGATGAGGCGACCACAGCTGCACGCAGAATTCAAGATGTGGGCATCCCAGGGATTATACAGAGGCAATAAGATGTCCTCTGTTTAATTCTCTGTCCCTTTTTAATGATTCCCACTGTTCTGTTTGCTGGTTTTGACGGCCGCTGTACATGGAGCGGATGTTGTCAAATAACTCTCCACAGTGACTCCAAGGCTATGTGAGCCTTCGGTGAAGGCTCTTACTTTCTTCTGGGAAGTCTGCACAGCTCTGTTAATGATCTACGAGTTGAACCTCTCTAGTCCGGCACCCTCGGGACCTGACCGGTCCCGAACCGGAGAATTTGCTGGACCACGGGTGTTGCCGGACCAGAGAGTGCTGGATTAGAGAGGTTCCACTCGTCCTCAAATGCAGCGTGTTTGTCTTTGGTGGTGGCTTCTTGGGTGTCCAATTCTTCTAGGCCTTCAACTGAGACATTCTTTATTTCATTCCAGGGGCGGATATAGGGCAGGGCGAGCGGGGCGGCCGCCCGGCCCCGCGCATGCGCTGTGTCAAAGGGGGGGCCCCGCGAAATTGTGCTGCCCTGAGCCCCGCAAAATCCTCATTTGCCCCTGCTTCATTCACACAGCCAGGCAGATGGTGCCTTCTTTCAGAACGCAGAATTCTTTCCAGCGATGAAGAACGCTCCGTGGAGCTGGTGGCGACTGTGAGGAGCAAGAGATGCATCCCGATTTCTTGCATCCCAGGAAACGGGGCTCAAAGATTGGTTCAACCCCACGGGTGATGGTAAAGACGTTGAAGTCCAATCTTTGTTCACAGTACGCTAGTCCACCCTGTGTTCAAATTCTCCATCCCGATCCCATGGCTGCCCCATCGCTGGTTGTCCCTCGTTCCACTCAACGGGCGGTGTTTTATAAGCTTCAGAGGAGTAGCCGAGTTAGTCTGTAACAGGAAAAACTTATAAAACACCAAATAGTCTGGTAGCACTATAAAGACTAACAAAATATGTAGATGGTATCATGAGGTTTCGTGGGCACGGCCCACTTCTTCAGATGACTGGACTGTCGGATGTCCAGAACCAAAACTGGAGAAGTGGGCTGTGCCCACGAAAGCTCATGAGACCATCTACGTCAGTGTTTCTTAAGCGAGGCAGTTGGAGGTGTGCTGCGGAGAACAACAGAGTTCGAAATGGCCACCCTTAAAGGGGCAGGCGACCTTTTTTTTTCTCAATAACTGTCCCTGGACCCTTTTTTATTTTTTTTTTTTTTTACTCAATAACTTCCCCCCTGACCCTTTATCCCCACCGACCTTTTTGTTTTGGTTTTTGGTTTTTTTGCTCAACAAAAAATCCTGGGTGTTCCTCATAAAAAAAACCTATTGTTTGGTGTTCCTTGGTCTTAAGAAGTTTAAGAAACACTGAGCTACATATTTTGTTAGTCTTTAAAGTGCTACCAGACTATTTGGTGTTTTATAAGACAGGCGTCCGTAAAAGCTACAGAGAGGTTGAGGAGAATCCAGAAGTCGCTGTTTTACGGTTGTAAAAATCACATGTGTCCTTTTTCAGCTGGCTCAACAAACACTTCTGGTCTTCTTCACTCCAGGACTCAACCGGAGTACCTTCATTAGTCAACTTCTGGATGAAATCTTTGTTTCTTTCAGTACGTTTCCGGTGGGTTTCTCTCTGATTGATCCAAGTATAGCTTCTGTTGCTGGGCCAAGACCTACTTCTGTTGTAGGAACCCCCCCAAGTGGTTCCAATGGTAACAAAAAGTAGTCCACCGGCCTCACCACTTAGATCCGTTCCACCTCGGTAGACACTTTCCAAAGCCAGTAGTAACAGCTGAAGTAATTCCAAGACAAAAACCAAGGGGCCGCTCAGGAGAAAGCCAGCCAGTTTTCCCAAGGAGGACTTAGCTGAATTTCAGTCTGTGAATGTTCTGTTTTTTCCCCAAGATGTTTAGTCTTTTTGAATTTTTGTGGGGAAAAAAAGAGTATAATGGAGACATTAAATTGATGGCTTTTAAAATATCTTTGGAAGACGACACAGCCCATACTAGTGCTAGTTGAGTAAATCATCTACTATGTATTTGAGAGTCTGTCAGTCTGTCAGTCTGTTTGTCTGTTCGTTCGAGAACTCCTCCTAACCGGTAAGAGCTAGGACCACCAAATTCTGTATTAAGGGTTTGGTTGTGCCAGGACAAATGGGAGATGCCCGGAATGGGACTGTTCTCAAAAATAAAAACAAAACCAAAAAACAGAAAAGAGACAGAATCACCAGGCAGGTGAAAAGGGCTGGCTGGGGGTGCTCCCGCCCCCCAACTAGATGGGACTACCCCAGCCCCAAGCCTCCCATCCCCTAGGTGCCCTTTTGGGAGGGTGGGGAGAGGTGTTCCCTGTAAGCTGGGTGCTTGTGCGGCTGCCCAGGAGAGATTCAGGTGCCACCCAACTGATTAGCAGAGCGCCCACAGCTGATCGCAGCCAGCAGCATGTATTTCTATTGGTGGTGCACATTTGCACGTGCTTTGGTGCACATAACAAAATTTATTCCAGGCATAGATGGAAAAACTTAGAGGGAACATTGGTGGGGAGGTTGAAGCTCCCCCACCCCTGATTTATTCAGGGACACTGCTGGCTGTTCCCCTTCCTCAGGGAGCGAGGGGAAAGTGCCCAGTTTGCTGCAGTCCTCACTCTGGCTGGGAGCGCAGGGGGAAGACAAGCTGTGCACTTTGTTCTCGCTCCCTGACAGGGACCGGATGGGGAAGAGCAAACAGCCCTGGTACGAATCTTCCTTTTATTAAAAGAATGTTTTTAATTGAGGTACAGACCCGAGCAACGTTGGGTAAATGTGCCAGTAGCATCATAAAAGTGTAGGACTGGAAGGGTCGCTGGGAGGTCATATAACCCAGTCCCTGGCCCGCTAGTCAGGACTAAGTATTATATTTTGTCTAACCCGCTCTTAAATAGCAACTCCAGGGATGGAGATTCCACAACCTCCCCATGCAATTTATTCCAGTGCTTAAGAACATTAGGCAAGAAAGTTAGGAAGTTTTTTCGAACGTCCAACCTAATCCTCCCTTGTTGCTGTCTAAGCCCATTGCTTCTTGTCCCATCCTCAGGGCATGTCTTCACGCGCTCTTCTGGTGTTTGATTGAGTGGGTCTAGTAAAGACCCGCTAAATCAAATGCTGAGGGCGGCTCCTGGTGGTGTGGGTACGCCTGGCAGTCGCAAGGAGTCAGGGAAGCCGACGGGAGCCTCCTTCTGCGGAGACGGTGCAAAGCTCGGCTCAAGGGAAGCCGACTCCAGCTCCATCGCTGGCTTGCCAGGGACGGACCGTCTAGCTCCCAAGTGATGGAGACAACACAGCGCCCCCTCACTGGGCAGCAGAGCCAATGATCCCTCAGCCCACGGGACAGCTGCACCCAGAGCGCATCCTCCTGGGGTCTCCGGGCACGGTACCCAACTCTCATGCCCAGTCATGGCTCCACACCCCAGCCTGGCTGCTTCCCGATTGGAAAGGGCTCCGAGAAGAAGGATCCTTGTAGGCCACAGAGAGACAGCAAAGGTCTTATCAGTTCAAGCAACCCCAGGAAAGGCTGCGAAGGGACGTCGGGGGCTGTACGCCCCGGGCCCCATCCTGCAGGACAAAGGAGCTACTGCCGCAGCTGCAGTTCACTGGTTGACCAGCAGCTACTGGGACAAGAGGCTGTAGGCCAGCTACCAGAGAGGGCTATCCTGGGTCAGACCATGGTGTGAGCTTCCCTGTTTCCCTCTGCTACAGAGAGAGCAGCTTCCCCAGAGCCCTGCTGCCGAGCCCCAGAGGAAAACGCCACCAACACCTCAATCGCCCCATCCCTTGGAGTCTGTCGGAGAGACACTCGGCCCGGCCCTGGTGGGCGTGACACAGGGGCCGGCCAGAGTGGACTGGGGGTGTCTGAAAGCACCAGGACCCTGGAGGTAAAGGTGGAGGCTGCCAGGAGGGGCTGGCTGGTTTCATGCCCCTTCCCTGACTCCTAGAGCAGCAAGAAAGTCGGGTGGTGGGGGTGGAAGCCAGCCGAGGGAGCAAAAACCCAGGCCACTCATGGGCGGGCAGATTGTCAGCAGCCCCTAGTAAGCACCCGAAATCTATCGCCAGGTTTTCTGGAGAGCCGAGGCTGGTTCAAAGCCTGGCCCCCAACGTGGGGCGGTTTTGGGCCAAATGGTGAACCCCTCAGGAAGCAGGGCACTCACAGGATGAGCCCGATGCAAAAGAGAGCAAATCAACAGAAGACCTTGGCCAAGCAGGAGGCAAGTTTCAGGCTGGACGAGGCCTTGAACCCCACGCCTCCATAATCCCAGGCCAGCCTTACCTGCCGGGCCACCTGCCCTGGAGGCAGCACCGTATGCCCTGCGTTGTGAGCTAAGCCCTACCCAGCAGCTGTGGATATTTGATGCTTAAAACACACCAGCTCTCTGAGAAGCAGCTGCCAGGTGGGTGGAAGAATCCTTCCCTCAGCAGAGCACGGTCCACACCAGGCCAGTTTCATGGCTCATAAGAACAGCCAGACTGGGTCAGACCAAAGATCCATCAAGCCCAGTGTCCTGTCTGCCGACAGTGGCCAATGCCAGGTGCCCCAGAGGGAGTGAACAGAACAGGGAATGATCAAGCGATCTCTCTCCTGCCATCCATCTCCACCCTCTGACAAACAGGCTAGGGACACCATTCCTTACCCATCCTGGCTAATAGCCATTGATGGACTTCATCTCCATGAATGTATCTAGTTCTCTTTTAAACCCTGTTATAGTCCTAGCCTTCACAACCTCCTTAGGCAAGGAGTTCCACAGGTTGACCATGCGCTGTGTGAAGAACGTCCTTTTATTTGTTTTAAACCTGCTGCCCATTCATTTCATTTGGTGGCCCCTAGTTCTTATATTATGGGAACAAGTAAATAACTTTTCCTTAGTCACTTTTTCCATACCAGTCATGATTTTATCGACCTCTATCATATCCCCCCTTAGTCTCTCTTTTCCAAGCTGAAAAGTCTGGGTCTCTTTAATCTCTCCTCATATGGGACCCGTTCCAAACCCTTCATCATTTGAGTTGCCCTTTTCTGAACCTTTTCTAAAGCCAGTATATCTTTTTTGAGATGAGGAGACCACATTGCCAATACAGTAATTGGCTCACCGGGCCAATTGTTCACGTGGCCGTGCTGACGTGCGCTACCAGCCTGAAGCTTCCCCTGTGGTGACAACAGCCAAGGAACCAGATCCTGCCCTGGAGCTGATCCCTGCCAGGTGGGGCAGGACCTGGAGCGTGTGCAGCAATTAGTCTCATTAAAGGGGGCTACTTGGCAGCACTTGGCGCTGCTCTGTTTATCTTCATCCCCTCTGGGGTGGAAGGGAGCGGCTTGCTTCACGGAGTCTTTGGGAGGCCGGTGGGTGTCATCGTCTAGCTAGGGAAACTGAGGCAGCCGGCAGGTTGGGGACCTGTCTTAAGTGAGCACTTCCCAGCTGACCCCCTTCTCATCCCAAGAGAGCTGGGGAAGGCGGATGCGCCCCTCGCACAAAAGTGGTGGCATCTGTGACCTTTATGAAACTGTTATTCGGGGGAGGTGGTTTTTCTGGAACCTCGCTCTCAAATCACCAGGCGCCAGAACGACTCATTCTGCCTCGCGCCTCCCAGGGGCGCCCGAGGGTTCGAGGCCACCTGCGTACGGCACGAGACGAGTCGCGCCGAACCTGCGCCGCCGCCTCCCGCTCACAGCCAATGGGACGGCTGCGTGCCGATGAGCTGCGGCGTGCGGCCCGCGATGGGCTGAGTGTCACGCTCGCGCCGCGTGCGAGGATGAGCCGTTTTCCGGTAAATGTCTGTAAACACCTATTACCCGGGACCCAGGCAAAGCGAGGCGAAGCTATTTCCAGCAGCAGCAGTCTAAATTTACAGGCGGGCCCAGGGCGGAAAAAGCCCGCTGAAGAATTTATTAGAGTCAAAATCTGGCAGTTGAGACGCTGGGATTGGTTCTCGCAAGCGGGCTGGTGGAATGAGCGCGTTCCCGCACGAACTCGCAAGAGGAAAACGCCGTGTCCCCTGGGGCGAACGCTTTGCACAAAGTGCTCGCTCCATACCTGATCTTTTCCCCGTGTCCTCCGGGAATACCTGCCCAGCGCCTTGCACAGTCAGGCGGAGGGACTTCCATTCGCAGCTCTGCGAGAGCCGTGGACTCCACCAGTGGGACACTGGTTTCATGGTTCATTACCGGGTCACAAACAGTCCCCCGGCCGCCAGCTCCCCTTGTAGGCCCACGTCAAAACCTTTATGCATAACAATCGGAACCTCAGCGGCAGCAGTGCCCTAAAAGAGAGCCGCTAAAAGACGGTGAAGGGGGAGTAGATCCCAGCCTATAAATACCTACAAGGATTTCATATTGGTCTCCTCCGTCTGGAAGACAAAGGCCACCCCCCTGTCCTGGATCCCACCACTGGCCATCCCAGGGTCTCTACAGCCGGTCGTCCCCAGGGTCCCACCGCCCACCCAGGGCTCTGCAGCCGCCTCCCACTTTGGCGAGGTTGCCAACCCTCCCGGATCCGCCGAACCACGGCAATGGCATCCGGTAGAGCTGGTCCAGGAGAGTTGGCAACTCTAGGTGTGACCTCCACCTGGGGCGGTGAGGGGTACAAACAAGTGGGGGGGACAGCTCGGCTCCCCCACTCTAAAAATAGTCCCAGCCAATGTTTCCTGTCAAGCTGTGCGTGTGGGCGGCTGCTTTTTGTTCCTCTTGGTGTTGCACACGCGCACCTGCCTCAGTGCGCAAAAAATTTATTCTGCACATGGATGGAAACAATTAGAGCATGGGTTCCCAAACTGGGGGGGGCATGAAGAAATTCCAGGGGGCACGAGGCGACCCAGCCCCCCCTTTAAATTCCGCCTGCCCCGAAGTTTTGCTGCTATTTTTGTTTTTCTGCCCCGCTCAGTTCCTTTTTTTTTTTTTTTGCTCAACAAGTTTTGCTGTTATGGGGGTGTGGGGGGTGAGGGTTTCTCAAAAATCAAAAAGGGGGCGTGATGCCAAAAAGTTTGGGAACCATTGAATTAGAGGGAACATTGATTCCAGCACCACTGCTGCTCCGTTCCACCCAGGAATTCGGGGCTGCCCTGCGTCCCAGCTCATCGGAGGTCAGACCAGGATCCCCGGCTAGCCATGGAGTCCACTTCTCCCTCCCCTCCGCTCTGTTGTAGCACCAGGAAACCTTCCCACACAGAGCCGTGGCTGCATCGATTCTGGCACCAGGGGCCCGCGCCGGGAGGGCCAGGGAGGGCGCAGAGGGGCCGGGCTCCATTCAGACATTGATCGGCCCCGATCTTGGAGAACTGCCAGTGACGATCGCAGCTGCAGGAAGTTTTCACAGAGACAAGGCCAGTCGGGCTCTCCGCACCCAGCCCAGGAGACGCCCTCCCACCCCCCAGGGTGCAGGGACAAGGTGTGAATTCTGCCCCAGAGCCTCGTGGGTCAAGGCTGCGTGGAGCGGCAGGGGCGGAGGCTGGCACCCCCGGGGACTGACGTCAGCCCCTCCTGGGGAGGCCGGGCAGGAAGGTTGAGTGGTGGCCGGCTGGCATTGGATTCAATAACACCCCAACTCTGGGGCTAACCACTCCGCTGGCCTTTACTGCCCCCTGCAGTCTCACCTGGGCAACTTCTCCTACTTCACTTCCTGTCTGAGACTTGTGCCCAGTGCTGTGTCAAACAGCTGCCCACGCGCACCCCAGAAGCAGCTGCATTTCCGTCAAAGGAGCGCTCCATGGAAGACTAGGAATCTAGCAGCGTCATGAAGTAACACGCTGCGTGGGGTAAATCTACAGGCACTCCACCCCGGTCAGTGGTGTTAGTGGAGAAGAACCAGGGGTCAGGTTGGGATGACCTGCCCAGAGGGAAAGTTACTTCCCAGCCCCTTCTGCCCTAGATGTTTATGCCCCCTAGCAAGGGCTGCACCCCAATGCTTTGGTGCCCGATAATTGCCCGGCTCTATCTGGCACGGTGCAGGCTTAGCAGTGGCTCCGGGCACCACACTTTAAATGGCAGAGCGTCCAGAGGAGAGCAGTCAAAACTGGGGGAGAGATTCCAATGCCGCCCAGCTGATTGGCCCACAACCGGCAGCGTGTGTTGCTACTGGTGGTGCACATCCGCACATGCCTGGGTGCACATAAAATGTATTCCGCACGTAGGTTGAAAAAATGAGTGGGAATGTTGTTGGCAGCCATATGGGGGGGTTCCTGTCTCTGGAAAACTATTCAAGACTTGTACAAGAAATTCACTGGCAGAAGGAACTCCTTCCAAGCCTGCTCCAAACAACCAACAATCATCTGCCCCCCCCGCTCGCCTCCCACCCAGGAAAAGCCAATGATAGGCCATTAGGTTAATGGGAAGATATTGAGACATCTCCAGATTTCCCTGCTCTGAAGCCCCATGAGTCACCAGGGGTGGAGGGGGGAGAAAATTCCCTTTTCAAACCCCCCTCGGGACGGGAGGGGGTTTCAGCCAGAAAGGGCGGGGGAGTCTCTGGCCGCCACGGGCGGATCGGAGGCAAAGGGCAGCTTGCGTGAGAAGGCAGTGGGGCCGAAGGGCCAGGCCGGGCGCTGCGTGGCTGGGCCTGTTGTCGGCATGGCTGGGGCGCACCTGCTTTTCTTTAGCCTTTGTCTGTCCCGTACACGGGCCACCTGGGTGTCTCCCAAGCAGGTCCCCGAAGCAAGCTGAGACCAGGGGGGCTGGTTTCACTTTTGTGCTTGTGGCATCTGGGAATCACGCCCCCTCTGCACAGCAGCAAGGCCCCCCAAGGTTATGGGGCAGGAAGTGAGAGCTCCTTCCCGGTCCGGGGCGGGTCTCCAAAAGGCCCCGGACCAAAGATCCCTGGAGGCCATGGATCTACATCTGAGGACCCACGTCCCTCGGCCACAGGCTGGGGGCATGGCTGGGAGAGCCCCCAGGCAGTCCCCGCCGGGCCAACCGCATCTATTTCCAGGGGGTCTGTGTGTGCCCCTGGCTGTGTCTATCCTTGCGGGGTGGGGGACGTATCCGTCATCTTCCCCAGCACCTGACGCAGGCACCTGGCCCGACCACTGCTCCGGGACACAGCCGAGGGTCACTGTCAATGTTCCCTGCCTGCTGGGCCTTTGTGCGGCCACTGAGGAGAGACTCCAATGCCGCCCAGCTGATTAGCACAGTGCCCACAGCATGGTTGTTGTTCCTCCTGGTGGTGCACATCCTCACGTGCCCTGGTGCGCAAAACAAAATTTATTCCGCACATGGATAGAAAAAAATCTGCACAGGGAAGGAAAAGGTTAGCGGGGACATTGGTCCCTGCATCCAGCCACCACAGTCTGCTTGCTGGTGGGGAGAGAAAGTCCCCAGGGGAATGGCAGAGCCCGGACGCACGACCTGGAGGCTTCCCCCGCTGCTCCCATGAGAAGCCATCCCGGGCTGTGGGGGGATGGGACAGCTACTCTGCTCTTCTCCCTGCCCCCCGGAAGGGGCAGAGGTGGGTGAAACCCCCTGGAGCTGCCCCCCAGCCTGGAAGGGGGAAGGAGCCCCCCAGGTTTGGGGGAGGGTAGGGAAGAGTGCCAGGGGAAACAGAGGTGAGGCTGGGGGAGAGAAGTGATGGGAATTAATTGCTGGGAAGGGGGTGGGCAGCTTGGGGGTGGGGGCAACTCCCGATGTTTGAGCCACTGCTCCGGCTCTGCGGGCAGGATCTGCTTTCGCAGTGCCTTGTGGGGCGCGGCAGGGGAGATCCCAGGCGGGCCGGGGCATGGGGCGGGGAGGGCTCTGACAGCTCACAGAGAATTCCTTCCCAGCCATCTGGCCCCCGTGTCTTGCCCACATGCATCTGGGCCGAGGGTTTGACCATATTTGGGGTCAGGAAGGAATTTTCCCGAGTCAGATTGGCAGAGACGCTGGGGAGGTTTTGCCCCCCTCTTCCGCGTCGCTCCCTCGCAGGTTTGAACTAGAGCCCAGGGTGGATTTTCTGAACCTTGAAGTCTTGAAACCGTGATCTGAGGGCTCAGTAACGCAGCCAGGCGCTGGGGGGGCTGTTTCAGGAGGCTTGTGGCCTGCAACGTGCAGGGGGTCAGACTAGATCGGGGTGGGAAAACTAAGGCCCGAGGGCTAGATGCAGCCCATGGCTTGCCTGGATCCAGCCCCCAAGCCTCAGGGCTATCTCCCTCCAGCATCAGGGGGGCGGTGTTGGCGCTCCAGCCCTTTGCCCCCCCATCCCACCCAGATCACCCACCCCCACTTTGTTCCTGCCCCCTATCTCCTGGGCAGACCCCTCACCCACAACCCCTCCTGCACCCATCTTCCCACCCAGACCCCAGACCCGACTCTGCTTCTGCACCCTCCCACCCACCCAGACCCACCAACCCCCAACCCCTCCTGCACCCTCCTTCCCACCCACATCCCCACTCTACTCCTGTACCCTCCCAACCTCCCAGACCCACCAACCCTCAGCCCCCTCCTCCCCCCAAACCCCACACTCCCACTCTACTCCTGCACCCTACCACCCTCCCAGACCCACCAACCCCAACCTACTCCTGCACCCTCCCTCCCACCCAGACCCCGCCACCTGCTTCCCACCAGCTCCTCCCACACACTGAACCCCTCATTTTTGGCCCCACCCCAGAGCCTGGGGGGGCACAAAATCCACTATCCCGGGGGGCCCCAGATTCCGGTGTGCGAGGGGAATGTGGGGAGTCTTTCTCCTTCTTGGGGGCCACAGCAATGAGGTGTTGGGGGAGGGGTTTTGTGGTGGTGTTGGTTTTTTTGCGTCTCCCCTTTGTGCGGCCCCCAACTGATTTTTCTGCGGATGAGCAGCCCCCCACCCACAAAAGGGTCCCCGCTGTTGGAGTAGCTGCTGGCCTTAAAATCCCTGATTTTGCCCCTTCGCCTAGGCCAAGGGTGGGGAACCGAAGGCCCGGGGGGCGGGAGGGGGGGCCGAATGTGGCCCCTGACTCGCCTGGATCTGGCTCCTGAGGCTCAGGGCTCCCCCCAGCATTGTGTGCTCCAGCCCCCCGCTTTTCAGCCCCCCCGCCCCACCATGGGGCTGGAGCACACCAAAATCAACTAGGCCGGGCCCCCGAGGCTGTGGTCTGGGCAGGGAACGGGGGAGAGTTTTTCTCCTCAGTCGGGGGCCACAGGAAGAGTTGTTGTTTTCTGCTTCTCGCTTGTGTGAGGCCCCCGACTGATATTTCTGGGGGTCAGCGGCCCCCGACCCACACCAGCCGGTGCCCGGAGGCTCGGCGGGGAGGGGGCAGTAGGCATGCTTCATTTCCGAGCCGCTGGGAGGGGAGTCCGCAGGGAGCTGCTGATGGCAGGGAAGAGGCGTGTAAACACATTAGCAAAATGGCTCCCCGCGAGCGGGAGGGCGGGGGGGGGGGGGGGCTTTTGAAGAAAATGAGAAAATTGTCGCCACTCTCGGTTCTATTTCGGGGAGCGTCGTTACAGAGACGCAGCGAACCGCCGCGCCGGGGAAGGGGGCTCCGGCTTCTTGGGGGACCCCCGCCTCACGGCGCCCGGCACACGCTAAAATGGGGGACATGGGAACCCCCAAATCTATGGCCCCACATCGGAACTCCTCCTGCCCTGTGCCCAGCCCGCGGCCGCAGCATTCCCATGGGGGCCGGGGGTCTGTCCTTTCCTCCCTACGCCTGCCCCGGGTGGTAGCGGGGCCCAGACAGGCTGTGAGCCAGGATCTCGCAGACCGAAATGGCTGGGGTGTCCCAGCTGCCGGCGGGCCCCAAGATCTCCCCAAGGTGCAGAGCGACCCCAGGGTCTACTGGAGTCAGTGAGCCAGGCAAGGGGAGGCCCAGCCCCCCTGGAAATCCAGCCCGCGTGCTGCATGGGCTCCCCAAATCCGAACCCCTCTTGGGACGTGCAGCAAGGAGAAGGCATCACGGCGATGGGGGGCAGGGCGCCTCCTGGGCCCACGGGGTTCCCCCTCCAAGGGGATGGTGGGAGGGAAGGCAGCGCTGCCCCCCGCCCCAGGGTAACTATGACAGGCCCTGAGGGGTGGAGAACAGCCGTGAGCCTTGGGAGGTTGAGACTAGCCACAGTGCGATTGATGTTGGCCATGCCTCTGATCTGCCCCATATGATCCCTGGGGGCAGAGAATAGCCACAGTGCAGTGTGCCCTGGCCACGCCCCCGATCCGCACCCTGTAGGCCCTGGGGGCAAAGAATAACCATAGTGCAGTACATGGCAAACTTGGTTGAGCAAAACAAAACAAAAAAAGGGGGGGGGGACCAAAATTGTTGAGCAAAAAAAAAAGGTCACTGCGCTTTTATGCCTTTAATCGGCCCCGTGTTCCTCGCTCCCCCACCCCCACCAGACGCAACAGGGCAAAACTGTCCCTGCCGGGCTTCAGTCTGAGGGAAACAGGAAATACCTGACATTTTACATGTCCGGTATTTTCTTTTTTTTTTTACCAGATCGGGGACCCAAATACTGAACTGTCGAGGCAAAAACTGGACACCTGGCAACCCTACGTATGCCCTGTCCGTGCCCCGGTGATGTTAGCTTGCAGCGTGACCTTACACATCATTGGTGCAACCACTGTTCTATGTTGGCACCCAGTCTTGGACAAAGCGGGCCAAGCGAGGAGTCTCTCAAAAGCTGAGGCGTCGCTGATTCTGTTTACGCTGCTCATAGGCACATCTCGTTGTTGGAGCTGAAGTTCTGAGTGTCGGCTCTGTACCTGTGTTGCAAATGTTTGCTTCTGGGACAGAGCTGCCAGAGGCGTGGCCGGTCTATTGTGAGCTGGCGGCTAGTCAAGTATCTAGCAGCACTTGACTGACAATGCACCTCGGGTGGTGCCAAACCACATGTGATGCGCTTTTCTGCGATCGTTCGGACCAGCATGGGAGCAGCAGCTGTTGCCTAAAAGGAACCGAGTCCTGCCTGGCCAGGTGACTTCCTCATGGGACAGACCCCATCTTGGGACGTACTTTCTCACAGCGAGACCAATGGGATTCCCGCCACATGGGCAAGGGGATAAAGAGGGGGCTTCTCCATTTGTCTTCAATCCGGCTCCTTCCCTCGGAAAGGTCTTGGCTAGACGCTGGAGCCTGGAAGGACCATGGACCCCTCCTCCCCGAGGATGGATTCCAGAGACTGAATCCCAGATTATTGCATCTCAGCGACAAGCCGGCACCGCGAACTTTGCACTGGGCGTGAGCCGATTCCTTTAACAAGTGTAACTCTCCTGCTTTTCTTCCTTCCTTGTATGAAGAAACCCGTCGGTTTTGGAGGCTAAAGGACGGGTCCAGCGGGCCCTTTGGGGTGAGAGCTGAGGTAGAAATTGAGCTGGGACCGTGCGGGACTGGGAGAACCTGTTTGGATTTGCTGAGATTGGTTTTCCTCCCCTCCCATCGGCACAGGGTGGTGCTTGTGTGGTGTCTGTGGGCCGGCTTCGATGCCTTATGCTGAGGGACCCCCCCCAGGCTGGGGCTGGAAGTAGCCCTGGCTCTGAACCCTTCCAGTGGTGCCCCTCGAAACTGCCTGTATTACACCCCCTGATCAACCCCCTAAGGGCAACGGGAGAGCAGAGAATGCCTCAGTGCGGTGTATCCTGGCCATACCCCCGATACAGGCCCTCTCTACTGCTGGGGTGTTTGTGGGGCATGGCCTGCCTCTCCCTGGAGACCTGTTTGCAGCCAGAGCCTCAGGCCGAGAAGAGATTGAAATGGGCACCTTACACCAACCACTGCCCTTCCCTCGCTGCATGTCTCGGTCCCAGGGGGGCTCTGGTTTTGGGACCCACCCCCAGCACCTGCCAACTCCAGCAGACACTGGGGTCCCTCCACGCCTCACAGAGATCCAGGGGGGCTCCTCAGCAGCTTGGACACCCCCAAATCCATGGCTGTTTGCAAAGCTGGAGTGTGACTAAAGACAAAGAATCATAGAATCATAGAAACAAAGGACGGGGGCAAAGAAACACCCTGAATCCTTCACCTGGGACGCGAGTGGCCAGCAGGCTATGACTTTATCGCGTGTGTAACGGTTCGTTTCCAACGCTGCTACCGGCCACTAGTTGACTCTGGGCTTTGTTAAACAACTTGTGGAACTCCTTGCCAGAGGAGGCTGCAAAGACCAAGACTTTACCAGGGTTCAAAAAAGAACTAGATACATTCATGGAGGTTAGGTCCATCAATGGCTATTGGCCAGGCTGGGTAGGAATGGTGTCCCTAGTTGTTGTTTGTCAGAGGCTGGGAATGGATGACAGGGGAGAGATCACTGGATGATTCCCTGTTTTGTTCACTCCGTCTGGGGCATCTGGCCTTGGCCGCTGTTGGCCGACAGGACACGGGGCTAGATGGGCCTTTGGTCTGACCCCGTCTGGTTGTTCTTAGGGTTTCACTGTGCCCACAGCCGGGTGTCGGGTGAGAGGGGCCTGGAGGTGAAACTCAGGAGCTGGGGGGTCCTGCTTCTTTGGGAACAGTGGATCTGGGAAGGCTGCAAGCGGCTGGTGGGGTGGGGGCTGGGTGGTGCACGGAGAGCTTGGTGTGCAGACCTGTAGCGAGACGGTGGGGCCAGCAAGATGGAGTGGGGGGTACATGCGTCGGCAGGGATCGGGGAGGGCTGACGCCCAAGCACAAAGTGAATTATGTACACACACACACACCCCAGATAAAGACCCGAGGCTGGAGAGGGGTAAAATTGCAGCTTGTTCGTTTCCTGCAGGTCTGTTTTGGGTAAGGGAAGCTGCACAAAGGGCGGGAGGAGAAAGCCAGAGACACTGCAGGGCCGGGAGTGACCCGAGACTCACCACAGCACAGTGGAAAAGCCTGGCTCACAGCCGTGCCAGAGGGAGAGGCCACAAATCGTTGCCCGGGGACGACGAAAAGCCCTGGGGAGAACGGACTCATGGAGATGGGGCCGGAGGCCTTGCAAGCCAGCCTGGCCCAGGGAGAGGTGAGAGGCCCAAGGCAGCCGAGCGCTAGGGTTGCCAGATTCCTTCATAAAAAATCCCGAACAGGCAGGGGAAAATTGGTTGAGCAAACAAAAAAGGGAGACCAAACTTGGTAAGCAAAAAAAAAAGAGAGGCCGCTGTGCCTTTAAATTACCACGCTCCTCGCTCCCCCGGCCCTCGCGAGACGCCACTGGCCATCTTTCTGAGAGAAAAAAGGCCACTGCACCTTTAAATTACCACGTTAATAGAATCATAGAACCATAGAGCTGGAAAAGACCTCAGAAGGTCATCGAGTCCAGCCCCCTGCTCTAGGCAGGACCAATCCCAACTAAATCAACCCGGCCAGGGCTTTGTCAAGCCGAGACTTAAACACCTCTAGGGATGGAGACTCCACTACTCCCCTAGGGAACCCATTCCAGTGCTTCACCCCCCTCCTAGGGAAATAGTTTTTTCTAATATCCAACCTGGACCTCTCCCGCCGCAACTTGAGACCATTGTTCCGTGTTCTGCCATCTGTCACTACTGAGAACAGCCTCTCTCCATCCTCTTTGGAACCTCCCTTCCGGAAGTTGAAGGCTGCTCTCAAATCCCCCCTCACTCTTCACTTCTGCAGACTAAACAGACCCAACTCCCTCAGCCTCTCCTCATAGGTCATATACTCCAGCCCCCTCATCATTTTAGTTGCCCTCCGCTGGACCCTCTCCAATGTGTCCACATCCTTTCTGTAGTGGGGGGCCCAGAACTGGACACAATATTCCAGATGTGGCCTCACCAGAGCCGAATAAAGGGGAATAATGACATCTCTGGATCTGCTGGCAATGCTCCTCTTAATGCAACCTAATATGGCATTGGCCTTCTTGGCTACAAGGGCACATGTTGACTCATCTCCAGCTTCTCATCCACTGTAACCCCCAGGTCCTTTTCTGCAGAACTACTACTTAGCTGGTTGGTCCCCAGCTTGTAACAATGCTTGGGATTCTTCCGTCCCAAGGGCAGGACTCTGCACTTGTCCTTGTTGAACCTCATCAGATTTCTTGTGGCCCAATCCTCTAATTTGTCTAAGTCACTCTGGACCCTGTCTCTGCCCTCAAGCGTATCTACCTCTCCCCCCAGCTTAGTGTCATCCGCAAACTTGCTGAGGGCGCAATCCATCCCCTCATCCAGGTCATTTATAAAGATATTGAACAAAACCGGTCCTAGAACCGAACCTTGGGGCACTCCGCTAGAAACCGACCGCCATCCTGACATCGAGCTGTTGATCACTACCCGCTGGGCCCGGCCTTCTAGCTAGCTTTCTATTCATCTTACCATCCATGTATCCAATCCACATTCCCTTAACTTGCTGGCAAGAATGTTGTGGGAGACCGTATCAAAAGCCTTGCTAAAGTCAAGGTATAACACATCCACTGACTTTCCCACGTCCACAGAGCCAGTTACCTCATCCTAGAAGCTAACTAGATTGGTCAGGCTCCTTGCTCCCCAGCCTTCCATCCCTATTGGGAAAAGGGCAGGAAGCAAAGGGGGCATCTCCGTGGGGCACAAGAGCTGAGACAGTCACCTGCCCCTAGCCTGACCCCTGGGGTCACAAATAGGCAGTGTGGCGGGGAGGGAGCTAGGAAGGCTCCAATGTGGCCCCCTTTATTTGCATGGGAGGGGGTGTTTTGGGAGAGGCGTCTGGAGCCTCCAGGCTCCAAATCCAAATTGCCAGGGGTTTGCACAGTTCTGTCAGCAGCCCCGACGTGGTGCCCGACCCAAGCTGGATGCTGGTGCAGCCTGGCAAGCAGCCGCGCTGAGGCCAGCCAGACGTGCTAGACCCTGTCCCCGACGGTTCTCCCCAGCGCTGCCGATGGACCGTGCCTGGCGGGGCGGCCAAGCGGGGACCGTGACGGGAGGAGCCGTGACGCAGATGCGAACTACGGTGAGCTGGAGCCTTCGGCAGCCAGCGAGGGAGCAGACGGCCCTGGCGCGCCGGGAGCAGAATGGCTGTGGCAGAAGGCAGCTGTAAAGCCAATTAGGGAGGGGCTGTTCTGGTAAGTGATTATAAGAAAGGGAGTCGGGATTAGATTAGTGCTCTGCTCTGCCTGCCCAGGGCCTGTTCCTCTCAGCCAGCGACCGGTCACCCCGCACGAGTTAGAACATAAGAACGGCCAGACTGGGACAGACCAAAGGTCCATCTAGCCGAGTGTCCTGTCGGCCGACAGTGGCCAGTGCCAGGTGCCCCACAGGGGGTGAACCGAAGACAATGATCAAGCGATTTGTCTCCTGCCATCCATCTCCAGCCTTTGACAAACAGAGGCTAGGGACACCATTCCTTACCCCTGGCTAACAGGGCCAACTTTTATGGACCTAACCTTCATGAATTTATCTAGCTCTTTTTTAAACTCTGTTATAGTCCTAGCCTTCACAACCTCCTCTGGCAAGGAGTTCCACAGATTGACTGTGCGCTGTGTGAAGAACTTTCTTTTATTAGTTTTAAACATGCTACCCATTCATTTCATTTGGCGTCCTCTAGTCCTTCTATTATGGGAACTAATGAATAACTTTTCTTTATTCACCCTCTCCACACCACTCATGATTTTATAGACCTCTATCATATCCCCCCTCAGTCTCCTCTTTTCTAAACTGAAAAGTCCCAGTCTCTTTAGCTCTCCTCATATGGGACCCGTTCCTAGCCCCTAATCATTTTAGTTGCCCTTTTCTGAACCTTTTCTAATGCCAAAATATCTTTTTTGAGGTGAGGAGACCACATCTGTACACATATATTATCGACCACCTGACCAGGACTGTGATAGTGACGTTGAAATGCTAAGGGAGATTAGAGAGGCTATCAAAATAAAAAACTCAATAATACTAGGGGATTTCAATTATCCCCATATTGACTGGGTACATGTCACCTCATGACGAGATGCAGAGCTCTCTCCTCTGCGCCTCGGAGCAGCCCGGCCACCCAGGACTTTCTCAGGAGGCCGGTTGGCTCGGAACCCGCGACTCGAGTTGAAAGAAAGGCCTTGGCTCCGTCCCTCGCTGCGGCGCCTGCAGATCTCCCTGCAGCCAAGCTGGGACTGCACCGAGGGGCCGAACGTAACTGGGATTAGTATTTACATTTACAATGTACACTGAAGAGACTTAAATTAAAGGCTACAGGGAGCCCAGGGCTGAGCTAGCAGGGGGCTGTGGGTTGGGAGTAAGGGGCACTGGCAGAGGGGGGAAATCCCAGGGCTGGGCTGGAAGGGTCGGGAGAAAGGGGTGCCAGCAGATGCACCTGGAATTTGATTGTTTCTCATAAAACGGAAAGGGAGGGGTCTGGTAGAAGGGACGATATAGTGTGGAATGACCACCGGGGGCCAGAGATGGGGACCAGGACAGCTGTAACCCCCGTGGGACAGCAGGGGGCAGTGAAGGGACCCCAGCTACCATATATTTCAGAGTTTGTTTGTTTGTGTCCGTCTGTCCCTCCAGCCAGGAGAAATCCATCCCCTTCCCCCAGCTGTAGCTAACCCCGGGACAAACTAAAACAAACACCCCCGTGAGTGGAGATGGGTGGAGGCCAAAGCCCAGACAGCTCAGTACCAGAACCATCGAGAGATCTGCCCTCCGTGCTACAGTGGGAAAGTATCAACATGACAAGCCGTCACTTTAAATTCTCGGGGTCGTTACATTCCCTGGTCCTGTGCGTGCCGGATGAGCCTGCAAAGAGCCAGCCCTGCGCGCGATGGGGGCGCTGAACCTCCCTGCCCTGCGGAGCCGCCTGCCGCGTCTCTCCCTGGTTTGGGGTCTCATATGTCAGGCTCCTGGGGTCACAGCCAGAAAGCCCTGTCACGACGCAGCCCTCCAGCAGAAGGATGTGATGTCTGCCTCTACTCTCTCTGGACGCGTGCTGGGAACGCGGCTTCCCCCAGTGCAGGCCCAGCGGGTGAGTGGTTTGATTTAGCCGCTCTGACGGGAAAGCCAAGCGCTGCCTTTTCCACTGTTGATTTTCCTCTGTTTACTCTACAAGTGTATCCTTAAAACTCAGGCTGTCCAAACCGCCCGGCTCACTCACAAAGGTGCCGTGACCGTTTCTATGTACTTTGCTTGACTGCGCGGGTACCTGTTTCTGGGTGATTTTTTGTAGGCTCGCAAAGCATTGATCCAGGTCTAGTGAAACTCACTGGCTGCCCTCCGCAAGGGACCGGGGTGCAGGCAGTCTGGGCTAGCGGTCACAGTCGGGCGCGGGAACCACAAGCCGGGGACATAAGGAGGTGGGGGTATGGGCAGTGGGTGAAGCCCCGCACCTTCTGCCGAGGGGCCGCCCCCCCCACGGGAGCCAAGCCGCCTCCCTGGTCCAGAGCACAGGGAGGGTGGATCGTGCACAGCCCTCCCCCCCCCCCGGTTGAAGAACACTTTAACCTGCCTGAGCACTCACTCATGGATCTCCAAGTTACCGTGTTGTTTCAGGCCAATTCCACCAGCCAAATACACAGGGAAGGGTTGGAACTTAACTTCATTTACAAGTTTGGAGCCATCAGAAAGGTATGAATACAGACCTTACCTGGCTAGCACACTACCTTCCACAGCCTAATGACTTAACCAACCAAACAGTGGGCTCTTAAGAACAGTTTGCACCTTCTCTACCAGCTTCTTGTAACCTGAACACTCTCATTCACTAGTTTTCTCCCTTCCCTCCCCCCCCCCCATCCCCTATTTATTTTTGGATCTGGACTTTTAATACCCCAGTCATCTGAAGAAGTGGGTTGTACCCACGAAAGCTCATAACAAGTGGGGTTCCGCAGGGGTCTGTTTTGGGACCGGGCTCTGTTCAATATCTTCATCAACGATTTAGATACTGGTATAGAAAGTACGCTTATTAAGTTTGCAGATGATACCAAGCTGGGAGGGGTTGCGACTAATCTGGAGGATAGGGCCATAATTCAAAATGACCTGGACAAATTGGAGAAATGGTCTGAGGTAAATAGGATGAAGTTTAATAAAGACAAATGCAAAGTGCTCCACTTAGGAAGGAACAATCAGTTTCATACATACAGAATGGGAAGCGACTGTCTGGGAAGGAGTACGGCAGAAAGGGATCTAGGGGTCATAGTACAGCTGACCACAAGCTGAATATGAGTCAGCAGTGTGATGCTGTTGCAAAGAAAGCAAACATGATTCTGGGATTCATTAACAGGTGTGTTGTGAGCAAGACACGAGAAGTCATTCTTCTGCTCTACTCTGCGCTGGTTAGGCCTCAATTGGAGTATTGTGTTCAGTTCTGGGCACCGCATTTCAAGAAAGATGTGGAGAAATTGGAGAGGGTCCAGAGAAGAGCAATAAGAATGATGAAAGGTCTAGAGAACATGACCTATGAGGGAAGGCTGAAGGAATTGGGTTTGTTTAGTTTAGAAAAGAGAAGATTGAGGGGAGACATGATAGCAGTTTTCAGGTATCTAAAAGGGTGTCATAAGGAGGAGGGAGAAAACTTGTTCATCTTGGCCTCTGAGAATAGAACAAGAAGCAACGGGCTTAAACTGCAGCAAGGGAGGTTTAGGTTGGACATTAGGAAAAAGTTCCTAACTGTCAGGGTAGTCAGACACTGGAATAAATTGCCCAGGGAGGTTGTGGAATCTCCATCTCTGGAGATATTTAGGAGTAGGTTAGATAAATGTCTATCGGGGATGGTCTAGACAGTATTTGGTCCTGCCATGAGGGAAGGGGACTGGACTTGATGACCTCTCGAGGTCCCTTCCAGTCCTAGTATTCTATGATTCTATGATTTGTTAGTCTTTAGGGTGCTACTAGACTATTCGTTGTTTTTCAAGGTTTTCCAGTTACAGACTCACTCGGCTCCCCCTCTGAAGCTTTTGATCAAAATAAGTATTAAGTCTTATAAGATGGTACCTGCGTGTTTAGACTCTAGGCCAGGGCTATGCAACATGCAGCCTGTTTGTTTGCGGCCCGCAGGTTGGTTTGGGTTTCCACAAGGCTCAACACACAGCCTGTGGGTGGGATCCTTTGAACATGGCCTCCACTGGGAACACGCTCCACAACGGCGCATCAATAGAATGGTCTTCTGTTGAGATGCGTTTTTGTAGTTAAATTCCTGGACTGTCATTGCTCATTAAGGCTATGTCTACACTCGCGGCTTCTTGCGCGAGAAATATGCAAATGAGGCTAAGCGTGGAATATCGCCGAGCCTCATTTGCATACCTAATGAGCAGCCATTTTTGCAGACGAGGCTCTTGCGCCAGAAGGAGCTGTCTCCACTGCCCCTTCTTGTGCAAGAAAACCCCTCTTGTGCAATGCCGTTGTTCCTGAAAATAATCAGCGTAGCAGGACTGGGCAAGAGGGTTTTTCTTGTGCAAGAAGGGGCAGTGTAGACAGCTCCTTCTAGCGCAAGAGCCTCTTCTGCAAAAATGGCGGCTCATTAGGCATGCAAATGAGGCTCAGCGATATTCCATGCTTAGCTTCATTTGCAGGGTTCGACGATTGCGGCGAAACCACTCGCCAGCCCTGCACTGCGCATGCGTGAGACCCGAACTGCGCATGCGCGAACCGCCGGTGAACGGGGCGACCGGCTGAAATCTACTCGCCACGGGCGAGTAGATAAGCGGATTTGTCGAGCCCTGCTCATTTGCATGTTTCTCGCGCGAGAAGCCACGAGTTTAGACATAGCCTAAAAGTGCTGTCATGTGGGTGAAAATCGGGTAAATGTCGCATTTTATGAATATCATCAGAACTGACTTAAATGGGGCCTGCGTGTTGTGTAGTCTTGCCTTAATCTTTGTATTCATGCCCATCAGTGTGACAGAAGCTATTTGCATATATTTGCATATATATTTGCATGTTTATGCAACCATACTTTAGTTGCACCCCTCGACTTGTGCTGTGAGTATCCCTGTGGCCCCCAGGACTTCAAAAGTTGAGTAGCCCTCATTTAGGCCCTACTTTTCGGCTGCTACCTTCCTGGGTCTCCCTGGCAGGGGCTGCATTCCGGGCAATGAGAACATACATGAGGTTGGCCTGATAACTCGAAACGTTTGCTCTGAACTTGTGACCCCAGCCACAGGAATGCTCCTCCACGCCCACCCGTCCAGAGAGACTATCCCATTTCAAGTGGGCCATTAAAAGACAAATAAAAAAAAGGGATTGGTTGTCCCATCCACCCATGGAGTGGTACGTGCCGCAGGCCGCGTCTCATGGCCTCGAACGCTGGAAGAGGGACATCAGAAATAGCTGCTGTGAAGATTTTTCATCTCTTTGCTGGTGGAACGCCCAGGCGACCAGAGAAACCAAACTGAAGCCAGAAATCCCCAGGGGTTATCATAGAATTGTAGAATCCCAGAATCCCAGGGCGGGCAGAGACCTCAGGAGTCATCGAGTCCAGCCCCCTGCCCAAAGCAGGACCAACTCCAACTCCATCATCCCAGCCAGGGCTGTGTCAAGCCGGGACTTCAACACCTCTAGGGATGGGGAGGTTATCACCTGGATCCACCCTGAGAAACACTTTGAAGTGACAGATCTCTACAACTCCGTCACTCTTGGATGATAACTCGTGGATGTGGGGGTGGGTGGGCGTGGTATGGGAGGGGGTGGGGGTGAGTGTGTGGGTGGGTGTGGGCATGGGAGGGGGTGGGGGTTGAGTGTGTGGGTGGGTGTGGGTATGGAAGGGGTGGGGTGTGTGGGTGGGAGGGGATGGGTATGGGAGGGGCGGGGTGGACGTATGGGTGGGCATGGGTATGGGAGGGGTGGAGTGTGTGGGTGGGTATGGGAGGGTGGGGTGTATGTGGGTGCGTGTGGGTATGAGAGGGTATAGGGGTTGTGGGGAGCAGGTGGGACTGGGAGGGGCAGGGGTGAGCGTGTGGGTATGGGGATATGGGGTGTGTGGTGGGGGTGTGGGTATGGGAGGTGGGGATGAGTGTGTGGGTGGGTGGGGTGGGTATGAGGGTGGGTGGGTGTGGTATGGGAGGTATGGGGTTGTGGGGTGGGGTGGGGTGGGGGCATGTGGGTGGGGGTGGGTATGGGGGCTATGGGGGTGGGTGGGCTGGTATGGGTATGGGGGTGGGGGTGGGTATGAGGGTGGGTGGGTGTGGGTATGGGAGGGGTGGGGGTGAGTGTGTGGGGTGGGAGTAGGTATGGGAGGGGTGAGTGTGTGGGTGCGTGTGGGTATGGGAGGGTATAGGGGTTGTGGGGGTGCGGGCGTGTGGGTGGGGGTGGGTATGGGGGCTATGGGGGTGGGTGGGCTGGTATGGGTATGGGGGGGGGTGGGTGTGCGCTCACTTGCTTTAACCTGTAAATAACTCTCATTTCCCTTTCCTAGTTACGAACCCTTTAGAGGTAGTTACAGGACTGGCTACAGGCCCTGGCGTTGGTGTGAGATCTACGGTGCCTGGCCAGACATCCACACAGCTGCCCAGACAACTTCCTGGGACACCCTCCTGGGTTAAATAGTGAGCGTGGACC
This sequence comes from Rafetus swinhoei, assembly GCA_019425775.1. Taxonomy (NCBI): domain Eukaryota; kingdom Metazoa; phylum Chordata; order Testudines; family Trionychidae; genus Rafetus; species Rafetus swinhoei. The sequence continues at coordinate 8,754,936 of JAFJHL010000039.1, forward strand.
AATCAGAAGCAGCAGATGCTGTTGGGCTGGCCCCCTATGGGCGGGACTTCCTGCAGTGCCTAGTCTCTGCCATGTTCCCTGAGTTGCCCAGCCTCCTGCTGGCCATGTGGGGACACGCCCTGGCCTGGCCGCTGAGGTGCTGGGTTCTAGGCCCCCGGATCCTTTCACCCCACAATGCTGAGGTGCGTCTCTGCTGTAAATGCTGGCCAGGGGCAGGAAGGGCGACTTTAGGCTTCACAGAAAGGGTGACTTCAGAGGACAAGGGAATACGTGGCCCTATGGGACAACGGGCCCTTGACATGAATGGCTCTTTGCCCAGGAGCCCCTGGGGTGTGTGGGTGCCTGGGAGTTCCCCAGGAACGTGCGGGGCTGGAAAGGAGGGGACCAGACACAGCTGGCCCCACCAGAGAGAGCAGAGGTAGAAAGGGGCCGGCGTTGACCATTAAAGCAGCCAAACTGGGTCAGAGCAGTGTCCTGCCTCTCCTGCTGCGCCAAGTGCTGCCGGGGCAGTGAACTGAACCGGGCAAGGGTCCCGTCCTCCGTGGGTCAGTCTCAGCTTCTGGCAGGCAGAGGCTGAGGGGCGGCTGGAGCATGGGCCCCTCAGGCGTGCGGACACGGTGGGGACTGCGTTCCCGAGGTTGCTGCTTTCCCCAGAGCTGCGATGCTCTTGTGAGAACCTAGGTTCAGAAATCCCTTGGCTGGGTGTCCCTGGTTGTGGTGCCACGTTGCCCTGGAAGGGATTAACTAGTGAGCATCGCCGCCCACCCCCCCGCAGCCAGAGAGACCAGCAGGGCGCTCAGGAGGGCCCTGGTTCCGGGGCCACGCAGCTGAACATCAGGGTACCCCTGCTCAAGGAGGGTGCCGTACCCGGGAGCCCTGAGCTAGGGGCTAGCTAGTGATGGGTCCAGAATAGACCAGGGCCCATCCAGAGAGCAAGTCTGAGCCTGGGGGTGACATCCCCCCTTCCTGTGTCTGCTCTGTGAGTCAATGGACAGGCTGGGGGGGGGTGTTCTTTGCTCACACGATTAACCTCAGAGGAGCCCACGTTCCCCTAAGTCAGAGGCTGGGGAATGGCAGGGCGGGTGGGACTCCCAGAGTCTGCACAGGGCAGGAAGTCCCTGCAAACAGGGGGGGGGGGTCTTACACATGGGTCCCACAGCCAAGCCGCTCTCCCTTTTGCTGAGCGCCATCCCGCTCCATTTCGGCCCGGCCTGCGGTCACGTGTCAGTAAGGTGCTATCGTGATCAGGCGCATCAGGCAGCCACGCCGCTCGGTTTCGGGCAGCCTCTCGAACCGGAGGCCTGGGGCCAGGGTGGGCTCTGCCGCCTCAGTTGTCTCAGGTGGGGTGGGATCCCCACTGACACCTCGCCCACTCTGCCCATGCCCCTGGCCCCCCTGCCAGATGTCCCACCACCTCTGCCCTGAGCCGGCCTCTCACGCCCAGCGGAGACCCCCTAGGAGGAGCCACCACGACAGCTCAGGGGTGGGCCGGGAGCAGCAGAACATTGCAAACATCTGCCCGGGAGGGGGCGGGGTGGAACCGGCGGGAAAGGGGCGGGGTCCGTGAGTGCGGTTTGGGTGCAATGACCACTGGGTGTGACGCCAGGGCTGGCAGCCAGGCCCCGCCCGGAGAGCTGAGCGCTGCACGGATGCATATCCCCGGTACCCCAGGCAACGTCTCTTGAGCACAGCCTGAGAGCTGCTGGGCGAGTCCCGTTCCCGGCTTGGGATGTGAAGACGCGGACGCGAAAGGCAGGGGAAATTGGCTTCAGGTGCTATGAATGGGACACGGCCAGTCCTCCAATCGACAGGAACCTGCTCTTGCTGCTGTATATCTCGTGGATGCTGTTATTTCCACTCCAGCTCATCTGAGGAGGTGGCTCTTGCCCACAAATGCTCACGATTCGGTAGAGCTGTGTCAGTCTCCCAGCTGCCCCAGGACCACGCCTTGGTTTTAAAGTTACAGACTAACCCCTCTGAGACTTACTAACAACAAAGCATGCGGAGTAGTGATGCCACTAGTGTGTAAAGGAATTACACACTAGTGGCATCAATCCTGCAAGCAAAGAACAACGCAAGGGAATAAGGAGTCAAACCGAGAAAACTCGCTAGAAATAGCCTCTGGGGAACTAGCCACTGGCCTCTGGTAGTGAGAGGAGGAACAGCCCTTTGATAGCTAAGTGTATGGGTGGATGCTGCCCTCCTCAGGGGACAATGGGAACAGCTCCATGCGTACTTTCATAGAATCAGAGAATACTAGGACTGGAAGAATAGTAATAGAGATGTAGCCGTGTTAGTCTGGTCTAGCTGAAACAAAAGTCAGGACAATGCAGCACTATGCTGCATAGTCCTGTCTTTTGTTTCAGCTAGGACTGGAAGGGACCTCGAGAGGTCATCGAGTCCAGTCCCCTGCCCTCATGGCAGGACCAAATACTGTCTAGACCATCCCTGATAGACATTTATCTAACCTACTCTTAAATATCTCCACAGATGGGGATTCCACAACCTCCCTGGGCAATTTATTCCAGTGTCTGACTACCCTGACAGTTAGGAACTTTTTCCTAATGTCCAACCTAAACCTCCCTTGCCGCAGTTTAAGCCCATTGCTTCTTGTTCTATTCTCAGAGGCCAAGATGAACAAGTTTTCTCCCTCCTCCTTATGACACCCTTTTAGATACCTGAAAACGGCTATCATGTCCCTCCTCAATCTTCTCTTTTCTAAACTAAACAAACCCAATTCTTTCAGCCTTCCTTCATTGGTCATGTTCTCTAGACCTTTCATCATTCTTGTTGCTCTTCTCTGGACCATCTCCGATTTCTCCACATCCTTCTTGAAATGCGGTGCCCAGAACTGGACACAATACTCCAACTGAGGCCTAACCAGCGCAGAGTAGAGCGGAAGAATTGACTTCTCGTGTCTTGCTCACAACACACCTGTTCATGCAGCCCAGAATCATGTTTGCTTTTTTGCTTTGCATGATTAATAAGGAGAAGTCTCTCTTAATCGCTGTTAACTCAGGTGATCCACTCAAAACAAATCGACTTGATTTAAAAAAATGAATCACGATTCATCTCCATTTCAGTGGCCCTGTTGAACAATAGACTACCGACGAGGATGTAGTGACTAGATACCTTTGTGCAGGGGTCGCCAATCTTTCGAAGCACAAGATCACTTTTTGAATTTAAGTGTAATCCGGGATTTACCTCACCCCCAAACACTCTGGCCCCGCCTCCTTCCTGCCCCTTCTGCGAGGCCCTGCCCCTGCTCACTCCGTCCTCCCTTCCTCCCCCATTCGCCCTCCCTTTCACCAGGCAGGGGCAGAGGGTTGGGGATGCAGGCTCTGGTCTTGGGCTAAGGCCGCGTTTCTGGAACTGTGGGTCCCGACCCACCAGGGGATCACAAGCAACTTAGAGGGCGGTTGAGGATGTTTGAGAACCCCTGGGCTAAGGCATTTGGAGTGTGAGGGGGGCTCTAAGCTGAGCCTGGGGCAAGGAGTTGGGATGCAGGAGGGGGTTCAGGGTACAGGCTCTGTAAGGGAGTTTGGGTCCAGGGGGCTCAGGGCTGGGGCAGGGACTTGGGGTGCAGAAAGGGGTTGATGACTGGGGCAGGGGATCAGAGCTGGCTCCAGCTGGCCACTGCTTACCTCAGGTGGCTCCTGGGGGGTGGGCAGTGGGGCAAAGGCAGGCTCACCCCTGGCCCGGCCCTGCACCTCTCTCAAAAGCAGCCAGCAAACACCCTCCATCCCAAGCCCTGTCCCCCTCACCCCCATTCTGTGGAGATAGAATACAGGGTGGGAGGGGGGCACCCTGACATCAGCACCCCCACTCCCTTCCCTGCCCTGTACGGCAAGCAGGAGGCTCCTGGGGGGGACAGCTCCAAGGCAAGGGACAGGAGCAGTCTGGGGTGGGGGGAGGCAGCTGAAGTGCTGGCACTGGATAGCCTCTTGGCCAAACCAGTCAGGACCACCTGTCAGAGGCTCCAAGATCTACCAGTCGATCCCGATGGACTGGTTGGTGACCACTGGCCTTAGAGAGTTTGTCTGTTTGATCAAGAACTCCCCCTAAACGTTAAGAGCTGGGACCACCAAATGGGGTATAATACAGCTTCCTCTTCCCATCATGAAAGCCACGTGAGGGTTTGGTTGGGACAGGACAACGGGACGTTCCTGGAATGGGATTGCTTCTCAATAAACCTCCGAAAACAGAGAAATGAGGCGCAGGGCTGTTTTGGCACAGCTCCATCAGTGCTTAAGGTTTGAAAACTGGAAGAAAATGTCATTGGAACCACAATCATTTACATCAGGGGCTGGGGGAAACTATTTTGGGTTGGGGGCTGCTGACCCATGGAAAAATCAGTCAGGGGCTGCACACAAGTGAGACGCCAAAAAAAAAAAAAAAAAAACCCAAACCCGCACTGATGCGGGCCCTGACTGAGAAGGAGAAAGACTCTGCCCACATTCCCCTCCCACACCAGCGCCTGACGGGGCCCGGGCTAGTAGATTTGTAGATTCCGGCCCTGGCTTGGACCCCAGCATTGGCAGGGGTGCGGGCAGAGATACGGGGGGGGGGGGGGGGAGAGCGTGATTATGAAAAGTTTCTGGGGACGCAGTGTTAGCTCTGCCCCTGCTAAGCTGCAGCGCCCCTGAGTAACTATCCACTCCCGGTGTAGGAACTTTTAGGCTGGGACCAAGTCACCCCCGGGTTTAGCCCCTGGCCACCCCAGATAGGTCCCTCAGATCAGCTTGGCCCCTGAGGCCTGCTGGGTCTGACCAACTACAAGTGTTCCCCTCCATCAGGGGCAGGCCGGATCCAGCCCGCTGAGCCTTTGGATCTGGCCCATGGCCTGCCGGGACCCTCAGGCAGGCTCCCTGCCTGCCTAGCCCCTGGCCACTCCAAGCAACCAGCTGCTGGGGCCCTGTGCCTGTAGGTACCGTGTGCCCCTGGGGGGGAGGGTAGACCTTGCACAGTGCCCCTGTTCCCAGCACAATCGTTGCAGCTCCCATGGGCTGGAAATTGGCCAATGGGAGCTGCAAGGATTGTGCTGGGGCCGGGGGTGGCATGTGAAGTCTCAACAAACACACACACACCCCGCTGGCACGTGGTGCAGAACAGCACATGGAACAGCCAGTGGCTTTGAGCAGCCTAGGGCTGCGCCAGCCTGAGGGTCCCGCTGGGCTGCTGGCCGGGAACTGCCTACGTGAGCGCCTCCCAGCCAGAGCCTGCCCCTGGCATCCCACCCCCTCCCGCACCCCAACTCCCTGCCCCAGGTCACCATCCAGACCCTCTGCACCTCTCCTCTCCTGCCAATCACAACTCATAGAACCATAGAACCATAGAGCTGGAAGAGACCTTAGAAGGCCATCAAGTCCAGCCCCCTGCTCTAGGCAGGACCAATCCCAACTAAATCAACCCGGCCAGGGCTTTGTCAAGCCAAGACTTAAACACCTCTAGGGATGGAGACTCCACTACTCCCCTAGGGAACCCATTCCAGTGCTTCCCCACTCTCCTGGTGAAATAGTTTTTCCTAATATCCAACCTGGACCTCTCCCAGCACAACTCTCTCCCAGACCCTGCACCTCCTCCCACACCCCTTCCCCAGGCCACAATCCTCTCCTGCACCCATACCCCCTCCCCAACCCTGCACCCCTAGGGTTGCCAGATGTCCGGTATTGACCCGGACAGTCCGGTATTTTTGCCTCCTGTCCAGTAAAATAATTCAGAAAATACTGGACACCTAAACTGTCCGGTATTTTCTGATTCTTTTTCCCTGCCGGGAGGCAAAAATACCAAACACCTGGCAACCCTACGACACACTCGGCAACTGGGCCCAGCCCCCAGCCTCCCCGTGCCCCGGCCCCCCTGCTTACCTGGTTCCGCAGGGAAGCTCCGTTCTGGCTCCATGAAGAAAACAAAACGGCCACCCACAAAAAGCCTAAAGAACTGAAGCCTTCCCTGGGTCTTAGTGCTCAACTCTTCCCTCTTGCTATCCCTATTTTGCAAGCACTTAAAGCTGTTTTAATGCTGTTTTTTAATTTTTTTTTTTCTCAACAACTTTGGTCTCCTCCTTTTTTTCCCCCAGTGGTTTTTTTTGGGGGGGGGGTTGGTATTTTTGGTTAAACCATCTGGCAACCCTATGCACCCAAATCTCCTGCTCCACGTCCACACGAAGCCTCTGACACACAAACATATACACACCCCAGGTCACAACCCTCTCCTTCACCCAAACTCCTTCCCAGACCCCACACCCTCTCCTGTACCCCAGTCCCCTACCCCAAGCTCCCTTCTGCACCCAGTGTCTGTCTCAGACCCTGTGCCCCCTCCATAGAAAAGTGCAGCCCTCAGCCACTTACCAAAATCCTGGTGTGCCCCCCATCAAAAATTACTGCCCACCCCCGGGATAGATACTGGGCAGGGGAGCACAGACAATCGGACGCTCTGGACAGAGGGCTGGATGCTGTCTGGGGAGAGGGAAGAATCTCCGCCTGGTGCAGCACCTCCCTCTGTGCCCCCCCACCCCCATGCCAGTGAATGCTCTGGTTGTGGCAGCCCCTGTCCCCAGCTGGCACCCGTGCTGCAGGCTCTTTGTCACTGGCCTGGTGCTCCCAGGCTGCCTGCAATGGGCTCTGTGCACCCCCCCCCCAGGTCTCGGGCACACAATGGATCTAACAAGGTGACCGGGAGGGCACAACAGAACCAGCTTAGGCTCTGTATTGAGAGGGGCCCCTGCCCTCAGTCTCTACTTCCCTGTGGGGCAAAAAGATACAGGGGTTTGCCCTGGGTAAAAAATTGCCCCAGCTAAGAAAAGGGGGGGCACCTGGTGGGGGGCAGGGACATGCTCCTTAACCCAGCACAGGGTAGGGGTTATGGGGTGGCTGCAGGGGGGCTCAGCGGGTGGGACGGGGGGCCTGAGGATGTGGGGCCAGAGAGAAGCAGGGCGGGGCAGAGTGGGGATTCAGGGGGAAGGAGCTGAGAAGGTGCAATGGCTCATGGGAGTTCAGGGGACTCAGGGGAGAGATTGAAGGGAAGGGGCTGAGGGGGGTTCAGGAGAGCCGAAGGGAGGGGCCGAGGGGAGGGGGTTCAGGGGAACTGAGAGGAGGGGCTGATGGAAGGGGCTGAGGGGTTCAGGGAGCCAAAGGGAGGGGCTGAGGATGAAGGGGCTGAGGGGGTTCAGGGAACTAAGGGGAGGGGCTGAGGGGTTCAGGAGCCAAAGGAGGGGCTGAGGTGACGGGGCTGAGGGGTTCAGGGAGCCGAGGGGAGGGGCTGAGGGGCTCAGGGAGCCGAGGGGGGTTCAGGGGGGCTCAGGGGAATGGGGTCCAAACCCAGGCAAGGGAATTGGAGAGAGAAAAGACTCAAAAACTGGGCGACAACTGACACCTCCCCACTGGCTTCCTTAGATCCCCACACACACACTCACACACGCAGCTGCTCCTCCTATTTGCTCCTGGTGGGTGGGCGGAGACTCCAGTGATTCCTCAATCAGCCGGGGGGGTGTCCCTAAGGCATCTCCGGCCACTCCGGCCCCCCAGCATCCCCTCCGGCCCTGCCCCCCCCCCCAGCCTCTCCCATCCGGCCCTGCATTCTCAGCGAGCCGGGAAGGGGGGAGAAATCCGCCAATCAGCATCTGCTCTGAACCCCCCCCCCCCATTCAGTCCGGCCCCCTGGGGCAGCCCCGAATAGGGGCGGGGGAAATCTGAGTGCGGAGCCGCCCTGAGGGACTGTGGGGGCGCTCAGCTGGGAGGCTAAGGGGCCGAGAGAGTCGGGAGGGCACAGTGCAGGGGCTAAAGGGGGCAGGGCTGGTGAGGGCAGGGGCACAGTGGCAGGTAGGGGGCAAGGGAGCTGCGGGGAAGCTGGCTAAAGAGGGGCGGGGCCAGAGAGGGGGCGGGGCTCTCTGCGATGTCTCTCCTGCGCGGCCGAGATGATGCAGGCGAGAGGCGGTTGCCATGGGGACGGGAGGCAGGGAGGGACCCGGCGGGAGGGGGGGAGGCGCGGGGCGGGGCGGGGGGCAGCGGCCGGCGGGGCCGGGCCGGGCCGGGCCGGGAGCGGGCATGGCCGAGCGGGCTCCGGGCTGCCCGGGTCCTTACGACGCGGCCACGCTGCTCCAGTTCTGCACCGGTGAGTTAGCGCGATCCGTGACCGGGCTGCCCCCCCGAATCCCCCCCAGCCGTGCCCGGGGCTGCCCCACTGCATCCCCCCCGCCCCAGCCGTGCCCGGGGCTGCCCCACTGCATTCCCCGCCAGTCCTGCCTGGGCTGCTCCTGCATCCCCCTCAGCCGTGCCTGGGCTGCCCCTGCATCCCCAGCCGTGCCTGGGCTGCCCCCACTGCATCCCCCTCCCCCAGCCGTGCCGGGCTTCCCCACTGCATTCCCCGCCAGTCCTGCCTGGGCTGCCCCACTGCATCCCCTCCCCAGCCGTGCCCGAGGCTGCCCCACTGCATCCCCCTCCCCAGCCGTGCCCGGGCTGCCCCCACTGCATCCCCCTCCCCAGCCGTGCCCGGGCTGGCCCCACTGCATCCCCTCCCCAGCCGTGCCCGGGCTGGCCCCACTGCATCCCCCTCCCCAGCCGTGCCGGGCTGCCCCACTGCATCTCCTCCCCAGTCGTGCCTGGGCTGCCCCACTGCATCTCCCCTCCCCAGCCATGCCCGAGGCTGCCCCACTGCGTCCCCAGCCGTGCCCGGGCTGGCCCCACTGCATCCCCAGCCGTGCCGGGCTTCCCACTGCATTTCCCCGCCAGTCATGCCTGGGCTGCCCCCTGCATCCCCCTCAGCCATGCCCGGGGCTCCCCCGCCCCGCATCCCCTCTCCAGCCATGCCCCCTCTCGCTCCAGCAGCCGTGCCCAGAGCTCTGTGGCTGGCCCACATAGCACAGCCAGGTGCTCTGGGGGGCCAGTGTCACCCTGCGCATGGGGTCATGCGAGGTCGTGGAGCAGGCAGGCTCATGGGCACGAAGAGACCGAATGGCACTTGGGCAGGATTCGCCCTCGGGTTGGCTGCAGCCGTGGGCAAAGAGCGGGAAAGGAGACAGGGGCTGCCCTGCTGGTGCCCCTCTCTCCCCACCCACAGCCCCCCTGCTGTGGCAGCCCAGCCCCACATCCCGGGGGGCTCAGCCAGGAGCCACCAAACTCCCTGGGTGTGGGCCCTTTGCCAGTCTCTGCCCACAGCTCTGCAGATCGCAACGGTGCCTTTCCCCGGCAGGACGCGGGGCCCGCGTCCAAGCAGCCTGGACAATCCATCTGGCCCTGGCGCGTTGGCGTGGTCCCCTCCGTGCCTGCCCGTCAGGTGCAGTGGGGACGCACCTGCTGCCGGGAAAGAGTCGATGCTGGGCAGGGCCGGCCATCCACTAGATTCCCCTGGTTCCCCCCCAGAGCCCGTTCCTGGGATCCCAGGAATCCTGCCCATTTCTACGCCTAGCGGGCAAAGCACAGGGTGGAGCATGTGCCACCTGGCCCCTCCCCAGATGCTGCTGTGAGTAGCGTAGTACAGGCCCTCCGCCCATGTAGGGCTTTTTCCAGCTTACATCATTGCAAAGCCCTTGCAGCGCCTCTCCAGGGATCCTCCGCTTGGCATGGAGATGCAGCCACCTCTGGGGTGGAGCATGGGACTGTTTATCCAGGGGCTCCCCTCACCAGGGTTGAGATGCAGCCTCCTCTAGGGTGTGGCGGGGGGGGAGGAGGGCACTGAGCTGCAGCTGCCTGCACGGAGGGGGGAGGAAGGGCACCCTGGGGTTCCGCGCTTGGTGCCGGGAGGGCGCTGTTTCTGGGGTGGGGCGCAGAAGCCGTTTAACAGCCCCCTCATGACAGGGCACAGTAGGATGTGCAGAAGGGGCCTGTAAGTGGGGGGCGGTGGGCATAGGGAGCTGGAATGTTGTGAGGATCCTGGAGCGAAATCCTTAGTGACGTGTCCCGGCATCTTCTGATCCCTGGAGCACCCAGGCCTGCCTCTGGACTCGTGCTGCGGAAGAGGGGCTCTCCTCTGATACCGTGCCCCCAAGGGGTGATGCTCCAGGGGCAAGAGAAAAGGAGGGGGAATCTGAGGGTGGGGCAAAGAGGAGAGGGGTGAGGCAGGAACATTTTTAGCTCCGGTGCCCGGTGCAGCTGTGCCCCATTCCCGCTGCCGGGAACCAGCCACGCCTTCCCAGAGTGCCTGGCACCCCTTCCCCCGGTGCCACTGCCGCCTGATCTCCACCCCATCCTCTGCCATCCCAGCCCCTCCCTGGGCTTCCTGCCCCCCTTGCCCGCCAGGAATGAGGCTGCCTGGCACTGCTATAACGCTACCCCTTTCCACCGTGCCCCCTCTGCCTGTGCTGCCTCGCAGCGCCAGGCCCCCGCCTCGTCCCCCCACGGGGCAGTGCAACGGTGTGGCCCCCCCAGCTCTGTGGTGGGCGGGCGGGTCCCAAGGGAGCGGTGCCAGGCGGAGAGGAGCGAGCGGCTGCCATTGGGCCGCCGGCCGGGCTGCTGCAGGAAGGGCGGGCCGAGGAGTGAAATACGATTGCAGAGGAGAGAGGCAGGGACGGAGGAGCCACCACTGCAGAGGCCGGCAGCAGGGCAGGGGGGGGCCACGCAGGCAGGTCACAGGGCCCCCGGCGCGACAGGTGGGTGCCAGCCCTGGTGTCCGGGCTGCCGCTGGCTCTGCAGAGAGTGGCGGGGAGCTCCCAGGGTTGGGGGCCTGGGACGCAGCATCTCCAGGAGAAGGGGGGGATGCCAGGGTCCAGCAGGGTGGGGGCAGTGTCTAGGGGGCACTGCCGGGCGGGGCGGGGGAGCAGGGGTTGGTTCTGGCTCTGGGGGACCTGTAAAGTTCTGCAGAGCCTGACCTTGCAGAGGGCTGGTCTGGCCTGCAGCCAGGCTGGGAGGCACCAGAGATCCCCCACTCTGCCCCATGCCCCCTTGGGCTGCATTGCCCAGACCCGTTCCCCACTGAGACAGGAAGGAAATGCCCCACCATCCAGCACAGGCCACTGCAGGGGGCCGGGGGGGACGACCATGGGTCCTAACCCACCTGCCGCCCATGCTCTGGGGGTGCCACCGCCAGGAGCCAAAGCCACTGCAGGGGGGCATCACGAGAACCTGGCTGCCCCAACTTGGGGAGGGCTCAGCGTCTGTTTTCTCTGGTCGCAGCTGCCCAGCCAGGCCAGCGGCCCCTGCAAGATTCCCACCCCGGGGGACAAGCCAGAACTGGGACCCTGATCGTGGAGGGGGACGTGGCTTAGGGATGGGCACAGCCGGTGTGGGAGCGGGCACTTGGGGATGGGCATGGAAAGTTGGCTGCAGGGTTACTGGGGGTGGGAATGGCCAGTCAGAGATGGGTATGGCTGATGAGAGAGAGTGTGAGAGAGAGGGAGAGTGTGTGTGTGTAACTGCTTAGTGTATGACGAGGTGGGGAACCTAAGGCCCCGGCTTGCCTGGATCCAGCCCCTGAGGCTCAGGGCTCCCCCCACTCCAGCGTTGGGGGCTGGAGCACACAAAACCGACTTGGCTGGGCCCGCCCAGGCTCTGGGGTGCAGGGGAATGTGGGGAGAGTCTTTCTGCTTCTCAGTGGGGGTTGGGTGGGTGTGCGGGGGCGGGAAGGGTTGCTTCTCACTTTTGTGCAGCCCCTGGCTGATTTTTCTGTGGGTCAGTGGCTCCGACCCAAAAAAGGTTCCCCACCCGGGTGTATGAGCGTGGCCAGTGGAGGGGGGGATGCTTGGGGACGAGCGCAGCTGGTCGGGGAGCATTGCTCGGGGACAGGCGTGGCGGGTCGGGGTGGGAGGGTCACTGCAGATGGGGTCGCTCGGGGACAGGCTTGGCCGGTCTTGGGGTCACTGTGGATGGGGTCGCCTACAGGGGTTGCTCAGGGACAGGCATGGCCGGTTTGGGGGGCACTGCGCAGGGACAGACATGACAGGTCGAGGGGGGGGGGTTGCTCATGGGCATGGCTGGTCGGGGGGATGTCACTTGGGGACAGGGTGGCATGGTCGGTTTCAGCTTAGTGCCCCCCCCCATCCTGCAGCATCTGGCCCCTTACTGCTCGGAGGTCCCAGACAGGGTGGGGCTGCTCTCTGCCCGGCCCGTGGGCCCTAGGCCTGGATCCCCCATGTGGAGCAGGGCCAGGACAGCCTTGGCTGAGCAGCAAGGTTCGGGCAGGTGTGGTGGTTAGTTCTTGCCCCGTGCCAGGTGGGGGAGGGACAAAGGGTGTCTGCCCCTCCCCATCGGACCAGGTGCTCCAGAAGCAGGGCTGACTCCAGCTGCTTTCCTTTGATGGGTAGGGTGAGGGGACCTGGCAGGCCCCTGGCACATGCAGATTGAGGGAGTCAGTGGATGACCCTGGCCCAGCTTAGCTGGGAAGGGGGATGTAAAGCCCACGGGCTCATACTTAGAAAGGGAAACCAAGGCTGTATAGCGGGTAATGCTGAAATAGCCCCTGGCAGCGGGACGGGGGCCCCTTGTTCCCTACCAGCAGGAGGATCTCGCTGGGGATCAGCCCCTAGGAAGGGCAGGGGGCCCAGTCACTCCGCAGTGGGGGGGCTGGATCTGACTTGGAATTGCCCCAGAGACGGTACCAGGCTGGCCAGGGAGGTTCCAGTCAGGGCTTTTGGTTCCCAGGACAGGGCTGGGAACCATGGGGCAGCAAGAGGGGAGGCAACTCCTCTGTCTCTCCCCATTTGGGGCCAGGTGGAGGGGACTTAAAGCTTTGGGATGGAGAGGAGATGAATTGCTCATCCAACCACCAGTAACAGCTGCCAGTGGCCCCACCCCTCTATCTGCCAGTGCATCCCGCACTGCCGAACCTGCTAGTAGACACGAGCGTCTGCAGTGAAATCGCTATTGGCAACCATTCGCCTGTCGTCAGTAGGTTTCAGAGTTAACACACATTGAGCTGTCATTCCAGGCTCTCTGCAGCCTGGAGCCGAGGCTGCTACAGGGCTCAGCATCCCCTTTGCAGGCAGGGGCGGGACTGGGGAGCAGGTGTTTCCCTCGCACGGGCAGCAGGGATCTGAAATCCCGACTGAGAACCGAGCGTCTGAGCTAAGGAAAGAGGTGCCTTCATCTGTGCTGGGCCCCGTCTCCTGCTTTCTCAGTGTGCTTTGTGTGCTGCCCAGCCCTCCGGGTCTGTCAGTCCAACCCTCTGCAATGTCCATGTTCCTCAGGGGAGCTCCCCGCATCCCTCTGCAGCACCGATCCACGTCTCCCTCTCTCCCCGGGCGTGCTGGTGTCCCGGGCCCCGCCCGGCCTGGCGCCGCTCCCAGCTCTTATGGCTGGGCCTGTCGCATGCTCACCTCATGCCATCAGGGGGCGCTGACACTGCTGCCCCCATGGGGGCAGCTGGGATCCAGCTGTGCCCATTGACGGGCTGTGACAGCAGAGCTATGGGGGAGGGTGTCTGGTGCCCGTCTGTGCCGGGACCAGCCGTTAGCTCCTCTGCCCCATGCCCTGGGGCAGGACAGACTCAGAAATGTGGCTGGAGGAGCCTTGCCCTGCCTTTGATGGGCATGGGAACAATCCCTCCTCAGCCCTGAGATGCTGCCTTCTGCCCTGGCAGAGCCATAGGATGGTTCAGGGCGGCCACCCCAGCCTTCGCACTTTGGGGGCCCTGGGGTGGCTGCAGGGAGCATCCTCCCAGAACTCGCCACAGAGGCAGGGGCGGGGCTTGGGGAAGGGGTGGGGCTTGTGAGGTGGGAGGTTGCCCTGTGTCTGGGCCTCCAGGCCCCACGTCCCCCTCGGGATGGCCCTGGTTTCTGGCAGTGGGGGCAGAGTATAGGCCAGCCGTCAGAGCAGGGCTGTCTGGGAGGCCGGACTCCTGGGTTCTAGCCACTGCTCTGAGGAGGGAGTGGGGTCTAGTGGTTAGAACAGAGAGTCTGGGATTCAGGACTCCTGTGTTCTCTGCCTGGCTCTGGGAGGGGAATGGGGTTTAGAAGTGTAGAGGCAGGAAGGCTTGAAGTCAGGACTCCCGGGCTCTGTCCCCAGCTCTGGGGAGGGAGTGGGGCCTAGAGGCAGCACCACTAAGGCAAAACAGCAGAGACGTTGGCCTGCTGAATTCGGGGCTCGGTCCCCAACTCTGCCTGCTACGACCCTGTGTAGCCTCTCGGCTGTCTTGGCCGTGTGGGAGGGAGCGCTGCCTCCACGAAAGCTGTGGGGGATGGGGGGGGTCTCAGGTGCTAAGGGTGGGCAGTGCGTAGAATACGAAGAGCTGGCCTCAGAGATGCCAGACTGGCAGCTCCCTTGCACCCAGAACCATGCGACAGGCTGGAGTACGGGGTGGCCTGTCTCTCCTGGACTCCTGGGTCCCATCTCTGAGCCAGCTGCTTTTCTCACCCTTCCCCCACTTCTAGGTCATTGATGATGATGTTATGGGGGGTAGGGATCTCGGGGTGTGCCCTTTGTTGGGGGGAGCGGGAGGGGCCCAGATCCTCACGGCTCACCAGTCCCTCCGTTTGCCCCCCCAGATGATAACCTGTCGGGCATCAGCGGGATGGAGGTGGACGACCGCATCTCGTACCTGGAGCAGCGGCTGCAGCTGCAGGAGGACGAGATCCAGGTGCTGAAGGCAGCTCTGGCCGACGTGCTGCGCCGCCTGAGCGCCTGTGAAGAGAACGGACTCAGCCTGCAGAGGAAGGGGCCGGCGAAAGGTACCGGGCTGCAGGGCTCCTCGCCCGGCTGCTCAGCCCACACCCCGGGTGCTCGCCCCTCCCCCGTCCCCTGTGTGCAGTCACCTTTCGGCTGAACCTCCCCTCCGCACCATCTGCACCTGCTCCCAGCAAGAAGGGGGCAAGCCCCCGCAGGCAGGGTCCTGAGCCTGTCCAGTGCCCACCCCACCACCTTGGTAGCCACCCCCAACGCCAGGGCAAAGCCAGGTTGGCCTCGGGCCCCGGGCAGGAGCCTTGAGCAGTGGGGGGAAGGGCTGAGCCCCATGGAGCCCCCCAACTCTGAGATCCACAGCTGGGCGGCCCCTCGATCCGGGATCCCAGGGCCCAGCTGTGACCCCACCTGCTCTGGAAGGAAGGAAGCACCCCCTTGTCCTGCCCTTGCTCCCCACCATGGGGCACGGAGCCAGCACCCTGGGACTGAGGGGCATGGGGGTTGGGGGGAACCCATCACCAGCAGGGAGCCGAGCCGCCTCCTGGGGAGACCCGCCCCTCCCCCCCCCCCAGACTGGGAAGAGCTCCCCAGCAGTCGGGGGGCTGCGGCTCTGAGCAGCGACTCCTCCTCCCTCTCTCCCGGCCCCCGCAGTGTGCCAGCTGCTCAAGGGGCTGCCCTCCAAGCCCACCCTCAGCAACGGGATCCTCCCGCAGAAGAGACCCGGGGGCTACTCCACCTCCCCGTCGTCCCCCAAGAGAGAGCCGGCCCACGGCGCCGCCAGGAGGTAGGCGCTGGGGGGTGGGGCCTGAGACGCAGGCCGGTGGCTGGGACAGGGGTCACGTTCCTCTCCTGGGCTGGGAGGCCTTTTGGGACACTGGGAGGGGCAAGGAGTCTTCCGTGTCACGGCAGCACGGGGCCTGGCCCTTGGGGAGAGGAGCTGCCTACAGCCCCAGGGACTGGGTATGGCCTGGGGGCGGGGCTAAGGGCAATACGGTCTGGGGCGGGGCTAAGCGTGGCAGTACGGCCTTGCGGTGGGGCTAGGGGTGGCAGTATGGTCTGGGGCGGGGCTAAGGGTGGCAGTACCATCTGGGGCGGGGATAGGGGCAGCAGTATGGCCTGGGGGCAGAGCTAGGGGCTTGCACTTCAGCCTGGGCGACAGGACAAGAGATTGCAGTATGGTCTAGTGGGTGGGGCTGCAGGGCTGCAGGACAACATGGGGCAGGGCTAAGTGACTGCAGCACCGCCTCATGGGCGGGGCCTGGGGCTGCAGCACCGCCTCATGGGCGGGGCCTGGGGCTGCAGCACCGCCTCATGGGCGGGGCCTGGTGCTCCAGCACTGCCTCATGGGCGGGGCCTGGGGCTGCAACACAACCTCGTGGGCGGGGTCAGGGGCTGCAGCGTAGCTGCTGGGGTCTGAACGCTGGGAGCATCCAATAGCCGTGGTGGGAAGGTGCTGTCCGCAGGTCGCCTGCCCCTCCCAACCCATCCCACGTGGCTTCCCTGCGAGCGGCAGCAGCGGGGCCGGCCCAGCCACTAGCCACCCTAGAACTGCCCCCAGCAGCTCCTGGCACCCTGGCATCCCATGAGCAGCACTGCAGCCAGCAGGGGGCGCCAACCCCAGCAGGTATCCACCTGCCCTGCTCCCAGAGAGCTGGAGGAAGCAGAGAGGCCAGGGCCAGATCCTGGCTGGGCCAGTGTTTCCAGGGTTGTCCCCGTCCCCCAGCACTGGAGGGGGTGGTAGCCGGTGCCAGTCTGCGTGCTGGGGATCTCTACTCGAGCAGGCAGCGCCAGGCTGCAGGGCCTGAGGACTAGGCAGGGCGTGCTGAGCGTGGATCAGGGTGTGGGATGCTGGGTGTAGCCGGCACACAGGTGGGCGTGGTGGGGGGGTCTGTGCCGATACCATGCCTGGGGGGCCAGTAGCAGCCCTGGCGGGTGTGTATCTGCCGGGGCACTGGGGCTGTCTGTGTCCGGTCCGTGCTGGGGGCAGGTTGCTGTGTGGTGTGGTGGTCGTGTGTAGCTGGGAGGGGGGGGGAATCTCCGTCTGTCAACGCTGACGTGCTTGCGCACCGTGTGCCCGGGGCCCCACGTTGCTGTGGCATGGCTTCCGTCGCACGCCCCCGGTGCCGGCTGCTGCTAGCTCACGTCCTGCCTCACGCCGCCTGCTCTGCTGCTGCACCCCACTGCGGGCGGGAGGGGGAGGCCTCACAACGGAACCTGTCTGGGGGCAACACGTTCACATCTGTAATGGGGCTGGGGGTGCACCAAGAAATTAAATACCCAGGCAAACCCAGCCTGGCCCTCTGTGCAGCCCCCCCCCCCACCAAGGAGCCTGGGGTCCTGCCCCACTCACTCCCAGCAGCCTACCCCTCACAAATCCACTTCTCCTTGCTCCCCCCTCCCCGTGCTTCTTGTGCGCTTGTGCCCTCTGCCCCGCACTGTCCGGCTGGCTGCCCCCCACGTCCTGGCTGGCCCCCTTCTGGCTGGCTCATGCTGTCTCTCCTGCAGCGGGCCCACGTGCCCCTCCCTGGAGCGGCCGGCCGCGCTCAGACGCGACAGTTTCAGAGAGCAGAGGAGCCGCACCACCTCGTCCAGCAGCTCCTGCAGCGGGAAGCGTGAAGGGTACGTGTCTCAGACCCCACCCTTCCTCCTGCACCCCTGTCCCGCTCGGCCGGCTCCTGCGCTGAACCCCGCTACGCAGCCAGCCCGGCGGCCTCTTTGCTCTTGGCGGGGGTGCCAGGCAGCTTCCCCCTCGCTGCACTGGGGCTGAGGCACTGCCATGGCGCGATGGACCGTCCAGGGGACCGAACCTGCCACCTCAGGATTTGTCAGCAGGAGGCTCTGCCACTGGAGCTGCAGGATCCAGTCTCAAAACAGCCATAGAGGATTGGAGCCACTAGAGGGCACCGAGACATGCTGCATTGGCTACAACAGCCCTGAATGCCCAGGCATCCAGCCCTTTGAGACAGCCTCCCCTTCTGCCCCGCCCTGCCCCCTGGCCCTCCCCTCCCCACCCCCGTCCCTGCAAAGGGTCCAAGGGCAAGTGGGTGGCTCAGTCCAGCCGGCAGCGTGACGCGCCCTCGCCCCCCAGGACCTGAGCCCTCCCACCGGTGCAGGTGGGAAGGGGCGCTGGGCAGGACAGGCAGCCAGCCGGTCACCGCGGGGCACCCATGCTGTCCAGCGGTGCTGGGACCGGTCAGAGAGAGAGACCCTGGGGGCTGGAGACTGGGATGGGCTGAGGGGTGTTCAGTGGGTTGGGGGCCCAGCCATGGGGCGGCTTAAGGCTGAGGCCCCAGGGAGATCAGTACTGGAAGTGTCTGGGGAGGATGTGGTGGCGGGGGGAGGGAGGGATCCGGCACAAGAGGGTTTCTGGGAGGTGTGATTCAAAGATCAGGGGGTTGGAGCCAGTCTGGGGGTGGTGGGGGGCCTGGCACTACAGGAGCGACAGGGAGAGGGGGGCACTCCAGGGTTGGTGCAAAGGGTCTGGGAGTGACTCTGGGATGGGGGCCTGGCACTGTGGGAGGGGCAGGGGCGTGGCAATGGGAGGCTGAGAAACTTGGGGGGCAGCGGCTGATGCTAGGCACCTCTGGAAGAGGTTTAGGATTCCCTGGGGAGCAGAGACCTGCCAGGGTGACTCAGGCCAGCACTGGGGTGACCTTGTGTGTGGGGTCTGTATCTAGGGGTGACTCTGGCCAGCTCTGAGGGGCTGGCTCTGGGGTGACCGGGAGTGTGGGGATGGGGCTCTGGGGGTGGCTGGGGGTGACTCTGGCCAGCACGGGGGGACTGGCTCTGTGGGGATGGTGGGCTGGGGGGGCTGGGGGGGTGACTCTGGCCAGCACGGGGGGACTGGCTCTGGGGTGACCCGGAGTGTGGGTGTGACTCTGGCCTGCACTGGGGTTACTTGGAGTGTGGGGATGGAGCGCTGGGGGTGACTGTGGCCAGCACTGGGGTGACCTGGAGTGTGGGGATGGAGCTCTGGGGGGTCGCTGGGGGTAACTGTGGCCCGCTGGGGTGACCGGAGAGTGGGATGGGCTCTGGGGGTCGCTGGGGGTGACTGTGGCCGCTGGGGGTGGGGGAGTGTGGGATGGGGCTCTGGGGTCGCTGGGGTCACCTCTGGCCCGCTGGGGTGACCTGGAGTGTGGGGATGGAGCTCTGGGGGTCGCTGGGGTGACTCTGGCCCGCTGGGGTGACCAGGAGAGTGGGGATGGGACTCTGGGGGTCGCTGGGGTGACTGTGGCCCGCTGTGGGGTGACCGGGAGAGTGGGGATGGGGCTCTGGGGGTTGCTGGGGTGACTCCCGCTGGGGTGACCAGGAGAGTGGGGATCGGGCTCTGGGGGTCGCTGGGGTGACTGTGGCCCGCTGTGGGAGAGTGGGGATGGGGCTCTGGGGAGGGGGTCGCTGGGGGTGACTGTGGCCCGCTGTGGGGTGACCGGGAGAGTGGGGATGGGGCTCTGGGGGTGCCTGGTAGAGGCTGGGGTGACACGGGGAGCGGGGGTCCGAAAACTGGGCGTGACTCAGGATGTGGGGTGCCAGCGCTGAAGGCTGGGACTGACTTCCGGGGGGGCGACTCGGGGTCCAGGTGCGGTGAGGGGCCAGGCCCCGAGGGGCGGGGTGACTTGGGGCGCAGGGTGCTGGGGGTTAAGGGGCCCGGGTGTTGGACGCAGGCGGGGAAGGACTCGGGGTTCTGGCGCTGAGGGGAGACCCGGGGCCTGGGGGGGGGGCGGACGCTTGTGGGACCCGGGCGGGGGCAGGGTCTTCGGGGCTCGCCCCGCCCGCGCAGCCGGGTGGGAAGGAGGGATCGGGCCGGGGCTTCCCTGCCAGCCGGGGGTGGAGCCGGACTCGGCCCGTCCGGGAAGCGCCTTGCCCGGCCCCACAGCTCCGCCCTCAGCCCGGGACCCCAGCGCAGCGCAGCGCAGCCGGCACCATGCGGAGGGCAGGGGCTGCGGCCAGCCCCAGGTAACCCCCCGCCCCACCCCGCTTCCTGGATCGGATCCGGTTGCAGGGGGGGCGGGCCCCAGTGCGCCTTGCCTGAGACTGCCGGGGTCGGGGTGGGGCAGGGGCCCAGGGGAAGTGGGGCAGGCTGGCGCAGCAGGTGGGGCGGGGGGGCTGTGGGGCAGGCCCTGCAGGGAGATGGGGATAGACTAGTGGCTGGGGGAGGGGCAGGCTGGAGCCTTGGGGTTGCCTGGCACAGTCAGGCTGGGGGAGAGAAGAGGGACAATGGGGCAGGCTAATGTAGTGGGGGTGCGAGAGAGCAGTGAGGCTGGCTGGGAGGGTGGGTGCAGCGGGCTGGTGCAGCAGGGGTGGGGAGGGGCAGTGGGGCTGGCTAGTTCCGAGGGAAGGGGTGGGCTGGTTCATCAAGGGGGACGGGGAGGGACAGGCTGGTGCAATGGGGAGGAATTGTAGGGCTGCCTGGGGAGGGGCAGACTGGTGCAGTGGGGAGGAATTGTGGGGCTGCGTGGGGGAGGGGCAGGCTGGTGCAGTGGGAGGAATTGTGGGGCTGCGTGGGGAGGGGCAGGCTGGTGCAGTGGGGAGGAATTGTGGGGCTGCGTGGGGGGGAGGGGCAGGCTGGTGCAGTGGGGAGGAATTGTGGGGCTGCGGGGGGGAGGGGCAGGCTGGTGCATGGAGGCCTGGCGCCCGCCCCAACTGTGGCACCCCTTGCGGGGTGGAGATAAAAGCTGCGGCAGATGGGCAGGGAGCGGGAGCCGCCCTCTGCTCGGAGCCTTAACCCCTTCCCCGCTGGGAGTTTCCATCCTGGCCCGTGGGGGGATGGGCATGTGACGGAGGAAGGGGGGCAGGGGTCTGCGGGGTGGAGGAGGGACCTCTGGGACAGGCTAGTCCCATAGCACGAGGGCCCCCCCCCACACACACACTCACCTTGGCTCCCAGAGGCCTCGGGGAGATGGCCCAGGGAATGAGCTGTGTTTCGGGGGCCCCTGAGCCCCAGCTCCGCTGGCCCCAAGTGCAGGGGACATGGCTCAGGCTGGGGACAGGGACGCTGCTCCCTGCTGGTGGGGGAGGGAGGCACGACAGGGTGCCAGTCCAGGTCCCTGGACGTAATATCTCTGTCTCTCACCTGCAGCAAACCCAAGGAGGCCACCTTTAGTGCTGGTGAGTGGATGCCCCCGCCCCATGACCCATTGGGAAAGGCCTGGGCAGAGCGAGGTGGGAGGGTGGGAGTTGTCGGGCAGCTGGGAGGGGAGCAGGTTGGGGGGCGAGAGCCCTTGATTCTGTGGGATGGTGGGGGGCTGGTTGCGGGGCACAGGGGAGGTGGATCTGAGGCCTGGGGTGCTGCGGGGGGGACATGTGGGGGGGCAGGGGCTCCTGGCCCCACCCCCTGAGCCCTGTCCCTGCACAGAGGATGGCTACGTCAAGATGTACCTGCGGGGCCGCCCCATCCCCATGTACGTCCCCGACGCCCAGGTGGCCACCTACAGCCTGGACACCAAACTGGAGCTGCCGCCCAAGAAGCTGAAGCTGGACTGGGTGTATCCGGGAGCCCCGAGCTCAGCTGGGGTCTGACTGTGCCCCCCTCCCCAGCCTGGCTGGGTGGCTGGGCGGACCCTAAGGCTGCCTGCCTCTGAAATGAAAAACGTGTGAGCAAAAGATTTTTCATCCCTAGAGCCTTGTTTACACAGAGAGGTTGGACCAGTTACACCAGTATAACCAGGGGCCATGTGCTTTGTGGTGCCTGCCAGATAGCCCTGGGCGGCAAGCGGCGCTTAAGAACTGGCACCTGACTGGCAGCCAGGACACCTGGTTCTCTTCCCCAGCTCCGGGAGGGGAATGGGGTCTAGTGGTTAGAGTGGGGGGGACTGGGAGCCAGGACTCCTGGGTTCTCTCCCCAGCTCTGGGAGGGGAGTGGGGTCTAGTGGTTAGAGCAGGACTGGGAGCTAGGACTCCTGGGCGATGTCTACACTCGCGGCTTCTTGCGTGAGAAATATGCAAGTGAGGCTAAGCGTGGAATATCGCTGAGCCTCATTTGCATACCTAATGAGCTGCCATTTTTGCAGATGAGACTCTTGTGCCAGAAGGAGCTGTCTACACTGCCCCTTCCTGCGCAACAAAAGCCCTCTTGCGCAATGCCGTTATTCCTGAAAATAATCAGCGTAGCGGCATTGCGCAAGAGGGGTTTTGTTGAGCAAGAAGGGGCAGTGTAGACAGCTCCTTCTGGCGCAAGCGCCTCTTCTGCAAAAATGGCGGCTCATTAGGTATGCAAATGAGGCTCAGCGATAGTCCACGCTTAGCCTCATTTGCATATTTCTCGCGCAAGAAGCTGTGAGTGTAGACATAGCCCTGTGTTCTCTCCCCAGCTCTGGGAGGGGAATGGGGTCTAGTGGTTAGAGCAGGACTGGGAGCTAGGACTCCAGATTTTCTCCCCGGCTCTGGGAAGGGAGTGGGGTTTAGTGGTTAGAGTGGGGGGCTAGGAGCCAGGACTCCTGGGTTCTCTCCCTGGCTCTGGGAGGGGAGTGGGGTCTGGTGCATTGGCTGGGAGCCAGGACCCCTAAGTGACTGAGGAGGGGGCAGGTTACATCCCTTGGTGCCTTAGTTTCCACCCCTCCTAGAGTTGGGGCTGCAGGGTTACTGGCAGCAGACCAATGATCCCTGGGGCACTGGGTGGGAACGGGGAGCCGCCTTGCCCTCTTTTCCTTGACCCATCGCCCCCAGCTATGGGTATCGGGGCCGCGACTGCCGGGCCAACCTCTTCCTGCTGCCCACGGGGGAGATCGTGTATTTCGTGGCGGCCGTGGCCGTGCTGTACAGCGTGGAGGAGCAGCGCCAGCGGCACTACCTGGGCCACAATGACGACATCAAGTGGTGAGGGGAGGGGGGGGGCATGGCGAGCCGGACCATGGAGACGCCCAGCGCCCCCCTGGGTGCGGGGGGGTATGTCTCAGGGTGGATGCAGCAGCACATGGGTCTGCCCTGCACGGGAGCCAGCGCCCCTTAGAGGGGAAAGGTCCCATTCCTGTCTTCCCCCTCCTTCCCCCCCAGGGATGGCAAGTGAAGGGGAAAGGGGAGAGCTGGGCTTCAAACCCTGCCCCGCCCCGGCTTGCCTTGCCCCCAAATGGGTTGGGTGGCAGAGCGGGCCCAGGGAGAGCCCAAACCCAGCAGTTCCTGTCACTTGTGGGGCCTGAACTTGCCCCTCTCTCCCCTAGCCTGGCCGTGCACCCCGACATGGTAACCATAGCAACGGGGCAGGTGGCCGGGACATCCAAGGAAGGCAAGGTGAGGAGATGGGGGCCTTGGGCCTGCAGGGCTGGGGCCGGGAAATGCCAGCCCTGGGGGATGGGTCTGTGGGGGTGTCAGTGGCAAAGGGGGAGACTCCAGGCTGTCGGGGAGGGGGAAGGGTTGACCCAGGGGCTCTGCCAGTGGCTGCTGGGGGTATTTAGTCCCGCCCCCACTGGGCGGGGGGCGGGGCTAGGCCTGGCTGATGGTCCCCCCCACCCCCGGCTTCTCCTGCAGCCGCTGCTGCCCCACGTGCGGGTCTGGGACTCGGTCAGCCTGAACACGCTGCACGTGCTGGGCCTGGGGGCCTTCGACCGAGCCGTGAGCTGCGTGGGATTCTCCAAGTCGGTAAGCCACCCGCCCTTAGCTCCGCCCTCCCGGCCGGTTCCTTCCCCCCGGCTCCGCCCCCTTTCCTGTTATCTGCCCTCCTGCTGCCCCATCGCCTCAGCCATGCCCCTGCACCTCGGCGCTGCCCCCTTGAAGCCCCCAACCCTTTGGGCCCCTCACCACCCTTCCCCACCTTGGGGTGCGTGTGCTAGGGGATTTAGGGGGCCGGAGGTTCTGGGGTGCAGGGTGAAGCGAGGGACCGCAAGGGGCTGGGGCATTCTGGGGTGCAAGGAGGAGGGCTGGGGGGCTCTCTTCTGTCTCAGCTGTGGGGTGGAGGGCAGCTGGCACTGGGCCCTTCCCTGCGGGAGTCTCCTGGCCTCGGGGTCCCAGTGGGACACAAGGAGTGATCGCCTTGCAGTGGAATGGGGGGGGATTCCCCCGCCCCAGTGATCCAGCCCTTCCCCCCCCCTTTGAAAGAGGGGCAAGGAGCTAATGTCCCAACTGTACTGCCCCCACCCTGGCAGGGGAGAGGGCTGGAGTACTGGGAGTGATGGGCCAGGAAAATGGGGGAAGGGCTGGTGAGTGGGGGGCCAGTGCTGAGGGGGCCAGGGGGCCCGTGGTGGGGCGGTGTGCACAGGGGGCAGGTCAGCAGATGGTGTCAGCAGCTGGAGACATCTGTACAATGGGGGGTGCCCCCCTGTGAGCCCCACTCCCCTCTGTATAATGGGGGGGCCCCTCTCTGAGCCCCACTCCTCCGTACAATGGGGGGTGCCCCCTCTGAGCCCCACTTCCCTCTGTATAATGGGGGGGTGCCCATCTCTGAGCCCCACTCCCCTCCGTACAATGGGGTGCCCCTCTGAGCCCCACTCCCCTCTGTATAATGGGGTGGTGCCCCTCTCTGAGCCCCACTCCCCTCTGTACAATGGGGTGCCCCCTGTGAGCCCCACTCCCCTCTGTACAATGGGGTGCCCCTGAGCCCCACTCCTCCTGTACAATGGGGGTGCCCTCTGAGCCCCACTCCCCTCTGTACAATGGGGGGTGCCCCCTGTGAGCCCCACTCCCCTCTGTACAATGGGGGTGCCCCCCTGAGCCCCACTCCCCTCTGTATAATGGGGGGGTGCCCCTCTCTGAGCCCCACTCCCCTCTGTATAATGGGGGGGTGCCCCTTTCTGAGCCCCACTCCCCTCCGTACAATGGGGGTGGCCCCTCTGAGCCCCACTCCCCTCCCCAGAACGGCGGGGGGCTGCTGTGCGCCGTGGACGACTCCAACGAGCACGTGCTGTCCGTGTGGGACTGGCAGAAGGAACAGAAGATTGCTGACGTCAAGGTAAACCCCCTGCCCCATTATGCCTCCCCCCCCCATACCCCCCGACACCCCTTCACGCTCTCCCTCCCCCTCAGTGCTCCAACGAGTCAGTCCTGGCCGCCACCTTCCACCCCACGGAGCCAGCCCTGCTCATCACCTGCGGGAAGTCGCACATCTACTTCTGGAGCCTGGACAAGGGCAGCCTGAGCAAGCGGCAGGGCATCTTCGAGGTGAGGGGGTAGAGCTGGGAATGGGGGCGGCACTAGGGCTGTGCTGCAGGGGTTTGGGAGGCCTTTGCCCTCCTTTAGGGTTCAGGGATTCAGGCCTGTGCCCTCCAGGTTGGAGGGTGGGGGGTACTGAGGCCTATGCCCCAGGAATGGGGCTTGTGAGAGGGGTCAAGTGCCTGGCAATGGGGACTTGGAGATCTTGGTCCCAGGCTGGGGGATGTTTCCCGGGGGCTGGGTGGGGCAGATCTCTGGTCCCAGGCTGGGGGGCGTTTGCCTTGGGCTGGGTGGGGCAGATCTCTGGTCCCAGGCTGGGGGGCGTTTGCCGGGGGCTGGGTGGGGCAGATCTCTGGTCCCACGCTGGGGGGTGTTTGCCTTGGGCTGGGTGGGGCGTTCTGCGGTACAGGACCAGTCTAGTGGATGCCCTGGGCTGGGGGGCAGACTCCTGGTACAGAACCAGGAGGGTGTTTGCCTTCGGCTGGAGACTCCCACCCTTTTCCAAGTGCCCCCTGCATGGTCCCAGTGTCAGGACACGCCAACTGGGCACTGCCAGGTCGGTGAGGGTGGCAGGCCCTGTTCGCGGTACCAGGGCCCTGCCCTCTCCCCTCCCGCCCCCCAGTGCTCGAGCGCCCTGGGGGGGGCGTGGCCGTTGGTGGGCACTGGCACCGCTGCCCCTGCTGTCGTTCCAGTTGCCGCTGAGTTGAGACGTAACCTGCCTGCCCTCCATTAGGAGTAACGCACCTGACGGTGGTTGGCGGGTGGGTAGGAATTAGCCGTAGTCAGTGTGACCTGCGTTTTGCCGACTCAGCACTTTGTCGGCAAAAAGCGGCAGTCTACAGGGGGATCTGTCGAGAAAGAAAGCCTTTTTCGACAGCTCCCTTATGCCTCCTTGGACAGATCCCCCTCTAGACTGCCGCTTTTTGCCGACAAAGTGCTGAGTTGGCGAAACGCGCCGGCCATGTTTATGCAAATTAGGCGCGGGATATTTAAATCCCTGCCTCATTTGCAGTGTCGACCTGCCTAATTTCCATCCCTCTGCCGACAGAGGGATGCAGTCTAGACATACCCTCTGGTTTTGTATTCACTGGTTGCTTTGTTGTGTTGTATGTGAGTCTGCTGTCCTGGGCTGTTCTGTAGTAACTTCGTGTGTCCTGGGCTGTTCTATAGTAACTCTGTGTATGTGTGTGTACCTCAGTTTCCCTGGGGGGCCGGGCAGGGGCCCAGAGCTCTGGGCTCCCCTTTCCCCAAGATGGATTGTACTGGCTGCTCCTGGTTCCTGTAACAAGTCTGTGCTACCGTGTCCCTGTGAACCAATAAACCTATTCTGCCTGCCAGATGAGAATCACGTCTGGCTGCAGATGGGGTTCAGGGCCCGGGGACTCCCCCGCACCCGGTGACAGGCATTCGGTTCAGTGACTTAGCTCGAGGCCAGTCTGGCAGGTAAATCAGAACGATTTAGGGTCGTGGCGGAAGCCGCTGTGAAGGAGCAGGGTCTCAAAAAAAGTCCCCTCTTCCAGCGCCCACATCTGGCACCCAGAATGCTCGGGTGGAAATCTTCCGCCAGCCCGCTGCTCGTGCCTGGAGGCTTTTCCGTCACAAGGGGCCTCGGTCGCTAAAACCTTGGCTCCCGCCCGCTCTGTGGGCTCTGAGGTTAAGAACAGGAGCCTGGAACCGGCCCCGGCCGTGTCCAGATCCAAGAAGTCGTTCGGATGGGGTTTGACTTCGGAGCCAGGCTGGGATTCCAGCTTCTCCGCGGATCCAGCTTTACCCTCGGTACGTTCCACGCTGGCCTGGGGCCGGACAAGCCACCTGCGGCTCCACGGAGCGTCTCAGAATCTCCGTCCTGCCCCAGAAGAGAGAGGCTTTCGGCTGGTCTGTCTCCAACCATTCCTCGGATTGCTCCCATTTCACACCTCCCGCGTCTGGAGACACCGGAGCGCGACCGCCGCCTCGAACCCTTACCAGGCCCCCGGGAGAGACCTCCCCCTCCCCTTCTGCGCTTAGGGTCCCTACCAGAGGGTCTTCTTCCATGTGCAACATTTTCCTGCATGAGATGCTGCCAGTGTTTCCTGCTGGCCGCCTCCTCCTCCTCTCTGCACCAGTCTAGAAGGTGGGACTCTCCGGAACGCAGTCTGTGGGCCCAGATCAGAGAACTACAGAACCCTACTCATGGCCTCGTGATCTCTTGGCCCCATACAGGAGGAGCCCCCTTCAGTGTGACAGCCCCCTGTTGGGGGTCCACTCTCTCTCCCTCCGGGGGTCCACCCCCTCTTGCAACTGCACCTCTCTGAGCCTCCAGTACGCCGGTCTCTGCCCGAGGGCAGTCTCTTGCTCTGGACCCCTGGGCCTCTATGCCCCCGTCCCTGCCTGCGGGGTCTCCCAGTCAGCGCAACACAGGAGGTGTACCCGATGCCTGAATGCAGCACAGGGAGTTCTCGAGGCCTTGGGCTTGGCAAGTCCAATACAGTCCATCTGGGTCTGTCCCAGTCCCCATCTGCTGCAGCTGCTCCCCTGTTCCCAGCCCAGAAACCCCCAGCTTCCAGCCGACTGTCCTATGTCCCCTCCCCCAACAGCCCCGCCTCTGGGCCCAGGCAAACAGGCTAGACCTGGGCCTCCTCTCGCCCATCTTGTGTTCCCCCGTTGGCTGAAACTGGCCTCCAGCGACACTATCCCCTCAGGCCAGCACCAGCGGACGGCTGAGCTGCGGTGGACCTCCCGGTCACCCGCTATTAGGGCCGCTGTCCTGGGTCCTGGTTGCTAGGCAAGGTCACACACAACCCCTCTGGCACCACAACCCCTCTCCCGCTGCTTCGTTAAACACACAGCCCACGGCGGGAAGGGAGGGGGGAACAAGGCACACACAAAACGCTAAGACAGTCGCAGCTTCCCCGCCTCAACCCTAGTCCGAGAATCCCTCCAGGGGTATCAGGAGGGATTTCTTCAAGCCGACCTGGAACGCGAGGTCGCCAAGACACAGCACGGCTCCTCTGATGGCCACCTGGGAGTAGCGACAGGATTGGCTCCCTCTGTGGCAGATAGGATGTTCCCAGCTGTAAACTAGCCAGCCGTAGCTTCGCAGGGGACCTCCCATCCCGTTTTCAGTCGTCCGGGTCCTACTGGGACTTCCTTGCCTGGGGTCGAAGGGCTGCGGCAACCTTCCCTCGGGTCCAAATCCGCTTCGTGCCAAACGGTTTCTAGCAAAGCCGACAAATAAGGGCCTGTCCCACACGAGGGATTGTCACGAGGGACCCAAACAAGGCCAGACGTGCTCCTCGGAGCTCGATCGTTGGGTCATCGGCTCTATGAAGGCATCCTTGGTTACGTTCAGCTTCGGTCCCATGTGATCTGGGATCTAAAACAGAGGACTCGCCCTTGGCAGGGGGAGAGCCTGTTTGGGCCAAAAATGGATGAGACACTGGAGAGACAGACTCCGAGGGGTCGCTGTGTTGGTCTGTATCCTTTAAAAAACGAGTAGTCCTGTGGCATCTTAGAGGCTACCAAAAATACCTGCATCGTATCACGAGCTTTCCGGGGGCAAAACCCACTTCCTCTCTGAGTCTCTGCTCATCTGAGGAAGTGGGTTTTGCCCATGAAAACTCATGATAGTTCTATATATATTAGTCTCTAAGGGTACGTCTAGACTACAGGCTTTTGCTGACAGAGGCATTGTCTACAGATACTGTCGACAATGCTTCTGTCGACAAAGAGCGTCTAGACTACATCCAGTTCTGTCGACAAAAGAGCGTCTAGACTACATCCAGTTCTGTGGACAAAGCAAGCCGCTTTGTCGACGTGAGAGTGTAAACGCAAAGGACAGTGTAGATGCAATAACGCCTTCTGTCCACAGAACTCTGTCGACAAAAGGCGTTATTTCTCGTCGAATGAGGTTTACCGCCGTCGACAAAACTGCCGCGTTCTGTCGACGTTATGTCGACAGAACTCGGCAGTAGTGTAGATGCAGGTATAGTTTTGTCGACAAAAGTCCACTTTTTGTCGACAAAACCCTGCAGTCTAGACACACCCTAAGGGTACGTCTACACAGCAGCGTTATTCCGAAATAACATAAGGCACGACTACACTACACGCCTTTATTTTGAAATAATGTCAAGCGGGAGGATTTCTTACTCTGACTCCTGTAACCCTCATTTCACGAGGACGAAGAACGCTCTAACTCAGACTTCCTGCTGTAGAGACAGTGCCAAAAGCCGAGTTAAGCTCTTTCGACTTCAGCTACACAACTGACGTCGCTGAAGTTGCTCAGCTTAATTCGGCATTAGCCCTGCTGTGTAGACATGCCTTAAGTGGCTACGGGACAGCTCATTGGAAAAAGTGAGAGACTCAATCTACAGGCATATCACATGGACTTCTACCTCCTTGTAGAAGAATGTCTACTCTCGTGGGCAGGCATCACAGGTAACATATCCCACCGTCATCTTCTTCCCACCGTCGTCTTCTTCCCCCAGGCAGAGGAGACAGCCGTACTTTCAACCAGAAATGTCTTTGCAGAACCAAGTCAGAAAGAAACCCCCCAAACCTGGCTGGAGAACCAAGCATGCCGCAGCCACAACTTCCTTATTGAGCAAGAAGACGCAGCGTTGATGTGTTGGCTGAGCACCTCGAAGCAATGCCGGAAGGTCCCCTTGACAGTTTTGGAGTCCGTCTGTCCAAATTTGACAGCTCATGGACAGCCGTCCCCTGGGACAAATGGCATGAGCTACAGCCAGGGACGATTCCAGTCACTTCCGCCGTGCAGCCTTCCCCACGCATCCCTCCAGTTTCAGGACCTTTCCTTCACGAGACGATGGCCTCTCTAAATAGGCTAACCTCTGAAAGGTCTCGTGTTGCATCTCCCCCCCACTCCACCCCTCCCAATTCCCAAAGTTTGAGAGAGAAGAACACAGGATTCTACCTGGATTATTTCGCTTGCTGCCGCCTGGGCGGGGACAGCCGGGGTTCTCCCAGCTCCACCACTTCTCTGACGGCAAATACACGAGGCTGCTGTTGTCCATGGACCTACTCTGACAGCAGGAGAGGAGAGGCCTGGACCTGGACCTCAAATCGTGCATTCAACAGCCAGGGCGTAGGACTTCGAGGGGCCTAGAAAAGTGATGTTCCACTGAGGGCCAGTGAATTCAGTGCTGGAAAGCCGTCCACTAGGAGAAGCTATGGCTTTAAATGGGACAGATTCATCATATGGGCAGCTGATAGAACTGTGGACCCTGCTTCAACCTATGTTCGATTGCTCTTAGAAATATCCGTTGTGCTTAGACGCCTCCTTGTACCTTCATCCCGTTAAAGTGCACCGGGCAGCTTGTGCATTGGTCCAGACTCCTGGTCAGGGTAAATCCACGTCCTCACACCCACTGGGAAGGGACCCTGCAGCAGGCATGTTGCATCTTTAGCCTGCAATGCTGAATTTAGTATTAACTCCGCCTATGTCTTCCCCCTTTGAGCCGTTACATTCTTCCCTATTTCATCTTTCTGCAAAGACCGCCTCTACAGAGTCCTAGAGCCGAAAGGGACCTCACGAGGCCACTGAGTCCAGCCCCCTGTCTCCCGGCAGGACCCAGCACCGTCTGTCTCTGACAGGTGTCTGTCCAACCTGCTCTTCAATATCTCCAGTGATGGAGACTCCACAGCCTTCCTAGGCAATTTATTCCAGTGCTTCACCATCCTGGCATTCCTACTTGAGTCTGTGGGTTTTGCAGCATCATGCTGCAATCGTTCGTCCTTCCATGGTGTAAATCTTGGGGGGGTTCCCGCCTGTTATCCTTTGATGGCCATTGTCAGGTTTCCCTTCTTCCTCTCATTTGTCTTCTCGCCTTTGGGAGTGGCTGCCGTCTCTAGGGTTTGTCCGTTTTGCTAATTTGTTTCTAGCGTTGGGCACGTTGGATGCTCCCTGGTTGTCTTCACGTTCCTCACTTCTTCTTGACCATCTGGGCGTTTGTGCTGGGCGTTCGCGCTGGCTTTCACGCTCTCAGGTGACTAAGGAAAAGTTACTGACGGGTTAGCACAAGAACTTGGGGGGGGTCACCAAACGAAATGAACAGGCAGCAGGTTTAGAACACACAAGAGGACGTGTCTCTTCACACCGCGCACAGTAGGGATGGAACAGTGTCGTCGATGAACCAAGAAGCAGGACCCGTTCATTCCGGGTGTCACAAAGGGCCAGGCTGTTTTGGCACAGCCCCTGACTAGAGGGGTCGGGCTGGGGGGTTAGCGGGCAGTTTGGCAACCCCCCCTCCCCGCTGCCACTCTGCATTTTTAAAGAAACAGAGCCCTTTAAAAGGGGGCTTGTGCTGAGAGAAACACACCAGACTGGCTGCTGCTGCTTTGTCCCTTTCAGAAGGCAGCATGGCAGCAGGAAGTCGGGGGGGGGGGGGTTGTCCTGAGCCCCCGCGGGGGACCAGAGACTGAGCCAGCGTATTTGCGCACTGACTCCTCTCTGTCCCTTTAAGAGCACAGTTTGTGCGGGGGAGGGGTTGTGCTGAGACCCGGAAGTGAGCACGGTCCCTGCCTTTCCCCTAACGACTACTCGACTAGCAAATGAATCGCTACTTAACATCCCTAGGCCAGGCCGATGTTCCCTCTAATCTTTGCCATCCGTGTGCGGAATAAAAATAACTATTGATCTGCACCGAGGCAGGTGTGAATGCGCACCACCGGTAGCAACACAAAGCCGAGCTGCGGGGCGGGAGGGGCTCTGCTACTCAGCTGGGCGGCGTAGGACTTTCTCCTGAGCAGCCGCCCCAGCGCAGGCTGGGGCAGATACAGTGCTGCAGACCAGGGGCAGGGTGGGTCAGTTCTGCCTCCTTCCTGGGCGTCCCAGGAGGCTGCAGCGGCTGGTTCCAAGGAGGTGACCTGCCTGTTCCTTCTCCCCTAGAAACACGAGAAGCCCAAGTACGTGCTGTGCGTGGCCTTCACCGAGCACGGGGACGTGCTCACCGGCGACTCCGGCGGCAACCTCTACGTCTGGGGCAAAGGTCAGTGCTGGGAGGGGGCCCCGGGGAGGGGAGCTGCCCCAGAGAGGGGGCTGTCTGGGGACTGGATTGCCAGGGGGCTGGGTTTTGACCCGGTTGGCTCAGGCCTGCTCCTGCCTGCCCTGGCTCCTTGCAGCTCCCGGAACCCGCTGCCAGGGCTCTGCAGTCCCAAGGCGCATGAGTACCCGAGTGGTGGCACTGCAGCTCCTATTGGCCGGTCACTGCAACCAATGGGAGCTCCAGAAGCGGCGCCTGCGGGCACAAGGGCGTAGCCCGGAGCCTCCCTGGCCGCCCGTGTGCCTAGGGCCTGCAGGGACCTGCGGCCGCTTCCTGGGAGCTGCAGTAAGCGCCGCCGGGGCCCTGCACCCGGGGCCCCGTCCTGCTCTCCGAACCCCTCGGCCTCAGCCCGGAGCCCCGTCCTGCGCTCCGAACCCCTCAGCCTCAGCCCGGAGCCTCGTCCTGCTCTCCGAACCCCTCGGCCTTAGCCCGGAGCCCCCTCCCGCGCTCCGAACCCCTCGGCCTCAGCCCCATACGGAGCCCCCCCCCACGCTCCAAACTCCTCAGCCTCAGCCCAGAGCCTCGTCCTGCTCTCCGAACCCCTCGGCCTCAGCCCGGAGCCCCCTTCCGCGCTCCGAACCCCTCGGCCTCAGCCCCACACGGAGCTCCCTCCTGCACTCCGAACCCCTCGGCCTCAGCCCCATATGGAGCCCCCCCATGCTCCAAACCCTTCAGCCTCAGCCCGGAGCCCCCACCCGCGCACCGAACCCCTTGGCCTCAGCCCGGAGCCCCCTCCCATGCTCCAAACCCCTCATCCCCAGCCCTGCCCAGCGCCCTCCTCCCACCCCCCACCATATGCCCCAGCCTGGTGAAAGGGGTTGGGGTTGGGGAGGGGGATGAAGTGAGCGGGGGGTGGGGCAGGGGTGTTGGGTTCGTGAGATTCAAAAGTTGGGGGGCAGGATTCTGGGGGGGGCGACCTCCTGGGAAGAGCCTCTGGAATGGCAGGGGTGGGGGGCCAGTGGGCGGCTCTGAGCCTGCGCCCTTCCTGGCAGGGGGCAACCGGATCAGCCAGGCGGTGCCAGGGGCCCACGAGGGGGGCGTCTTCAGCCTGTGCGTGCTGCAGAACGGCACCGTGGTCTCGGGCGGCGGCAAGGACCGGCGGGTGGTGCTCTGGGGGCGCGACTACCAGAAGCTGCAGGAGAACGAGGTGAGGGGGAGGGATGGGCAGGGCCGCTCCAGCAGCCGGGGAGGGGGCTCCAGCCACGTGGCGGGCAGGGCCATTGCAGCAAATGGGGGGGGAGCTCCAGCCACGCCACGGGCAGGGCCACTCCAGCAGCCGGGGGCTCCAGCCACGTGGTGGGCAGGGCCATTGCAGCAAACGGGGAGCTCCAGCGCCACGGGCAGGGCCACTCCAGCAGCCGGGGGGGGGCTCCAGCCATGTGGTGGGCAGGGCCATTGCAGCAACCGGGGGGGGACTCCAGCCTGGCCACAGACCCCGCCTGCCCCCATTTCATCGGGATTAACTGGGATTTTAATCCCTAGTGATGGGGATTCAGTGGCGGGAGCAGCTACCATGTCCCCTTCTGCCTCCCAGAGCCCTTAATGGGGGGCAGTGGTCCTGTGGCCACGGGTCTGGGGGGGGATGGGCAGATTCCTGGACTTTTGGGTTCTCCCCAACACTGGGAGGGGAGTGGGGTCTAGTGGTTAGAGCAGGAGGCTGGGAGCCCGGACTCCTGGGTTCTCTGCCCAGAGCTGGGAGGGGAGTGGGGTCTAGTGGTTAGAGCAGGGGGCTGGGAGCCTGGCCTCCTGGGTTCTCTCCCCAGCTGTGCCCGTGTCTCTGCTCCTCCCTTCCCCAGGTCCCGGAGAGCTTCGGGCCGGTGCGCACCATCGCAGAAGGCAAAGGCGACACCCTCTTTGTGGGAACGACCCGCAACTCGGTGCTGCAGGGCTCGCTGGCCACCGGCTTCTCCTCCCTGGTGCAGGTACCCGCCCCCCTCTGCTCAGGGACACCCACTGAGGCAGCCCCTGCAGGGATGCTCCGTGCCGTGCAGGGGCGGGTGATGGGGTGCCTGGCCCCAGCGTAGTCAGGAGAAAGCTCCATCCTGGCCCATGCTTGTGAGCCCAGAGCCCGGCCAAGTGGGCGTGGCCCCCTCCACGTGACCCTTTGTTCCTGTTCCCGGCTGGCTTCTCCTCGGTCCTTTGTTCCCACCCTTG
Organism: Rafetus swinhoei; assembly: GCA_019425775.1. Taxonomy (NCBI): domain Eukaryota; kingdom Metazoa; phylum Chordata; order Testudines; family Trionychidae; genus Rafetus; species Rafetus swinhoei. Next base: position 8,788,753 of record JAFJHL010000039.1, read on the forward strand.
GACCAGTCCAACCAGTTTAGCGCCCTCCCCTCCCCCTCCCCCCCCCATGTCTACCTAGGCTCACGGCACCAGGGCCCCTGTGACGCAGGTGCAGAGCGGGCTGGGACCTTTCCTCTGCCTCGGATCCGGGTGTCCTGAGCTGGGCGGAGCTACCAGCCCTGCTGGGCCTGGCTCCTTACACCAGCTGGGCCTGGACCCTGGCTTAGCGCCATGACATTATCCCCTGAGGGCCTCAAAGCCGAAATCATCGAATCCCAGGGTGGGAAGAGATCTCAGGGGTCACCGAGTCCAGCCCCCTGCCCAAAGCAGGAACCACCCCGACTCAGTCATCCCAGCCAGGGCTTTGTCAAACCGGGACTTCAAAACCCCTAGGGATGGAGATTCCACCCCCTCCCTAGGGAACCCGTCCCAGGGCTTCCCCACCCGCCTAGGAAAAGAGTTTTTATCCTGATACCCAACCTAGCCCTCCCCCACTGCCACTTGATATCCTGGATATCCCCCAAAGGCAGGACAGGGATGTGGAGGAAGGGTGGAGTGGGGACGAGGCAGGCCTGCCCCTGCTAACATCCCAGGCCACCCTGGACCCCAACTCCCCCTGAAGCGGGTCCCACAAAACACAGGGCCTGGGGCGGTTGCCCCTGACCATCCTCCAAAAACATGAGCCCAAACCTTGGTAGAGCCGGGGCCCCACGGGCCTCCAGAACTCACCCACCGCCTGTGTCTGGACCCAGAGGGGATCACGTGCAAAACGTGAGTCAGCGGCGTGACACGGTGGCAACAAAAGCCAACAGGAGTCTGGGTGGCATTCGCAGGAGTGTGGGGAGCCAGGCAGGAGTTGTCCAGAGAAGAGCAACAAGAATGACGACCGGTCTAGAAAACAGGAGCTGTGAGGGCAGGCTGGAAGAACTGGGCTTGTTTAATCTGGAAAAGAGCAGACGGAGAGGGGCCAGGCGAGCGGTTTGCAAGTCTCCAAAAGGCTGTGACAAGGAGGAGGGAGACAGATGGTTCTCCTGGGCCTCTGAGGACGGGACAAGAAGCAATGGGCTTAAACTGCAGCCAGGGAGCTTGAGGTTGGACATTAGGGAGAACTTCCTGCCTGCCAGGGTGGTTAAGAATTGGAAAAAGTTGTGGCATCTCCAGCGGCGATTTTTACGGCCAGGTTGGACAAAACTCGCCCGCTCCGGGAGGTGTATGATATCGTCCTGCCTTGAGTGCCGGGGACTGGAGTAGATGGCCCCTTGAGGTCCCTTCCTAGCCTGTACTTGGCAGTCATCCGGGGGGCAGGGCTCAGAATGGGGGGCAGAGCACATAGCAAACACAGGCATCCTGGTTTGGGGCTTGGACGCCAGGATACCTGGGTTCTAGCCCCAGCCCTGGGAGGAGAGCAGGGTCTAGTGGTTAGAGCAGAGCAGAGGAGGGGCGTGGGCCAGGACTCTGGGGAGCTATCCCTGGCTCTAAGAGCAGGATTGCCCCCTCTTGCTGAGGCCCAGGGGGGCCCAGTTGGGCATGCTGCACACCGAGCCGGCCCATCTCTCCCCAGGGTCACACGGAGGAGCTCTGGGGCTTGGCCACGCACCCCAGCCTGGACCAGTTCCTGACCTGCGGTCAGGACCGGCAGGTTCATCTATGGAGCGTGGCCACCCACCAGCCGCTGTGGAGCAAAGCCATCGAGGTGAGCGTAAGGGGGTCCGGCAGGGCGGGGCCGGGGCATGCACCCTGCAGCCCTGGGCCCGACGCAACCCCCCCTCTCTTTGCCCCCAGGACGCGGCCCGCTCGGCTGGCTTCCATCCCGACGGCTCGGTGCTGGCCGTGGGCACGGTGACCGGAAGGTACGGGGGGGGGGGGCAGGAAAAGGGGGGACAGAGCCTCGCTCCTGCAGGGGGGGAGGAGAGGGGAGGGCACTGCCCCCTGCTGGCGGCCCCATGGCAATGACAGCGCCCTGCACACCCGCCCTGCCTGGCAAAACCAGGTGCGGCTCAGGCCGGGCCGAGGATCCGGCACTGTAATGACATCCCCGCCCCCCCCCCCCCACACACACAGCTCACCCTGGGCTGCCACGTCTGGGCCCCGACCGCCGGACGGGACGGGGCCCGTGCCCCGGAGCCTCCGCCCTGCCAGGATCCCAGGCCCCCAGAGGGAGGGTTGTTGGCGGGGCGGGTATCGGCCAGCCGCCGTGCAGGGGCCCTGGAGCACCGTCCCGTCCTGCCCCCCACCAGGTGGCTGGTGCTGGACACGGAGACGCGGGACCTGGTCACAATCCACACGGACGGCAGCGAGCCCATTTCCGTCGTCAGCTTCTCGCCAGGTAGGTGCCGGGGCCAGGGAGAGCATCTCGAGCAGGGCTGGCAGGGGCTGCGGGCCGGAGTGAGGGGCACCGGCAGGGCTGGGGGGCAGGGCTGGACTGGCAGGGGCTGTGGGTTGGGCATGAGGGGCACCGGCAGGGCTGGGGGGCAGGGCCGGGCTGGCAGGGGCTACGGGCGGGAGTGAGGGGCCCTGGCAAAGTGGGGGAGCCCAGGGCTGGGGAAGCAGCAGGGGGCTGCAATTGGGGAGCAAGGGGCCCTGGCGGAGCCGGGGCCGGGGGGCCCCACATCCCCAGCCCGTCGCGTCCCCGATTCCGGCAGCGCCTCGGCTCCCGTGGAGGGACCTCCCTCCGTCCGTGCCTGGGCCGGGCCCGGCTCCGCAGCCCGTGCGGCTCTGCCCAGCCCTCCCTCCCCCTCTGTGTGCCCCCAGACGGCAGCTACCTGGCCGTGGGCTCCCACGATAACTTCGTCTACGTATACGGCGTCTCCGAGGGCGGCAGGAAGTACAGCCGCCTGGGCAAGTGCTCGGTAGGTGGGGGCCGGGCGGGGGGCGAGGGGCCCTCGCTGGCTGCCGGGTCCCAGCGGCGCCAGCTTTGCCCACTGTGGGCTCTGTATAGGGAGGGTCTGGGGCTGGCAAAGCCCTCACAACAGAGTGACCGGTGGGGGGGGCCTGCCGAGCATCTGCCCCATAAGGCTCAGTGGGGGCACTCCCGGGGCATCTCAGAACACTCTGGGCGGGGCAGCCCCAGAGTCCTAGGCCAGTCATAGCCCCGACACCTTCCTCTGCCATCTCCCCTCCACCCCACCCCAAACAGTCAGTCGGGGCAGGGACCTTCCCCAGCCACCCCCTTCCTCCGCCTCCCCGTCGGTCACTGTGCCCCCCACAAACTCCCCCTTCCCATCCCTTGCCAGGGTCATTCCAGTTTCATCACCCACCTGGACTGGGCGGTGGACAGCAGCTGCTTCGTCACCAACTCCGGGGACTACGAGATCCTCTACTGTGAGTGTGGGCGGGGGTGCGGGGCCCGGAACGGGGGCACCCTGGCGGCCGCCCCTCCACGGGCTGGGTGGCACAGAGTCCCCTGCTCATCCTGCCCTCTCCTCCCCAGGGGACCCCACCACCTGCCGGCAGATCCCCAACGCCGGGGCCGTGCGCAACCTGGAGTGGGCCACAGCCAGCTGCGTGCTGGGCTTCGGGGTCTTCGGTGAGTACGGCGGGGGGGGGTGGGGCCAGCCCCACTGGGGACAGCCTGGGTGCATGGGCACAGGTGGGCGGGGCTGCTCCCATGGCACGTGGGGGCTTTTTGGGGACCAGAGCTGAGGTGCCTATAGAAGCTGGGGGGTGGAGGGGCTGGAGGCTGGTTGGAGAGCGGAGCTGGGGGGCGAGGAGCTGGGGCTGGTCGGGAGCGGGGCTGGGGGGCATAGGGGCTGGGGACTGGTCAGGAAGTGGGGCTGGGGCGTAGGGGCTGGGGACTGGTCGGGAGCGGGGCTGGGGCGTAGGGACTGTGAGCTGGTCGGGGAGCAGGGCTGGGGGATGTGGGGGCTGGTTGGGGAGCGGGACTGGGGGGCGTAGGGGGTGGGAGCAGGTCGGGGAGCTGGGCAGACCCACGTGCTGGCCGTCCTGACCTCCCCGCCCTGCAGGGATCTGGCCGAAGGGCGCGGACGGGACGGACATAAACGCCGTGTGCCGCTCCCACGACGGCAAACTCCTGGCGTCCGCCGACGACTTCGGCAAAGTGCACTTGTTCTCCTACCCCTGCTGCCAGCCGCGGGTGAGTGCCAGCCCCATGCCCCCTGCCCCAGTGCCCCACGCCAGCCATGGGTTAGTGCCAGCCCCATGCCCCCGGCCCCCGGTCCCCATGCCAGCCATGGGTGAGTGCCAGCCCCACGCCCCCTGCCCCGGTGCCCCACGCCAGCCATGGGTGAGTGCCAACCCCACGCCCCCTGCCCCCGGTGCCCCACACCAGCCATGGGTGAGTGCCAGCCCCATACTCCCCACCCCTGGTGCCCCCCACCAGCCACGGGTGAGTGCCAGCCCCCTGCCCCCGGTCCCCGCGCCAGCCATGGGAGAGTGCCAGCCCCACACCTGCTGCCTCCGGTGCCCCCCACCAGCCGTAGGTACATGTCAGCCCCCCGCCCCGTGCCCCCAGTGCCACCCGCCAGCCGTCAGTCTGCGCCAGCCCCATGGCCCCCATCTCACAGCCCCTTCTCCAGGCTGTCTCCTCTGGCTGTACCCTGCTCCTCCCTCGGCCCCGCCCCTCCCTCGGCCCCAGCCTGGGGGGCGCCACGCTGCTCCGGCCCCGACCCACCTTTCTCCCCGGCAGGCCCCGAGCCACGCGGCCGGCGGGCACAGCAGCCACGTGACCAACGTTGCCTTCCTGCCCGACGACAGCCTGCTGCTCTCCACCGGCGGCACCGACACCAGCGTGCTGCAGTGGCGCCTCGTCTAGGGCCGGGGGGGCCGGGGCGGGGCCGGGGGGGGCTGTATTTTCCAGAGGTCTATATATGTACGGAGTCTATATCCAGAGCTCTATTAACCGCGGCAGGTTGCACAGGCTGGGGTGGGACAGGCCCCGGGGGCGGAGCCAGGCCCCGGGCTGGGGGAGTGGCTAGGGCACTTGGGGAAGGGGCTAGGGCACTCGGCGGAGGGGGTGTCTGGGGCCGCCAGGTCCCCCCCAAGATGCCACAAGGGAATGTGCAGGGCTGAGTCCCAGCAAATTGGAGGCAAGGGGGGGCTGACGGAGGCGGAGTCCCCTATATCCAGGCCAGGGGGGCAGGGCTCACCCCAGGGCCCCCCACCCCAGCCAACTGTATTTGCACTGGACACGGTGATGGCCACGGCTCCTGGCGCTGGGGCGAAGGGTGGGGGCCGAAGCATGAACCGGGATTTCCAAAGAGCGGGCGCAGGGCTGCGGGCGCCCGGCCCGGCCAATAAAGGCAAGTCACTGAACCGGCCCAGGCTGGCTGGGGGGCGGGGCCGCGCCGGGGCCGGCTCCGTGTGTCAGGGCGGCGGGGGGATGCGCCCGGGGGTTGTGTGTGTCTGTTCTGGGCGGTGGGGGCCGGCTGGGGGGGGGGATGCACCTCAGGAGCTGGCTCGGTGTGTGGTGGTGGTGGGGTGCACCGTGGGGACCATGTGTGAGTGTGTGTTTGGAGGGGGGTGCATCTGGGCGCTGGCTGTGTGTGTGGCTTGGGGGCAGTGTGCCTGGGGTCCAGGTGTGTGTGTTGGGGGGGATGCACCTAGGAGCTGGCTGGGTGTGTGGTGGTGGGGGTGCACCGTGGGGACCGCGTGTGAGTGTGTGTTTGGAGGGTGCATCTGGGCACTGGCTGTGTGTGTGGATTGGGGGCAGCGTGCCTGGGGTCTAGGTGTGTGTGTGCATGCGTGTGTGTGTTTTGGGGGGATGCACCCCAGGAGCTGGCTGGGTGTGTGTTGGGGGGGGGTGCACCATGGGGACCACGTGTGAGTGTGTGTTTGGAGGGGGGTGCATCTGGGCGCTGGCTGTGTGTGTGGTTTGGGGGCAGCGTGCCTGGGGGCCAGGTGTGTGTGCGCGCGCGTGTGTGTGTGTGTTGGGGGGGATGCACCCCAGGAGCTGGCTGGGTGTGTGGTGCGGGGCATGCTTTTGGGGCCATGTGTCAGTGTGTGTTAAGGGGAACGCATCTGGGGGGCTGTGTGTGCATGTGTGCGCACGTTGTGGGGGTGGCGCCCGGGGCCAGCTGGGGGTGATGGGGGCCTGACTGTTGGAAGGAAGGAGCCCCGGGGCGGTGGGGTGCGTGTGTTGGGGGGTGCACTGAGGGGCTGGCAGTGCCTGGGAGAGGCACTTGATTCGGGGGAGGGGGGAGTGCGCAGCCGGGGCAGGACACCTGGCTTCCCAGCCTGAGAGGTGCAGGGCCGGCAGCCTGCAGCAGGGGGCGCTGTGCAGCCATCAGAGCCCCACAGAACCCCCTTGCTGCTCTCTCACCCAAGGCATTGTGACAAGGGGGGGCAGAACCCGCCTTGCTCTGAGAAGGGGGGTGCCCCTGGGCTCGCTGAGCTGCGCCCCACAGCCCCTAGTGGCTGACCCGGGCACCGGGGGGAGCAGAAGGGTGTTCCCGAGCCAGCCCCTACAGGTGACAAAACTTTGTCGCCCCATGGCCTGCGCCTGCTGGGGGGCTCACTGCTGGGTACCCCCAGCCCAGCCCCTAAGGGGCTTGGCACTCTCTTGCCCTACCCCCCCACACGCTGAGGGGCCGGGTGATTTGGGGAAGGCGGGTGGGGACCAAGAGCAGCTGAGTGACGGGGCCGGGCCGGCGGGACATGACCGACCCAGCCGGGCTGGGGGAAACGGCGCTGCCCCAAGACTCCGGTGATGGGCCCAGCGTGAACCCCAGGTGCTCTGAGCACCGGCGCCGAAATGCGACCGTGGTTCTGAGGCACGAGACCTGGGGAGGGGGCTACCTCCCCCCGGGGCCCTTCCAGCTGCCCCCAGGACCCCAGCGCTAAGGGAGCGCCTCCCACCCCAGCAGCCCCTGGGCAGGCAGGGGCCTCCAGCCACGGCCCAGCTTCCTCCCTACGTACCCAGGGGGCAGCCGGGTGAGAGCTCCGCCCCATGGGCTCCCCACAAGGCTTCCTGCCTGTTCACCTGGGCCACCCCGCCTGGTTCTGCCCCTCCCCCAAGAGCAGGAGGGGGGAGCCCCAGGAATTAAGAGGGAGGCTTAGGGGAAGCAGAACGTTTGCTGGGCAAGGGGGCAGGCAGATGTGGAGAAGAGACACACACACACACACACCCCGCCCTGCAAGCCTGGAGCGTAGACCTCCTGGGGGTGCGGGGGCAGCCCTCAAGTCCTACGATGGGAGCAAACCAGTGGTATGTCGCTGCAGCTGTGTCGCTCGGGGCAGGTGCTCCGCCCCAGCTCCTGCCCCGACTCCACCCCTTCCCGCAAGGCTCCGCCCACACCCCAGTGTCCCCTGTAAGCTGAGCGCTTGGGCAGCCACCCAGGAGAGATTCAGGGGCCGCCCAGCGGATTAGCAGAGCGCCCGCAGTGTGTGTTTCTAATGGTGGTGCACCTCGGCGCATGCCTCGGTGCGTGGAAGAAAATTTATTCCACGCATGGATGGGAAAATATGAGGGGAAACATTGCCCTCTTCTCGACTCACCTTTTGCTGCCCCTGCTTCATCCCCCCGCCTCTTCCCACCCCCTTCCCCTGAGCATGCCCCTTCCTAGTGCCCTCTCCTGCCTGCATGCCATGGAGCAGCTGGGGGAAGGGAGAGGTGCCACTAGGGGGGCTCCCGGTGGGTGCTCAACTGCCCCCATTTTTTCCCCATGGGTGTGTCAGAGTCAGTGCCTATGAGCCAGGGTCGGGAATGAGACCGCGACAGAAAAGATCTATCTCTTGGCATTGGAAAAAGTTCAGAAAAGGGCAACAAAAATGATTAGGATCTTGGAACAGCTGCCGTATAAGGAGAGATTAAAAAGACTGGGCCTTTTCAGCTTAGGAAAGGGGGGTCATGCTAGAGCTCTATACAATCATGACCAGTGTGGAGAAAGTGAATAAGGAAAAGTTATTGACTTGTTCCCATAACACAAGAACTAGGGATCCCCAAATGAAATGAATAGGCAGCAGGTTTAAAACAAACCAAAGGAAGTATTTCTTCACACAATGCACAGTCAACCTGTGGAACTCCTTGCCAGAGGATGTTGGGAAGGGCAGGATCTTAACAGGGTTCAAAAAAGAGCTAGATTCATGAAGGTTAGGTTCATGGGTGGTGTCCCTACCTCTGTCAGAAGCTGGGAATGGGTGACAAGCTGGGAGGGTTAGGTTTGATTCCCTGTTCTATTCCCTCCCTCTGGGGCACCTGGCACTGGCCGCTGTCGGCCAACAGGACTCTGGGCTGGATGGACCTGTGGTCTGACCCAACCTGGCCGTTCTGATGTTCTTGTGAAGTATCCGCATGTGAACGTTGCAGACCGAACTGACCAACACAAAGAGCCTTGACTAACCTTCCCCCGTAACGAGTTGGCCTGTGGCTAACGGGCTAACAAAGGCTATTTCCTCTCCAGCCGTGCTGTGAATGATTCACTTCTACCCTAGTCCCCTTAGCTTCCTTAGCACAAGCCACTTCGTCCTTATCTAGCCTCCTGCTTCTGTAGCGTCCCCTCCAATCCGTCTGATGAAGTGGGCTTCACCCACGGATGCTTCTGGCCTAGTCAGCCTGTGAGTCTCCAGGATGCCCCAGGACTCCTCATTGTTTTGGCGGCTACAGAGTCGCGCGGAGACCATCGTTCCCGCTAAGGTGCGCGCCGGCGCAGCCGTGCACAAAAAATTCTTCCCCCGCCACTTCTGGAGAGCGGCGGGGCAGGCGGCTGCTCCAGGAGGCAGGGCTGGCTGAGATGGCATGGTGAGGGAGCTGCTGGGGCAGGCGGGGGAGGCCTGCTCCAGTAGCTGGGGCTGCCATGGGGCAGGGCAACAGGGGCCAGGGCCTGTTCTGGCAGCTGGAGCCAGGAACAGGACCTGCTGCATGGCTCGGGAAGGGAGGGGTTCTGCTCCGACAGCCAGGAACATGCGTGTGTTAATAAATCGGGTGCCACGGTGGCTGCATCCAAGCCAGCGCCCATGCCCTCAGTATTGGTGCACCAGCCAATTCTCCATGATTTACCAGGCCCCTCGTGGCAGGCGGTGAACCTGCATTATGCTGCTCGGCCAGTAGGTGGCGCCACGGGCCGTAGGGAGGCGACCCCCAGAAAAGTGGCCCGGGGTCTTATGGGGCTTCGCTCCGGGACGGCAGCTCCAGGGCCAGGGTAGGAGCCTGACCGGGTAGCCTGCGGTGGCCGAGAAATACAGGGCCCAGAGCGATACCTGGCTGGATCCTGCCCCATCAGGGAGCAACAGGGCACCCAGACCTTCCCTTGGGGGCCATTACCAGCCAGGGCCGGGGCCGGTTCCGTGCCGAGCCCCAGGGGCACGTGCAGTCCCGGATTCAGACCCCCGCTGGAGCCTGGGGTCCTGGGTCGCACAGCCTGCCCCCCAAGTCCCAGTTCCACGTTGCAGCCTGGCTCTGAGGCAGACCCTGCCCCAGCCCCTGCGACCTGGCCCCAGACCGCTTTTGCCAGCCCTGTGGGTGCTGGCTGGGTGGCAGGGCCCTGGCATGGGGGCGCCACTTTTATCCCCCCTGCCGTGGGGTGTGGAGAGAGCTTCCCACTATGCCCCTCACGCAGCCCCCCACCCACCCACAGCCCTCCACTCTGCATCCCCTTGGGGGGTCGACACTGCAAGCTGCCATCTCCCTATCCCATGGGCCACAGCCTGCTCAGCCCTGGCTGAGGCCTGGCTCTGTGTTGTGCCTCAGTTTCCCCTCTGGTTGGTGGATCTTTGGGGAACCCTGCCCCCACCTTCTGCCCCGGAGAGAGTCACACACACACACACACACACCCCCGGCAGGCACACAAGGCATTTTCCTGGGGCTCAGCCGAAAATCTCCAGGCCCCTGCAGGGGCGGAGGGGCAGAGAGCTGGGCAGGGGCCAAAGCCCTCCCATCCTGGGGCTGGAGCATGCAGGGCTCGGGGGACGGGGACGAGCCGGGATTGGGCTGAATTTGACACATGGCCCGTGCGATGTCGCCCCCCCAGTGGCCGGGACTGAAAGCCAATGAGGGCCCTGCCCCTGCGCCTACCCCCTTCCCTCCCGCTGTGGCCAGCACCACGGAGCCGGGGGGCCCGGCTCCAGCCCCTCAAGCCTCCATCCCTGCTGTTTGCCGCACGTGGCAGCTGGGGCACCTACCCCAGTGTGTGGGGCAGTGCGGGGCACTCTGAGCTGCCCCTGCCACCCACTCCCTGGGGAGGTGGGGGCCAGACCTGGGGGGGGCCCAAGATCAGACTTTGCCAGGGTCCCTGGGTGCAGGTCCCCCCATTCCCCACCGGGCGGACACTGCCACCTAGAGGAGCCAGCCAGCCAATCCCCTGCCCTGGGGCGGGATCAGAGCAGGCGCCCCCTAGAGGGGAAACGCTTCATGTCCCATTCCACAGCCCTGCTCCCTCTGCTGAGCCCTCATCCCACTCCCTGACCCACAGCGCCCCCTGCTGGGTCCCCTGCCCCACTCCCTGCAGCCCAGCACTCCCTGCTGAGCCCCCACCCCACTCCCTGCCCCACAGCGCCTCCTGCTGAACCCCTGCCCCACTCCCTGCCCCACATCACCCCCTGCTGAGCCTCCGCCCCACTCCCTGCTCCACAGCACCCCCTGCTGGGCCCTCATCCTGCTCCCTGCAGCCCAGTGCCCCCTGCTGAGCCCCTGCCCCACTCCCTGCCCCATAGCACCCCCTGCTGGTCCCTCATCCTGCTCCCTGCATCCCAGCACCCCTGCTGAACCCCCGCCCCACTCCCTGCCCCACAGCACCCCCTGCTGGGCCCTCATCCTGCTCCCTGCAGCCCAGTGCCCCTGCTGAGCCCCTGCCCCACTCCCTGCCCCATAGCACCCCCTGCTGGGCCCTCATCCTGCTCCCTGCATCCCAGCACCCCCTGCTGAACCCCGGCCCCACTCCCTGCCCCATAGCAGCCCCTGCTGGGCCCTCATCCTGCTCCCTGCATCTCAGCACCCCTGCTGAACCCCCGCCCCACTCCCTGCCCCACAGCACCCCCTGCTGGGCCCTCATCCTGCTCCCTGAAGCCCAGTGCCCCCTGCTGAGCCCCTGCCCCACTTCCTGCCCCATAGCACCCCTGCTGGGCCTCATCCTGCTCCTGCATCCCAGCACCCCTGCTGAACCCCGCCCACTCCCTGCCCCATAGCACCCCTGCTGGGCCCCATCCTGCTCCTGCATCTCAGCACCCCCTGCTGAGCCCCCGCCCCACTCCCTGCCCCACAGCACCCCCTGCTGGGCCCCCATTCTGCTCCCTGCAGCCCAGCGCCCCCTGCTGAGTCCCCACCCTGCTCCTTGCAGCCAAGTGCCCCCTGCTGAGCTCCACTCCCCCCGCATCCCGGCACCCCAGCACTGCCCTGGGTCAGAGGTGAGGGTGCGGGCAGCACGTCCCTGGCTGCATCGATGGCCAGACTCTGCAGCACTCCGTGGCTTCCAGGAAGGCCTGTTCTTTGCCCCTTTGTCACTTCCGGGCCCGGAAGAGTCGCTCATTGTTGCCGGATGGTTGTTTATAGCTACGTTTTGAGCTGGAGGAAATGAATCCTCCATATGCCAAAGGCTGGTTCCCCCAACTCCAGACCAACCCCCCCCCCAACCTCCGAGTTGCTGGCTGCACTGCTGAGCACTGGGGGGCTGATGGGCCGGGGCGGGTGCGTTTCTGTCTTGCTGGCCAGTGAGGAATGAGGGGCTTGTGTCACCACGATGGAGTATTTTCGTGCTGGGGTGTGATGATCGGCCTGAGTCCTGGCTTTTTGTGCACCCTGGCCGTTGGCTGTAAGGTCTTGCGTCTCGTTACCATTGCACGGTAAGCTGGGCCTCTAGGCTGCAGTGCAAACTCAGGGGTGTCCTTTGGGAACGCTGTAACCCTTGGGGAAACGGTCAGCCTGTCTGGAACGCTCGGCAGCGCGGTGTAACCCCGTTACCTCTGTAACGGGGTTGGGTGTGCGGGGAGGAAGGGGGCGCAGTTAAGGAGACTTGTGACCGAGGTGGCCAAGAAGTGGAAACCTTGAAGACAACCAGGAAGCCTCTCACGTCCGCCACGCTCGACTGGAATTAGCAGAGTTGCCAGACAGGCAGAGACCCCCCCACCAAAGGGAGCCGTCAAGCAAGAGCTAAGGATGGAAAACCCGCCCATAGACGTCACAAGGGCCTGCAGGAAACGCCCAAGGACTGCAGCAAGACACTGCAAAACCCATCGACTCCAGGGGGATCCCGCAAGTTTAAAAACGGGGCACTCTAGCCAAGGGGCTCTGGGCTTGGGGATTCTGTCCATCCCGACTCTTCACTCAAGTTCAGTCTGACTGGCCACTGGACTTGAGCCACAACAGACTCATCTGCGGGGTGTGGGCGTGTGTGTGTGTGTGGCATAACACCTGCACTCAGCCACAACTCCTGGCAGGGTGTGTGTGTGTGTGTGTGTGTGTGTGTGTGTGTGTGTGGCATAACACCTGCACTCAGCCACAACTCCTGGCAGGGTGTGTGTGTGTGTGTGTGTGTGGCATAACACCTGCACTCAGCCACAACTCCTGGCAGGGTGTGTGTGTGTGTGTGTGTGTGTGTGGCATAACACCTGCACTCAGCCACAACTCCTGGCAGGGCGTGTGTGTGTGTGTGTGTGTGTGTGTGTGTGTGTGTGTGTGGCATAACACCTGCACTCAGCCACAACTCCTGGCAGGGCGTGTGTGTGTGTGTGTGTGTGGCATAACACCTGCACTCAGCCACAACTCCTGGCAGGGCGGTGTGTGTGTGTGTGGCATAACACTTGCACTCAGCCACAACTCCTGGCAGGGTGTGTGTGTGTGGGGCATAACACCTGCACTCAGCCACAACTCCTGGCAGGGTGTGTGTGTGGGGGGGGCATAACACCTGCACTCAGCCACAACTCCTGGCAGGGCGTGTGTGTGTGTGTGGCATAACACCTGCACTCAGCCACAGCTCCTGGCAGGGCGTGTGTGTGTGTGTGGCATAACACCTGCACTCAGCCACAACTCCTGGCAGGGCGTGTGTGTGTGTGTGGCATAACACCTGCACTCAGCCACAACTCCTGGCAGGGCGTGTGTGTGTGTGTGGCATAACACCTGCACTCAGCCACAGCTCCTGGCAGGGGGTGGGTCCTAGTGGTTAGAGCAGGGAGGGCTGAAGCCCGGACTCCTGGGCTCTGTCCCTGTGTCTTGGAGGGGCATGGAGCCTAGTGGTTAGGTTGGGGAGCTCAGACTCCTGGGTTCTGTCCCTGGCTCTTGGAGGGGCATGGGGTCTAGTGGTCAGAGCAGGCAGCCAGGGCTCCTTGGCTTTGGGAGTGGAGGGGTGTCCGGAAGCCAGGACTTCTGGGTTCTCTCCCTGGCTCTCGCTGACTCTCTGTAGGGGCAGATCCTAGCACATGGGATGGGGAGTGTGCTGGGGTGGACAAAGCTGGTTTCCTTGGTGTCCCCTCAGCTCTGGGGGTTCCTCCGCTGAGAAGAGGGAACAGCCCCCCCCCATGGCAGCAACTTTTCTGAGTGACTGTCCCCAACCCCCCGTTTAACCTACCTCCCCCCATCCCCTTGGGGGTATTCTGGTGCCAGAGAACCCCTCGTGTGCATCATGTTCAGCTGGGGGCGGGGCATAGCAGGCAGAGCCATCAGCTGAGCAGTGGGGGGAGGGGAGAGAGTCAGTGACTCTGTTCGCTCCCCCGAGGGGCTCTGGCAGCATCAGGGTTAACTGGGCGGGGCCAGGGATTCCCCCCTGGGGTTGAGGGGCTAGCACGGGGGTGGGGGGAGGGGACCCCAGCAGGGCTGAGGGAGCAGACTGCTCCTCACGGCCTGGCACCGAGGGGGTTAATCCCGGGAGCTCTGCAGAGGGAGGGTTAATCCCTCCGCAGGGCGGGGGCAGCAGGGATCCCAATCCTTCCCCCCCATGCCTGGTGCTGAGGGGGATGGAACCCAGGGGTGGTGTTGGTGCTGCGAGGGTTAACTCCCTGGGCAGGACAGATGCCAAGCCCAAGGGGGGGGCGGTGTCTCAGAGCTCCTTGAGGACACAGGCCCCAAGTCCATCCCTGTAGGAAGCAGGGCCCAGCTCGCCAGCCCGGGAACTGCTCCCCACGGTTCATCCCCCTCCTGGATACCCGCGCCCCCCCTTCTGTCCAGCAGCTGGCTGGGATCAGGGCTGCCCGACCCAGGGGTCCCCACCCCCTCGACAGCAGACCAGTCCCCCCCCTTGTCTTCTTTCTGCTCCACTAACAGCCGGAGCCTCTGTGGTCTTGCTCGCTGCCGGCTTTTCCAACCCATGGGGCACTCCCGGGACTCCTCTCGGTCCCCTCGGCAGTTTATCAAACCCCCCCCCTCGAACTGAGGGCACCGGAGCTGGACGTGGGGCCCCAGCAGCGGCCGCCTCGGAGCCCAGCACAGAGTGAAATCCCCTCACGGCTCCCATTCGAGGCCCCCTGTCCGTGGGGCGGGAACGTGGCCCCGTCCACCCCCACCCCCAGCTGAGCCCGGGAGCAAAGCCTCAGCGCAGGGCCAGCAGCCAGGACCCTGGGTGTGGGGCTGACAGCAGAGCTTCCTGGGTGTGTGGGGCTCCAGCTGGGACCCCAGGGCATGGGGCCTGCAGCTGGGAACGCAGGGGCTAGGCCGGGAGCCTGGGGGTACTGCAGCCCCGCCCTGCTGGTTCCCGCACCTATGTTCCCTGTTAATCCATCCCGGGATCACAGCCCAGGAGCAGGACGTTTGTTAGGGTTGGGGGCCGCTGACCCACAGAGAAATCAGTCGAGGGCCGCACACAGCAAGAAGCTGAAAAACAAACCAACCAACCAACCCACACTGGCATGGCCCCAGACGGAGAAGGAGAAAGACACTTCCCGCGTCCCCCTCCCGTACCAGAGCCACTGGGGAGTGGGCTAGTAGATTTTGTGTTCTCCAGCCCCACGGTGGGGCGGTAGGGGGGGCTGGATCACCAGCGCAGGCTCCCCAATGCTGGGGGAGAGCCCTCAGCCTCGGGGGCCAGATCCAAGCAAGCCCTTTTGGCCCTTGCGTCGCACTGGGATTTTCTGTTCCGCCCATTGCCCCCACACACACACACAACCCCCACATCATTTTCAGAGTCGCCGCTTCCCAGGGTAGAGTCCCCCGCCCTGGAGGTCTGGCCGCCCGTCTGCCCCTGGGTGTAGGCATGTGTATTTCCCTGCACTAATTTAACTACCTGCTCTTTGTTCAAGCCCTGTTTACCAAGGGATCCAGCTCGCTCTGTATCCATGACCCGGCCTCATGATTTTCCCCCTGCCCTAATCTTTGGACCGTCTGCCAGCGTTCCTATCGACCACTTCCTCTTTCCTTCCAGGATAAAAACATTAGACTGCGTAGGGCCGAACCAGCGGCCTCCTCCCCCGCCAACACACCCCGGCACAGAGAGGATTCCCCGTCTACCGGCACATTCGAAGACCTGCCGGGCAGCCCGAGTTTGAGCCACATGGGCCACATGTTATATTGCTCGAGATTTGGGATCAAACAGTCATGTGGTGCCAAGCCAACGGCCTTACTGACGTCTATGGACATGCTCTGATTCACACGGTTCCCTTTATTAGTCAAACTTGGGAGCTTGTTTTTTTTTTTTTTTTTTTTTAAAGGGTATCTGATTAGCTAGGCAGGATCCCTTGTCTGTGTGGATTGGTGTTAATTACATCACCCTCCAGTCATTCTTTACATGCTCCTTTATCTTGTCTGGGATCAGTGTCCGGGCGGACAAACCAATCATTGGCCGAGTCACCCCGTTTGCCTTTTTCAATACAGGGCACAGCATTTGCTCCCTTTCAGCCTCCCCGGCCTCCCCCGGTGGTCCAAACCCCCACGAAAGAGCCAGCGGGCGCCTCGGCCAGCTCTTTTACAACTCTTGTGGGTGTCCCAGACTGGCGGGTGTAAACCGCTCTAACTTGAGCTGCGGGGTTAAATGACTTCCTACGGCGAGGCTGGCACAGCAGGGCATAGCCCGTCCGAGGCCAGGGCAGCGGGGGGGCTGGCTGCGAAGCGGGTTGGTCCAGCAGGTGCCAGGGCTCACCTCAGGAGCAGGGCTGGCAGCCTGGTGTGAGCACCGCCCAGGGAAATGCTTCGCCCCGCTTGGCGCTGGAGGGATTAACCATGTTTTAGCTGAAAGGGCTAAACCAGCGCACGGGGGAGGCGCTGCGGGCGGGGGGGCGGTTCACGCTGTCCATGGTGGGGGTGGATGCTACAGAGAGTCAGCTCACTTCCTGGGGAGCTCGGTGGCGCGGGGATTAATCCGCCGGGGGTGGGTCCAGCAAGGGAGGAGTTAACCCGCCGGTGGGGTTCGGCAGGGGAGAGGTTAAGGGGCCGGCAGCGGAGGGTTAACGCGCCGGCAGGGTGGAGGGGGTCCGGCGGGGAGGGTTAACGCGCCGGCGGAGGGGGTCCGGCGGGGAGGTTAACGCGCCGGCGGGGTGGGGGTCTGGTGGGGAGGGTTAACCCGCCAGTGGGGTGTGCGGGGTTAACCCGCCGGCGGGGTGTGCGGGGGTCCGGCAGGGGTTAACCCGCCGGCGGGGCGCGGGGTCCGGCAGGGGAGGTTAACCCGCCGTCAGGAGAGGGGGTCCGGCAGGAGGTTAACCCGCCGGCAGGAGGGGGTCCGGCAGGAGGTTAACCCGCCGGCGGGGTCCGGCAGGAGGGTTAACCCGCCGGCGGGGGCGCGGGGTCCGGCAGGGGAGGGTTAACCCGCCGTCAGGAGAGGGGGTCCGGCAGGGGAGGTTAACCCGCCGGCGGGGGTCCGGCAGGAGGGGTTAACCCGCCGGCGGGGTGAGGGGTCCGGCAGGAGGGGTTAACCCGCCGGCGGGGGCGGGGGTCCGGCAGGAGGGGGTTAACCCGCCGGCGGGGTGGGGGTCCGGCAGGGGAGGGGTTAACCCGCCGGCGGGGCCGGGCTGTAGCTGCGGCTCCTTCCCCGGGTGTCTCAGTCGCGCGGAGTCGGTGCCTCTGGACGCTGCCCCGGGAGCGACCCGCGCAGGGCAAGCGGCTGGGCCGGCACCCCGGGACCCATGGCACCCGGCGGGGACGCCCCAGCGGGAAGCTCCGGACCCTACACGCTGCACCTCGCCCCCCGGTGACCCCTGTCCCGGAGCCCTGCACGGTGAGACCCGCTCTGGGGCTGAGGGTGCCCGGGTGGGGGGCACAGGCCGGGGCTGCTGGCATAGGGGTGCTGGTGGTGCATGGGGCTGGGGTGCCCCGGTGTGGGGCTCAGGGTGGGGGTACCTAGGTGTAGGGCTGTAGGTCCCCAGGTGTGGGGCTGTGGCAGGGGGCTGTAGATGCCCAGGTG
The DNA here is from genome assembly GCA_019425775.1 of Rafetus swinhoei. Lineage (NCBI taxonomy): Eukaryota > Metazoa > Chordata > Testudines > Trionychidae > Rafetus > Rafetus swinhoei. Next base: position 8,805,939 of record JAFJHL010000039.1, read on the forward strand.
TGTGGCACAAGGGGGTCTGGGGTTCCTGGGCAGGGGCGGGAGTAGAAGGGGTGTCAAGACATTGGGTTTGGGGGTCCAGGGGAGATGAGCCCTGGAGCATGCAGGGACAGCGGGTGCCCAGCAGGGGGCAGAGCCGGGCTGGGGGGGGGGCAGAGTTGGGTAATTGTCCTGGGAGGGGAACGTGCCCCAGGCTGCCCCTTGCTCTCTTCCCACTCTGTGTCCTCCCCCCACCAGGAGATCCTCTTCCCTCAGGGTACCCCTGCCCCATAGGATGCCCCTATGCTCCCTCCTCTCTCCTGCCCCACCTCCCATCAGTCCATCTCTCCCCCCATCCCCCCGCCCAGGGCCAGGGCTCCCAACTTGGGGAAGGGAGTCAGTGGGGCCGGGCTGCGTACTCCTCCAAGCTCTGGGGGTCGCCCCATGGCTCAGTTCTGGCCACGTCAACCCCTCCCAGGGCCTGGCAAGCCAAAGGTTGGGGGGGGGGCAGGTTTAGGCGCATCACCCCCTGCTGGCCAAGTGTTGCTGATGTCTGGGCTGCTCCCCGCCCTGCTAGAGCCTGGCTCCCGGGCTGGGATTGGGAGCCGAAGGGTTAAATCAGGGCGCGGGGGGGACGGGACTGGGGTGGAAGGTACCTTGAGGTTGCACCGCTTGGGGGCTGGGGGGCCATTCCTGGGGCAGGGGGAGGAGGGGGAGTCTTGGGTTTGTGCATCTGTTTGGGCAAGGCCAGCAAGTACCCCTGCTTAGGGGCTGGGAGTGAGGGGCACCAGCAGAGATGTGAGGGGAGGGGAACCCAGGACGGAGCCGGCATGGAGCGAGGTTGTGTGTGAGGGGCACCAGGGGGCAGGGCAGGGCCGGCATGGTGCCGTGGGTTGTGTGTGAGGGGCACTGGGGGCAGGGCAGGGCCGGCATGGTGCCGTGGGTTGGGCGTGACAGGCACCGGGGGCAGGGCAGGGCCGGCATGGTGCCGTGGGTTGGGCGTGACGGGCACTGGGGGCAGGGCAGGGCTGGCATGGTGCCGTGGGTTGGGCGTGACGGGCACTGGGGGCAGGGCAGGGCTGGCATGGTGCCGTGGGTTGGCTGTGAGGTGCACCGGGGGCAAGGCAGGGCCGGCATGGTGCCGTGGGTTGGGTGTGAGGGGCACCGGGGGCAAGGCAGGGCCGGCATGGTGCCGTGGGTTGGGCGTGACGGGCACCGGGGGCAGGGCAGGGCCGGCATGGTGCCGTGGGTTGGGCGTGACGGGCACCGGGGGCAGGGCAGGGCCGGCATGGTGCCGTGGGTTGGGCGTGACGGGCACCGGGGGCAGGGCAGGGCCGGCATGGTGCCGTGGGTTGGGCGTGACGGGCACCGGGGGCAGGGCAGGGCTGGCATGGTGCCGTGGGTTGGGCGTGAGGTGCACCGGGGGCAGGGCAGGGCCGGCATGGTGCCATGGGTTGGCTGTGAGGTGCACCGGGGGCAAGGCAGGGCCGGCATGGTGCCGTGGGTTGGCTGTAAGGGGCACCAGGGGGCAGGGCAGGGCCGGCATGGTGCCGTGGGTTGGGTGTGAGGGGCACCGGGGGCAGGGCAGGGCCGGCATGGTGCCGTGGGTTGGGTGTGAGGGGCACCGGGGGCAGGGCAGGGCAGGGCCGGCATGGTGCCGTGGGTTGGCTGTGAGGGGCACCGGGGGCAGGGCAGGACCGGCATGGTGCCGTGGGTTGGCTGTAAGGGGCACCGGGGACAGGGCAGGGCCGGCATGGTGCCGTGGGTTGGCTGTAAGGGGCACCAGGGGGCAGGGCAGGGCTGGCATGGCGCCGTGGGTTGGGCGTGAGGGGCACTGGCAGGGCTGGTGAGGATGCCGGTGGGCGCGGGGGCTGTAGGAAAAGGTCAGTTGTTCCGTCAAGCCCCAGGCAGGGAACTTTCAGTGCACTGAATCCCAGCCCATGTGCCAGGCCGAGCTGCCAGCTTGGCTGGGAGCCTGGCACGGGAGTCGCGCTTCCGAAGCCCTGCAGTGTGGGGCCAGGAGTGCTCCCTGCAGGGCATTCTTGGCACTCGCTGCCCTCCGGAGCTAGCCCTGCACTGGGGGGAGTGGCCCTCCTGGCGCTCGGAACAGCTGGGCTCCTCCGGCACCAGCCTGGCCCCCGGCGGGTTGGGTGAGGGGGATGGGTGTGGACAGGGGGGATGCGGCTTGTAGCTTGACTCAGCTCTGCAGGGCAGACAAGGGGCCAGGAGGGGGCACACGGGGCAGGAACCCGGGAGGCATGGGCAGCTCCCGACGCTGGGTCACCGCGCAAAGTGGGGCATGGAGACCTGGGCTAGGGCTCCCAGCAAGTGGCCCCCGCCGGGTGGCCTTGCACACGGGAAAGAAAAAGTGTATTTTGGGAGCCCACCCCAGAGCTGGGCGCAGGCCAGGCAGGTGGGGCTGGACCAGCAACGGGGGGCGGGGGAATCAAAGCCATGCCGCCTTCGCCTGGGGCTGACTCTTCCCAAGGCAGCGGTAGGTGAGGGAGCAGGGCAGGCGCTGGGGGCAGGCAGGAATGGCCGGCTCTGGTCTGCGCGCCAGGCCAAGAGGAGACTCCAGCTGGGGGGGGGTGAGCTCCGGGCCGTCTCTGCTGCCAGCGAACGGGGGCCCAGCCCTGCCCAAGTCCCTGTCCTGCCGGACGCTGCTCAGAGATGGGCCCCGTGTGGGTGGTGGGAGCAGCTGGGCCGTTAGGCATCCAGCCTCATGGATAGGAGACGGCCGGGCATGGGAGGCTGGACACAGCCCCTCGCCCTGGGGCCCTGCCCGATTTCCCAGGCTGCTTTGCAGCCCACAGGGATCCTGCCACCAGACCTCGCTCCTCCCGCCTCTGGCCCAGGGCCTTCCAACCAGGGGAGGAGCATTGAGGTCTCTGGGGGAAACTGAGGCACTGAGCTGCGGGGACAGGGCTGAGCTGGACAGCTGACACGGCTGGGAACAGGACCCAGGTGGGAACCCTCAGCTAAGCTGTGTCCCACCTTAGGCCCTGACCCTGGTCCCTGGGCTTTGACCCCCAGACCCCCATCTCACCCGGTGGCTGTCCTGAAGCAGCACCTGTCGTCCCCCGTACCCCCCACCTCACTCCCGTGCCCATCAGAACTGGGGTGGGCCACCCAGGGGCTGGGATGACAACGGGGCGCAGTTTGTGGCAGGCCTGGCTGGTCTCAGCCCTTCATCCCCACTGGGGGGGCATGGACAATTTCCTGACTTGTTCCCAATAGCTCGGCCCCCTGGGGGTATTAACCCCTGCGGTGCCAGTCGCCTCTGAGCGGCCAGAGTTCGGAGCCCTGGCACCCGCCAAGGGGCCTTGCTGCCAGCCCCACGGCTCCCCCGCCTGGCGGGACCCTGCCCAGCGCCAGCCCCACCTGCCCCTGGGAAGCTAGATTTTACACACAGGCCCCAGGGCATTGTGGGTAGAGCTGCCCTGTCCATAGGATGGTTCGGGGTGGCCACCTCAGGCCTCGCCCTTTGGCAGCTGCCCCAACCATCCAATGGACGGGAGGGTCCCCCATCTCCTAGCGGGGTCGCGCCACTTCCCGTGGCTCCTGTCGCTGCAGTGAGGGCGGCGGGGCCTGACCCCTGCTCCCGCCCCACGCCGGCTAGCGTAACTCGGGGGAAGGGAAAGAGGGAGAGGGCGGAGCAGGGTGGGGAGTGGGATCTGGGGTGAAGTGGGGGGTTGTCCCAGACCCCACTCCCCACCTAAGGACGGCCCTGCTTGTGAGAGAGCCATGGGCCCTGGGGCACTGTGGGGTAGCTGTGGGGAGAGGCAAGAGCCCTGCCCCAGGGCATTATGGGATACTCATGGGCAGCAGCATGAGCCCTGGGGCATTGTGGGGTAGCTGTGGGGAGAGGCAAGAGCCCTGCCCCAAGGCATTATGGGATACTCGTGGGCAGCAGCATGGGCCCCGGGGCATTGTGGGGTAGCTGTGAGGAGTGGCAAGAGCCCTGCCCCAAGGCATTATGGGATACTCGTGGGCAGCAGCATGGGCCCCGGGGCATTGTGGGGTAGCTGTGGGGAGAGGCAAGTGCCCTGCCCCAAGGCATTATGGGATACTCGTGGGCAGCAGCATGGGCCCCGGGGCATTGTGGGGTAGCTGTGGGGAGAGGCAAGAGCCCTGCCCCAGGGCATTATGGGATATTCATGGGCAGCAGCATGGGCCCCGGGACATTGTGGGGTAGCTGTGTACCAGCCACTAGAACCATTCCTAGAGCACCCCAATGCCAGTCCCCGCTCCCTGCCTCGCCCACACCCTGTACCCCGGCTGGCAGAGCTGGGGCAGGGCCAGGAGCAGAGGCTGCAGCCATGGGGCGCCCGTCTGGGCCAGACTCACCCCAACCCCCGACATGGTTATTCCAGGGCAGCCCCATGCGCCCGCGGCAGGAGGCCCCATTGTGTGGGCAGCGGGTGGGTAGGGCTGCATGGCAGGGGGCTACGGGTCGGGACTGAGGGGCACTCCTGGGGAGGGGGCCGCAGCAGGAGACTAGACAGTTTGGTGAAGCTGGGGCTGATCTGTGCCCCCATCCCCCTTCGTTTCTTGCCTCCCGGCTTCTGGAAAGTGAGTCCCTCATAATGGCTTCATGCGGGGCCTGGCGTAGCCGGGGGCTCCCCCCACAGCCAGCTCCTGCCCTGCCCCCCACAGCGCCCCCTGCTGGGAGAAGCCAGGGCTGGCGTCGCCAGGAGCTCCCCCCACAGCGAGCTCCTGCCCTGCCCCCCACAGCGCCCCCTGCTGGGAGAGGCCAGGGCTGGCGTCGCCGGGAGCTCCCCCCACAGCCAGCTCCTGCCCTGCCCCCCAGAGCGCCCCCTGCTGGAAGAAGCCAGGGCTGGTGTAGCCGGGAGCTCCCCCCACAGCCAGTGCCCCTGCCCTGCTCCCCATAGCGCCCCCTGCTGGAAGAAGCCAGGGCTGGTGTAGCCGGGAGCTCCCCCCACAGCCAGTGCCCCTGCCCTGCTCCCCACAGCGCCCCCTGCTGGGAGAGGCCAGACTGGCGTAGCCGGGGGCTCCCTGCCCGTACATCAAGGGAAGGCTGGCATGCCTCTGTCCCAGTGCCACTGCGTGGCCGCCAGGGCCCAGCTGGGCTGCAGCGCAAGCCCCCGGCACATCCGGCCCCGCAGACGGGCGAGCGCAAGGCTCCGGGTTATAAATAGCCCCACTCCGGGGTAATTGAATTGGGCTGCGAGCACAGGCTGCCGGGAGTGCACCAGCTGGGGGGGCTGTGTTAACCCCTTCTTGCCTGGGGCTGCTTGCGCGCTCTGGTGTGAGGGGGTGTGGGGACCCCAACCCTCACCCCCAGGAGTCAGCAGGGGGGGCTCAGGCGCTCAGAAGCTAATGGAGGCCAAGTTCATGCCTGTCACAGGGTGATTTTCTGCCTCCCCCCCCCCCACACACATAGCTCTGGCTTTGCCTTCCCTTCCCAAGGTCAGGCAAGAGCCCCCAGGGGACACGCCCCAGCCCTGGCATGCCTGGGGAAGGGGGTCTGGCTGGCTGGCTAGTGGCGAGGAGGGGGGAGTGTTGGCTGGGGGATGACAAGCAGGATCGGGGCAGGAGCTGGGTAAGGGGTGGGAGGAGGGGGCTGGGCAGCGGTGGCTATGGGGTGGGAGTGGAGGAGCTGGGCAGTGGGTGGCTGGGGTGGGAGCTGAGCAGGGGTGCAGGTGGAGGGAGGTGGCTGGGTAGGGGGTGGCTGTGGGGTGGGGTGGGAGCTGGGCAGGGGTGCAGGTGGAGGGAGGTGGCTGGGCAGGGGGGTGGCTGTGGGGTGGGAGCTGGGCAGGGGGTGCAGGTGGAGGGAGGGGGCTGGGCAGGGGCACTGCAGGGGGCACCTCCTGGGCAGGGAGCGTCTCCCTCAAGGCCCGGCTGCATGGGCGGCAGGTGGGCAGCGGGGCCCGGGCTGGGCTAACGTCATTGTGGCTGGTAATGGGCAGACAGAGGCTCCCTGAGCATGGAAGGGAAGGGGGGGCGGGGGGCGATGGCTCCGTCCAGGCCCCCTCTCAGGGTGCTGAGACCTGCGGGGATGAGAGGGGCTGGGGACACGAACCCCCTGTTCTGGGTGGTGCCCCCAGCGTCCCCCCCCCCCCGCTCTCTCTGTGCCGGTGTGGCCTGGGGGCAGCGCCCTGGTTCCTCCCAGCCCTGCCCCCTTGTCCTTGGGGCTCAGTGGCCAGCAGAACCCCGCACCCCCGACTCCTCCCTCGGGGCTCTGGGACGGGGTAATGGTAGCGCTGCTCAGTGGGTCTGGAACACATACCAGCAGGGTGCGGGTCAGGAGTGAGGGGCCCCCGCTAGGTCAGGGGAGCCCAGGGCTGGATCAGGAGGATGTGGGTTGGGAGTGAGGGGCACTGTCAGAGCTGGGGCAGGGCCAGCTGGGGGCTGCAGGTCAGGAGTGACACGTGGGAGAAGGGGGCTGGATGGGGGGCTGTGGCGTGGGAGGACTGGGCAAGGGGGGCGGTGGGAGAAGGGGGTGGCTGGGGGGGCGTTGCCGAGTTACACTGGATCAGTCACAACTCCTGGCTGCTCCCTTTAGCTGGGGCACCCCAGGGACCCACTCCTGGCTGCAGCGGAAGGACCGGGCCCCCCGGGAGCTGTGGGGCAGCTCCCTGGGCCTGGCTCCCGGGCGTGGCACCAGGCCCGCTCCCGCCATGCCATTGCCACGCCTCTGTTCCTGAGCTGTGGGGGGAGCAGGCCCACCGCTGCCTGGATCCCGTGGGGGAGATGGGGCCCAACATGCCCGCGTGAAGGGAAGGGGCCCATGGTGACGAGGGCCTGGCCCCAGATGTCCGGCAGGCCCAACCCCCCTTTCCCAGGCCCGGCGCCGCTTGCCAGCTGGTTACACAGTAACGAGGCTCAGCCACAGCGTCATTAATACAACCGCGCTCCAGCCTCGTCCGGCCCCCCCCCAGTGCAGCTCGCCCCACGGGGCTCGGGGAGGGGAGCGGGGCCTAGTGGTCAGAGCAATGCGGGCAGGGAGCCAGGACTCCTGGGTTCCATCCCGAAGGCTCCTAACCACTTCCCATAAAGTTTAAGTCCCTTACCCCTGGGCTGGGAGGCTGGACTGTGCAGAATCCATCCAACTGTCTCTGGGGCAAAATTCCTGGGGGCTCCCCCTTTGCCCCTGCCCCGCCCCACTCCACTCCTGTTGTGGGGGTCAGCCTGAGAACCCAGCGGCCTCTGCTCTTGGGCAGCTTCCTGGCTAAGCCAGCCCAGGGCCACCAGCCACTTAGAGGGGACAGAGCCAGCCACACCCCCGCTCAGTGCCCCCCAGGGCTCAGCCACCTCCCTCCTACCATCGGCAAGAGGGTCAGGGTGGGGGTGTCAGGGGAGCTGGGGGAGGGGGTCTGGCTGGAGAGGAAACCGAAATGTGGCCGGATTCCTGCCAACCCTGGAAAGTCTACGTCTACACTGCTTCCCTCTTCCTCAAAAGCCTATGCAAATGAAGTGTGGATTAGCATATTGCTGTGCTTCATTTGCATAATTAATTAGGAGCCGTTTTTGCGCAAGAGGATTTTGTGCAAAAAGGTGCTCTGTAGATGGCACCTTTTTGTGCAAAAATGGCTCCTAATTAATTATGCAAATGAAGCGCAGCAATATGCTAATCTGCACTTAATTTGCATAGGGCTTTTGCAGAAGAAGGAAGCTGTGTAGACATAGCCAAAGTGTCCAAAACCCCCCCAGCTCTGTGCCCCCTCCCACTCTGCCAGATTGTCCAGAAACCCCTAAACGTGTGCCCCCCAACCTGCAGCCTCCTACCCCATTGGCCAGGCCTAAACCCCTCGGGATCCCCCTTCGTTCCTACGGGCCCAGGTGGCCTGTGACTCCGCCCAGTTTGGCTGTGGTCCATCAACCGCCTAGGAGCTGAGTGCCTGGGGCAGGCCAGGTGCATTGTGGGCTATTCCCTCGTCCCCTTGTGTGGCGGTGGGCCCTGGTGCATTGTGGGCTATTCCCTCGTCCCCTTGCGTGGCGGTGGGCCCTGGTGCATTGTGGGCTATTCCCTCGTCCCCTTGCGTGGCGGTGGGCCCTGGTGCATTGTGGGCTATTCCCTCGTCCCCTTGCGTGGCGGTGGGCCCTGGTGCATTGTGGGCTATTCCCTCGTCCCCTTGCGTGGCGGTGGGCCCTGGTGCATTGTGGGCTATTCCCTCGTCCCCTTGCGTGGCGGTGGGCCCTGGTGCATTGTGGGCTATTCCCTCCTCCCCGTGCGGCAGTGGGCCCTGGTGCATTGTGGGATATGCCCTTGTCCCTTCACGTAGGGGCAAGCCAGGTGCATTGTGGGATACCCTCTTCAGTGCCCCGACCCCCTCACCCTCCTGGCAGCCTGCAGCTGGAGATCCGCTGCCCATCCCCAGAGCCTGTTGGTGCATGGGCTGCGGATACAAACGTGGCATTCCTGCCGGTGGCAGCCTGGCCCCATGCAAAGCACCTGATTTCCATACACACCCTGGCCCTAGGCTGAGCCCAGCAGGGGCAGGGCTGGGAAGGGGTCTCCCACAGGGAGCCAGGGAGCTGCCCCATCCCTTGCTTGGGGGGCTGCACCTCCTCAGCGGAGGTCTGGCCACTCCAGGAACCTTGTTACCGCTAATGGAGCCATGGGACGACCTGCTGCAGCTGGTGACGGGGCTGACGCACGTTCTTTTGTTTCAGTAACTTCTGTGGTTTTGTGGGATCCGCCCGGCAGCTTGGCTGGGGCCCAATTCCCCTCCCCCTCCTGAGATGGGACTAGAACCCAGGAGTCCTGGCTCCCACGCCGCCTGCGCTAGCCCCTCACTTCCCCCCCCGCTTGGTTCACACAGCGGGAATTTGGGAGCCAGGACTTCTGGAGTCCAGCCCAGCTCTGTTCCCCACTTGGTTTCTCCAGGTCCCTTCCGGCCAGTCCCTGCCTCAGTTTGCCCATCTGTGATGGGGGGAGGGGTGAAGGGTGCTGCCCCCTGCCTACCTGTGGGTGCTCTGAGATCCCCATGGACACAGCCTGGTCAAGATACCAGCCTACACTTCCTCCCGCAGGGCCCTGAACCGGGGGCTGGGAAGCAAAGGCCACGCTGCCCAGCCCCACAGCCATTAACCAGGATCAAAGGCGCAGGCTGTGTAGGGAGGGCTGCATCTCACCTGGCATGAAGTGTGATGCAAATAAATCATCCATTGCCCAGGGAAGTTGGGGAAGGGGAAGACTGGGACGGGGAAGGGGGGCAGGGACCGCACCTGCCCTGGCTATTCTGCTATGGGGAGAGAATCAGCCAAGCCAGCCCCACTGGCTTTTTCCTGTCTCTCCCCAGCACAGATGCCCCCCGATCTGAGCACTTTGCCCTCAGTCCCGCCAGAGGAGCCAAGTCATGCCAGTACTGCGCCAACCCCTGGCGGGGATAAAACCAGGCTCCGAGGCGCCGCCAGCAGTAGCGGGCTGTTACCCATCCCAGGAGCCACCCGTAGCCAGTGGCTGCAGGGGCGTGAGGCTCGGGGGGGATCGGGCCTGGGGCAGTGGCGGGATCGGGCCCCGTGCTGGTGCTGTGGCCGGGGTCCTTCAGGGCTGCGCTGGACTCTGGCCTCTCGCCTCGCTCGGTCGCCCGGCTCCGCTGCCTTTGCCCTTTGGCGCCCGGCAGGGGAGTTCCGGGGGCCGGCTGGGCGGGCCGAGGGGATTAAGGGATTAACGGCCTGGAAAGGTCTCGCTCACCTGCCTGTGGCTGCCGGCCCAGCAGGCACTGCGGCTCTTCCCATGGTGCTTGGCCTTCAGCCAGCCCGGGCCTCCTGGCCCTTAGCCATCACCCCCAGCCAGCCCTCTACCCTCATGCCCGGCCTCTGGCTGGCCCCTGGTCTTTAAGCCCCTGGCCAGTGCCTCCCAGCGCCTGCGCTTTCAGCCAGCTCTGGCCCCCGCATCACCCACCACCTTCCTGCCCCAGCCTGAAGCCCCTGCCCCACCCATTGCCTCTCCTGGCCTCCAGCCCCCACCCCCATGCTCCTGGCCTGGCTTCTAGCCATTCCCCCCCCAGCTCAGCCCCCAGCTGTTGCCCCTGGTCCCAGCCCACGTGGGGGGGTGGGATTCACTTTCTCTCCATAATCTGCTTCTCTTGCCTTGATTCTGAGCAGATCTGGGGCAGGGCCTTGGAGCCTCCCAGCAGGACTCTTAGCAGCCTTGACTCTGCCCCAACCAACCTTAACGGTGCCTCTTCGCCGCCCTGGTCCCACCTTTAACTCTGCCCCCCCAGCACCTTTCCCAGGCAACCTTAACTACCCCTTCTCCCCTCTCCATCCCACCCTTAACTCTGCCCCTTTGCCCCCTCCCTGACCTCCCTCATCTCTGACCCTTTGGCCTCCACCTCACCCTTGACTCTGCCCGGGCGCTGTCCCATCTCTTGGATGCGCTGTGAGGACGTGGCTCCTGGCCTCCCACTGGTGCCACTGCCTGGCACGGTGCCCCCCCCCCAGGGTGCAATGTAGTGCCAGTGGAGGGGCTGCCCGGGAAGGGGAGCCATCCAGAGGGCAGCCCCACACTGCACCTGGATCGTTCTTGTGCCTGTGGCCCGTGGCTCCTGGTTTCCTCCAGCAGCACATGAGCCGCACCTGACTGGCACCCCAACTTGGAGGGGAGAGCTGGGGGGGAGGACGCTGGCTGGTGGAGGGGGCTGGGGGGAATGGCTTGGGGGATGTTGATGCAGCTGAGTGAGAAGGTCCAGTGGGGATCTGGCTGGAAGGGGATGGGAATGGCAGGGGGTCTGGTGGGGCAGGGCCTGGCTGGAGGAGGGGGTTTTCAGGGGCAGAGGTGGCCCAACTGTGGGGCAGGAGGACTGGCTAGTGGGCAGTGGAGCTGGCAGAGACAGAGGGGGCCCAGCTGGGGAGTGGGGAGAGGTTGACTGATAGGCAGTGGGGGCAGGGGGCCTGGCTAGTGGGCAGTGGGGCTGGCTGGAGGGCGGTGAGAGTTTTCAGGGGCAGAGGTGGCCCAGTTATGGGGCAGGAGTACTGGCTAGTGGGCAGTGGGGCTGGCTGGAGGGCGGTGAGAGTTTTCAGGGGCAGAGGTGGCCCAGTTATGGGGCAGGAGTACTGGCTAGTGGGCAGTGGGGCTGGCTGGAGGGCGGTGAGAGTTTTCAGGGGCAGAGGTGGCCCAGCTGTGGGGCAGGAGGACTGGCTAGTGGGCAGTGGGGCTGGCAGGGACAGATGGGGCCCAGCTGGGGAGTGGGGAGAGGTTGACTGATGGGCAGTGGGGCCGGGGGGGCAGGCTATGGGCAATATGGCTGGCTAGTGGGCAATGGGGCTGGCAGGGGCACAGGGGGCCCAGCTGTGGGGCAGAGGGACTGGCTGGTGGGGGGGGGCTGGCAAGGACAGAGGGGGACTGGCTGGGGATTTAGGGGGGCTGGAGGGAGGCCATCTGGGGAATGGAGGGAGGTTGGCTTACGGGGATCTGGCTGAGACCCCCCCCAGCCCCAGCCAGGTGATCAGCTACCAGGCCACGGAGGACGGATGCCATGGCCGGCGGGGGCAGGCGTCTGCACTGGGCTCGGCCCTCGCCTGCCCCAGCACTCCCAGCGCTGACCCAGCTTCCCCCTCCGTGCCTCAGTTTCCCCTCCATGGCTTCCAGGATGCCCCCTGACTGACCCCCGCCTTGGCCCCCACGGCAGCAGGCCAGGGATGGGCCCAGACCTGCCAGTGCCATGCGGCAGCCTGTCCCATGGGCCTGGCGCCCCGGCGCCGTGCCAGAGCTACTGGCCAGCAGGTCCCGCAGGTCCCGCTCCCAGCGTGGCCCTAGGGCTGGCGGCAGGACGGCCTCCCCGCCTGCGAGCTGGGTCACGCCGACCCATGGGACCGCCCTGCTGCGCTCGCTCCCAGCCTGCCCGGGGCTGTGTGTGAATGGGCCCCCAGCCAGGCGGGAGGCAGCGCCCCCGGCATTCCTGCCACGGCCTGGCTGTGTAAATAAACCTGGGAGGCCTCGCGCCGCCGAGCGGAGAGCGACCCTGAGGCCGGGGCGCGGCTCTGTCACTGGGGTCTCCCGGGACCCACGGGCTCCCTGCCAGTCTGTTGCGGTCGGGGCTCTCAGGAGTCGCCGTCTGGGACAGGCTCGGGGAGGGCTCTGGGGCTGCCTCTCCTCTCAGGACCCGCTGTCCAGGGCAAGCCGGGACACCCGGGGAAGCCGCACCTCCCCGCAGGGCCTGCACCCCACTCTGCAGTCAGCACTGACCCCCAGAAGGCACCACAGGAGGGCTCAGGGGTCAGGAAGGCGGCGCAGGGCACAGCCCGACATCGGGAAGTTACAGCACAGTCCTTCCGGATGGGGGTGGAGAATCCAGGGCCTGGTGTCTTGGACTCCCCCCTCTGAGTCCTGGAAAGCTGTCTGGCCCCAGGGCAGGCCAGTAGCCCTCCTCTGTCCTTTGTTATTGTAGGGTCTCTAAAGCGCTGGGCTCTGCGCCGGTCTGTTATTGTAGGGTCTCTCGCGAGCGCTGGGCTCTGTGCCGGTCTGTTATTGTAGGGTGTGTGAAGTGCTGGGCTCTGCGCCGGTCTGTTATTGTAGGGTCTCTCGCGAGCGCTGGGCTCTGCGCCAGTCTGTTATTGTAGGGTCTCTCGCGAGCGCTGGGCTCTGTGCCGGTCTGTTATTGTAGGGTCTCTCACAAGCGCTGGGCTCTGCGCCGGTCTGTTATTGTAGGGTCTCTCACGAGCCCTGGGCTCTGTGCCCGTCTGTTATTGTAGTGTCTCTGAAGCGCTGGGCTCTGTGCCGGTCTGTTATTGTAGGGTCTCTCGCGAGCGCTGGGCTCTGCACCGGTCTGTTATTGTAGGGTCTCTCGTGAGTGCTGGGCTCTGCGCCGGTCTGTTATTGTAGGGTCTCTCGCGAGCGCTGGGCTCTGCGCCGGTCTGTTATTGTAGGGTCTCTCGCGAGCGCTGGGCTCTGCACCGGTCTGTTATTGTAGGGTCTCTCGTGAGTGCTGGGCTCTGCGCCGGTCTGTTATTGTAGGGTCTCTCGCGAGCGCTGGGCTCTGCGCCGGTCTGTTATTGTAGGGTCTCTCGCGAGCGCTGGGCTCTGCGCTGGTCTGTTATTGTAGTGTCTCTGAAGCGCTGGGCTCTGTGCCGGTCTGTTATTGTAGGGTCTCTCGCGAGCGCTGGGCTCTGCGCCGGTCTGTTATTGTAGGGTCTCTCGCGAGCGCTGGGCTCTGCGCTGGTCTGTTATTGTAGTGTCTCTGAAGCGCTGGGCTCTGTGCCGGTCTGTTATTGTAGGGTCTCTCGTGAGCGCTGAGCTCTGCGCCGGTCTGTTATTGTAGGGTCTCTTGCGGGCGCTGGGCTCTGCGCCGGTCTGTTATTGTAGGGTGGAGCGTTTCCCAGAGCAGGGACAGGATGTGCTCCCCCATGCACAAGGAGGCTGGTAGGGCAGGGACCCTGGGGCATGGGGCACAGTGCGGCCTGCCCCTCCCTCCCACAGCTGGTCAGGATCTGGGGTTAGCGGGGAGTCACTGGCAGGGGTGAGGGGCTGGAGGGGCCATGTGAGGGGGGAGGTGGGCCGCAGCTATGGGGCAGGGGTGATGGGGCTGGCTGGGGGCCGTGGGGAGCCCGGGAAGCTGGCTGGGGTGCTGCAAGGGGAAGAGGTGGGGGGCCGGTGGGGACTGGGCAGGGGGGTTGGGTGAGGGGACATGTGAGGCGGGTGCCCCTAACGCACTCTCCTCCTTCCCCAGGGGCTGCATCCCAGGCTCCCTGCCCCGCCTGCCCCCGCTGTCATCCCAGCCGAGCCCAGGAGCAGCTTCTCTGCAGAGGGCGGATGGGGCTGGGCTGAGGGGGCCCCACGCCAGGGCCCAGCCGGGGGCTATGGACACCCTGCCCCGGTGCCGCCCCGGGGAGCCCTGCAGGACGCCCCGCTCGGCTCTGTGTCCCCGCGGCTCCCGCCGACAGCCCTCGCGGTGAGCAGCGCCCCCCGCCGGCCGCGGCCCGCCCGGGGCCCCGTGGCGATGCGGCTGTGCAACGCCACCCTGCTCAGCTGCCACGTGGATTCCAAGATCGACCACCTCTTCCCCCCCACGCTCTACATCATGGTCATCGCCCTGGGGCTGCCCACCAACGGCCTAGCTCTGTGGGCCGCCTACCTGCAGGTCCGGCAGCACAACGAGCTGGGCGTCTACCTGCTCAACCTCTCGGTGGCCGACCTGCTGTATATCGCCACGCTGCCCCTGTGGGTCGACTACTTCCTGCACCACGACAACTGGGTCCACGGGCAGGAGTCCTGCAAGCTCTTCGGCTTTGTCTTCTACACCAACATCTACATCAGCATCGCCTTCCTGTGCTGCATCTCCGTGGACCGCTACCTGGCCGTGGCCCACCCGCTGCGCTTCGCCCAGGTCCGCCGGGTCAAGACGGCCGTGGCGGTGAGCGCCGTGGTCTGGGCCATCGAGATCGGGGCCAACTCGGCGCCGCTCTTCCACGACGAGCTCTTCCACGACCGCTACAACCACACCTTCTGCTTCGAGAAGTACCCCATGGAGGGCTGGGTGGCCTGGCTGAACCTCTCCCGTGTCTTCCTCGGCTTCCTCTTCCCCTGGACGCTCATGCTCTTCTGCTACCAGGGCATCCTGCGGGCCGTGCGCGGCAACGTCTCCACCGAGCGGCAGGAGAAGGCCAAGATCAAGCGCCTGGCCCTGAGCCTCATCGCCATCCTCCTTGTCTGCTTCGCCCCCCTACCACCTCATCCTGCTGTCCCGCAGCGCCGCCTACCTCCACCGGCCCTGCGACTGCAGCTTCGAGGAGAGGGTCTTCGCGGCCTACCACACCTCGCTGGCCTTCACCAGCCTCAACTGCGTGGCCGACCCCATCCTGTACTGCTTCGTCAACGAGGGGGCCCGCAGCGACGTGGCCAAGGCCCTCGCCAGCCTGCGGCGCTTCCTCGCCAGCGCCAAGCCCCAGGAGATGGCCAGCGTCTCGCTCAGCCTGGACACCCCCCTCTCCTCCAAGAAGAGCAGCTTCGGCTGGCTCCCCGGGGCTCCCCGGCCCCCGCCGCCCCCCCGGGCCTGCCCGACGAGGGGCTGCAGATGAAGATCTTGACTTGCCACCCGTGAGCCGCTGCCCCGAGGTGTAAATATGGCTCCCGTCGGCCTAAGGACAGCCAGCGGGCCAGGCGTCGTGGGAGCGTGCCCAGAGAGGCCCTGAGGGGTCGAGGGGAAGGGGGCTGGACCAGGACGGCCGGACCCCTGGGTCCCGCAGACACGGGAAGAGGGGGAATGGCCGTAATGCAACTAGACCCCGGGCAGAGCGACGGAGGGATGGGCAGGGACGGATGACTGGGTGGGAGTAGACAGACTGATAGAGGCAGGGGTGTGTATGGGCGAGGGTGTGACTCGGGCTGGAGGGTGTGATGGGCTGGGGAGGGATGAAGGGTGTGAGAGGGGAAGGCTGGCGGTTGTGGCTGGAGGGTGTGACTGGGGGTGGAAGGTGTGACTGGGGAGGGCTGGAGGGTGTGACTGGGGTGGAAGGTGTGACTGGGGACAGAGGGTGTGACTGGGGTGGAAGGTGTGATTGAGAAGGGCTCGAGGGTGTGACTAGGGACGGGGGTGTGATTGGGGATGGAGGATGTGATCAGCTGGGGAGGGCCTGAGAGGGGCACAGAGGTGCTGTCCCCCTATGCCAGCCCCACCCCTGCCCAGACTGCTCTAGCATGGCTCAGTGCCAGGCACAGCATCTGGGCAGTGCCCGGCTCCACTCTGGATGCTCCTAGTGTCCCACCCTGGCCCGATTCCCCTCCCTCTGCTCTGGAGGTCGGGGCTGGGGCTCCCTGTGGCCCAACGCCCCCGGCACAGCTTCACCGTGGCCAGGCCGAGCTCCCAAACCCACGGGCCAGGGAAACTGCCCAGGGCACCACCCAGAGCCCCGGAGCCAGCGCCTCATGGACTGCCCGCCAGGGCCAAGCCTGCCAGAGCCGGCGGCGCCACCATGGACCTGCCCGACAGGACCTCGTGTGACCTCTGCTGTCTTCAGCCACAGCGACTGGGGGAAGGAGATGAGCCCCCTGGTCCACGGGAGAAAAGAGCCTACTACTGCAGCCGGCTGAAGGCGTGCCTAGGTGGGGGGTGGGCCTTGTCCGGAGCGGGCATGCAGACTAGGTGATGGATGGTGGCCACGTGGGACCAATAGCAAGACAAGGTTGCAGGCTACGGCACGGACACCCATCCCTGCCAATGGGGCTGTCCCGTGCCAGGCAGTACCCTTGGCCTGACAGTTAAAGAATGGTATTTATTTCCGGGGGGAAAGGGGGAGGCTGGCGGGGCCCCACTGAAGGAGCGGGGCCCTCCATGTTGGGGTCAGGGCCCAGATGTGCCAGGCGCTGTACGTTTATGCATCAAATAGCCCCTGCCCCCAAAGGGAGCAATAGGGCTGCTAATGTGGCCCTGCCAGATGCAGACAGTGGGGGGAGGGGTGAACAAAGCGGTGTTTTAATTGAACTCTTTCCGACTCTTCCTCCGTCATAAAGAAACCAACGCAAAGGGCGCCAGCCCCAAGCCTCGCCGAATCCCTTCCGGGTTTAGCTGGCTGGGCGCTAAGGTGGATCATTACGATCCCCCAGGCTGTCCCATGGATCCCACCGCTGCCACCAAAACGGCACAGCGGAAGGTCAGCCTGTGGTCCTTGGCATTCATTGGGCACAGAATCCCCCTGGGCAGACTCAGGCATGTCTCCAACCTATCTGAACCAGGCTCCTAGCTGCGCTGGGGAGCCAGGACACCTGGGTCCCATACCTGGCTCTGCCCAACATGCGGCGCAAGTCTCTCCCGTGTCCATGCAGCTGGGGAGCTCTCCAGAGCCAGGCTGTCTGTCTCAGTGGCTGGGCAGTGCCCGTTTTTGGGGTTGGTGCTCCTGGGACCCCCATGGCCTGAGGGCAATCTGAGACAAAGCCAAGGAGGGGTTTCTACCTGCCCCGTCCCCCCCCCATACCACCCCGGTGCTCTAGCCACACTGGAGAATGCAGCTACTTGGCGCCTCACGCTGGCGTCTCCCCATCGCCCCAGCCAACGCCAAGCCCACGTTGGCAATGGACGTGGGAACCTCGCGCTGGCGCCAGGCAGGGCCCAGCAGGGGAATGCGCTGGCATCAGGTTGGCCCGGCTCGGGGGAGAAGCCACGTAGGGAGAATAAAGAGCCCCAACCCCCCCTTGAAACGGTGTGCGACTCTCCTGATTTCGGAGGCAATCTGGCAATGGGAGGAAAGCCGGGACCCCCGGCCTGGCCACGCTGGGCCCCACTCTGCTCTCCAGATGCCAGCAGGGGGCACCCAACCAGCGAGGCCCCGTGGGATGGGGGAGCCTACACAGTTGGGCCGAGGGGGGGGATTGTGCCCACGTCTGCCCCCCCCCGAGAAGAGTGGGCCACTTGGGGGATGCAGGGAGTGGCTCTGTGCAGCGCCCGCCCAGCCCCCCCCCGGCTCAGAGACAGCAAAGGGTTGCCTTGCCGGATTGTTATTGTAGGGTCTCCCAGGAGCGCTGGGCTGGAAACTGGTGGAGGCAGGGGTACTCTGGAACCATCCCTCCCCCACTGCACCTGGTTCCTGCAGAAACTAGCCGCTGGGAGCCGGGTGGGGGGGGGGTGTGTGCAAGATGATGGGGCCCAGCAAACGGAGGCTGGAGGTGCAGGGCACAGCTCTGCCGGGCACCTTGGCACCACCCCCCCCCCAGGAGACTTCTCATCCAGGCCCTGGGAATCAGGTCAGTGGTCACGTGCCCACATTTGGCAGGCCCAAGCCCTGGCTCCCAGCCCTCCCCTGCTCTAACCACTAGCCCCTGCTCCCCTCCCGGAGCTGGGTGTGGGAACCCAGCTCCCTGCTCTAACCCAGTGTATCCCGGCCCCACTCCCAGCCTGGAGCCAGGGGAGGGAACCCAAGAGTCCTGGCTCCTCCAGCCTTCCCCTTCTCTAACCACTGGACCCCACTCCCCTCCCTCTGCTGCCTATGTCGAAGGAGGCCTGTGAGCTGTTCCCACCTGGTTTCCCCTTTGCTGGCTGGTACAAGAGGCCCAGTAACACCCCCCCCCCCCCCAGCTCAGTCCCCGCGTGGGACCTCACCTCACCACACCAGGGCTCTCCTTGTCCGGGGTGGGGGGCAGAAGAACCACAAGTGGGGGGCAACGGACCGGGCTGGGCTCTGGTTTCCAGTGTGTCCCAAATGTTTCCCTGCCTTGCTGCAGGGAATCCCCAGCTTATGCTGCCCACAAAGGTGCCACCTTGAGGCCACTGCTCAGCCTGAGCTGGGGGGTCTGCTTTCCTCACACTGCATGTCAGTGCTGGACAGGACCCCTGCGCCCCACCCCAGAGGTGGCTGCATCTCAGCACCGGATACGGCCCCTGTGCCCCACCCCAGAGGTGGCTGCATCTCAGCGCCAGACACCACCCCTGTGCCCCACCCCAGAGGTGGCTGCATCTCAGCGCCGGACACGGCCCCTGTGCCCCACCCCAGAGATGGCTACTTCTCAGCACCGGACACGGCCCCTGTATGAACAGCCCCTGCACCCCAACCCAGAGGTGGCTGCATCTCAGCACTGCGTAACATTCATTCTTCCATCTAATCTGAATACATTCTCCCTGGCGCTGAGCTCCCATGCTCCCTGGAGGTTCCTGCAGCCCGGGCGGACTCTGCCTCCAGGAACAGGGCAGGGGGGGGCAGTGACCGCACAAGCAGCGGCTGCTCCCCACGTCACGGGGCAGGGGCTTCGCAGCGATTCCTGGGAAAAAACGGGAATCTCCCCGGCTCCCCGGTAGCTGCCCACGCAGGCCGAGGCACCCCCTGCTGCCTGGTGAGGGGAGCTGCCCCCCCGCCTGCCCTGCTGACCCCTTGACAGCATTGGTTTTTCCCTGGGCTGGGCGGGGGGGAGCTGGGACGCCGGCCATCTCGGCATCGCTTCAGCCAGCATCCTGGCGCAGCCCAGGGCTGGGGCCAGGCCGTGGAGCCAAAGCGGGAGATTTTCCCCGCCCGTTTGTTTAGTTTTCCTTCTCACTTAAGTCCACTTGATCCCACCAGCCAGCCGGCTTCCCCAAGGGCTGCACTCTTCCCCGGCCCCCAGAGAACCCAGGAGTCCTGGCGACCGCTCGGCCCACCCTGTCGGGCAGACGCCCCGGCCCCACCACGCAAGCGCTGCCAGCTTCTGCGGGTGCTGCCACTCTGCGCCCACTCACCAGGGCTGCCCCCACTAACGGCTTCCTACGGCCACGGCCACGGCGCTCCCCCATCACTACAAGGGACCACCAGGGCTGGAAGGGGGGTGCTGGCCCCGCCACGGCTCGGACCTACTCTGGGCTCTGTCCCAGCTCTGGGAGGGCAGTGGGGTCTAGTGGTTAGAGCTGGGCGGAGAAGAGCTGGGAGTCTGGGTTCTATTCCTACCTGTTTCCCTCCACTGCACTGGGCTCTGGGGGGGTGGCCAGGTGCTTGGAGATCCCCTGGGGGAAGGGGCTGGAGCTGGGCTGACCAGCTGGGCTACTGGGGGGAGGGAAGCCCTGTGGCTTTTGTCTCTGACCCTGCTTCCGCCCTGTCCTGTGGCTCTCACCAGCTGGCAGGCCCCTCTGCCGTTCGCACGGCCCCGCTGACATCCGGACGGGACAGGGGGGGGATGCGGGGAAGCAGCCGCTGGGCCTGTGTCCTCACCCAACCCCGGAGAGGGGGTGGGCGGCTGATGGGACTCGCCTGTGACTGTGCTGAGCTGAGACCCTCCAAGCCCCCCCATCCCGGCCTGCTTAGCGCCTGGCAATGGACGGGAGCCGCCTGCCCCAAGGAGTCTGGTGCACCTGGGAGTGACCCAGCCCGGGAGGAGGCCCAGGAGTTGGGGGGGGGGGGGGGAGGAGGACTGGGTGAGCGTGTCACTTGGGGGGTAGGGGCTTAAGAGGAAGAACCCACCAGGGCCCCCCCCCCCCGACAGGAGCTGCAGTGAAGTGGGGGGGGGAGTCACTGCAGCCCCAGCCCTGCAGCTCAGGGTTACCCGGGGGGGGGGGCACAGCCCACGGGACTTGTCCCATTCTCTGTCCCGGGGCACAGGCCGGCCAGCCGCCCCCCCGCCCCCGGGGCAGCAAGGAGACACCGACCCCATTGCGCCCGTGGGGAACCAGCCGCGGGTCCCAGATCCCCCCGCGCACTCGGGAAGGAGCCCGAACGCACCCACCCTGCCCCCAGGGCTCTCAGCCAACACCCCCTTGCAGCCACCTCTGGGGCTGGTGCCCCCCGCCCCGCGCTGCCCCAGAGGGGCCCGAGTCCAGCAGCGATTCGGGTCAGGACGAGACTTTCCCGGCTGGTGTGAAAGGGGGAGGGCGAGGCACGAACAGTGAGACTGACCCCCACCACCGAACCCCCTCCCGGTCACACTGACCTCCCCCCCAGCTCACAGCCCTGGCGGGGGGGGGGGACAAAATCGGAGACCGATTGGAACTGCGGGGAGGGGGCAGGAGCCTGGAGGCGGGAGGAGCAGCGGGGGCGGGGAAGGAGGAGCCTGGCGGAGGGAGGAGCACGTGGGGGGCAGGGAAGGAGGAGGAGCCTGGCGGGAGGAGGAGCGGGGGCGGGGAAGGAGGGAGGAGCCTGGCGGGGGAGGAGCAGCGGGGGCGGGGAAGGAGGGAGGAGCCTGGCGGAGGGAGGAGCACGTGGGGGGGAAGGAGGGAGGAGCCTGGCGGGGAGGAGCAGCGGGGGCGGGGGAAGGAGGAGGAGCCTGGCGGGGGAGGAGCAGCGGGGTGGGGAAGGAGGAGGAGCCTGGCGGGGAGGAGCACGTGGGGGGGGAAGGAGGAGGAGCCTGGCGGGGAGGAGCAGCGGGGGCGGGGAAGGAGGGAGGAGCCTGGCGGGGAGGAGCAGCGGGGGCGGGGAAGGAGGGGAGCCTGGCGGGGAGGAGCAGCGGGGGGGAAGGAGGGAGGAGCCTGGCGGGGAGGAGCAGGGGGGGAAGGAGGAGGAGCCTGGCGGGGAGGAGCACGTGGGGGCGGGGGAGGAGGAGGAGCCTGGCGGGGAGCTGGCGGGGCGGGGAAGGAGGGAGGAGCCTGGCGGGGGGAGGAGCAGCGGGGGGGCGGGGAAGGAGGGGGGAGCCCCGACTGGCAGGGACACGCCCCTTGCCCCGCCCACTAGCGCTCCCCGCGCTCTCAGTCATCGCATATGCATGAGCCTCATTTGCATGCCAGCGTGCTGGGCGCGGCAAGGACAGCCTCGCTCTCGCCCTCCTGGCGCCTCATTTCCATATTCATTGTACGTCATCCGTAGACGCACGACGGAACGCTCGCATATTCATGAGCCTCGTTTGCATATTAGGCTCCCCGACCCCGCGGCGGGGGCGGAGTCGGCGCGCTGACGTCACGGCGCGCGGCCGCCGGGCGGCAGGAGGATGGTGGCCGGCGCGTTCCCCATCGCGAAGCTCCTGTACCTGGGCGTGCGGCAGCTGAGCCGGCCGCTGGCCGCGCGCATCAAAGCGGGGGCGCGCGCCAGCCCCTTCTTCCGCACCTACATCTGCGGGCCGCCGGCGCAGCGTGAGTGACGGGGCGCCGGCCAATGGGCGGGGCGGAGGGGGGAGCCTGGCGGGCCAATGGAGGGGGCGGGGCTGGCGGGCCAATGGGGATTCGGTGGGGGGGCGGGGCTACGTGGCTTCCTAACCCAATGGCGGCGCGGGGGGGTAGCCGCGGCCCAATGGTGGCTGGGAGGGGGCGGGGCGTGGGGCCACCCGGCCAATAGGCGCAGCCCGTGGGCGGGCCGCCGGACGACTTTGAGCGGACACCCGGAAGCCAAAGCGCATGGAATGAACCGGACCCCCCCCCCCCCGCACCAGGGCGGGGCTGTGTGGGATGGGGAAGGGGGGTCTCCCCCTCCTGCAGCCTCGGGGCAGCCCGTACCCCGCCCCGGCCGCGCACATCACAAAATTCATTCCGCACAGGCCTGGGAAACATCGGCGGGAACGTTGCCAGGGCCCCCAGCAGGCCCCTCCCCCGCCCCAGGGGCCCCAGCAGCCCCCAGCAGGCCCCCTTCTGCCCCAGCGGCCCCCGCCCCCAGGGGCCCCCGCCTCCCAGCAGGCCCCCAGCAGGCCTCCTCTGCTCCCCAGCAGCTCCCCGCAGGCCCCTATGGCTAAAACGGCCATCAGAGCTTTCTTGCACACGAGCGTGTCCACGCTGCCGTGGCCGCTCTTGTGCAAAAGCACGCGGCAGTGTGGACGCGCTCTTGCACGAGACCTTTTGCGCAAGAACTCTCGCGCCAAACGGTTCTCGCGCAAGAAGCCCGCCGTGTAGACGTAGCCCGTGGCCACGTCTACGCTGGCATGATTTTCCGGAACTACTTTTAACGGAAAAGTTTTTCCGTTAAAAGTATGTGCGGAAAAGAGCGTCTAGATTGGCACGGACAAAAGCACTTTTTGCAGAAAAGCGTCCGTGGCCAATCTAGACGCTTTAATAAAAAAGCCCGATAGCCATTTTCGCAATCGGGCTTTTTAACAAATCTCAGCTGTCTACACTGGCCCTTTTTGCGCAAAAGGGACTTTTGCCCGAACAGGAGCAGCATAGTATTTCGCAAAAGCACTGATTTCTTACAGCAGGAAGTCAGTGCTTTTGCGGAAATTCAAGCGGCCAGTGTAGACAGCTGGCCAGTTTTTCCGGAAAAGCGGCTGATTTTCTGGAAAAACTGGCCAGTCTAGACACAGCCCATGTGTCTGTTGCTCCCATGCTCTCCGCTCCAGATCAGTCTCCTCATCTCTGCTGGGTAGCTAAGTCTGGTGCAGGCCTGGGCAAGGTGCCGGCCGGATGCAGCCTAGCAAGCCAGCGGACGCTGTGGGGAGCCCCAGGCAGGCTCCCTGCTTGCCTTGCCCCACCCGCTGCTCAGAAATGCGGCTGTTGGGCAGTTTCACTTTTAAAACGGGGCCCAGCGGGGAGGGGGGAAGTTTTAGGAGCTGCTTCCACCCCCAGCACAATCCCATTGGCCGGCGTCTGGCCAGAAACTGGCTAAGGGGAGTTGCTTGTTTCAATAACAAAGGGGAAGCACAAGGGGCTCCTAGTTACTCGCAGAGCACATGGCTGCAGCCTGGGCGGGGGCGGGGCAGGCAGGGAGGCTGATGCAGGAAGGGCTGCTGGCTGGTAAGTCTCCTAGCCAGAGCTTGCAGCCAACCATCCACAGGGAACATCCACAAACCATCCTCTGCTACCATGTCACAGACTCACAGCACTCCTGCTCTCCCAGCTCTGTGTGATCCCCTTGCTCTGGTCCCCCGGAGCCTCCACCCCCACATGCAACCTCTGATTGCTAGACCCAGGTGACTCTCAGCCAGTGTAAAACAGAGTTGACTGAGTGTTTGAACACAGCACAGGAAACCCTCCAGGCCTAGCTCAGCACAGTAAAGCTAGGTCTGTCCTGCATCCAGCTAGGCTCTGGCTGCCCCCTCTCTCCACCACCCCCTTCCTTCTAGTCATTCATCCTGGATCACCAGCCCCCAACAGTTCCTTCCCTGTCTTTTGTCTTCTGTCCCAGACAAACAGGTCCTTGGGGCCCTCTCCCCTCTGTTCTTTGTCCTCCCACTGGCCAGAACTGGCACTGGTCCAGGGTCCTCCATGTCTCTAGCCCGTTGTCTAAGGGTCCTGGCAAGGTGAGGCCATAACTGGTCTTCTGCAACAGCCACCCCTCTCCCACCACCTTGTTAAACATGCAGCACGCAGGGAAACTCAGCCCCACGCCGGTTCATGCCACAGACTACAAAAACCACACTGCGCAGGCAGGGGGCTGCAGGTCAGGAGTGCGGGGCATTGGCAGAACTGGGGGAGAACCCCAGGCCTGGACTACAGGGGCTGCGGGTCAGGAGTGCAGGAAACCAGCAGAGCTGCAGGGTAACAGGGCTAGCAGGGGCTGCGGGTCGGGAGTGAGGGGTCCTGGTAGAACAGGGGCAGGACCTGCCATGGCTGGACTCCTCCCTTTCTCCAGCAGCCCATAGCCCTGGTTGCTGCATGGGGTGGGCTAAAGGAGCTGGTGATGTCCTGTCCTTTCCCCCATCCCCAGTGCTGCTGGCTGCCCCACCCCCTCATACTTCCCCTCCCCGCAGTGTACCACTGGATAGAGATGCGATCCAAGATGCGAATCATGGGCTTCCGCGGCGCCACTATCAAGCCGCTGAACGAGGAGGCGGCAGCGGAGCTGGGCGCGGAGCTGCTGGGCGAGGCCATCGTCTTCAGCGTGGGCGGCTTGTGCATCTTCCTGGAGTACGCGCGCCAGGCCTCCAACACCAGGAAGAAGGAGGAGGAGCAGAGCAGCACCCTGCTGGGGCTGCAGGAGCAAGTGGCCGAGCTGGGCCTGGCCGTGGAGACTCTGGACACGCAGCTGCGCGAAGTGAACCGCTTGCTCCTGGCCGTCTCTGACAGCGCCAAGAAATAGGGGCCTGCCGGGGGTGAGCGGCCAAGCAGGAGCCACCCTGCCCGGGGAGGACGCAGAGCTGGCCACGGCTGGGAGGAGCCGGCGCTGGGCCGAGCGAGACGCCTCCTGACGAGGGCTCGGGGATCCCGGTTCATGACCCTACTCAGCTCCTGCGGAGCTGGAGTTTTCTAGCTTGTAAATATTCATCCATTAAAACCCACCTGCTGCTGAGGAGGTGGAGCCATGATTGGGGTGGGGCTAAGGGAAAGGGGCGGAGCCATAGCTCTGCCACAGCACAGGTTGGCACCCCCTAGAAAGTGAAGTGGGTCGGAGCTCTTCCCTCCGTTTGCCTGTGTCCTGGGTAGTGGGAGCCACCTGGAGCCACACCTCTTCTGGGGTGCTACTAATCTTCAGCATCACTCCCCTGCCTTCCCACCCCATCACTCCTTGGGGCTCACCCCACTAACGCTGCCACCCCTTCGGACACGGGCCTCGGGGACCTTGTCTCTGGCCTCCCCTCCAGCACCAGCCGCTCGTCCTAGGGACTGATTATTTCTGTGACTCAGTGGCACCCTGGCCCAAACAAGGCCCCCAACCCCTGCCACAACATAAGGACACGGGGGGTCACCCAATGAAATTAGCAGGTAGCAGGTTTAAAACAAACAGAAGGGGTTTTTTTTCCTCCACGCAGTGCGCAGTTAACCTGTGGAACTCCTTGCCAGAGGAGGTTGAGAAGATGAGGACATTAACAGGATTCAAAAAAGAGCTAGATAAATTCATGGAGGTCAGGTGAATCAATGGCTGTTAACCAGGATGGCAGAGATGGTGTCCTGAGCCTCTGTTTGTCTGAGGCTGGGAATGGGCGAGAGGGGAGGGATCACTTGATGATTCCCTGTTCTGTTCACTCCCTCTGGGAGTGGGGGGAGGGTTCCTGGGGGAGCTTCTTGTTAATAAAAACAGCCAGACTGGGTCAGACCAAAAGGGAGTACCCAGTGTCAGCCTAGAGCTAATGTCCTTGCCACTGGCTGCAAAACAAGTCCTGGGGGAATAGGCTTTAGGGCTGGGCCAGCTGGGAGATCCCTGGCTCACGCCCCTAGGCCAGGTGGAGGCCCCTGGTTCCTGCCTGAGTGGATTTGCCCCAAGGAGGCAGAGCTGCAGGGCTGGGGCCCAGTCTGGGCCAAGGCAGGGTTGGGGAGCTGCGGGGCTAGGCCCTGCAGAGGGAAAGGGGACCCGGGGCCCCGTTGTGAGGAAGGAGGAAGAGATGCAGAGAGGCCCTTGGCCCCGGATGATGCCAAAGGCTCAGGCAGTGCGGGGCCCCGGCCCTGCAGCGTGTGGTTCCCTGGTTACCAGCAGGTGCCACTGCAGCCTGGGGGAGCCATGGCCCTGAAAGCAGACGGCATCATGCACCTGCCCTGGGCCAGTGGGAGGAATCGGGGAAGGGAGAGCAGGGGAAACTAAGGCTCAGAGCAGGAGGCCCAGGCCAGCCAGGCAAAGCTTGGGGGTGGGCTCTGGCTTAAAATCCAGCTGAGCTGGTGGGGCTGGGTGGAGGCGGCGCTTGCCCCTGGGGGCTGATCCAGGGCTCCTCCCCATGGCTAGACCTCCAGGCCCCCTTCCCAGCCAACCGGTGGCCAGTTCCAGGTGTGGCCCCTTGGGGGAGAGCAGATCCCACGTGGGGACTGGGGCTAGGTGGCCCCGTGGCCAGCTGCTGCACTGAACACCCGCGGTCCCAGCGCATCGTTACACCCCAGGGAGGCTGCCTGGCTGTGACCCCTCGGCCATTTGGCAGCGGAGAAAAACCTCCGGCGTCCTGGTGCCCGGCCTCTTGCTCTAAGCACTGGCTCCCACTGCCCTCTCAGAGCTGGGACAGGAACCCAGCAGTCCTGTCCGCCTCACCCCCCCCAGGACCCTGGGACTGAGCCCGTCCTGCCCTGACAGGGAGGGCAGTGGCGGACCACGCAGCCCTACGGAGGTGGGGGGGCAGCATGGGCCCATGGGGCCTGGAGCAAGGGCTCTGGCTGAGGAGCAGCATGGGGGAGGTGGAGAGGTGTCTGGGGGTGAAGGTGTTGGGGGAGGAGTTTGAAGGGGCAGGGATGTTTAGATTTGGGAGGGGTGCTGCAGGAGGGTGTTTCTCATGCCAGGGCTGCTGGGCCTGGCTCCAGGGGCCAGTAGCTGGGCACTTTGAGAAGTTGGGGGGTTTTTTTGGGGGGTGGGGAGATGACCAGTTTGGCCCGACCCTGGGGCTTACCCCACACAGCCGCCCTGCTGCTCCTGCCCGGCTGCTGCAGGGGGAGGGCTGGGGAAGGCAGGTTTTAGGAAGCTTTTTACCAGGAACCTGCCCCAACCCCCCCCCCCAAGAAATGGCTGCCCTGCTGGTGAAACCCTGGATGCCTGTCCCCCCCAGAAAGCCAAGCACAAAGGGTACCCATGTGCAGCAACTGCTCCTGGGTTGCCCCTTCCCTGTGTGGGAGGGGGGTGGCACCTGACCGGGGAGGTCAGAAGGGGGCAGGGCAATGTTGGGAGGGGCAAGGGCAGAGGGAGGTGGGGGCAGGGTGATGTTGGGGCAGGGGGGGGCTGCTGGTCTCTGCCCGCTGGCACCTGGCGAGGGCTGCCGGCTAATGGCCTCCTGGCTGCGCTGAGCCCAGCACTGCCCCCACCCTGGACTCTTGTGTCATGCTCCCCTCCCCCACCTGGCAGCCCCACTGCCTCTGCCCCTTCCCCCCCCATAGCATGGGGCCAGTCCTGAGCCCAGATGGGACCCGGCAAAGCCCTGGGGTAGGGGGAGGTGCCCCCCAGCGCCAGGCCACCAGCCCTCCCCTCCAGCCTCTGGGAGACAAGGGCTGCGTTTCGGGGCAGCGCCCCAGAGGCAGGTGGATTTGCCAGACTCGTCCCTGGCAGGATCCCGCCAGATCGTGTGAGGCTGCCCTGTGGCCCCCACTAGCCCCCCGGGCTGAGCACAGGGCCCCCAGGTGAACCTCTGGGCCGTCTCCCCCGCTGGCAGGTGTCTGGCCACAGCCCCAGCCCTGGGCACTTGTCCTGCCTTGGCTGCTCAGGAAGCCTTCCAGAGCCAGACTGGGATCCAGCAGCTGTCGCCCCACAGCCGGGGAACATCCCCTCCCTGCCCCCTTTCCCCATCTGTGGCCCTGCACCGCCCCCGGCATGGCACGTCCATGCTGAGCACTAGATCCTGCCCCAAGGCCGGCTCTCCGGGGTGCAGCCCCCAGGCGGGATCAGGGGCTGACCCCTCCTTGCTCCTTGGTCGTGTGGCGGGATGGGACCAGGCAGGCACCCCACCCCGTCCTTGGCGGCATCCGCCACAGCCCCGACACTGCCGGCACCTCGCCGGGGACACGGGCCTGGAGCCGAGCCCAGCGGGTACCCCCTTCGGCAAGGCTCCCCCGCCCACCCCCTGGGCTCAGTCCTTGCTGGGTTTTAGGGAGATGCCCACTCATGACAAGGCCCTGGCTCTGGGGCTAGGGGCAAGGCTAGAAATGGGGGTTATGGGCCCAATGGTGCAAGGGGGCATGTCTGGGCAGAGGGCCCAGGCCTGCTTCCTACAGACCTGTTCTAATCCCAGCCTGTGTGCCCCACCCCCAGCTCCATCAGGGCCACCCCGCCCAGGGCAGAGCCAGACATCCTACAGCCCAGCTGGGGGCAGCTGCGGACCAGGCAGCCCTCCCCCCACACATACACCAGGGCCAGGGCTTAGAGGGAGGCGCCTAGCACAGCAGCAGAAAGTAGAGGTGGGCTGGGGGAGGACCTGGGATGTGCCCCCCGAACCCCCCCCCACCACCACACACACACACACAGACTCCAAACCCAGGACAGAACCCAGGCGCCGGCGCCCCATCCAAGGAGCCAGGGTCAGCCAGTAACTTACAAAAAGTTTTATTCCAGAACGGGGGCCGGGGCGGGGGCCCAGCGGGGAGGGGTCTCATCCTGCTCCTGGGCGCGCAGGCCTCGGACATGAGTAAAAAAACCAACCCCCAAAAATAAAATGAACCTTAAACAGCCGCATAGAAAAGAGCGGAGAACCTGCCCCTCCCCCACTGGGGGCACAGAATCGACCCCTCCCCCCAGCACAGTTCCTGGCAGGGGGTGTCCCCCCCCCGACAAGATAAAAAAAACTTGCCCCCCCCCGGTGTAAAAAAATATAAAACAAGCTGAACCCGTTGGGGGGGAGCTGAAAGCTGTGAGGGGGGGTAAGAGCTGGGGGGGCCCCGAATGCAGGGCTGGTCAGGGCATTGCAGGGAATTTCGGGCTCAGGCCATCATGTTGCACCCCCCGGAAGGGGTTGCGGGGGGGGGTAGGAATGACAGCAACCCCGGAACCCCCAACCCTGCTCTCCTTGGCTCCTGCCCAGGGATAAGGCACAGCCTTGGGGCTCCCAGGACAGCCCCAGGGGCTTGGGGGGGTTGCCAGAAATTGGAGCCACCCCCTGGAATTGCACAGTGGGGCTCGCGCCCCAGTAACCACCGGCCAGAGGAGGGGGTCCGTGAGGGAGGGGCTTCAAGTGAGGGGAAGGGGCGCGTGTCAAAGAACAGAAACCGGCAGGCGGCGGGGGCGGCTCGGCAGCGCTGGGGGGGCCTAGGGGGAGCCCCGCTTCTGCAGTTCCAGCACGAACGCTGCAGGGAGAGAAGGGGAGAGAGTGAGTGGGGGCCGGGCTGGGCCAGGGGCTGGGGTCCCCAGCCCCCTGCTGGCCCCGCCACGGCCCCCTCAGGGCACTCACCCTCAATGATTTCTTCCTTCAGCTTCCGCAGCTCCCGCCGCACCTCCTCCAGCAGCTCCTGCGGGCGGGGGGGCGGGGAGACAGCATTGAGGGGTGCAGCCCAGCCCTGCCCCCCCACGTCCCTGCCCATCCCCCAGCAACCCCTGGGGACCCCTTCCCCCATACTCCCATCCATGCACTGTGCTGCCCCTCCCTGGCACCCCATCCCCTGTTGCACCCTCCCCATGCACAACTCTGCCCTTCCCTGGCACCCCCATCCCATTGCAACCCCACTACCCCCACAGCCCTGCCACCTCTCCTGGCACCCCTAGAAGCCCCATCTTCAGCACCCTGCCCACGCACAGCCCCTCTCCCTGCCCCCTCAAAACCCCACCTCCCCCGTGCAGCCACTTCCCATCCCACTCCCCCAGCAGCCCCCAAACCTACAGCCCCTCCCTCTTTTGCAGCCCATGCAACCCCAGCAATGGCCCCATCCAGAACCCCAGCTCTCTGCTCAGGATCAGGGGCCCTGCCTCAGTCACCAAGCAGAGCGCGTCGGGGCTGGCGCCGTTACGCCAGGGCTGGGCCCCCCGGCTCCTTCCCCACCCTGGTACCTGTTTGATCCGCTCCAGGTCGGACTCCTCAGCTCCGGCCGGGGGCTCTGTGCTGCTTGGGGCAGCTGATTTCATTCTGGGGGGGAGGGGGGAAGCTCCATGAGGCTCCATGACACTCTGGCATCCCCCCTCCACCCCCTGCAGCTTTACGGTAATGCGGCACCATTGTTAGGTTCCAGAGTCAACAGGAAGCCCTCTTGTGGGAGGGGCGGGGGGAGAAGAGAGAACACAGGAGGTGGAGAGGCAAAACTCCTGGGTTCTTTCCCCTGCACTCATTGGTCAGTCCCGCCCCAGCCGGGTGCCTCAGTTTCCCCTGGTGCAATGCAGGGATACACTTGGCAGGCCTAAGCGTGGATGCGTTCGGGAGGACTGGGGGACTCCTGCTGCTCTCATTATGCCAACGCAGAGGGGCGGGGGAGATGTTGGGTGCCCTCCTGCCTCCAGCTGACCCTCCCTGCCCCATGGCCGGGCCCAGCCGCACCTACCTAGGCAGCGTGGAGCTGTTCTTCTCCCAGGGCCTCCGCACCAAGTCTGCCAAGAGACAGGAGGGCAGAAATGGTGCTTTAAATGGGCGGGCTCAGCCCCCCAGCAGTGTCCAACTGGGGAACCCCCCCCATCCATGCACATGCGCAGGGCCCCACACCCCAGCCCGTGCCAGCCAGCCTGCTCCCCTGCAGACCCACCCAGCTCCCAGCATGCCCCACTCCACCCCCAGGCCTGTGGGATCAGGGGGTCTTGGGGTGGAGGCCAGTGTTCCCTGAAAGCTGGGCGCCAGGGCGGCCACCCCCGAGAGACCGAAATGCTGCCCAGCCAATTAGCAGAGCCCCCCGCAGCCGCCAGCGTGTGATTCTACCGGTGGTGCGCACCCACACATGCCTCGGTGCACAGAACAAAATTTATTCCACAGGTGGATGGAAACATTCGAGGGACCATTGGTGGAGGCCGGCTGTGCCCCCCCACTCACCGCTCTGCTGGCTTGGGGTCCTAGTACCTGAGGGTTCGGCGGCATCTTGCTGCTGGGGACAGAACACGGGGGAGGGGGGAGTTAGCGGGTATTGGGCCCCCCCCCCTTTTTCCTGCCAACCACGATGTGCGGCCAGCTCTCTCCTGAGCTGCTAGGCGGATCCCGCACTCCACACCGCCGCCCCCCCCCCCCCCGCAAAGCCCAGACAGGGCTCAGTCCACCTGCCCCCCCCCCCAAGAACTCCTCCCACCCTGGGGTGGAGGAAGCGGGGGGACACTCACACTGCCACCGTTGTCATCTTTCTTTGGCCCAGGCTTCTCGCCTGGCAGTGTGGCTTTCCGCCTGCGGGGGTGGGTAGTGGGATTAGCGCTCACCTAGGCCGCCCCGAGCCACCGGGCCCCCACAACAGAGCAGGGCTGACTCCCCCTCCTATGCCCCACCCCCAGAGCAGACCCCCAGTCCCCAGGCATCGAGCCCCCAAGACCCAGACCCTAAGGCAGGCCACCCCTCAGGACAGAACCCCTGCCTCCCAAAGCACAGAGCCCCCATCTACCCACAGCGAGCCCCAGCACAGAGCCCCCATCTCCCCACAGCAGAGCCCCCAGCCCCATCTCCCCACAGCAGAGCCCTCCCCCTCACCGTCTGGCCAGCATGGCGCTCATCTCCTCCATCAGGCCTCCGCCTCCGCCCCCACCGCTGCGGCTGGCCTCGCTCTTTGGGGCCAACCCGGGGCTGCCCCCCGCCGGCCCGGCGCCATCCTCCTGCTGTTGTGGGGCAGGGAGCAGAGCTATTACCAAGCCTGGTACCGTGACCCCCACACACAGACACTGGGTCTGACGCCTGCTCGGTGTCTCGAGACCCCCCCCCCCCCGCAACCTGCGGGGCAGGAGCACAGCGCCCCTTGGGGGCTGCCCAGAGCCACCCGAGCCCGACCTCCCCACTCCGCCTGCCCCCAATCCCCTCCCCGCCCACCCCGCCCCACACCCACCTTGGCGGTTTTCCTGAGTCTCGCACTGGCGATGGCAGCTGCCAGGCCGGTGGCCCCCTCCCCCCCCGCCCCAGGGGCCTGCGCAGCAGGCAGAGGGGGGGCGGGAGGCGGCCCCCCGGGCGCAGGGGGCGGCCCCCCGGACGCGGGGGGAAGGCCAGACGGCGGCGGCGGCCCTGGAGGGGGCGGTGGTCCCGGGGGCGGTGGGGGGCCTCCCCCCGAAGTGCTCGCCGGGGCTCCTGTCACAAAACCAAGGGAAGGTTAAGAGGAATGCGGGGGGGTGGGGGGCTGAGCAGGTACCACTGGGACCCTCTTAGCCAGGCAAGACCATCTGGGGATAGGGGGCCCGTGCAGCCCTGCCCCCCAAAGCAGAGGGGCCCTGCACGGGCTCCCCATCCCCCCCAGCCGGCAGGACTAATCCCCCTGCGTCAACTGTTTAAATCCCTAAGTCACTCCAATCTCCCCCAACCCCCGTGCACCGTCCTGCCAGGCAGCCCTGCTGGGGAGCCCCCCTGCCCCCCCACGGCTGGCGGGAAGGGGGAGATCGCAGGGCACAGACCAACCCCTCGCCACCCTGCCCGCGTTACCCACCTGCGCTGGCCGCCCGGCGCTCTGGCTCCGGCTCCGGCTGCTGCCTGGGAGACAAACAGGAGTGAGCACGGGGTGTGGGGGGAGAAGCACCCGAAGCCAACACCCAGGGACCCCCCCCGATACCCCTCCCCCATCACTCACGTGAGCGGCGAGGCCTGGGGGGGCCCCGGGGCCAGGATCCCCGACACTGCGAACCCACACATGCTGGCCTGCCGCGCGCCCGCCAGCCACAAGCCGATTAGGGGCTGAGCCGGCAGCGCCCGCCCCAGCCGCTCGGGGAGGTTACTTCGTTAATCCCCTGGGGACGGGCACCCAAGGGCCCAGGATAGGATGGGGGAGGGGCAGGAGCACTGTACCTCCCCCTTCCCCCGCCGCGCACATGCCAGGGCCACGTTGGGGGGGGGGCAGAAGCATCCCAAGCACCAGAAACCCACCCTGCAAACAGCCCCTGCACCCCCCCACCCCACCGGGGCTCTGGGGCAGAGGGACCTGCATGTGGGCACAGAGCCACAATTGGGAGGGGGACGACACACGTACCTTTTCTGTTGCTCCATCTCATCCGGGGACGGGCCATTTGGTGGGGGCCCGGGCGGAGCCAAGCCTTCATCAGGACACACAATGGAGGGGGGGGGGGTCAGCAACCCTCCACCAGAGACTGGGTCCAATGGGGCTCCCCCACTGGCCCCCCCAAACTTGGGCCCTGTGCTGGGGCCACACACCAGTGTCTGCCACCGGACCTGGCTCGTGCCCAGCCCCCCACTTCCTGCCCCAGCTCTACCCCTAGCCCGAGCTCCCCAGCCCATGCCCCCCACCCCGGCTCACCCACTCAGCCCCAGCTCACCTCCAGCCACCCAGCTCACCCGCCTCTTACTCCAGCCCCTGGCTCACCCCAGCCCATGCCCCCCACCCTGGCTCACCCACCCAGCCCCAGCTCACCCGCCTCCTACACCAGCCCCTGGCTCGCCCCAACCCATGCCCAGTCCCCACTTCACCCACATCTAGCTCGTCCCCACCTCTAGCCCTCCCTGCTCACACATTTCCTGCCCCAGCCTATGGCCCTTCCCTCCCCACCAGCTCCCCCTTCCCAGCCCGTGCCCACCACCCCAGCTTTCCCCCAGCTCACCCGCCTCCAGCCTCTCCAGGGCGAGCAGCATCCCGCTGGCGAACTGCGCAGCCTCCTCCCGGCTGCTGAAGTTGAGCCCCCAGACCTGGCGGGCGTCCCGCCACTGGTGGAAGTTGGGCGTCGCCTGGTTGTACTTCAGCCCCTTCACTATGGCACAGTTCATCACCACCTGGGAGGGAGCCGGGTCTGCAGGGGGCCCACGGGATCCCTGCCTCCTCCCAGGGCCGCACCAAGGCCACACGAGGAGGGAGGGGGAGACCACCTAGAGCAGCCCCCGCCCCACAGGACCGGCCCAACCGCCCCAGGGGCATGGGAGGGGGCAGCACCGCCTGGGGGTGAGGGTACCAAGCCCTGCTCGGGGGCAGGAGGGGCTAGGGCCAGCACCTGGGCCACCCAGTCCTCAGCCCTGCGGGGGGCTCCTGGGCTGAGTCCAAACCCACGGCCCGGCCCCTGCAATGGGGCCCAGCCCCACATGTCCTGGGGGGAGCAGGACAGGCCCCCAACTGCAGGCAGGGACACCTAGGGGAAGGGGGGGAGCCAGCCCCCATGCACAGCTCTGCCTCACCGGGGGGGGAGGGTCCAGCCCCATTGGCCAGGGCCCCCACAGGGGCAGATCCCAGGGGGTGCTGGGTTGGGCGTCACCCCCTCTAACAGCCTCCCCTGGGGAGCAGACTGAGCCCCAGGCCTGGCTGCTCCCAGGTCCTCCCCCCCCCCCCGACTGTGTGGTCCGAGGTCCCCCCCCCCAACCCCCGTGGGCCCAGGCCCCCACCTGCTGGTCTGGCATCTTGCGGCCCACCACGCGGAAGGCGTTGCTGCCGGGGCTGTGGTAGATCTGCACCCAGCTGGCGGCCTGCGGGCCGCTCCCCGCCGCCACCCACTTCTTGCTGGCATCTTCGTAGACCATCACCGTGGCGCGGGCCGAGCAGACCACCGACTCGCTGCGGAGGAGGGAGGGGTTGATGGGGGGGAGGGGGAAGAGAAGCTCCTGCAGGCCCCTCCCCACACGTCTGCCCCCATGAACAATCAGCCACCCCCCCCCATGCCCAGCCGGCCTCTCCCCTCGCATACCAGGGGAGTCCCCGTGCACCCCAGACCCTTGTGGAGTCTCCACACCCCAGGGGGCAGGGATCAGCCCCCTTGGACAGGGGAAACTGAGGCACAAAGGGGGACCGGAATGGCGGAGACAGGCACAGAACCCAGGAGTCCTAACTCCAAGCCTCTCCCCACATTAACCCCTAAACCCCCTCAGAACCCAGCTCTGCCCCAGCTACCTCCAGCTCAGACTCACTCGCAGGAACCCCAGAGTGTGAGGGGGGAGCCAGCTGGGGGTTTGGGGGGGCCTGTAAAATAGCCCCTTGCCACAATTCCACCCCCCCCAACACACACACACGGCTGGTCCCACTGGCAGCCCAGGGCCCCTTCGCCGAGGCTGGTCCCCCAGGGGATGTGTGGTTGGGGGGCTGACCCTAGGCCTCGGTGCCTGCTAGGTCCTGGGGGCGCCGCAGAGGCAGCGGTGAGATCTCAAAGAGGAGAACAGGGCTACGCCCCCCTCCCTGCACACACACACGGTCTGGGGGGCCAGAGTAACCAGGCCCAGAGAGGCTGGCTCTGGGGTCCCACCCCTCCAGCCAAGAGCTGCCCCAGAGCGGGGCCCTGCCACTGCCCACCGCCTGTAGCCGTTCTGCTCTGCCCGGGCTCCCGTCCCCCACTGGTCCAGCCCTGCCAGGCACCACGTGAGGGTCGCAGGCCCCCAGTCATGTGGGGCACTGGCTGTCCCTACCCCTCCTCCCCCCTCCCCCACACTGGCACGGGGGCTGAGGGGTTTCCTCCGCAGGAAGATTACGCCCGTCACAAGCCGCCGCACAGGAACCGAGTCACGGCAGGCTGGCTGCCTGCCCACGGGACCTGCTGCCAGGGGCACCAACCCCAAGGGAAAGGGTGGCAGCGGGCGCTAGTACCCACCAGCCTGCCTGGGGCTTGCCCTGCTAGCTCCAGCCCAGCCCACCCCCACGGGGCCCCGTCTGAGCCAGGGCAGGTCCCATCACGCCCCTGGGATCCTGGCCCGTCTCCAGCAGCCAGAGTCCTGGGGGCTAGACAGCCTGGGCGCGGGGGGGGGGGGAACCCAGACACACACATCACCCGCTCCTGGCCCCTCCCCAGCACCCACGGGCGAAGCGGAAGCAGCCGCCGCACCCACAATCCAAACAGGGTGGAGCAGCCCCGGGGCCTGGCCCAGCTGCTGCAGGGGAGGGGCAGCTGCTGCCTCCTCTCCCTGCCCCGCCCCCCATCGATATCCTGATACGGGGAGCCAGGCAGCTCCCCTTCCCCCACCCCGAAAACTGCTGGAACTCCCGGGGTTCCCCCACAACTCCCCCCTCCCGACACACAGTCCTGAACCCCCACAACCCAGGTTCCCCAAAACCTTCCTCCCAAGGCTGCCCACCAACCCCCGGCCCACAGTTCTACCCCCCCATACTTCCCCTCCCCATTGGGCAGCAGGGCCCTGACCACAAGCCACTTCCCTGGGGCCGGGCCCTTTCTCAACGTCCCCAGGGCAAGGGAGGGGGAGGGGAGGGCAGCCTGGGTCTCCCCCCCAGGTTGTGAGACCTTGGGCTAGTCCCCGTCCCCCCTGCCTCAGTTTCCCCCATGTCCATCGGAGAACCCCAGCTCCAGCTGCTGGGGGTAGGTTCCGGTGGAGGTTCCCAGCTGTCCTGGGAGCAGATTCCAGCCAGCTGCAGGGACCTGGCCCAACCAACCGTGCCCCCTTCCCTGCCTGCCTGACCCCCTTCCCCCCCAGGGTTCCCTGACATGCTTCCGCCAGACGCAGCCTGGGGTTCTGACCCTCCCCACCCTCCAAGCCCCCCAGCCCAGGAGGACAGCCCCTCCCCCAGACCCATGGGAAGGGCTGGGCTCCCCAGCCAGAAGGGGTGGGGCACCAGCCTGGGAGGCAGCACCTGGGGGGGGCGGACTCTGGAGCAGGAAGGGGGGGGAGAAAGCAGCTGCCTGTAACCATATAAGGGCAGGTTTGAAGGACAGAGCCTGTTTGTCTCCAGGGGAAGAGGGGGGGTTAAACAGGACACAATCCAGAGCTGCCCCCCCTCCCTGTTTGGGGGATCAGGAACCCAGCCACCCCTAAAACACCCGGGGAAGGGCTGAGACGCTGCAGCCCCTAACCCACCCTCCTCCACCTGGGGAGACATGGGTGTGGAGGGGGGCTGGGCCGAGGCACCAAAGCTGGGCCTGGACACCCTTCCCCCCACGGGGAGAGGCAGCTGCCTCTGGGGAGGAGCAGGGCCAGTTGCAGAAGTCAGGCCAGGACAACTGCCCTGCTCCTGGGCTGGCCCCTCCCACCCCAGCTCCCCTCAACCCCACCCCGCAGCATCTGCTACCCCAGTCCGGGCGGCCGGGTGTCTCTGCAGCTGGAGAGGGGGAATCCAGGCCTGGGCCTTGATCTTGTACCATCCCGAGTCCAGGGCTTCCCCTTCCCCCATGCGTCTGTTCCCCACCCCCCTTCCCTGGGTGGGACCCTGAGTCACTTCCTGCCAAGCCCTGTCCTGCTGGTATGAGGGGGTCCCTCAGCCTGGGGACAGAGCCTACCGCCCCTCCCCTGGCCCCCCCTGCTTTCTGGGCACCCTGGGGACAGCCCCCAGCAGGGCTGGGTGTGTTCATGGCCACCTAAGACACCCCCCCACCTTCATTCCCCCTTCGGGTACCCCAGGAGACCCTCCTGGCCCAGGCCAGACAGCACCTGAGGGGTCCGCACACAGGCACGCAGGGCCCCCTCGCACCTGACTGCAGCCAACCCCCAGCACCCAAGCCCCAGGTGTGTGTGGGGGGGGGGGGAGGTGCTGGGTGTCTCCACCCTCCCCCCACTTTCAGCAGGCTCTGGTCCCAGCACCCTGGGGTGGGGAGGATCCCAGAATGCAATGGGGGTGGAGGGGTCAGGCCCTTCAGCAGGACCCCAGGGTACGAGGCGGAGAGGAGGGGCAGGGCTCAGCCCTCCGAGACTACCCCGCTTCTGCTGTAGCCCAGGGGCCTGCCAAGAGTCCCCCCACCTCCCCACCTCCGAACAACACCTCCCCCCCTACACAACGGGAAGGGGAAGCCGGAGCCTGCCTGTGGCTACTTCCTGCTCTTTAGCAACCCGCAGACGCTGTGGCTCCAGCACCCACAAGCCTGCCCCACACGTCTGCCCCACAGATTCACACCCTCCAAGGAACAGCACCACAGACAGAGCCCAAGCCCCAAACTTAGGAAAATACTAACCTCTCCCTCCCCCCCCCCCAGCCCCATGTTTGCCCAGCTCCGCCCCCCAGCTCTCCCAAGGCCGGGAGACCCAGCCTCTGCCCCACTCCAGCAGCTCTGGAATGTTTAGTGCCAACAGCTGAGCCCAGCCCAGCCAGGCCAGACCCCGCCGGACACCCCCCCCCAGAGACACAGACAGCTGGGGGCCATGCAGCACCCAGCCCACAGAATGGGGGAACTTTCCTGGGACCCACCCCCAGGCGCAGCTGTGAGCAATGGGGGGTGGGGGGCTGCTCCCACAGGCAAGGATGGGGCTACCCTAAGGGGGGGCAGGGTGGCCTCATGCACACACCTCCCCCTGCAGCCAGCCCGGGGTCCATGGGGGGCAGCACCCAGAACCAGCATCACTCGACTCCAGGTTTGGGCAGGGATCCGGGTCCGGGGGAGAAACTGGAGCCAGGATGCCTGAGTTCTGGCCCAGCTCTGCCAGGGGAGGTCAACCCCCCAGCGGGTTGTGACATCACAGACAAGCTAGCCCCCTGACCCATAGGCTCCAGCTCGGACGCACACCCCCAGACCAGACCCCTGCCCCATAGGATCCAGCTCAGACCCCTCCCCTCCGAGACCAAGAGCGGCTCTCGGGGAGGCGGAACCAGGCCGCCTGGGGCCGCCACTGCTCCCCCCCGCCCGAGACAAGCACAACCCCCACCCCCGAGCCCGGACGCCTGGGTTCTATGCCGGGCCAAGCTCCGGGCGGAGGGCCACGGGGATGGGCGCCGGGGGCCATGTCCCTGCCAGGAGCGGTGGGGGCTCAAGGCGCCCCACGGGGCGGGAGAGGGGCCGGGGGAAGGCACCGGAGTGATTCCCAGGGATACCCCGCCTCGCGATTCGGGGGCGGGGGGCGGCCGGTCCCCGCTTCCGGGCAGGGGCCGGTCCCCAGTGGCCCCAGGCCGGCTGCCCCCTCGGCTGAACGCCGCCCCGCGGTGGCCCCAGGCCGCCGCCCCCCGGGGCTCCCCGCGGACAAAGCGCCCGGGACGCAGGACGCGCGGCCGGTTCCTCACCCCATGGTGCCGGCTCCGGGCGCTCACTCCCGGCCGCAGCGGAGGCGGGGGCCCGGGCCCATGGGCTGCCTGCGGCTCCCGCCTACCTGGGCCCCTGGCTGCCCCGGCTCTGGGGGCGCATGGTCCCGGTCCCCGGCTCCGGCTCCTGCGGGCTCCCACCCCTGCTGCGCTCCGGCGCGGCTCCACAATGCACCGCTCGGCCCGCCCCCAGCCGCCGCCCTCCTCAAAGGGGAAGGGCGAAGGGGTGAGGAAGGGGGCAGGTCGCCTGGGTTCCCTCCCTGGCT
Organism: Rafetus swinhoei; assembly: GCA_019425775.1. Classification (NCBI taxonomy): domain Eukaryota; kingdom Metazoa; phylum Chordata; order Testudines; family Trionychidae; genus Rafetus; species Rafetus swinhoei. The sequence goes on from JAFJHL010000039.1 coordinate 8,844,757, forward strand.
GAGTGCTGCGCGGGGGCTCGGACGCCTGGGTTCTCCGCCCCGCTGAGAGCGCTGGGGGGGGGGGGCTGGGTTCTCCGCCCCGCTGAAAGTGCTGGGGGGGGAGCTGGGTTCTCGCCCGCTGAAAGTGCTGGGAGCTGGGTTCTCCGCCCGCTGAGCGCTGGGGGAGGAGGGCTGGGTTCTCTGCCCCGCCGAGAGTGCTGTGGGAGGGGGGTTCTCCACCCTGCTGAGAGCGTGGGAGCTGGGTTCTCCGCCCCGCTGAGCGCTGTCGGGGGGCTGGGTTCTCCGCCCCGCTGAGCGCTGTCAGGGGGCTGGGTTCTCTGCCCCGCTGAGAGCGCTGGGGGGGAGCTGGGTTCTCTGCCCCGCTGAGAGCGCTGGGGGGGGGGGCCTGGGTTCTCTGCCCCACTGAGAGCGCTGTGGGGGCTGGGTTCTCCTCCGCGCTGAGAGCGCTGTGGGGGGGGCTGGGTTCTCCTCCGCGCTGAGAGCGCTGTGGGGCGGGCCTGGGTTCTCTGCCCCACTGGGGGGGGGGCTGGGTTCTCCACCCTGCTGAGAGCGTGGGGGCTGGGTTCTCTGCCTACTTTGAACTCAAGCTTGGCCACTCTGGGTCAAGCCAGTAGTCTCCCAGCCCAGCAGCCTAGCTCTGACAACGCCCAGTGCCCAGTTCTCTAGGACAGAGCAATTATCCAGCAATCCATTCCCTGGCCCAGTTGCGGGGGGAGGCAGAGGCCAGGGTCGCCCAGAGCATAGGGTCGCCTCCCAATCTTGGCTACTAGCCACCGATGGGCCCATCCACCCCTCCTTTGGTGAACTCAGTTACACTTCTGGGCTTCCCGGCCTCCCCTGGCAGGGAGTTCCACAGGTTAACTGCAGGGGGAAGTGCTCCCGTGTAAACCTACTGCCTGTTGATTTCATCCATTCTTGTGTGAGGACAAGGGATACATCTCACTGCCTTATTCCCCTCCTCCTCCCCAAACATGAGCATATAGTCCTCCAACCACAACCCCTACCCAGCATCTATCTCTCCTCCAAGCTGGGCCAGGGCCTGGCTTGTCTGTGATGTCACAGCCCGCTGGAGCGCAGCCATGACCTCCCCTGGCAGGGCTGTGATGTTACAGTGAATCACTGGCCACGTGGGGGCTGGGTATGATTAATCTCTGTCCTCATCCCAGAGCAGCCGGGGGCAGGGGTAGCTGGAATAGGCTGGCAGGGCTGGGGCCCCAGGCCAGGCCGAAGGGGCTCTTGCCCACACCCCACAGTGCCCCAGCCCCACAGCCCCAGGGCTCCTGCCTGCGCCCCACAGCGCCCCACCCCCAAGCCACTTTATTTGTGCCTGGCTTGCACCCCTCAGCTCCAACTGTGCTCAGCCAGCCCTCCGGTACCACCTCGGATTGTACCTGCCCCACGCCCCCACCTGGCACTGCCAAGCCTGTGCTCCCCTATGGCCAACTGGGTCCAGCCTGAGCCCCCCAGTTCTGACTGTACCTGGCCTGCATCTGCCCACCCAGCTCTGGCGGTGCCACACCAGCCCCTCCACCATCGCGGCCATCTCAGCGGAGCTGGGTGTGCGCGCACATGCGCAGCAGATGGGCACACGCACACAGCGGGAGATGTGCATACACACACACACACAGAGCGGGGAATGTGCACACACACACAGCAGATGTGCACACACACAGAGCGGGGGGATGTGCGCACACATGCACATACACACAGTGGGGGGATGTGCACACATGCACAGCAGATGTGCACACACCCACACACACAGCGGGGGACGTGCACACACACACATACAGCGGGGGGATGTGCACGCGCACACACACAGCAGGACGTGCGCGCGCACACACAGAGCTGAGCATGTGCACACACACACACACACACACACACACAGCGGGGGGATGTCCACATACACACACACAGCAGGAAATGTGCACACACACAGCGGGGGGATGTCCACGCACACACACACACACACACACACAGCAGGAAATGTGCGCACACACAGCGGGGGGATGTGCACGCACACACACAGAGCAGGAAATGTCCACGCACGCACACACACACAGCGGGAGGATGTGCACGCACACACATGCACAGCAGGAAATGTGCGCCCACACAGTGGGGGGATGTGCACGCACACACACACAGACCAGGAAATGTCCATGCGCACACACACACACACACACACACAGCGGGGGGGATGTGCACACATGCACACATGCACACTTTCTCTGCTCTCTGGGCCCCCACCCGGCAGTCCCCCCAAGCTGTTTGTAGGCAGGCGGCTCCTGCCCTGTCACCTTCCCCCGAGGGCGGAGTGGGCGCTCAGCATGGCACTGTGACCCACCGCTGGTGCCAGGCGTGGCCAGGGGCATGTTTGGGCGAGGCTGCGCCACCCCCCAGCCAAGAGCCGCTCAACGGGGACCAGTGCCCGTGCCCGCCATACCTGCGTGCTCTTCTCATTGGGGTGCCTCCGCTCCAGTGGGGTCAGTGGCCGTGGCAGGCGTGGTGTCCAATCAGAGCCCAGTGCCAGGCACGTGGCAGGCGTGGCATCCAACCAGAGCCAGGCACGTGGCAGGACGGAGGGTGGCTGGGGCCTGCTGCTCTTGCTGGAGGCCGGTGTCCCACGGGGGCTCGGGCCAAGGTTGGGTAGCGCCTGGGCAGGGGTCTGGCTGGGGCAGGGGGAGCAAGGGGCCCAGCTGGGGAAGGCTGGGGGCAGAGGCTCGGGGCCAGGAGGATGTGGGACATCAGCACAGGAAGTCCAGGGGGCGCTGTGGTGGGGGTAGGATCCTGCCAGCCCATGGGAGGGGCCACAGTGAGAGTAGGAGGAGCCTCTACAGCCCATGGGAGGAGCCACAGTGAGGGTGGGAGGAGCCTCTACAGCCCATGGGAGGAGCCACAGTGAGGGTGGGTGGGGCTGGAGCCAGCCTTGGCTCCTGCACTCTGGGGCTGCCCCAGCCCCGCATGCTGGGGCCATCGACCTCGGCCCCCTGGGGTAGCTCTGTCCTTACTCCCCTCCCAGCCCCAGCAGCAGGGGGCGCTCTCAGAACCAGCCCCAGCACAGAGCCAAGGGACAAGGAGGCAAACGGGGGTCGGGCAGGGATTAGCTCACCTGGCATGGGGCCAGCATGCTCTCCCCCCACCCCTCGAGCGGGGGCGCCCCCAGCAAGGTGAGCGGCAGCATGTCCAGCACCCGTCCCCAGAGCAGTGAGCGAGGGGACCCTTAGCCAACCGGGGGGCGGGGACAGAGGCAGAGCCGGGGGAGCTGTTCCCCACACCTGGTTCCCACTTAGCACCCCCAGAAGGCTACAGGGCTAGTGGCTGGGACGGGGTGAGGACCAGGTTCTGCCCACACACCTGTCCCAGGCTGCCCTGGGGGCTGCCCCCCATTGCAGCGGGCGGGTCCCTGTTCCCCGCACACACCTAGAGGCTCAGTCCCCTGCCAGCTGAGAGCCATAGGCCAGGCTGGTCCAGCCCCACATGCCTGGGAAGGCAGCAGCCACCGCACGAGGGACGAGGGATACATGGGGAGCTGGAGTTAAATGCGGTGCTGAGGTTGAGGGGGTCCCATAGCCCCACAGCCCACTGCCAGCACAGGTCTGGACTCACTCCCCCACCCCAAGCTCTGCCATTGCCCTTCACTCCCGACCTGCAGCCCCTGCTACACCAGCCTTGGGCTCCCCCAGCTCTTCTAGTGCCCCTCACGCTTGACTTGCTGCCCCCTCCCATCCCAGCCCTGGACTCCCTGCAGCTCTTCCAGTGCCCCCGTCTGCTCCCTGGCCTCACCACACTTTGATCAGTGAGGCCCCAGGGCTCAGAGATGCCTCCATGGGAGTTCACCTCCCACCCTGGGAAGAAGGCACCTGGCTTGTCCCGCCCGGCCACCTCACCAGCTGCTATTCCTGCCACCTGGTTGTCCCGCCGGCCACTGCACTTCACTGCCTGGCTGCCCTACTAGCCGCTGTGCCTCACTGCCTGGTCGCCCCACCGGCTGCTGCTCCTCCATGCCTCGCCACCTGGCCGCCCCACCGGCTGCTGCTCCTCCATGCCTCGCCACCTGGCCGTCCCACCGGCTGCTGCTCCTCCATGCCTCGCCACCTGGCCGTCCAACCGGCTGCTGCTCCTCCATGCCTCGCCACCTGGCCGCCCCACCGGCCGCTGCTCCTCCATGCCTCGCCACCTGGCTGTCCCGCCGGCCACTGTGCTTCACTGCCTGGCTGCCCCACTAGCCGCTGTGCCTCGCCACCTGGCTGCCCAGTGCAGAGACTGCAACCTGGGCGGAAACAGGACTTCAGCTCTCATCTGAGCAATTTAACCAAACCAAAGGCTCCTAATGAAGCCCACTGAGGCTTGTCTTTGAACCAGAGCAGGGACCCTTAAGAGGAGCCCACATCTCCAGGCCTGGACACCTGTGCCCACCCCCTCTTACTTTCACGGGGGCTGGCATCTCAGCCCCTGGCTTAGCCCGCGGAGGGCACCTCCACCGTCAGCACAGCTGAGCACAGCTCTGCTCCCCGGCAGGCCCACAGGGAAGAGGACGACCTGTCCCTGCGCCCCGCAGTCAATGTAAACATTTTATTACAACTAATGTTCAGAATGGGCTCGTCAGTTAATCACAGTGGTTCCACGCACACACACACACCCTTGCTGCCTCTGAGTCAGAGGCAGCAGGGCGGGGGGAGGCAGGAGCCAGTGCCTGTGGGTCCACGACAGCCACTTGTCAAAGGAAAGAGCCCATTCACCTCCCCGCCCCCCCGCCCCCGGCTCTGCACTCAAAGCCGCGATTCCCTGAGCCCTTCACCCGAAACCAGGCTGGTTCAGATCAAATCAAACCCAGGCGTTTCAACTCCAGAAAGATGAATCAGAAGCACTTACAGGTGGCAGGCTGAGCGAGCCAAGTGGGTTACGTAGCGGGGGAAAAATCGCAGGGTAAATTCTGCAGGCTGAGCAAGATTTGAATCAAGCAGCGTCTCACCCTCGTAGATGATACTGGCAGCTGCTCAGCAGGCGGGCTGGGTTCCCAGACTCCCCACTCCAAAGCCCTTGTCTTTCAGGTGTGGCGGTGGAGGAAGGAGAGCAGCTGAGTAGGAATGCCCTGGATCCTAACGCCAGCCCGGCGGCCACCAGCACAAAGCCGTCTCGCAGCTGGCCAGTTCCCGGAGCTGGAAAGCACGTTGCCTGTTGCTGCAGGTCTCGGGTTCTGGGCCCACAGGGGAAGCGGAGAGCCCCGGGTGCGTGCCCCTAAATGTTAGAACTTGAGACCAGTGTTTCTTAAACTGTGTTCCATGGCACCCCGGTGTGCCGTGAGGCAGCCTGAGGTGTGCCGCAGAGAACAACAGAATTAAAAATGGCCACCCTTAAAGGGACAGGCAAATTTTTTTTTTTTTGTTCAACAAAAAATCCTTGGTGTTCCCCATAAAAAAATTGTTTGGTGTTCCTCGGTCTTAAAAAGTTTAAGAAACACTGCTTTAGACCATCTCAACCCTTCTTTTGGATGGGCACTTTGTCTCTAGCCCCCCGATTCCAACAGCCCCAGATTTGCCCCACCAGCCCCTCCCCTTGGCCCTGGTGCAGCCCAGCGATTTGCAAAACCCTCTGCATTGGGATCCAAGCACCACAATGCAGAGTTCGTGCCCTGAGGCTGGAGCCCCTAGGGCTGGCCCACAATGGCTCGGCGGTGCTCAAGATCGGTTGGTTCGCCCGCACCTCCCAGATCCTTCCCGAGTCACTGCCCCTTCCGACTCTGTGACCAACAGCCCCGGCTCCTAGATGTGACCTTACACTTGGCTGTGAAAATGCAGGTTGCCCACCAGCCCCATCAAACCGCAGTACCGACCTGGCCCCGCGACGTTTACTGTCCCTGCTTCTGCTGGCTCTGCAACCTTCCCCACCCATGTCTGATTTCCCTCCTGATCATGGACAAATCACTGACTCACAACAGGCAGCAGCCGGAAAGACGTGTCCCACAGGGGACGACGATTCCCCCTTTCCAATGCCTTTTGCAGCATGAGCCAATGTTTATGGACTCTGGGAACCCCAGAGAGTGGAAATTTTCCATCACACGGAGTCAGGGGCCTGGCAGAGGTTGCCCCTCTTCTGCTACCACAGTCACGTTCAGCTACCAAATGTATAACCTCATCAAAACCCCACTAATGGGGGCTGAGAGTGCCTCGGCCAATTCTTTTGACACTCTTGGGTGTAAGTTCTGTGGTCCAATGGATTGGAACAGGTTGCACTTTCATAGCTGCTGTTGCTCATCCTCTCCAGGTCCCGATGGAATAGGAAGGTCTCCTCATCAACGGAAAGATGGGGGAGCCCCTCTCTGCTTTGCCCCAAACCACAAAAGACATCCAGAGCGCGGCTGTTCCTTCTGTGTCATGGCTGAGAATGTCAGTCCCCAGGACCCTTTCAGTTCCAGGGCTAAGCTCCAGAGGGGAGAAAGGAATCCACCCACTCCTTGCCCCTGTGGTGTAGTGGGGGTGCTGTCTGCTCTGGAACCCGGGGGCCCCCTGTGTTGTGACGTGTGATGCCCACTGACTCACCCACATGTTGTGATGTAGTGTCAGTACCTGGCTGGTTGCTGTGCTTGGGCGGTGGGTGGTGGAGGACCCCCACGGGCGATTGTCTGGAAGCACGGCCCAGCAAGAGGGGCCTCAGGACAGTGGCCAAACCGGCTCTACTTGTTAAGGGAAGAGACAGACAAAGGAAGTGTGTGCTGGGGGAAGGGGCAGTCTGGGGCTGGAACCATGAGGGAGAGAGACTGAGGTTGCTGGGGCTGAGGGCTAGGGGTGATAGACCCCTAACCCAAGGGCTCTGAACCACCCCGGCCCCGAATCCTGTAATCACACCACGTCTAGGCTGTGCTGTATCCTGGAGAAGCAATAAAACCCCTCTGTTCTACTGCTGGCAGAATCGGTTCTTGCTGCTATGGGGGTGCAGGACCGGGGGAACCCCGACAGGCAAAGTCCCAGAGCCGCCCACCCACCCATCACGGCATGACCCGGTCTCTCTCCAGCCCGGTGCCCTTCCCAGACATCCAAGTGCCCCAAGCCCCTGATAGCCGCCCCCCGGCCTGTCACATCAGGAGACGTGGAGCCAGTGCCCCAGTCCAAACATGCCCTGCCCCCCATGCCCAGGGAAAGGACCCACAGCCCTGAGCTGGCTGGCCTGGAGCCTCCTAGGGCCTCCTGGTGAAGGGCAGGGCGTGTGGGGTGGTTGTGCCAGCTGGATCCAGCCCTGTGGTCCCAGAGCCCTGACCAGCCACCTCGCCAGGCCATGGAGTCAGCACATGCACCAGAGCACCGGCCTGTGTGTTACAACCCCCCAAGAACACAGCCCCCTGCCATGCACACACGCCCAGCCCCACTGCCCTGCACACACACCCCGCCCCCCCGCCATGCACACACACCCCGCCACGCACACACACCCAGCCCCGCTGCCCCGCCATGCACAAACGCCCAGCCCCTGCCCTGCACACACGCCCAGCCCCTGCATGCACTGCCCCCACCATGCACACACCCAGCCTCCTGCCCTGCACACACACCCAGCCCCGTGCATGCGCTGCCCCCCGCCATGCACACGCTCAGCCCCCGTGCCCTGCACACACACCCAGCCCCTGCAGCTGTCCCCACAACCGCACACACACACACACACACACACACACACACACACACACACACACTGCCCCCATACCGAGCCCCCCACAGGGTGTTCTCCAGGCACACACATGCCCACACAACTCCCACATTACTCCCCACCTTTTCAGCCCTCCCCTGCTCACTGCCCCATGGTCCTCCCCAGACTCAGACGAGCTCCCCTCCCCCACGCACAGCATCCCCGTGACACTAGTGTGAGTCAGCAACTCCTGTCAGGCCTGACAAACTCCCCACAATATTTACCCAAAAGGCAGCAAGTAACATAGCAGGGGGGACTCACAACACTGACCCTTCACATTCCTGCGTGTGTGTGTGGACAGTGTGTGTTTCTGTGCAGTGTATGTGTGTGTGTGTGGACAGTGTGTGTGTGTGTGTGAAGTGTGTGTGGACACTGTGTGTGTGTGTGCAATGTGTGTGCGTGGACAGTGTGTGTGTGTGTGGACAGTGTGTGTGTGTGTGTGTGTGCAGTGTGTGTGGACAGTGTGTGTGTGTGTGTGTGCGTATGCAGTGCGTGTGTGTGTGTGTGCAGTGTGTGGGGATGCTCAGGGTATGTATATGTGTGTATTTTTGTGTACAGGTTTGTACATTGGCATGTACACTGTGTGTGTGGAGTGTGTACATGTGTGTGTTCGTGGTGGGTATCTGTGTATTTATACAATATAAAAGTTCTACAAGGTGCATACATCTGTGTGCATGGGGTGCGTACGGGGCACATGTATACAGTGTGCACACAGTGTGTGTATACAGGGTGTGTGTGTGTACGGGGGTCCATCTACAGTGTGGGTGGGTGTGTACAGGGTGTGTGTGTGTGTATGGAGACCTATGTACAGCGTGTGTGTGTGTACTGGGTGTGGGTGCATACAGTGTGTGTACAGCGTGTGTATGGGGCCCCATGTACAGCATGTGGGTGTGCGTATAGGTGTGAGTGCACACAGTGTGTGTGTGTGTATGAGGGCCCCATGTACCGCGTGTGAGTGTGTGTACAGGTGTGAGTGCATACAGTGCGTATACAGGGGTGCATGTACAGTGTGTGTGCAGTTCTGGGCATGGGCTACAGTCACATGCTTCAAATGTGTTTCACAACCAATGTGCAAACCCAGACGGCCGTAGCCCCAGGAACTGGAATTTGCTGCTCCGAGAGCCACCAAAGGGCCATTCACAGCAGATCACCGACGCTTTCGAGCTGGGGAGGAGCCAGCCAGACTTCGCTCCAACTCGAGAGAGCAGCTTGGACTGCGTTTTCCTTCTGAAGGATCCACTGCAAAGGGATCGATACAGCCGGGGTCTGGCTGAGTGCCGTGGTACCGGGCTGTACGGCCGGGGGTCTGGCTGAGTGCCGTGGTACCGGGCTGTACGGCCGGGGGTCTGGCTGAGTGCAGTGGTACCGGGCTATACGGCCGGGGTTCTGGCTGAGTGCCATGGTACTGGGCTGTATGGCTGGGGGTCTGGCTGAGTGCGGTGGTAACGGGCTATACGGCCGGGGTTCTGGCTGAGTGCCATGGTACTGGGCTGTATGGCTGGGGGTCTGGCTGAGTGCTGTGGTACCGGGCTATACGGCCGGGGGTCTGGCTGAGTGCCATGGTACCGGGCTGTATGGCTGGGGGTCTGGCTGAGTGCCATGGTACCGGGCTGTACGGCCGGGGGTCTGGCTGAGTGCTGTGGTACCGGACTATACGGCCGGGGGTCTGGCTGAGTGCCATGGTACTGGGCTGTATGGCCGGGGGTCTGGCTGAGTGCCATGGTACCGGGCTGTACGGCCGGGGGTCTGGCTGAGTGCCATGGTACCGGGCTGTCCGGCCGCATCTCCAAACAGACCTGGGGTGCCAGGTGGTGCATCAAAGCCAGTGGAGCTGCCCATCGCCTGGGGTATTTGAGGGGTCACAACCCCTGAAACCACAGAACTTTGGGGGCCCTTGGCCAACCGGAGCTGGAGTCCTGGGGAGCCGAGAGCGGCAGGAGAAACCAGCCAAACAGACGCTTGTTTTCTACCCGCGTTGGCCTGCTCCAGATCCCCCCAGGCCAGGACTCTGCTGGGCTTTTCCTGTGACCCAGGCCAGGCAGGGTGTGAATCGGAGGGTTTGCCAAGGCCCGGTTACATCCGTGTGCTCAAAGCACACGGTCTGGGAGAGGGCAAGGCAAGGTCGGGGGGGAGGGGGCTTGTTTCGGGGGGATTTGGGGCAGTGGGATTCTGGGGTCCCTCTGCAAACAGCAACGGGGCGGCAGAAGCCAGCGGGTGATGGATTGGCAGTTCCCACTGCGGCGGGGCACCCCTTCAGTGCGACAGCCCCTTCTCGGGGTCTGCTCTCCCTCACCTCAGCCCCTCCCCCTCCTGGGACCGCCTCCAGCACGGCCGTGTCTGCTGGGACCCCTCCGGGGTTCCCCGCTCTGGGCCCCCACTCTCCGAGGAGGACAGAGCAGCCCTGGACTCTAGACCAGTGTCCAACAAGCAGGTTTATTGAGCTTTGAACCCAGCCCAGGAACCCTCCGGCCTATAGGCCTGGCCCCCCCTCAGCCCCGCACATCTGAGTCTCCCCTGCAGCCCGGGGGGCTCCGCCTGCTCCCCCTTCCCCGTCCAGGAACCCCCCTTTCCAGCGGAGACTCTGATATCCTTCTCCTTCTCCTCTGTCCAGGGCCACTGGGCGCTGCTCTTCCTCGCCCCTCCTCTCCTTCGACCTTTGTCTCTCCCAGCTGGAGCCGGCTGGCCAGGTCGACCGGTCCTCTCTCTGCGGCCCATCGCCCTCCCACTGCCCAGAGCCAGCAGCGAGCTGGGTGTCCTGCTCACCAGCACCAATCGCTGGGGGGCTCCTCTCTCCAGGCCGCAGGCCGGGTCCCCAGGTCCCTGTAACAACCAGCTCCCCGTCCGCCTGGGACACTGCGCCCCTCCCCCGGCATGCAGCCCCTTGGGAAGCAGCAGGTTCCCCTGTCCTCGCTGGGGGAGACCGGGCGGGCCCTGGTGGCCTCCGTCCCCTTGTGCTGCACGTTTCCTGGCCCCGCTCCTCCGGCGCCAGGGCAGAACCAGGCACGGAGCCCGGGCCGGGCAGAGCAGGGGGAGGAGGGAATGTTTGGGGCGCGGGCAGAGCCGCCTGGGGGGGCCACAGGAAAAGGGCTGGGCTGGTCTCATCGTCCCATGGGCTCCTCTGCCCCAAGGAGTCTGCTCAGCAGGGGGCGCTGCTTGCCCCGGGTCCCTGCAATGGGGCAAACAGCAACAGGAGGTCACGGGGTCCAGGCGGGGTGGGAGCTGTGGCCGGGGAAGGCTACAGGGGATGCTGGGAGTGCAGGGGAATGGGAGGGGTGGGTAGTTGGGGTAGAGAGGAGGGGCTGGGTTGGAGGCTGGGGTCGGAGGGAGGCGGGGCTGGGGGCCATGGGGTGGAAGGCATAGGGTTAGGGCCAGGATGCCGAGGGACAGGGGCTGGGGGCAGAAGGAACAGGGTTTGGGGTTGTGAGGTGGAGGGCCAGAGGCTGGAGACCGTGGGGGAGGGGCTGGGGGGCATGGGACCGAGGGGGCAGGGGGCCACAGGGTCTGGGAGCTGTGGAGGCAAGGCCTGGCGACCAGGGACCTGGGGACAGGGGGTTGTGGGGTCAAGGAGGCAGAGGCTGGAGACCATGGGGCAGGGGCTGGGGTCCGTGGAGCAGAGGGAGCAGCGGCCAGGGGCAGGGGGTTGTGGGGCAGGAGGCCAGGGACAGGCAGCTGTGGGGCAGGGGGCCGGGGACTGTGGGTGCAGGAGCTGGGGCCAGGGACAGGCGGTTGTGGGGCAGGGGGCCAGGGTCAGGCGGTTGTGGGGCAGAGAGCTGTGGGTCGCAGTCAGTCCTTACCGACGCCTGAGCCTCACCGCTGCGTCGCAGGCGCTCGTAGGCCTCCGTGACCACAGCCCTCCTGCAAGGGGACAGAAGGGTCAGCCCAGGGGCAGTGCCTGGCCCCTTTGCCAACAACCCGCTGGGGTCTCCTAAGGGCAGGGGGCTCCCCCCCCCAGAGTCACGGGGCAGGCCCTCAGGGCCAGGCGAGCCCCCCGCCGGGGTGCAGGCACTGTGTGCTGGGGGGCGCTCGCTGGAGGGTTCCGTACTCACTTGCTGGCCAGACCTCCGCCGGGGGGCAGGCTGGGGTTCACCTCGGACGCCAGGCACCGGAAGATGGCCACGAGGCTGGCAGCCCCCTCCTCCTGCAGCTCCCCATACAGCTCTGCGGGGAGAGGGGCCGGCGCGTGACTGGCACTGGCCGGGCACCCACAGGCGTGCACTGCCCCCCGCTACCCCGACTGCCCCCTCACTGTCAACCGTCCCCACTGTCCGACTGCCCCGACTTCCCCACTGCCCCGACTGCCCCCACTGCACTGTCCGACTGCCCCAACTGCCCCCACTGTCCCGACTGCCCCCACTGTCCGACTGCCCCAACTGCCCCCACTGCCCTGACTCCCCACTGCCCGACTGCCCCGACTTCCCCCACTGTCTGACTGCCCCACTGTCCGACTGCCCCGACTTCCCCTGCTGCCCCGACTGCCCCCGCACTATCTGACTGCCCCACTGTCCGACTGCCCCAACTTCCCCACTGCCCCGACTGCCCCCACTGCCCGACTGCCCCAACTTCCCCACCACTGCTCGACTGCCCCACACTGTCCGATGCCCCGACTTCCCCACTGCCCTGACTCCCCACTGCCCAACTGCCCCCACTGCCCCAACTGGCCCCCACTGTCCAACTGTCCCGACTTTCCCCCACTGCCTCGACTGACCCTCACTGCCCCCACTGTCTGACTGCCCCCACTGTCCAACTGCCCCGACTGCCCCCACTGCCCTGACTGCCCCCACTGTCCGACTGCCCCCACTGCCTTGACTCCCCACTGCCTTGACTGCCCCCACTGTCCGACTGCCCCTCTCCACCACTGTTGTCCTTGCCTGGCTGGTCCTCCCCACTGCCCCTACCCTCCTCTTCCCCACTTCCTCCCCCAGCTACCCCCTCCCCGCTGCCCTGCCCCCAGCCTGAGGGGCAGTAGCTGGCCCAGGCAGACATGGACACCTCCTGTCCTGGGTGCCTTGGTCTAGAGCCAGGGGCCTGGTGCCGCCCAGGGCTGCCCCTCACCCACCTGCCACCCGTCTTTCCAGGTAGGCGTCCAGCTCCCGCTCCCGCTGCAGGGCGGCCTGGGAGACGCCGGGGGCGGCCGGGAAGCACACCACCATGCAGGTCATGTTGTCGCGGCTGCCCTGGGCGGGGGAGAGCCAACCGGGTCAGGGGGCAGTGAGGGGAGGGCCAGGGTAGCTGCCGGGGGCCCTGAGGGGCCCTGAGGGGCCCTGAGGGGTGGGAGCCCAAAGGGGCACTACGCCCTGATATGGCCCGGAGTGGGGTCCAAGGGCCCCTACGCCCCAGCCCGGAGCAGGAAACCAGACAGTGCCGGGGAGGGCTCCCGTATCCTCCCCAGCCCCCCCGCCCCAACATCCGACAGAGAGAAAAGAACCAGCACGCGCAGGAGGGGCCCATGCCCAGTCCCCCCCCCTTAGCCAGCGCCCCCTGTCTCGCCCCCCCACAGCCAGCCAGTCCTCACCCTGGGGCCAGACTGGAGGTGGTACCCCCTAAAGGCCCCACACCCCTCTCCCCGCCCCTCCAGAGCCAGCCTGGAGCCAGATGGAGCCAGCGCCCCCGTGAGGGGAAAGGCCCCACACCCTGCCCCTCGGGAGCCAGCCTGTCCCCTGCCCTGGAGCCAGATGCAGCCAGCGCTCCCTAGAGGGGAAAGGCTCCACGCCCCATGCCCTGCCCCTCCAGAGCCAGCCTGGAGCCGGATGGAGCCAGCGCCCCCTAGAGGGGAAAGGCCCCACGCCCCATGCCCCACCCAATTCTGCGGCTGGCTGGGAGCCAGCGCCCACTAGAGCCAAGCACCGGGCCCCCAACCCCTCTCACCTTGTGGAGCCCGGCGTCCAGGACCTGCTCGCAGACGGCCAGCGGGTCGCCGCTGAGCAGCAGGCGGGAGCGGGCGAAGGCGCACAGCCCCTCGGTGTCGAAGGCGTCCCAGACGCCGTCGCAGGCCAGCAGCAGGAACTCGTCCTCGCCGGGGCAGCGCGCCAGGGCGTGCACCTCGGGCTCGGGCGACACCAGCTGCTCCGTCGGGCCCCGCCAGGCTACGGCCTTGTAGCCGAAGTCGCCCAGGGCGCGGGAGACGGCCAGGGAGCCGTTGAGGCGCTGCAGGGTGACGGAGCCGCCGGCGTTCTCGATGCGCTCCCGCTCCCGCGGCCGGCTGGGCTTGTGGTCCTCCGTGGAGAAGGCCCAGCGCCCGGCCCGGCACAGCAGCGCCCGCGAGTCGCCCAGGTTGATGAAGTAGAGGTGGCGGGGCGAGACCAGCACGGCCACGGCGGTGGAGCCGGCGGGCTCCCAGCCCTCGGCCCGCGCCAGCCCCTGCATGCGGCGGTCGATGCGCAGGAAGCCCTGCCGTACCGCCTCCTTCACCACCTCAGGCGCCTCCGGCTCAGCCGCGAAGGCCTCGCCCGCCACCACCTCCCCCAGCAGGTGACGGGCGCAGAACCGGGCCACCGTGGGCCCCGCGTGCCCGTCGTACACCGCAAAGAAGGCCCAGGCGGCCAGGTCGCCCAGCAACTGGGGCTGGGCCGCGTGGGCGTCCTCCATGGCCGCCCGCCAGCCCTGCATGGCGCCCACCCCGTAGCGCAGCCCGCCCCCCTCGCCCCGCTCCAGCAGCTTCTCCGTCCGCGGCGCCTCCAGGAAGGCGTCGGGCCCCTCGCCGCCCTCCCCCTTGAAGAGACGGGAGAGCAGCCGCTCCGCCTGCGAGGCCAGCTGCCGCACAAAGGCCGCCATGCCCGCAGGAGCCGGGCCGGGCCCTGCAGACCCCCCCCACACCCAAGCTCAGTCGTCCGGTGCCCGGGCCTGGGGCGGGGGGTCACCTCTCGGCACCTCGATCTCCGGCAGCGTTGCAGTTCCTCAGCCCCAGCGGCTGCCGCCTCCCCGGGGCCGTTCCTGGCACCCTGCATGGGGCTGGGCCCCCGGCTTGCCCCTTGGCAGCCCCGGGGACATGTGCATTGCAGCGGCTGCGGCTGCTCTGTCCTCCCTGGCACCGTAATCCCTCATCCGGCAGCTAAATATGGAACGTTAAAGCCCCTAATCCCCGCCCAGCCAGGGGGGTCAGCAGGCACCCGAGGGCGCGCAAGGCCCGGCTGCGGGTACCAGGAGCCCCTCTGCAGCCAATGGGCCTATCCTGATGAGAGTAGGCAGACTGGCAAGGGGAGGCTGGGAATAAGGGGGGAAGGGGGGAATGCTGGCGGGGGGAGGGAGCTGGAGGGGGCTCCAGTGACAGAGTGGATGAGACGTGGAGGCTGGAGGGGGCCAGGTCCGTGGCCTCATCACTAAAGTGTCCGTGTAGGGTCATGAAGGCAGCTTTCATGAGGGTCAAAAGGGTGTGACAAAGAGGAGGGAGAAAACTTGTTCCCCTTGGCCTCCGAGGATAGCACAAGAAGCAACGGGCTTAAGTTCCAGGAAGGAGGTTTAGGTTGGACATTAGGAAAAACTTCCTGCCTATCCGGGTGGTGAAACACTGGGATAAATTGCCTGGGGGGTTGTGGAATCCCCATCCCTGCAGATAGATGTGACAGACATCTGTCAGGCTGGTCTAGACCAGTGTTTCTCAACCTTTTTTTTTATAAAGTACCCCGTTTTCAAAAAAAACCAACCAATTATAAGTACCCCCAGTACCTCCAGTTTTCAGACACGCCTTTTTTTTTCTACCATTGCAACACATTTGTTTAAACAACTTAATGGGAGCCGCGCGGGAGATGAAATTTTTGGGTGTCAAAAGTACAAAAATAATAAAGCGCTGGAAAACTTCAAACAAAAATTCCATTTTCTCCATGTTTCAGTTATGCTGACGTTCCCCCCCCCCCAGACTTCTCTCGAGTACCCCTAAGGGACCTGGTCCCACTGCTTGAGAAACACTGGGCTAGACCAGTGGTTCCCAACCTTTTGTACACCATGGACCAGCGAACCCATGCACAAACTTTTGGTGGACCGGTCAGATTTTATTTGCATAGTTGCATATTCATTGTGGTAATTAATTTTAAAGTCACGTGTTATTTTACTTTGCATCTGTACGCACACAGAGCATGTCGTCGTGAGGGATCAGAGTTAGCGGATGTCTACAACACTAGAAAGAGTTCTGTTAAAGGGACCCTCTCCTGTCTTACCTTGAGCCATTCACACCTATGTAAAGTTTGTTTGCAATGGAATCATGCAGTGCCATGGGCTGGCCCTTTTGTCCTGCCTGAAGCCCAGAGGGAAACAAGTTAGACACCCCACATTCCCCTCCGTCCCCACCTCACTGCACGAGTCCCCACCCCTGGAGAGAGGGAGAGGTGTACAGCTAGCCCCCTCCACCTGCACACCCCACATGTGAACTGGGCAGAGCGGCTCCAACCTACCTGGCAGCCTGGGGAAGGCAGGAGCAGCTGCAGCATGAGAAACCAGGATGCTCCTGCCTGCCTCCAGGACTGAGGAATGCACATGGGGCAGGCGGGAAGGTCTCATATCTCCACAGGGGGGCTCTGTCAGTGGCCAGGGCCCCCCCCCCGGCCGTCCCTCCGTGGCTCCCCCAGCAACAGATGGGTCTGTCCTGCCCTGGCCACGCCACTGCTCCGTGCCGGGGGAGAGGAGCCGGGGTAAACACTTGGCCGCAGGGGCAAAGCTGTTTGCTCCCCCCGGCAGCCCCTGCCCCCGCTTAGGGGGGCAAATGGGGAAAGGTGGCCAAGGACCTGGCACCCCCATCAGGCCATGGGACAGATCAGCACAGGGACCATGGGGGAGGGGGTGTTCGCACCCTTTGCACACACACACACCCCACCTCCGCGTACAGGCCTATCAAGGCATGGGTGTGGCCTGGCAGTTTGCCCCAGCCCGGCAGCCTGGGTCCGCAGTCGGGAACCGCTGGTCGAGACGGTGCTGGGTCCTGCCGTGAGGGCGGGGACTGGACTTGGTGACCTCTCGAGCTCCAGTCGAGTTCTAGGTTCTGTGATCCTGGGGCTTCGTGGCCGGACAGAAGCTTTCATTTCTGGAGACTCCAGGACAGCCCTGGGGGTTGGGGACCCCATGTCGGGCTGTCTGGGTCCGTTCCCTTCGGGGCAGGGGAGGAGGCGGGGCACCACTGAGGTTTGGGGAAGGGGAATGACAGGGCCCCGCTGGGATTCAGGGGGGAGCATCAGGGTTCCATTGGGGTTTGGGGGGGCAGCCGCAGGGCCCCACTGGGTAGGGTTGCCAACTTTCTAGTCACACAAAACCCAAACACCCTTGCCCTGACCTTCCTCTGAGGCCCCGCCCTTTTACCGAGGCCCGGCCCCCCTTCATTCCATCCCCCCCCTCCCCCCTTGCTAATTTTCCTGGGGCTGGCTCTGGGTGTTGGGGTGTGGAAGGGGGAGAGGGCTCCAGCTGGAGGGGGCAGGCTGTGGGGTGGGTCCAGGGATGAGGGGATGGGGTGCAGGATGGGGCTCCAGGCTGGGGCGCTGGAGCTGAGGGGTTTGGAGTGTGAGGTTGCTCTGGGCTGAAGCAGAGGGTTGAGGAGTGGGAGGGGGTACAGGCTCTGACCTGGGTCATGGGCTCCGTGAGGTTTGGGGTGCAGTAGGGGTCTGGGATAGGGATGAGGGGCCGATGAGGCTCTGTCTGGGGTACAGGCTCTGGGGTCAGGCTGGGGATGAGGGATTTGGGGTGCAGGAGGGGGCCCTGGTCTGGAACCAAAGGGTTCAGAGGTGGGGGGATCGGGGTTGGGGTGCAGGCTGCGGGTGGCCCTTACCTTAAGCTGCTCTTGGAAGCAGTGTGACGTCCCCCCTTCAGCTCCTATGTGGAGCCCCGACCCGGCAGCTCTGCCCCATCCGTGGGCACCACTCCCACCGCTCCCATTGGCCACGGTTCCCAGCCAATGGGAGCTGCAGAGCCAGCACTAGGCACCAAAGGGAGGACCCGACTCTATTGGGCGCCACACAGAGCTGCCGGGGTCCCTTTCCAACTGGGCGTTTTGGTCAACTCCACCACGGGAGGGTGGGGGGCAGATCTCAGCTGGGGCTGGCTGCTTTTCTTCCCTGGTGAATTCAGGGCTTCTCCCCACATTGCTCCCCTTGGAAACCTGACTTGTTTTCACTTCCCGTGCCCAGCTCCTGTGCAGCAGGGCTGGGTGACTGCACTGACACCTCACCCCACCCCAGAGGTGGCTGCATCTCAGCACCAGGGGAGGGATCCCTGTATAAACAGCCCCAGGCCCCACCCCAGAGGTGGCTGCATGGCCGAGGTGGGGCACGCTGTTACTCCTCGATGGGGGTGGTGCCGTGTGGGCCCCAGGCTGGTCACCCCCAGGAAGGGGCAGGGCAGCGCAAGGCTGCCCCATGCCTGGTAAGGGTAGTGCTGGGGCCCAGGCAGGGCTACGCTCTGATGGACACCCGCTCCGGCCTTGCCCTCAACCCACCAGGGGAAACCGTTGCTCTGCGCATCCTGCTGCCTGCACCCTGGGGTGCTGAGCCGGGCCTCTGAGTGCATGTCTGGGTGCTTGCGGTGCATGGCAGCGAGGGGGAAGGGACACGGTGCCTAGGGTGTTTGGCATGGGGTGTCCAGGTGCACACCTCATCTTGCCCAGCATTACCCTGCAAGTACCCCTCCTTCCTGAATCTGAATGCTCCCCCTCCTGCTCTACACCCCCAAGATTTACCCCCTCCCTCGGCCCCCCAGATCTACCCCACCCTCCTCTCCATCCCCAGATCTACCCCACCCCTCCCTCTGCCCCCCAGATCTACCCCACCCTCCCTCTCCATCTCCCAGATCTACCCCACCCCTCCCTCTGCCCCCAGATCTACCCTCACCTCTCTCTGCCCCGATCTACCCCACTCTCCTCTCCGCCTTCCCCAGATCTACCCACCCCTCCCTCTGCTCCCCAGATCTACCCCACCCTCCTCTGCCATCCCCAGATCTACCTCACCCTTCCTCTGCCCCCAGATCTACCCCTCTCCCTCTCCATCCCCAGATCTACCCCACCCCTTCCTCTGCCCCCCAGATCTACCCCACCCTCCTCTCCATCCCCAGATCTACCCCACCTTCCTCTGCCCCCAGATCTACCCCATCCTCCCTCTCCATCCCCAGATCTACCCCACCCTTCCTCTGCCCCCAGATCTACCCCACCCTCACTCTCCACCTTCCCCAGATCTACCCCACCCCTCCTCTGCACCCCAGATCTGCCCGCACCCCTCCTCTCCACTCCCCTAATCTACCCCTACCCCTCCCGGCATCCCCCCAAATTCTCTTCCTTCCCCGGCGCCTTTGTCTCCGTCCCCCTTTGTCTGCGTCTCTCCCCCCTCCACTCCCCGCCCCTCGCCTTTGTGAGCCGCCGCCCGCCCTCCTGCGCAGCCCCGCCCGCAATCGCTCGCTCGCGGGCCGGCGCGGAGGGGCCGCTGGCTGCAGACCCACCCGGCCGGCGGCAGCAGCATGGGGCCGCGGAGATGAGAGCCGGGGGGCACCGAGGGGCAGCGCCGCCGCAGCGCACCGCGAGCCCCATGACGGGAGCTGGGGGGCCATGGGGCAGGTCCTGGGGTTCGCCCACTGCAGTACGTAGCCCGGGCGGGGCGCGCGCGCTGGGGGGGTCCGGATCGGGCCCCGGGCGGGAGGATCGGGGCGGGGCGGGATCGGGCCCCGGGCTCCCCCCGACCTGGCTCCTGCGATGCTCGCGGGGCCCCGCCCCGGGCCGCTGGGAGCCGCTGCGGGGAATCTGGGGCCGGCTCCGCGCCCTGGGGCCTGGCGGCAGGTGGTTTCCTAGGGCGGGGGGCGGCTCCAGGCTCCTGTCCCCAGCAGACCGGCGAGGGCCTTGGGGCTGAGCTAAGCAGGGGCCCCTGGGGCAGGGCCCCCCATGCGCCCGGGTCCATCGGCATCCGCGGGCTGGGCCCCTCCCCGGGGCCTGCGCTGCTGGATGCTTTGGTTTGGGGAGCCAGCGGTCCGGGGTATTGCTGAAATCCCCACTCCAGCCTCTGCCCCAGGGCCGGGGGGCCGGGGCCCCCGAGTGGGAGGGGGAGTCACAGTCCTGGGGCTGCCAAGGAGCCAGATGGAAGAGGTGCTGATGGGAACGATTTTCATTTATTAGGTGTGTTACGGGGCCGTGGGGCAGCGCCTCACAGTGCCAGGCGCTGTCCATTTTATTGCTATTAGGTGTATTACGGTATCAGCTGGGAACCCCAGCCCTGGGGCAGCTTCCTCACAGTGCCAGGCGCTGTCCATTTTATTGCTATTAGGTGTATTACGGTATCTGCTGGGCAGCCCAGCCAGGGAGCAGCTCTGCACTGTGCCAGGAGCTGTGCGTTGTGTTATTATTAGGTGTACTAAGAACCTAGGAACCCCAGCCGTGGGCTGGACCCATTTTGCTGTTGTGCCCGATGCACACGCGTGTGCACACGCACACACGCGTGCGCACACACACCTGGAATTTACCACTGAGATTTTCTGAAGTGAAAATCACTTTCTGCCACATCGACAATTTCTCAGGAACATTTCATTTTTCCTGTAAAATTGCAATAATTTGTCAAAATTGTGCCCGGCCCCCTGGCATCTCTGCCCCTGGGGGGCCAGGCCCGTGGGCTGGCTGGCTCCGGCAGCTGTTTCCAAAGCGGAATGGGACCCAGTTTCAGTGCAATGAAAGTCGAACATGGGGCTTTGGTCCCAATTTGGGATTTTTTAAAAGTTCCAAAAACTCTACGTTTTTGGTAAAACAGGATTTTCATTTCTCGGCTGTCATTCCCAGGGACTGAGTGGAGCAGAGCTGGAGATGGCCCCTCGCCCTTGTGCACTCTAGGGGGCGCTGGGCTACAGGACCCAGGCAAGGGTGATCCATTCCCGCGATTGCACTAGGGGCGCTGGGCTATAGGGCACAGGTGCAGGCAGGCAGACCCCAGGGTGCCAGCATTACTGACACTTCCCCAAGCGAGAGGCCTTCCAGGAACTGGAGCATGAATGAGTCAGGGACTTCACAACAGTGATTCAAAGACAGCAATCCTGCACCAGGAGCACAGCGCCCCCTGCTGCGCCCTGCCCTGGCTGCACGGCGCCCCCTGCTGAACCTTTCACCTGGCCGCATGGCGCCCCCTGCTGGGCCCTGTCCCTGGATGCACCGCGCCACCTGCTGGGCCTTGCTCCTGGCCTCACGGCGCCCCCTGCTGGACCCTACCCCTGGCCACTTGGTGCGCCCTACCAAGCCCTGCAGCAGCATGCCCCTCCCCGTTGCTCACACCAGCCTGGCTTTGCCTTGGGTGTGGGGTGAGGAGAAGGCTGGGTGTCAGAGGGTGGGGGAGACAGATGGGGCAGTCACATTTCCCCCCCTTTAGCTTGTGCCCCCCCCCAGTATAGGAGGCACCAGTTGTCCATGACCTGCCAGGGCACCAGACAGTTTGGGGCAGGAGGAGGCTCTTTCAGCCAGCTGGGCCCTGGTTCTGGCCTAGCCCATGCCTGGCCCCCGAGCCCTGCGCCTGCTGGGGCTCGGAGCAGCCATGGGGCTGGGGTGTCAGTTCCCGGAACAGACTGTGGTGGGAGGTGGCGATACCTACTCCCCCGTCTGTGGGGAGAGCCCTGCCCCTGGCCAGTGTGGCTCACACAACAGTGCCCCTGCAGTAGGCCCATAGAGGCTGCCCCAAGGGGTAGTGTCCCAGCTGGGGGGTGGCAAGGTAGAGACACCCTAAGAACCCCTGCTCAGATCAACTTGGCTCTGACTCTGCTAGCGACAGGCAAACCTGGGTGTACGGGGTGGGGGCGCTAGGAGTAGCTTCTTGTGCAAAAGCGCGTCCACACCTCAAAAGCGCATTTCAAAAGTGATGTGCTTTTGCACAAGAGAGCGTCCACACCATGGACGCTCTTGCACAAGAAAGTTCTGATGGCCATTCACAGAATGGCCATCAGAGCACCTGTGCTTTTTGTGATAGGCTCTTTTTGCACAAGAAATCCCTGTGGAGTGTCGACACACACACCTTTTTGCGCAAGAACTCTTGCGCAAAAAGGAGTTTTGCCTCGTAGAAAGAGGTATTCCTACACCTCAAAAAGCCCTCTGCTCTGCCGTTTTACTGTACATTTTCTTGTGCAAAAACGCGCTTGAGGTGTGGATGCTCCATGCGGTTTTGCGCAAAAACAGCTGCTTTTGTGCAAAAACCCTGTAGTGTAGATAGGGCCGGACTGAGGGGTGGGCGCACCAGGCAGCTGCCCAGGGCGCCAACCGATGGGGGTGCCTGATGGCAGCTGTAAGGGGCGCACGGTGTCCCTTATAGCTGCTATCAGGCTGGCGCCGTGAGCCCGGCTCCCGCAGCGCCGCCCCCCCCATCCCCACGGCGCCGGCCAGCAGCGCCCTTCCCCCCACGGCCGCGGGACCCTGCACGGCCCAGCGCGCGCCAGCAGCGGTAGCCAAGCCGGGCTGGGTAGCGCACACGCCGTGCGCCCTGGGGGCGGGCCCCGGGCTGTGCACCAGTGGCCGTGGCCGGGCTGCGCATGTGCCGTGCACCCCGCCTGCGCTCCGTGGGGGAGCGGGCTCGCGCATGCGCCGTGCGCCCAGGGGCGGTGCCGTGCGCCCAGGCCTGGGGCGCCAAAATGGCTCGGGCCGGCCCTGAGTGTAGACATAGGCACAGGTGCCCTGGTGGACACTCCGTCCATAGTAGTCACAGCCTAAATACGAGATAGAGTCTATTCAGTGTGGACGCTCTCTTTCAGAAGAAGTTTTTTCGGGAGATCTCTTCTGGAAAAGCTTCTTCCGAAAGAAGCCTGCAGTCTAGACGTAGCCATAGACTCAGAGAACACTAGAACTGGAAGGGACCTCGAGAGGCCATCAAGTCCAGTCCCCTGCTCTCACAGCAGGACCAAGCCCTATCTAGAATGATTCTGCAGGGGTGGCCAAGCTGTGGCTCGTGAGCCACATGCAGCTCTTTGCGCACAGAAATGCGGCTCTCAGTGTTACGGCTCGTTCGGAGCTGCATGCCCGCTTTGTGCACGCACCCCAGTTGCTGGAGGGAGAAGTGTGGCTGTGGCCGAGGCAGCTCCGGTGAGACCCAGGCATTGGGTTAGAAGGGGGGGACTGAGGGTGCCTGGCTCTAGGGGAGAGATGTGTGGCTCTTTACACTATGTGTGGCTCTTTTGGCTCACAGGGTCTGTCTACACTTGCACCCTCTTTCGAGAGAGGGATGCAAATGAAGATATTTGAAATTGCAAATGACTAGTAAACCTCATTGTATGAGGAATAAGGGTTATTTCGAGAGAAGGGTTTTCTCTCGAAATAACCGCATCTTCACAGCGTCTGTTATTTCGATATAGCGCCATAACGCAAATATGCAAATGAAGCGTGGGCTATTTAAATCCCAGCTTCATTTGCAATTTCGAGTGTCTTCATTTGCATCCCTCTCTCGAAAGAGGGTGCAAGTGTAGACAGACACTTAGTGTCTAACTGGTTGGCCACCCCGATCTAGATCAGCCCTGACCGGTGTCTGTCCAACCTGCTCTTAAATAGCTCCCGTGATGGAGATTCCACAACCCCCCTCGGTGTTTATCCCAGTGTTTCACCACCCTGACAGGCAGGAAGTTTTTCCTAATGTCCAACCTAAATTTTCCTTGCTGCAGTTTAAGCCCATTGCTTCTTGTCCTGTCCTCAAAGGCCAAGGAGAACATTTTTTCTCCCTCCTCCTTCTAACCCCCTTGTAAGTACCTGAAAACCGCTGTCATGTCCCTCTCAGTCTTCTCTTTTCCAAACTAAACAAACCCAATTCTTTCAGCCTCCCCTCCTAGGTCTCTAGACCTTTCATCACTTGTTGCTTTTCTCTGGACTCTCTCCAATTTCTCCCCATCTTTCTTGAAGTGTGGTGTCCAGCACTGGAGACAAGACTCCAACGGAGGCCTAATCAGCGCAGAGCAGAGCGGAAGAATGACTTCTCGTGTCTTGCTCACCACACTCCTGTTCATGCAGCCCAGAGTCATGTTGGCTTTTTTGCAACAGTGTCATACTGTTGACTCATATTTAGCTTGTGGTCCACTCTGACGCCTAGGCTCCCTTTCTGCAGGGCTCCTGCCTAGATAGTCACTTCCCGTTCTGTGTGTGTGAAACTGACTGTTCCTTCCTAAGTGGAGCCCTTTGCATTTGTCCTTATTCAATTTCTGAGACCTTCTTAAGTCTGTTTCAGGGTGTGACGGTGCGTCGGGGTTTCCCCCCGATCCTGCAGCCCCGTTGCAGCCAGAACAGACTCCGCCAGCCAGTAGAACAGAGGGGGTTTATTGCTTCTCCAGGATACAGCGCAGCACAGACGTGATGTGGTTACAGGAGTCAGGGCCAGGGTGTCTCAGACCCCTTGGGTTAGGGGGTCCATCACCCCCTCAACCCTCAGCACTCAGCGTAGTCTGTTCCCTTCATGTGCCCCAGCCAGAAACTACGTCGCTCCCAGACCCTGCCCCCCCAGCTAGGTGTTCGTCTCCTCCTCCCTTCCTTTGTCTCTCCCCCTGGGAAGAGCCTTGTTATCTGCTCATGCTGGGACTAGGTGTCTGGGCCAATCCACATGTGGGTGAGTCAGTGGGAATCACACAGCACAATGAAGGGTAACCCCGGGTTACAGAGCAGACAGCCCCCGCTACGTCACACAGGGGAAAAGGCAAAGTCACTGGTGTATTGAGACTACAGAGTGAAAAGCATATGCATTCACGCACACACATGGCCTACCCACGGTTTTATGGTTACCAGGCTGTGGCGTGGCCCAATCTCATGGCCAGTTCAGCTGGGTCCGAGAGGGGAAGCTGGGTTCTGTCGGTCGCGATTTGGATGCTCCGGCGTTTCGCTCTCACAGCTCCCTGCTCCCATTGTGTCCAGGGCTTTTGCAGGGTCGAGCTGCAATCGAGCCGCGAGTTTCTTTTTCAGTTGTTGTTTGAACATTTGCGCTTTCAGGGGCTTGCCCCCGTGGGCTGTAGGTTGTTTTCCGTTCCCAGGGGTGGAGGGTGCTTGCTCTGCGGGGTTGTCAGTCTGATCTCATCATGCCGGGAGTGTTTACGCAACCTTCCGGTGCGCCTGTAACCTCACAGCGTTGTATAACCCTCAGTCATTTCCATCAACAACCACTGTACCATGCAGTGACCCTAACCAGTCGCTGAGATGCTTCTGCTCTGTTCCTGCCTTGACATCAGTAACAGACACCGGCCGCCTGTCTGATGCCCCGGCGCTACAGCTGCTCCTTCCTGCTGGCCGGGAGGGGCGGCTGGCAAGGTACACTGAGGCACACTGCAGTGCAGAAGGCTCAGACAAACACTAGACTAGTATGTTTTAGCTCCCTGGCTACAGGGCCTGCCCGCGGTCGGGGCAGTGGGTGAGGCCGTGGCATGGGCCTCGCTGCCTGGAATCGCTGCTCAGGGCTTGCTCTGCAAAACAGAATGCTCAGTGTCCTCCAGGGAACGGAGTGGGGGGCTCAGCAGGGGGCGCGCTCCCCTGGCAGTCGGTGCCGGTCCCAATGCCCCAGTGCAGCGCTAGGGGGCACGGCAGGGAACGGGGTCAGAGCTCAGCAAGGGGCGCGCTCCTGGCAGTCGGTGCCGGTCCCAATGCCCCAGTGCAGCGCTAGGGGGCACGGCAGGGAAGGGGTCAGAGCTCAGCAGGGGGCGCGCTCCCCTGGCAGTCGGTGCCGGTCCCAATGCCCCAGTGCAGCGCTAGGGGGCACGGCAGGGAAGGGGGTCAGAGCTCAGCAGGGGGCGCGCTCCCCTGGCAGTCGGTGCCGGTCCCAATGCCCCAGTGCAGCGCTAGGGGGCACGGCAGGGAATGGGGTCAGAGCTCAGCAGGGGGCGCGCTCCCCTGGCAGTCGGTGCCAGTCCCAATACCCCAGTGCAGCGCTAGGGGGCACGGCAGGGAACAGGGTCAGAGCTCAGCAGGGGACGCACTCCCCTGGCAGTCGGTGCCGGTCCCAATGCCCCAGTGCAGCGCTAGGGGGCACGGCAGGGAAGGGGGTCAGAGCTCAGCAGGGGGCGCGCTCCCCTGGCAGTCGGTGCCGGTCCCAATGCCCCAGTGCAGTGCTAGGGGGCACGGCAGGGAACGGGGTCAGAGCTCAGCAAGGGGCGCGCTCCCCTGGCAGTCGGTGCCGGTCCCAATGCCCCAGTGCAGTGCTAGGGGGCACGGCAGGGAACGGGGTCAGAGCTCAGCAAGGGGTGCGCTCCCCTGGCAGTCGCTGCCAGTCCCAATGCCCCAGTGCAGCGCTAGGGGGCACGGCAGGGAAGGGGGTCAGAGCTCAGCAGGGGGCGCGCTCCCCTGGCAGTCGGTGCCGGTCCCAATGCCCCAGTGCAGCGCTAGGGGGCACGGCAGGGAAGGGGGTCAGAGCTCAGCAGGGGGCGCGCTCCCCTGGCAGTCGGTGCCGGTCCCAATGCCCCAGTGCAGCACTAGGGGGCACGGCAGGGAAGGGGGTCAGAGCTCAGCAGGGGCGCTCCCCTGGCAGTCGGTGCGGTCCCAATGCCCCAGTGCAGCACTAGGGGCACGGCAGGAAGGGTCAGAGCTCAGCAGGCGCTCCTGGCAGTCGGTGCGGTCCCAATGCCCCAGTGCAGCACTAGGGGCACGGCAGGAAGGGGGTCAGAGCTCAGCAGGGGGCGCGCTCCTGGCAGTCGGTGCCGGTCCCAATGCCCCAGTGCAGCGCTAGGGGGCACGGCAGGGAAGGGGGTCAGAGCTCAGCAGGGGGCGCGCTCCCCTGGCAGTCGGTGCCGGTCCCAATGCCCCAGTGCAGCGCTAGGGGGCACGGCAGGGAAGGGGGTCAGAGCTCAGCAGGGGGCGCTCTCCCCTGGCAGTTGGTGCCTGCTTCAATGCCCCAGTGTGGCTCTAGGGGGCGCTGCAGGGAACGGAGTCAGAGCTCAGTAGGGGGCGCTCTCTCCTGGCAGGCAGTGCCGGCCCTGATGCCCCAGTACAACTCTAGGGGGCGCTGGCTGCGGGCACAACGGGGGTGTGGACTTCCTGGTGGTCCAGGCCTGACCCCAACGCCTCGCTTTGTCTCTTGCAGAAGAATCTCCTTCTACTGCCTCCACCACCCCCGACTCTACTGACGGTGAGTCCCTGACCCCGACAGCTCCCCCAGCGCTCTCTGCCTGGGGGGGAGGGTCCCCTCGCTGCCCCATCCCGGGTGGAGCTGGGACCCCCATGGCCCCAGTCCCCATCAGGAGCCAGGACCTCTGAGTGTCTGGTTTCCCTCCAACCTGGTCCCCATTGGGAGGTTGAGAATGGGCGGGCAGATCACCCCACAGCCTGGTCCCCATCAGGAGGCGGGGGGGTGAGATGGGGCACATCTCACAGCCTGGTCCTTGGTGGGGGGTGGAGGTTCGGTTTCTCTCCTGCCCCCCCTCCGGTGACCCCGCCCTCCCTGGCAGGAGGCAATGAGGAGTCGGACTTCCCGGAGCTGCAGACGGCGCGGGAATTCTCCGAGGACGAGGACGAGGAGACGTCCGTGGACTGGGGGACCCCGCGGGAGCTGACCTTCTCCTACATCACCTTCGCGGGGGGCCCCGATGCCAGCCCCCCCAGCGAGCCAGGGCCCCGAGGGCGGCGGGACTCCCTGGCCCGTCGGACGAGGAGCACCCTGCCCCGGCCTGAGACCTGCGAGACCTTGGTGCCCGCGCTGGGCGACAGCCTGGAGAACATCCCCAGCCTGAGCCAGTCGCCTGAGGGCGAGCGGGCGCTGCTGGCTGGGCAGTGCCAGGGGCTGGAGCCCTTCTCGGCCTGGGACGCCCCCCAGAGCGCCACGGAGGAGCCCACCCCCCTGCCATGGGAGGAGCCGGAGCCGCAGACTGTGCCAGGCGGGGGTGCGTGCGGGGACCCCACATTGGGGGCAGCAGAGCAACCAGGAGCCCTCACCACGCACTCAGGTACGGGCCTCGGGACGGGGTCGCGCGTGGGCCAGGTCATGTGACTCGGTCGCTGGCGCGGGGCTGGGCTTGCATGACTGCCCCCTGTTGATTTGGGGAGGCAAAAGAGGTGGGGAGCTACTGGGGTGGGGGGGGTTGTGTTGGGGGCAGAAGGGAGGAGCTGCCTGGGGTGGGGAGGGTCTGTGTTGGGGGCAGTAGGGAAGGGGCGTGGCTGGGATGGGGAGGAGCTGTGTTGGGGCAGTAGGGAAGGGCGTGGCTGGGGTGGGGAGGGTCTGTGTTGGGGGCAGTAGGGAAGGGGCGTGGCTGGGGTGGGGGAGGTCTGTGTTGGGGCAGTAGGGAAGGGGCGTGGCTGGGGTGGGGAGGGTCTGTGTTGGGGGCAGTAGGGAGGGGCTGCGTTGGGGCAGTAGGGAAGGGGCGTGGCGGGTAGGGGCTGTGTTGGGGGCAGTAGGGAGCAGGCGTGGCTGGGGTGGGAGAGGGGCTGCGTTGGGGCAGTAGGGAGCAGGCGTGGCTGGGGTGGGAGAGGGCTGCGTTGGGGCAGTAGGGAAGGGCGTGGCGGGGTAGGGGTGGGGAGGGTCTGTGTTGGGGGCAGTAGGGAAGGGGCGTGGCTGGGGTGGGGGCTGTGTTGGGGCAGTAGGGACGGGCGCTGGTGGGGGGGGGGCGAGCGTTGCTTGAGGGGGCCCTGGCCGATCTCGTGGGGTCTCAGGCTATCGATGGCCCCGGCAATGACCCCGTCGCCCCCTGTCCTTGACAGAGGCTGCTCTGGAGACCGCGCCAGGGGGCTGCCCACGACCCAAGGCCTTAATGCCCTGTCCTGCAGAGGGCACCCCCGGGCACGCTGACCCCGAGGGCAGCCGGCCGCCAACACAGACCTCAGCCGCCCCCAGCCCGCAGGAGGAGGGGGAGCAGGAAGATACGGAGCCAATCACAGAACAGCAGCTGGATGGGCTGGACCAATCAGGGAACACTCTGGGAGTGTACATCATAGGTGAGTAGCCAATGAAGACACGGGAGCTGGTAACCAGGTGGGGGGCGTGTGAGGGGCAGGTGGATGGAAGCTCACAACATTGGAGTCCGGGGCGAGGCACTGCCGTGGGGAAGTTCACAGCACTGGAGTTCGGGGCAGGGCACTGCTGTGGGGAAGTTCACAGCACTGGAGTTCGGGGCAGGGCACTGCCGTGGGGAAGTTCACAGCACTGGAGTTCAGGGCAGGGCACTGCTGTGGGGAAGTTCACAGCACTGGAGTCTGGGCAGGACACTGCCGTGGGGAAGTTCACAGCACTGGAGTTCGGGGCAGGGCACTGCTGTAGGGAAGCTCGCAATGCCTGGGGACCTTGGCTGGTTGCCAGGAGGGGTGCCTCCGTCCCTTCCCCCAAGGGTTCCTCCCCACTGTGGGCTAGTGCCCGGGCAGGATCCGGGGCAGGCGAGTCAGCGGGTTTACAGAGCCCCGGTGCTGACAGCAGCACGTCCCAGAGCCGTGGAGAGGGACCGTGGCTGGTCCGTGCCTCCTTGAGGATCCCACAGCCGGGCCTGGGATGCTCCACCCTCCCGCAGGGCCAGGCTGGGCTGGGCTGGGCTGGGCGCAGGGGTTACTTACATGGGGACCCCTCGCCCGGTGCTGTACTGCAGCCACCTCTGGGGTGGGGCGCTGGGGCTGGCTATCCGGGAGTCCCTCGCCCCAAGTGGAGATGCAGCCATTTCTGGGCCGTGTCATAGGGACTGCAGGAAAGAACGGGGTGTATGGGGCTGGCCCTGCAGAGTCAGCCCAGGTCCACCCGGCCCCCGGCGGGGGACACCCACCCGTCTTAGCCTAGCAGCACAGCGCCCCCAGGAGCTGCACAGGGGTCAGCGCTGATGGAGAGGGGAGGCCCCGCTCCCAACCTCAGGCGTGGGGGGCCCGGGAGCCAGGACTCCTGGGTTCTCTCCCCCCACGTGCCCCAAATTGCTGCGCACCTTACGCCAGTCCCTTCCGGGGCCTCAGTTTCCCCTCTGTGCAACGGGGAGAGTGACACGGACTTGTTCTGGTCAAGGAGAGCTAAGGGGGAGCTGGGCTGGGAGGTGGGGTGCAGGGGCTCAGTGCCCCACTTTGGGGGATCAAATTCGGGTGGCTAGAGTCTGTGGCTACTGCACCCCCACTTTCCTCCCAGGGGGAGAAGCCAGAAGTCCTGGCTTTCGGCTGCCCCTGCTCTAACCACTAGACTCCCTTCCCCTCCCACAGCTGGGGAGAGAACCCAGGAGTCCCGGTTCCCAGCTCTGCTCTAACCACTAGACTCCCCTCCCCTCCCACAGCTGGGGAGAGAACCCAGGAGTCCCGGTTCCCAGCCCTGCTCTAACCACTAGACTCCCTTCCCCTCCCACAGCTGGGGAGAGAACCCAGGAGTCCTGGCGCCTAGTCCGTGTGCTCTAAGCACTGGACCACGCTGCCCCCCAGCTGTTACCTGCTCTCCACCCGTCAGCAGCCCAGGAAGGGGGGGTGGCGTGATGGGAGACGGCAGCTGGGATTTGCTGGCTATATATAGCCCCTGGACTCCCCCCTCCCACGGCCCCCGGCCCCCACCCGGAGAGGAGCTGGCGGGACCCTCGCACCGCGCTGCAGGCAACGGGCTCGCCATGGGCAGCGCAGGTTAGCGACGCCCCATCGGGGGGCACCCTGGGGCTGAGTCGGGCGGGGGCCCTGCGGTGAGGGGCTGGGCGCAGGCTGGGGCTGGGGGCCAGGGCGCGGGCTCAGACCGGGCTGAGGGGTGTCACGCGGCAGGGCTGGCAGAGCAGGGCAGACGGAGGCTGGGGGGGCTGGGATCAGAGCGGGGGGTTGCGGTGGTTGCTGGGGGAGGCCCCAATCCCCTGCCCCCCCGGCCCATGCCTGCGGGTGAGGTGCCCCCTCTCCCCCCGCCTGGCACTTGGGCCTGTCAGTTACCGAGGGCGGGGGGCGGAGCCGCACCACCCGACAGCTGCAGGCCGCCAGCTAAACTTAGCCACCAGCCGCCCACCAAGGGGTGACCCCCACGCCCTGGGGGGCAGGGCCCCCCCTCTGCCATGGAGAGGGCAGAGCTGGGGGTGGGAGCAGGGTGCCCCCAGCTCTGGCATCTGCCTGGGGAGGAGCAAGGGCACAGAGGGGAGCAGGCATGGGTGAGGGAGGGGTGGGGGCACTGGGACGATGGGGAGCAGGGGGTGCTGGGGGGGGAGGAGCAGGCACTGGCACCGCAGGGGGTGCAGGGGTGTTTTCACCTCAGGTTTAACCAGTTAACTGATTCACCTGGATTTTTATCCCTAGGCCCAAGGTGAGCTGGGTGGGTCACTGAGGCATGGAGCCAGGTGCCCCAGGTGGGGCAGGAGTCCCATGGGGGCAGGCAGTGGGACGGGGACGGGTCCCCAGGGGCTGAGGGTCCCTGAGGCATGGAGCCAGGTGCCCCAGGCGGGGCAGGAGTCCCAGGGGGGCAGGCAGTGGGACGGGGACGGGTCCCCAGGGGCTGAGGGTCCCTGAGGCATGAAGCCAGGTGCCCCAGGTGGGGCAGGAGTCCCAGGAGGGCAGGCAGTGGGACGGGCCAGGGTCCCCAGGGGCTGAGGATCCCTGAGGCATGGAGTGAGGTGCCCCCAGGTGGGGCAGGAGTCCCAGGGGGCCAGGCAGTGGGACGGGGACGGGTCCCCAGGGGCTGAGGGTTCCTGAGGGAAGGAGCCAGGTGCCCCAGGCGAGGCCGGAGTCCCAGGGGGGCAGGCAGTGGGACGGGGACGGGTCCCCAGGGGCTGAGGGTCCCTGAGGGAAGGAGCCAGGTGCCCGAGGCAGGGCCGGAGTCCCAGGGGGGCAGGCAGTGGGACGGGGACGGGTCCCCAGGAGCTGAGGGTCCCTGAGGGAAGGAGCCAGGTGCCCCAGGCGGGGCAGGGTCCACGGGGAAGTGGGCCTGCTGCCGACCTGCTGTACTGGCGGGACACCCGCACCTCGGCGCTCGTCTTCACCGGCGTCATGGTGGCGCTGCTGAGCCTGCTGCACTTCAGCATCGTGAGCGTGGGCTCCTACGGCGCCCTGGCCGTGCTGGGCGTCACCCTCTCGCTGCGGCTGGCCCGCAAGGCGCTGCAGGCCCTGCACCGCTCCGACGGCGCCAACCCCTTCCAGTGAGTGCCCCCACCAGGGAGTGTGCCCCCCCGGGCCCCAAGGGAGTGTGCCCCCCCGACCCTCCAGGGAGTGACCCTCCGACCCCCTCCAGGGAGTGCGACCCCGGTCCCCAGGAGTGCGACCCCGGACCCCAGGAGTAGGACCCCCGGACCCTCCAGGAGTGTGCCCCCGACCCCCAGAGCGACCCGCGCCAGGTAGTGTGACCCCCAGCCCCGCTCCAGGAGTGTGACCTCCTGGGACCCCAGGAGTGCAACTCCCAGGCCCCTGCCCGGACCCCCTGCACCCTGCAGGCCCCCCATCCTTTCCCCTTCAAGTAAACAATCCCTCCCACACCCTCCCAACCCTCAGAGCCCCCGTGCATCTCACCCCAGATCCCCACTTCAGTGAGTGCCCCAACCCCACGGACCCCAGGGGTAATACCCCCAGGCCCCTCCCCCTTCAGGGACTTCCTTCCTCAGCTGTCCAGCGAAACCAGCCCTGGGCTCTCCCAGCAGGGGGCGCTGCGGGGGTGTTCTGACAGGCCCCGCCCCCCACTGGCTAACTCCCCCACCCCCGGGTGCCCAGGGCCCAGCTGGATGCGGAGCTGCCGCTGTCCCAGGAGCAGCTGGAGCGCCTGGCCTTGCGGCTCAGCCGGGACGTCCTGGGGGCCACGCACACCCTGCGCCGCCTCTTCCTGGTGGAGGACCTGGTGGACTCGATCAAGGTGGGTGCTGGGCGGGCTGCCCGCCCCTGCGGGGTCCCCCCACCCCCTGTCCCTGCTGCCACGGGGGGGATTGTCCCCCCAGTGCACATCCTGGAGGGGGGTGGGAGGAGAAGCATGGGGGGGGGACAGTGAGGGAGCCCCCATACCTGCTGAAAGGGGGGTGCCCTCTCTGTATGGATTTGGGGGGGCAGGGGAGCCAGGGACTGAGGCTGTTGGGGATGTGGCCCAGCAGCACGCAGGCAGCGTGGCTGGAGGGGTGGCCATGCCAGGTGGGTGGGGGTGGCTGGGTGGCCATGCCAGGTGGCTGGGGGTGGTTGCGTGGCCATGCCAGGCGGGTGGGGGTAGCGGGGTGGCCATGCTAGGCAGGGGGTGGCCATGCCAGGTGGGTGGGCACCGGCCCTTGTGCACCTGCTGCACCCGGCCCCTGGGGCCCCGCCCGTGTGCACAGACCCGGGGCCGGGGGGCTGGCTTGGCGCTCTGGGGCCCGCTGGGCGTGGCGCGCTCTCATTCCTGGGCTCGGCGGGTCGGACTCGTGTGGCCAGCGCCCCTGGCAGGGAGCGGGCAGGCGGGGCCGGGGGGCACCGCAGGCTCGGGGGTGCCCAGGACAGAGCGTCGCGGCAGGACGCTGGCCCACGGCTGGCTCTGTGGGTCTCAGGCATCAGACCCATGGGGCCGGCGGGGAACGGCTCCCGTGTCCTGGGGCCCCTGGCTGCCTGGTGGGGGGCGGAGGCAGGCCACAGCCCCCGGGCCGCCCGGCTCTCACCACGCTCTGTCCCGTTGGCAGTTCGCCTTCCTGTTCTACATCCTCACCTACGTGGGAGCCGTGTTCAACGGGCTGACGCTGCTCATCCTGGGTAAGGGCGGGGCAGGCGGGGGCGGGCGGGGGCAGGCGGGGGCAAGGGAGGGGCCTGGGGACGTGTGTGTCTCTGACCTGCCCCTTTCTGCCCCCAGGTGTGATAAGTGCATTTACCTTCCCCCTGCTCTACCGGCAGCACCAGGTGAGTGGCGGGGCTGGCGCGGGGGCTGGCTGGCCAGGGCTGGGCACCCGCCCCACAGCAGGAGAGAGAGAGATGGCACCCCTTAGAGGGAAAGCCCCCCTGCCCCATTCCCTGCCCCCCTGAGCCAGCCAGACCCCTCCTGGAAGCAGGAGGGGAGGTGGCGCCCCCTGGAGGGAAGGCACCCCCTTCCCCATTCCCTGCCCCCCTGAGCCAGCCAGACCCCGCCCAGAAGCCGGAGGGGAGGTGGCGCCCCCTGGAGGGAAGGCCCCCCCTGCCCCATTCCCTGCCCCCCTGAGCCAGCCAGACCCGCCCAGAAGCCGGAGGGGAGGTGGCGCCCCCTGGAGGGAAGGCCCCCCCTGCCCCATTCCCTGCCCCCCTGAGCCAGCCAGACCCCGCCTGGAAGCCGGAGGGGAGGTGGCGCCCCCTGGAGGGAAGGGCCCTCCTGCCCCATTCCCTGACCCCCTGAGCCAGCCAGACCCCGCCTGGAAGCCGGAGGGGAGGTGGCGCCCCCTGGAGGGGAAGGGCCCCCCCATTCCCTGCAGCTCTCCCCTTTGTTGGGGATCCCAGCAGGTGGCCGGCGGGGCCCACAGCAGCGGTCCTAGTGCTCCGGGCCCTGCCCATTCACCCTCCTCTTTGTTCCAGGCCCAGATTGACCAGTACGTGGGGCTGGTGAGGAGCCAACTGAGTCACCTCAGAGCCAAGTAAGAGCCAAACCGCCCCCTCACCCCCGTGCTGGGTCTGCCCACGCAGGGTGAGGCTTCCGGCTGCCAGGAGCCACGTGGGGGCAACGAGCCATCGTCCCCCACTCCCAGGCAGCTGTCGTGACCCCACAGCACGGCCCACACAGGGCACCCCCTGCAGCGCACCCCCCCCGCGACCCCCGGCCCTGATTCCCTGCAGCACGGCCCCCGCACCCCGGCCCCGATTCCCTGCAGCACGGCCCCCGCATCCCCGGCCTCGATTCCCTGCAGCACAGCCCCCCGTGCCCCGGCCCCGATTCCCTGCAGTGCACCCCCCGCAACCCCTGGCCCCGATTCCTGCAGTGCACCCCCGCATCCCCGGCCCCGATTCCCTGCAGCACAGCCCCTGCATCCCCGGCCCCGATTCCCTGCAGCACAGCCCCCTGCATCCCCAGCCCTGATTCCCTGCAGCACAGCCCCCGCATCCCAGCCCCGATTCCTGCAGCACAGCCCCGCATCCCCTGGCCCCGATTCCCTGCAGCACAGCCCCCGCATCCCCGGCCCCGATTCCCTGCAGCGCGGCCCCCTGCACCCTCAGCCCTGATTCCCTGCAGCACAGCCCCCCGTGCCCCTGGCCCCAATTCCCTGCAGTGCACCCCCACAACCCCCAGCCCCGATTCCTGCAGCGCAGCCCCCGCATCCCCTGGCCCCTGATTCCCTGCAGCGCCCCCGCATCCCCAGCCCCGATTCCCTGCAGCGTGCCCCCCGCCTGATTCCTGCAGCCCCCCGCCCCGGCCCCGATTCCCTGCAGTGCACCCCCGCAACCCCCAGCCCCGATTCCCTGCAGCGCAGCCCCGCATCCCCTGGCCCTGATTCCCTGCAGCGCCCCGCGACCGCCAGCCCGACCCCTGCAGTGCACCCCAACCCCAGCCCCGATTCCCTGCAGCGCAGCCCCTGCGAGCCCCAACCCTGATTCCCTGCAGTGCGGCCCCCGCGACTCCCGGTCCCGATTCCCTGCAGCACAGCCCCCTGCGAGCCCCAACCCCGATTCCCTGCAGCGCGCCCCCGCAAGTCCCAGCCCCGATTCCCTGCAGCGCGGCCCCCCCGCGAGCCCCCAACCCCGATTCCCTTCGGCGCCCCCTCCCGCGACTCCCAGCCCTGATTCCCTACAGCACGGCCCCACTCGGAGCCTGCCCAGCCCGGAGTCCTGGGGGGCTCAGACTGGGCAGGTGGAGCTGGAGCCTGGGGACCGAGGGGCTGTAGCTCGGGCGGGGGGGGGTTAACCCCCCTGTGGTGACGTTTCTTTCTCCCCTTTAGGATCCAGGCCAGGCTCCCCAGTGCCAAAGCGAAGGCAGAATGAGCGGCCACCCCAGCTCCCCACCACGATATGCCCCCTGCCCCCGCTGGCCCCCCAGCCCCGTCGCCCCCACCGGGGGCACCCCACACCCCGGCGAAGGGGCCGCAGCCCCTCTCTAGGCAGGAGCCCGCAGGTCAGCCCCACGCTGCCCCCCTGGGGCCCTGCGGGTGGGGGGCTGGAGGCAGCTCCCTGCACACTCTGGGCTCTGGGTAGGGGTGCCTGAGGGGGGCGCCCCTGCGCTTCAGCCGCCGCCCTGGGCTGCAGCACCGGGTGCAGCTTCCAAGAGGCCCCTGCATGCCCCCCTCTGCCTCGGGCCGGGCGGCCCGCTTCTGCCGCTGAGACCCGGCAGCCTGGCCCTGCG
Organism: Rafetus swinhoei; assembly: GCA_019425775.1. NCBI lineage: Eukaryota > Metazoa > Chordata > Testudines > Trionychidae > Rafetus > Rafetus swinhoei. Next base: position 8,880,444 of record JAFJHL010000039.1, read on the forward strand.
GCGTGGGGCCGGGGAAGGGACCCCTCAGGGCAGGACGGGGGGGCCCGGTTTCCCGGGGGGGCTGGGACCCAAGTGAATTCAGGGTCTGCGATTGAGAGGCGGGGGGCTGGGTGTCCGAGTTTCCCCCGCTGCCCGCTGTTTTTAGTTGCCAGCGCCCCCCCGCTCACTCAGATTTACACTTTAATAAAAACGCTGGTGAAAAGGTCGCTGGTCTGCGTCCCTCGCTGCACCAGGCCCCGGCCCCGGCTTGCTGGCCAGCGGGCAGGGATAGCTCCTGGCCAGCAACAGGGCTGGGAGGTCGGGAGGGGGTCCCCACAGGGGCCACGGCCAGGGCTGCCTCCCCGAATCTTTACCCCCCCAGACAGCCGGGATGCACCCGAAACAGCACACTGGAGGGATCTGAGCCCTTTGAAAAGTCACCGAAGTGGGGAGAGAGTCCCGATTCTTAGGGCCCGGCTCTAAAAGGGGAAATAAGAACAACCCAGGAGACGCCAGGCCAGGGACGAGCGGGCAATGAAGGGCCCCATCTGCAAACCCCTGGAAGACGCTAAGGGGACAGGGGACAGCCAGCGAGGGGTTGCAAAGAACCGGTCCTGCCAAACCAAGCCGATGGCAAGTAGGACAAGGAGGCTTGCGGCGAAGGGAGCAGTGCTGGACGTGGTGTGCCTGGGCGGTGGCAAGGCGTTTGACACCGTCTCGCAATGCACCGGGGCCGGCGAGCCCCCCAGGGGTGTGTGTGGGGTGGGGGAGTTGGCCTCGCAGGCCTCCGGCTCAGTCTAGGGCAGGGGCTAAGTCCCACTTCCCTGGAGATGGGGGGTTCTGGCGGCTTCTGTGCGAGGCTGAGATCTCCCACTAGGTGGCGCCCCCACACCGGCCAAACCCAAAGACCAGCAGAGTGTGTGTGTGTGTGTGTGTGTGTGTGTGTGTGTGTGTGTTGGGGGGGGGCGGGGACAGCCCTGCTGGGGGAGCCTGGCTCTGTCACTCAGCTCCTCCACTGGCCTCTTCCCCAACAAGCATCTTTCAGCAGCAGTAGGGTCTAGTGGTTAGAGCAGGAGAGCTGGGAACCAGGACTCCTGGGTTCTCTCCTCAGCTCTGGGATGGGATTGGGGTCTAGTGGCTAAAGTAGGGGGAGCGGTTGAGAGCCAGGACTCCCAGGTTCTCTCCCTGGCTCTGGGAGGGGAGTGGGTCTAGTGGTTAGAGCAGAGGGCTGGGAGTCAGGATTCCTGGGTTCTCTCCGAGGGGAGTGGGGTGTAGTGGTTAGAGCAGGAGGGCCAGAAACCAGGACTCCTGGGTTCTCTCCCCAGCTTGGGGAGGGGAGGGGAGGGAAGTGTAGTGGTTAGAGACAGGCTGGGAGCTAGGACTCCTGGGATCTCTATGCAGTTCAGGAAGGGGAGTAGGGTCTAGTGGTTAGGGAAGGTGGGGGTTAGGAATCAGGATTCCTGTGCTCTAGTCCCATCTGGTACACTGTGATCTTGAGCAAGGTGTTTCCCTCCCTGTGCCTCAGTTTCCCTCCCAGCACGGGAGCCATGGCACTGAGCCGGGCTGGCTGGATGCTGCGTCGCTAGCTTTTTCTGGACGGTCTGTTGAGTGCTCTGAGCCACACAAGCTCATACTCTGACCCCAGCCAGTGGCAAGTGGGGGAGCCGGAAGCATGAGCTGCCCTGGGGGGCTGGGGTAGCAGGAGCCCTGGCTCAGGACCCTGCAGGCCCACTCCTTCGCAGAGCCCCCTGGAGCCCAGCGCCGGGCGTGATCCGAGCTGCCCAGCACCCACGGGCAGCGTGGCTGGGCTGGGCGGGACGGGACGGGGACTCGGTGGCGCTTTGCTGGGCCAAGGAGGAGCAATAAGCAGACCCAGGGCTTGGCTGCATCGGCCCTGGGGAGACAGACACTCGGCCAAAATGGTCTTTGCAGCCCCATGTGGCCACCGGGTCGTAGGCTTCGAGGCCAGGAGGGAGCCAAGCAAAGCAGGGATTAGCAGGCCAGGGCCCACCCACCAAACAGCTCCATTCCCATGGGTGGGGGGGGCTACATGCCTGCTGCCCCCTGCCGGAGGGGATGGGCCCTGCTGTGTGTGTGTGTGTGTGTGTGTGTGTGTGTGTTTGGTGCCCCCTGCCGGAGGGGATGGGCCCTGCTCTGTGTGTGTGTGTGTGTGTGTGTGTGTGTGTGTGTTTGGTGCCCCCTGTGGGAGGGGATGGGCCCTGCTCTGTGTGTGTGTGTGTGTGTGTGTGTGTGTTTGGTGCCCCCTGTGGGAGGGGTTCGGCCCTGTTGTGTGTGTGTGTGTGTGTGTGTGTGGTGCCCCCTGTGGGAGGGGATGGGCCCTGCTCTGGGGGAGGCACCCCCTGTGGGAGGGTTTCAGCCCTGCTGTGTGTGTGTGTGTGTGTGTGTGTGTGTGTGTGTGTGTGTGTGTGTGTGTGTGTGTTTGTGTGTGTGTGTGTGTGGTGTCCCCATGGGAGGGGTTCGGCCCTGCTGTGTGTGTGTGTGTGTGTGTGGTGCCCCCGTGGGAAGGGTTCGGCCCTGCTGTGTGTGTGTGTGTGGTGCCCCCGTGGGAGGGGTTCGGCCCTGTTGTGTGTGTGTGTGTGTGTGTGTGTGTGTGTGGTGCCCCTGTGGGAGGGGATGGGCCCTGCTCTGGGGGAGGCACCCCCTGTGGGAGGGTTTCAGCCCTGCTGTGTCTGTGTCTCTGTGTGTGTGTGTGTGTGTGTGTGTGTGTGTGTGGTGCCCCCGTGGGAGGGGTTCGGCCCTGCTGTGTGTGTGTGTGTTTGAGTTCGATCCCAAACCAAGCCGTCCTTCCGAAACATTTCAAAGCTCCGGTTCTGTCGGTTTCTCCGCGGCGAGTTGCCAGGCGGGCGGGGCTGCGCCGCGGGAGGCAGCGGGTCCCCACGACAGCTGGTGGCCTTTCTCAGTGTCTGCGGGGCCGCCGTCCTGCTCGCTGGCTGCACAGGGACCGGCTCCCACGGCCAATCCCCGGGGAATTTGCACATCGCTTTGGGGCCCTGGAAATTTCAGCAGATTTGCTCTTTGGCTAAACCACGTCCGGGCAGGAGCGGACGGGCCCACGGCAGGTTCCATCGCCCCCGGCCTGCGGGACTGGGCCCATCACGCGGGTTAGGCCGAAGCGTCTTCTCCAGCGGAGCCAGACGGGCCGGGGAGCACGGGGAGCCTCAGGAGACAGCGCCTCCATTTCTGCCCGGTTCTTTGCCCTCCTTGGGGCATATTGCCAGTGAGCCTGTGTCCAGCTGCAGCCTCCGCCCCTGTCCTGCCCCAGCTGTCGGGCCCAGGGGCTGTCTCTCCTCAAAGGCCGGGCTCCCTGTGCCCAGCTAACCAGGCTGAGCCCGGCCTGGCCTGGTTTCCCCCGCAAGCCTAATCTCCCGCGGACTTCCTGGATGGTCAGTCTCCTGCACTCAAGGTCTTGGGGCTCATGGTCAGTGGCTTTCCAGGCCCCATTGGCAGCTGGGGGGCCCCCGTGGACATGACATCACGGTGCTTTGCATGGCCCCCGTGTGACGTCCTCGTGAACTCACTAGGGAAATGAAGCTGCTGCGCCGTTACCCTAAGGTGAGGGAGCAAGTGGTTACCAAACCCTCCTCAGTGAGCTGCTGTCACTGTCACGCCGAGCAGGTGGGTCTGGGGGGCTCTGGCGGAAGCACCGTGCCCTGGTGCATGGCACCAGCTGGGCACGGGGAGCCCCAGTGAGTCCCAGGCACTAGGAGGGGGAGGGGAGAGTGTCCCTAAGACACTGCAGGCGGCACCGCGCTGGGCAGGGATGGAGGCACCAGGGTGGGTGCGGTGAGAATCAAAATCATCCTGAGACACCGGAGAGTCGGGTGCGGAGGAGGGGGCTGGAGGCAATGGGGAGATATTATGGGGAGGGGGCAGAGGGCTGGAGGCAGGCAAAGGGCTGGGGAGAAGGGAGGAGGGACACAGGCAGGGGTGGGGAGGAGGACATGGGGCAGAGGGCTGGGGAAGGGAGGGGGACACAAGCAGAAGGCGGAGGAGGGGGCAAAAGGCAGGGGACATGGGCAGAGGAGGGGAAAGGGCGGGGACACGGGCCGAGGGCGGGGAGGGGCAAAGGGCAGGGGACACGGGCCGAGGGCGGGGGGCGCCAGCCGGGCCCGGAATAGCTGCGCTGACGCGGCTCTGCCCAGCGAGCAGCGGCCCCCGCGCTATTCCTGGCTCAGCCCAGCTAAAAATAACAGCGAGCCAGAGGCCGGGCAATGACGGCAGCGGCACAGGGGCTGAATCAGCAGCTGGAGGGGCCGGAGCTGGATGCGGGGCAAGGAGCAGCCCCGGGCCTGAGCCCAGCAGCACCCGGGGCGGGAGCCGGGACTCCTGAGGTCCCTCCCTGGCTCTGGGGGGGAGGGGGCCATAGAAGGGGCAGGGAGTGTCCTGGAGGAAGGGGGCATGGGTGTGGGTGGGTGCTGGGGAAGATGGCGGGGAGGGGGAGGGTTGGGGACGTGTGGGGCTGTGGGTGCAGGGGGGCCTGTGGGGCAAGAGGGAAGGGGTATTGGCAGGACAGCTCATTTTCTTTGCTCTCTAGCTTGGGAGCCTTTGCCAGCTTTTCTCCCCATCCAGGACGCTGCCGACAGCCCCTCACCGCCAGTCCCCAGCTGCATTTCTAAGGGAATCCCCTGACTTAATCCCCTGACTCGGCAGCTGGGGCTTCATGAGGAGGCTGAGAGCCGCCGCGATGGGCGTCTCTCCCCGACCAGGCGGTTTGCTGCATTATGGGGCAGATTTTCCCATTTGCTGACTGGGCAAGTCACAGGAGACTGATGCCAAGGGCCAGCCCACACAAAAGCCACGGTGTCCAAGGCAGGCCTGGGGGTCAGGGCGGTAGTAACGGTGCTCAAATCCATGTGTGATCAGCGCAGGGGCCCATCTACCCCGGTATCTGGGCTCTGATGGTGTCTGGTACTATTGGCTTCAGAGACATTTTCAGTGACGCCCCCTAAGGGCTAGTCCTGGAATAACCTGGCCCTGGGGGCTGTTCCGTTCTCAGCCTGGATTTGAGAGTCAACAGCGCTGCAGCGGAGAGCCAGCCAGCCCCACATCCTCCCGTGTGCCTCCCCCCCGGCCCTTTGCCCCCAGACTTCTAGGCTGCCAACTCCATGCACCACGGCAGGGATGCTGGAGGCCTGGGAGAACTGGGCAGCTGGCTGGGCTCCAGGATCAGCTCTAGGCCTCCCCCAAGTGCCTCCCACCCCCTGCATCCCATGCGCTGCCCCTGCCCCAAGCACCAAACCACGGCCAGGCTGGTGTGTGGGTCCCTGTCGGGCACCAGCGTCACCCAAGGAAAGCGACAACCCCTTGCCCCATCCCAGAGCCCGCCCCCGGCACCCCACCCCTGCTCCAGCCCAAAACCCACCCCCAAACTCTCTGCCAGAGCCTTAGGCAGGCGTGTGTGTGTGGGGGGGTGAGATTTGGACCCATTCTGGGCACCGCCATAAATAATCCAGACTTGCCGGCCGTGGGGCTGGACTGCGGCAGAGCCCAAACCAGGTCTCCCCCCAGGACGGCACCCAGCAAATCGTCGGCCTCGCTGGGCTTCCGGGTGTCTGCTGCAGCTCCCTGGCTTTCACCGGGCACTGCCGCTGGGCCTGGCGTGTCCCTGCTGCACCCGGCGCGGACAGCCTGGCCTTTGCGGCTGGTTCGGCGCGGGGCAGCCCAGGGTCTCTCCCCAGGCCAGGGGCGGATACAGCTCTGTATGACCCATCAAGCGCTGTAGTAATCCTTTCCTCGTGGACGGGTTTAACTTCGTATTACGTCCTGTTCCGCAGACAGGTTGTAGCTTTGCACCTAGGACGTAGAAACTTTGGAGTACGTCTTGGGAGAATACTTCCAAAAAATGAGCAAGGTCAAGAGACGGTCCCTGGGGGGTGAATGGGCTGGGCATGGATAAGGCGGACGACCCCTCCCAGAACTTGTGATGGTTGGGGAGGGGCTGGAAGCCAGATCCAAGAACAACGGGACCCAGGAAGGGGGCCATTGACAGAAGACTGGACCTATGGGCACCTAGGGGGTCAGCCCTGCTTTTGAGGGCCCCGTCTTTGGCGGCGAATGCGGCAGCGTTGAGACCCCCCAGAAGAAGGCGCCACAGACGACTAACTGCGGATGCAGCGGACGACTCGCACGGATTCTGCATGTGCATAGGGGGAGAGATCCGCAGGAGAGGGGAGACACTCTCAATCGACGGCATCTTGCAGGGGGACCCCGGGTTTCATCTTGTCCACATGGGAGCATCCATGCAGATCGGCAGAAGCCCGGCTCCACCCCTCCTCCACCTAACTCGCCTGGCCGGTGCAGTAAGGGGGAACAACTGTGTGTGAGTGTGTGTATGTGAGTGAGTGTGTATGTGTGAGAGTGTGTGTGTGTGTATGTGAGTGTATATGTGTGTGCGTGTATGTGTGTGAATGTGTGTGTGTGAGTGTATGTGTGAGTGTGTGTGTGTATGAGAGTGAATGTGTGTGTGTGTGAATGTGAGTGTGTATGTGTGTGTGTGTGAATGTGTGTGTATGTATGTGTGTGAGTGTGTATGTGCGTGTGTGTGAATGTGTGTGTATATGTATGTGTGTGAGTGTGTATGTGTGTGTGTGAGTGTGTGAATGTGTGTGTATGTGAGTGTGTGTGTGTGAGTGTGTATGTGTGAGTGTGTGTGTGAGGGTACTATATTATGCATACGGTAAGTGTTGGCTGCTAGATGTGTTACCCATAAATGTGGCGTTTTGCCTCATCCCCCCCGAGAAGACGCCGGGCAGGACTTTGTACAGCACAGGCGCTCCGGTCCCACCCGGCTGCAGCGTGTCGGGCACAAGTACCCGCCCTGGGCAGGCGCAGGCCCCAGTGGGGAGCGGCTCGGTGTGGTCGCCACACGGGGCAAGCAAGAAGAGGCATTGCAGGACAGCTGCTCAGACTGGAGGGCGGTTAAAGGGGGCAACTCTCCCCAAGCCCAGCAATGCAGTGCCCAGGGCTCCTGGCCTCCACTATTGTAGCAACATCTGAAGACGCTGGCCCTTTAAATGGCCGCTGGAGCCCCGTGTGGGTGGCACTGAAGGCTGGCAGGGGGAGACTAGCCCCAGCCCCGCCCCTTCCAGGGGCACGGAGCCGAGCCTCCCGGAGAGGACATGGTGTCACTCTGTCAGCAGGACACCGGGCTGCGGCTCTACCGCCTTTGCTCCAGGGATTGTCCAGGGCACTTCTCTGGCTCAGCTGGTCGGACGATCCCGCCTGGCCCAGGAATGACTAAGGCCCGGGGGCCGAATGCGGCCCCCAGCTTGCCTGGATCCGGCCCCCGAGGCTCAGGGCTCCTCCCTAGCATTGGGGAGCTGCCGCTGGTGCTCCAGCCCCCCTGCCTCTCCACTGCAGGGCTGGAGCGCACAAACTCTACTAGCCTGGCCCCCCCAGGCTCTGATGTGGAAGGGGAGGGGAATATGGGGAGTCTCTTTCTCCTCAGTTGTGGGTCACGACAGTGAGATTTTTTTTCGGCTTCTGACTTGTGTGGCCCCCGAACTGATTTTTCTGTGGGTCAGTGGCCCCCGACCCAAAAACGGTTCCCAGCCCTGCCTTAGACACTGCCTGACACCGGCGCAGACGAACACGCTTCCTGCGGGGACACGGTGGCACTGTGGTGATGCAGAAGAGGCACGTCTGCACCCAGCTGCCCGTTAACTTCTACAGCAAGCAGCTCCCATTACCATGGCAGTGATCTGGGGGTATCGAATAGCATCCCCCCCCTTTTATACGGTGCCTTCTTGCCTCCCCTCTTGGTCTCCCGGTTGGCTGAAGATTTACAGATTCCACGGCCACTGTGCTGTCCCCGGGGACCGAGCCCACAAACTCATCCCCGTCGTTAGCGAACTGGCCCGTCGCGCTTTAAAGCACGCAGGGGTTTGGTGCTAGAACCTGTGACAAAGGGGTTTGGGTGCGTACAGGAACGCTCCTGCCGTGTGGCACAGGGGGTCTTTACAAAAGCCTGGTGTTCGTTGTGTTCCCCTTTTGGGGAGCACCGTTGGCATCAAAAAGCACAAATCAGGACAAACTTTTTTATTCGGCCCTGGGGAGGCCACATCTGGAGGACTGCGTCCAACCCTGAGCCCCCCATGACAGGAAGGACGTGGACGCGTTGGAGAGGAACCAGCGGAGGGCAACAAAAAATGATTTGGGGGCTGGAGTACGACCTACGTGGCGAGGCGGAGGGATTGGGGCTTGTTTAGTCTGCAGAAGAGAAGCGTGAGGGGATTTGAGAGCAGCCTGCAACTCCCTGCAGGGGGGGTCCAAAGAGGATGGAGAGAGGCTGTTCTCAGGGCTGGTAGAAAGGAGCAATGGGCTCAAGTTGCAGTGGGGGAGGTCTAGGTTGGAGATTAGGAAAAGCTATTTCCCTAGGCGGGTGGGGAAGCGCTGGGAAGGGTTCCCTAGGGAGGGGGTGGAATCTCCATCCCGAAGCGTTTAAATCCAGGCCTGACCAAGCCCTGGCTGGGATGATTGAGTCCTGCTTTGGGCAGGGGGCTGGACTCGGTGACCCCTGAGATCCCCGCCAGCCCTGGGGTTCTACGATTCTATGAAACTATCATTAAAAGACACACAAACAGCCTTCCCCCCAACCAGGTCTCAGCTTGGGCCTGTCCTCCCAAACGGGGAGGATTTTCTTTTTTGTGAAAGCATTTGCAAAATTCCTCCCGGCCACAGACCTTCCCTTTTCTGCCCAGCCCCACCAGTTCCCGGAGAGACCGGAGCCAGCCTGGGGGCGGCGACCAAACGGTGGCAGATGGAATTCATTGGTGAAAAGTGCACTGTGGTGCGTGGTATCCTCATGGGGATCACCCTGAACTGGGCCAGCTCTGGAGCCAGGGGTGACATGTCGTATGGGCAGGGCCCAGCTCCACCAGTGTCAGGGCCCCACTGGCCACCCCTACGTCCTGCCCCAGAGTGACTCCGGCTGCCTCCCCTGACCTGCCCCCTGGGTTGTGGGCAGCTGCCCCTGGCCACGGGCACTCCCCCATCAGCTGCTGAGTCTGCGGAAGGAGGGGACAAGGCGTGTGGTAGCCACCCCCCCGTGGCAGGGGACTCCAAGTAGATTCCTGGGGCTTAGGTGAGTTCCGGGGTGGGAGAGTCCTCCTCTCTGGCCCCAGCCATGGGGCAGCCTGCTGGCTGCACCCCAAATTTGAGCTTCTCATCCCTGGCTCAGCCCTCTTGTCCCCAACCCTCTGCCCAAGCCCTGAGCCCCTTCTCACACCCCCCCCATTCCCACCCCAGAGCCAGTGCCCCCGACTGTTACCAGACAGGCAGGGGGGCACGATGTGACCCATTCTGGGCACCACCAAAATGTACACAAACCTGCTGCCCCCTGCCCCCTCCAGGGCAGGACCTGGCATCAGTGCAGAGAGTCCAGCCAGGACCTCCACACCACAAGCTGCTGAAGGGAAAGTCAGGGGTGTAAGGAATGGGGGGGGTGTCTTTGGAGAAATGGGCTGTGTGGGTACCTTTGGGCCCCATCTCATATAGGCCAGCGCTGAACACGGGGGCGCAGAGATGGGCAACAGCATGGAGCAGAGCCTGGAAAACCTCTCGGATGTAGGTGGGAAAGATGGTCCAGGGAATGACAAGGTGGGAGATTCCAGTCAGATAAAAGGAAATACTGTGTCATGCAACAGAGGATTGACCTGCGGAACTCACTGCCACATGAAATCGCCAAGGCAGAGAACGCAGGAAGATTCCAATAGAGACAGGCTGGTTACAAGACTAGCTGGAGTTATTACAGCTAATAGGACACATTTACAATGGATATAAACACCCTGCTCCAAGGCTAACGCCAGTCCCCGTTACAGACGGAGGGCGGTTTATTTCCCAGCTGCCCAGCACTGTGGGGGTCTCACCCCTTCCTTGGAAGCAGCAGGTGCTGCCCCTGTCAGAGCCCGGATACCAGGCTAGATGGGCGCAGCTCTGATCCAGCCCACCTAATTCCTAATTCCTATGGTGTTTGTAAGATGACAGCACCGCTGGGCTGCAGGAGGGGTGTGTTTATTTAACCAGAAGGCGGGGGGGCAGCCTGGCCTTGCCACTGCCCTGCTGGTTGGCCTTGGGTAAGTCCCAAGCTCCATGGGGCGCATGCCCCTGTCTGAAGTCCCCACAGAGGTGGAAGTGAGCAGAATCTCCCCGCTCCATATTCCCCAGGCTGGTTCATGAGCTTTCACAGATTCATTCAACCGGGCACAGCCCGAGCGGGCACAGAAGCCCACCAATGCCAGCCTGATCTCTGCCGCCAGTAGGGGGCGCCCAGCAGGGTTGCTGGGCAGTGGTCACTCCAAGCTGAGCTTTAGGGCGCTCACCCAGGAGAGATTCAAATGCCGCGCAGCTGCTTAGCAGAGCGCCCACAGCCAGCAGTCCGTGTTTCTATGGGTGGTGCACATCCACACATGCCTCGGCGCACAGAACAAAATTGATTCCGCACATGGGTGGAAAAATTAGAGGGAACATCGGCTGGGCCTAGGAGGGTGGATGGGTTTGGTCCATGGTTCTCCAGGGGCTGTGCGGCCACCCACGCCTCAGGGCCCAGCTCTGCACCCGGGTGCTGGGGGAGCTAGCGAGACACCTGTAAGGGGGGGTAGGCTCCGGGTCCGGCCGCGATGGAAACGCCACTCCGGGATTCACGGAGACCCCCCCCTTCACAGCCGCCCTGAGGCCCGGACAGACGCGGGGCGAGGAGTAAAACCAGAACTGGATCGCGGCCCGGCTGCGCCTACGGGGAGGGGGGATTTGAACTGGGAGACCCCCCCCTCCCCCAGCTCGGGCGATGCTCCCCAATTCCGGCCTGCAGCCCCCCCATGCCACTCCACACCTGTGCTGCAGCGCCCCCAGACCTCTGCACCAGTGCCCCGGCATCGCCCGACCCCAAGAGTCCGTCCCCCCCTGCGCCTGCGCCCCACACGTCCCCCTCTGACCCCTCCCCCCGCGCATCTCCCCAGCCCCACGCCCAGGTGCCTCCCCGCAGCGCGCCCCCACGCACACCGCCCTGCAAGCCGGGACTCCGAGGGCGGGGGGGGCAGGTCTGGGGCTGGCCTGGCCCGGGGTGCAGGGTGAGCGCACACACGCACCTGCGCGCGCAAGCACACGCACACGCTCGCGCACTGGGGCCGCGGCTATTTTTAGCCGCTCGCGGCTATAAATAGCGCCCGGCTCCGCAGCGCTGGAGCCCGAAATAGCACCGGGGGTCGCTCGCTTCCGGCCGCTGTCCTTGGCTGGGACCAGCCCGGTGCTCGCTGGCCGCGCAAGGCCGGCAGGGGGGCAAAGCTGCGCCCGGAGAGGGGAACCTGCCCGGGAGGGGGGGTGGGGTCCTAACCGCAAAGGGGCTTGTTTCACCGCTTAGATGCAGCCACCTCTGGGGTGGGATGCAGGATCCATTTATACACGGCCTCTCCCCCCTGGCTGATACTGGTCTGCCTTGCGAGTGGAGACCAGGGGCTGTTTATACAGGGATTCCACCGCCCATGCAGAGATGTGGCACTTCTGGGTTGGGGCATGGGGGCTGTTTATACAGGGAACCCTCACTCTGCACTCAAATGCAGCCATCTCTGGGGTGGGACATAGAAGCTGTTTCCAGGGGATGTTTTGTGCGGAGATGCAGCCACCTCTGGGCTGGGGCACAACAGCTGTTTACACAGGATCCTTTGCACCAAGAGGCAGCCACTTCTGGTGCATGGGCTGTAAATACAGTGACCCCTTATGTGACACCACGATGCAGCCACCTCTGGGGTGTGGCAGAGGGGGTTTATACGGGGGACTGGTAAACGGGGTAAGAATATATAGGAATGACAGAGCAGGTTGCGGTGGTGGTGGGGGGAGCAGTACTGTACATGAGAGCAAGGGTCACAATCATAAATGAAACAAACTGCAGTCTAGAATGTCTCCCGCTAGAAATTCCATGCTTGAACCTCAGGAGCAGAGCAGCCCAGATATGTTACCAATCACCTAACCAGGAGGGAGACTATGAGACGATCAGGGAGACTGCAGAGCTGGGGTAGGAAACCTTTTTTGGGTCAGGGGGCTACTCACCCATAGAAAAGTCAGTCTAGGGCCACACACAAGTAAGAAGCAAAAACAAACAAAAGGGGGGGAACCCATTCACCTTGCACACCAGAACCTGGGGGGGCCCCCCTACACTCTGGGGTGAGGCCAAAGTGAGGCATTCAGTGTGTGGAGAGGGCTGCTGGGAAGTGGGTTTGAAGGAGGTCGGGGGGGGCGGAGGAAGGGTGCAGGAGCGGTGTGGGGTCTGGGTGGGAGGGGGCCACAATTGGCAGCAGCTCCCCAATTCTGGAGGGAGCCCCAAGCCGCGGGGGCTGGATCCAGGCACCCTAGGGGCTGCATCCAGTTCCCGGGCTGTAGGTTCCCCACCTCTGCTGCAGAGGATGCAAAAGCAGTAGTGGGAGGGAGGGTTTCAAGTATCTGGCTGGCACATGGTCCTCTTGGGATGGGAGGCTGAGATAAGATATCTGGACACTGGCAATAACTGCTTCTTGGAGCAGCCAGACCAGCTGAAACCCGCAAAGGGAGAGGCAATTCTTGATTTAGTCCTAAGTAGCACACAGGATGAGGCCCAGAAGGAAAATAGAACTGAACCACTTGTTAACAGCGACCATAATGTAATTAAATTTACCATCCTTCCAGGGGGAAAAATGCCAAAGAAACTCAGTCATAGTAGCATTTAACTTCAAAGAAGAAGTAGCATTTAACTACACAAAGAAAAAAAAATGAGGAAGCTAGTTACACGCAAATTAAAAGGAACAGTCATAAGAATGCAAATTGCTGAGACCCTGCATGGAAGCTATTTAAAAACATCACAATAGGGGGCTCAGACTAAATCTAAGCCCCAGATTAAAAGAGAAAACAGTAAGAGGACCAAAAAAATGCCACCGTGGTTAAGCAGCAGAATAAAAGAGGCAGCTAGAAGCAAAAAGGCATCCTTTAAAAACTGTAAGTCAAATCTTAGTGAAGAAAAGAGAAAGGTGCATAAACTCTGGCAAGTGTAAGAGTCTAATAGGCAGGCAAAAAAATGGATTTAAAGAGCCACTAGCAACGGACACAAAAGCAACCAGCAAGAAAAAAAAAAAAAATGTACGTGCATCAGAACAGGAAGTTGCTAACCAGTTAGGGGCCCGGAGAGGTCTGAGATGCTACAGCAGTGATCAAAGACGACCCGGCTGTTGCAAAGAAAACATCTGAATTCTTTGCATTGATCTTCACCGCAGAGGACATAGAGAGACCCACACCTGAGCCATGCTTTTTAGGTGACAAATTCTAGAACTAGAAGGGACCTCGAGAGGTCATCAAGTCCAGCCCCCTGCCCTCAGGGCAGGACCGAGCACCATCTAGATCATCCCTGAGAGGTGTGTGTCCAATCTGCTCTTAACTAGCTCCAAGGATGGAGATTCCACAACCCCCCTAGGCAATTTATTCCAGTGTTTCACCACCCTGACAGGCAGGAAGTTTTTCCTAATGTCCAGGGCTCACCGAGCCGCAGCGAGCCCCGCTTGCCAGCTGCGCTGTCCGGCGTCCTGCACACGCGCAGATCGCCCAAACCCAGCTCTTCTGGGATGTAATCTACTCGCCACGGGTGAGTAGATTACATAGATTGTCGAGCCCTGCTAATGTCCAACCCAAACCTCCCTCGCTGCAATTTCAGCCTATCTGAGGCACTGCCCCAGACTGAGGTGTCATTAGAGGAGGTTTTGGAACAAACTGATAAAACAGTAACAAGTCACCAGGACCAGATGGTATCACTCAAATGGGAAATTGCAGAGCTACCAACTGTGGTATGTAACCTATTGCTTAAGCAGTAAGAGAGACTGATTTAAGCAAGAGATTGGAGACATACCAGACAGAATTCTGCACAGATATAAAATTGGCATCTGCACCCGCATCTGCAAAAGTCATCTGCAGATACCCACGAACAATGTTCCTTCTTATTTTTTTCCATCGTGTGCAGAATAAATTTTGTGCTGTGCACTGAGGCATGTGCACCACCAGTAGCAACACAGGCCGCCGGCTGGGGGCGCTCTGCTAATCAGCTGGCCGGCATTGGACTCTCCTGGGCGGCTGCCCAATGCTCAATTTGCAGGGAACAGTGCCTGCGGATACAAAGCAGGATCTGTAGGGCTCTACGGATTGTTCCACGAAACCATCAACTCAATGTGCAGCCGCAGCCAAAAGAAAGAGGGAAAAAAAAGAAAAATGTTAAGAACCATTAGGCAAGGCAGGGCAGTCCCTAGGAAGTGGCGATGAAGTGGGGACTTGTGCAGGCTGCAGGAATCGGGCCTCTCCCCCCGCCCCACTCACCGGCAGCAGCTCCGCTTCTCTCCGCCAGTCAGTGCCAAGAGGCAGCAGCAACCCTTCCCCCCTGAGCCAGGGAAAACCAGTGAGCTGGGACCAGGTGGCTTCCTACCGCTGCGGGTGAGTACAGGGCAGGCCCGACCCCTGCTGTGGGCACCAGGTCCCCCATTAATCCCTCAGGCCACCCCTGGAATACTACGCACCGTTCTGGCTGTGAGGAGGAAATCCTCGGCGGCCTGGACCACTTCAGTACGCGAGTCAGGGTCACGCCTCCGAGCCCACGTCTGAACCGGCGCTGGTAACGTCTCCAAGCACTGGCCCAGGACCACCAAATCAATCCTCTCCGGGTTTTAAGGACCACAGCTAGCCAACGGGCGGCCCAGGCTTTAAGGCATTGGGCTACCACCTGGGGTCAGGCCCCCATGGGAAAAGTTCTGAGGGATCCTGTGTCGATAGGTCTCTTGGGATATCCCCAGGTGGTCGAGTACGGCAGCTTTCACCATCCGACAATCTGACGCCCCAGCATCGGCCAGGGCCTCCTCAGACAGCAACAGTACCGAGCGGGCAGCCAACTGCACCCACTGCTGCAGTTCAGTCAGTGCTCTCTAGGTCTCAGCCTCACAAACTCCTCCAAAAACCCCTTTCCCAGGAGTTGGGCCAAGCATCCCCACATCTGTTACCAATGCGGTGGTGCACCCCCTGCCAAGTGCATGTGCCTGCACTCTTTGCTACAGCAGCCAGTCTGCACCTCTTGAGCTCCAAAGAGAAACTGCCTCCCTCCAGCCCAGCAGCTTCCTTTTAACTGGCTTGCTGGGCCTTGATTGGCTGCTTCCTCTGCAGCCACTCTTGCTTGCTGGGATGACCTCTCTATGGCTTGCCGGGGCGGGATGTGGCAAGGCCCTGAGCCTCTAGCAGGGAGGGTTGGGATCTGGTGCATGCCATCACCATGTCGCCAAGTGCAAACACAGCTGTCTTTTCCTGGGACTGCATTCACCAGGTGATCCCCCGGCTCAGGAGGGAGGAGAGGTGAGATCGTTGCTGTCCAGGAAGCCGGGAACTTGAGGCGGGTGCACCTGCCGGAGGGGACATTGAGACTTGTGCAAGTGGATCCCACGTTCCCGCCAGCCCCAGCTGAGTCTGCACTTGCTGCATCAGCAGCTGCTCTCCCAGACTGGGGGAAGATTCCCCTGAGGAGCTGCCCTGAATGGAAGTCCCCCAGGCCCAGTGCTGGGGGTCCCAGGCAGCACCCCCACGGGCAGGGAGGAGGGGCAGACAGCAGTGTCCTCTGCTCCATGGAGGGGAGGGGACAGTGGAGTGGGATTCAGCCAAGCCAAAGTCTTGGGGAATAGCCAACTCCTACCCCCACACTCCGTTGCCTGTTTTTGGAGGGCACAGACCGGCTGAGGCTTGGCTTTGACCCAGGCCAAATCCCCCCCATCCATGTAAAACGGCCAACACAGCACTGCCCCAGGGCACTTACTCATGACTCCTGCAGTGTTTGGGGTAGAGACTTGGGGGCACCTGCCCCCCATACCATGAGGCATGTCTGAGGTTGGGGACCCCAGCTGGCCCCCACCCCAAATCCATGCAGAGGCAACTGCAGAATTGTGCAGCAAGACAGATGCACTGGCTCAGACTGACCCCGTGTTAATCCGGAGTCACCCCTGACCGCATTGGGGGCAGGGCTAGGTCCATATCGCAGCCTCCCCGGGGTCAATCCAGAGTCACCCCGACTGCAACGGGGGCAGGCTGGATTCTGGGGGGTAGGGGTAACCGAGACCAGAGTCGCACCTTCGTATATATTACAAATCAAACACCAATAAGAACATCCCAACCGTGTGCCACGCTGCCTGGAGTGGGTCACGGCCATGAGTACCCGGCAGACCCCAAACGGGCAGCAGACTTTATAATTACATTTCACCAACCCAGTAACCCACGTGAGCTCCTGGATCACGGTACCAGCCTTCTCAGGGGGTCACAGGCTGTCCTCGGGGCAATCCGCCCTCCCTTGTCAGCTACCAAAGATCACGAAAAAGACTTGGCTGGGCACAAAGCTCACTGGTTCCTGCCAGGCACCCACCCCAGCTCCATTTGTACCTTAAATCCCTCACCAATAGCCTGGTGACCAATCCTGGAAGAAACCAGCCAAAGAGGCATTCGTCAGGAAAGAGAGAGGACCATGTTCCAGGTTACAGCCGGCAACGTGTGCACACAGATGAGTTACAGTCTTTGGGCTGTCAGCTCTGAGCTTCTTTTAGGGCTCGCCCAGGTTGCCCCTGGGAATTTCTGCTTCTGTTTCACAGCTCCAGCCCAGTGAGAATCCAAGGAGAGAGAGAAGCAACGTTCTTGGCAGCTGTTTGCTTTTCCTTCTCCCAGAATTCAAGCGGAAGGGACCGAGGTCTAAGGGCCCGTGGGGCCCCTGCTCCAACAATGTTTGGGTTTTTCAGAGCCAGCCTGTCCCTGGGCCGGCTGGGGGTATCTCCCCCAACAGCAGGGAGCCAGGGTAGGGCTGGCTAGAGTCCTGGCACGGAGAGCAGCAAGAGACCTGGTCCCAGCCTGCCCTGCTTTGCTCTAGTGGCTCCTGGGTTGCTTGGGGAAGGGAGGCGGAAGCTGGAGAAAGGTGAGGTGAGGGCTTGGGGGAAGGGGTGGAGTGGGGGCGGAGAAGGGACAGAGCAGGGGTGGGAAGAACTGGGGTGGAGTGGGGAGGGCTGGGTTGCTCTCTGCTGCTGGTGCCAGGCCCATGGGTGACTCATGGTAACTCTCTGGAGGTGCACCGCATCCCTATGCCCCAGCCAAAATTGTAATTGCTAAATGGGGTACCCCACATGCCCCCCCATGAGTGGCCCTCCCTGCCCAGGCCCCTTGTCCCCCCAAAGCACAAGGCCCAGGGAGTTTACCCTGACCGGTCCATTGTACGCATGGGCCAGCTCTGGGCAGCAGCAGAAATGCTACGAACCTGCTGTCCACGTTTCGTGGGGGTGGAGGGGCAATTCCCAAAGTCTTCTCACTGCGATGACCCCCAATGGCCCAGGTAGCTGCAGTCGCCCTACTCGATGGGCAGGAGACGATCCCGGTTCCCCGGTTCAGAGCAAACCTTCCAGTCATCAAGCGAACCCCGACATAGTATTGCCTTAGGGCATGCGATAAAGCCACGAGACGGGGCGTAACGCGGACAGCAACTTCCCAGAGCTTCATCACGTCTACACGCGCTGGGGTAAGTCCAATCCCATCCTTCCCGCTGCCGGCGTGGAGAAGTGAAACCGCTTCCCAGGCCAGAGGAGATGGCAAAATTCACAAATCCAAGGGGCCCGTGAGCCGGCCAGCCGCAGCCTTGTCCGCTCTCCCTGGCCAGGCTCCCCAGCAGGGTTCAGGCTTCGTGGACGGGACAGCAGAGCAGCACCGCGCTACTGGAGTGACTCTCCCACTCTGGCTCTAACTCCCCATGTAAACACTCGATCCCCGAGTAAGAAAGATTTTGTTCCTCATACAAGCCCTGGGTCCCAGCCTTCACGCCCCCTTCTCTTTGGTTTCAGCTCAAGCAGCACAATCAGGAGCCACTTTGAAACACCCCATGGATCGCGGGGCAGGATCTCCGGGGGGAATCCCAGCTCTGGATAACTGAGGGGCTCAGCTCAAAGCCCAGCTCTCGTTCTGGCTGGGAGGCTGTGCCTGAGGGGGGCTCAGCTCTGGCAGACAGGCCCTTGCAACCCCTGTGCCCGGAAGGGCTGGCCTGAGCCATTTTGGCGCCTGGGCCCCAGGCGCGCGGCACCACCCCCGGGGCGCACGGCCCGCTTCGGGCGCACAGCGCATGCGCTGCCCAGTCGGCCCAGCCACCGCCGATGGCACGCAGCCTGGGGCCGCCCGGTGCGGGCTGCGCCTGGCCGTGCATGGCCCTGCGGCCGCGGGCGGAAGGATGCTGCTGGCCGGTGCTGCGGGGGTTAACATGGACGCCGCCCGGGCGGCCGCTGCAGCCCGCTGGGAGCCGGGCGTCCCCCATAGGTTGGCGCCCTGGGCAGCTGCCCGGCTAGCCCACCCCTTAGTCTGGCCCTGTGCCCGGGCAGGGTTTTGACACAGCCGGCAGCACCATGTAACTCCCTTAGTGGCCTGCCGGGGCCTCCTATCCAGGCAGCAAACAAATACAAGGGCTGGTGCAGTGCTCGCCAGCGGGCGGTTATGTAAGCGGGCGGCACACGTGATCCGGGCCAGGCAGCCTGCCCCGAGGAATGCGACCCTGCAGCCAAGAAATCCCCAGGAATTCCCTGTAGGAACCAAGGGAAGGGCTGTGCCCGCTTGGGGGCCATGCGGGGGTGGCCAAATGGCACATGCTGGGACAGTGGCATCTGGCCCCAGGGGGTGGGGCACACCCCGGGAATGTCACTAGGATTGGGACTGTAGCCCAGCTCCCCAAACCTTCCGCCCTGCCAGCGCCCTGCCCCCAAGGTCTCCCCGGCCGATGGGCTGGGCAGGGCATGAGACAGCAGAGAAGGGGGCAATGGAGCAGCATGTGGCCCATGTTTTAATTTGCTCATGGCCTGACTCCCACCTGCCCCTCCATGACAGTGGCCACAAGCTTCCAGGCACCCCAATTCCAGCCTGCAGAGCCCAACTCACCTCCCTGGCCCCTCTGCACCCCAACTCCAGCCTGCAGAGCCCAGTTCACCTCCCTGGCCCCTCTGCCCCCCAACTGCAGCCTGCAGAGCCCAGTTCACCTCCCTGGCCCCTCTGCCCCCCAACTGCAGCCTGCAGAGCCCAATTCACCTCCCTGGCCCCTCTGCCCCCCAACTGCAGCCTGCAGAGCCCAGTTCACCTCCCTGGCCCCTCTGCACCCCAACTCCAGCCTGCAGAGCCCAGTTCACCTCCCTGGCCCCTCTGCCCCCCAACTGCAGCCTGCAGAGCCCAGTTCACCTCCCTGGCCCCTCTGCCCCCCAATTGCAGCCTGCAGAGCCCAGTTCACTCCTGTCCCCTATTTATAAGATCTAAATATTTGTCTCCTAGCAACAAGCCTGTTCCGGCTGTTGTGTGCAGACCAAGCGCCAGGCCCCTGGAGCCAGGCCAGAGCCCACAGCCGAGCGTGCGGGGAGAGGCTGGGCTGGGCCTGACAAAGAGGCCCGGCAGGGAGCACACACACTTCCCCCCCACACACAACACACACACACCTGCTCCCTGCACACACACCTCCCCCCACACACAACACACACACACACACACACCTGCTCCTGCACACACACTCCCCGCACACAACACACACACACACACCTGCTCCCTGCACACACACCTCCCCACACACAACACACACACACACACCTGCTCCTGCACACACACACACACACACCTGCTCCTGCACACACACCTCCCCTCACAACACACACACACCTGCTCCCTGCACACACCTCCCCACAACACACACACACACCTCCCCACAGCACACACCTGCTCCCTGCACAAACACCTACCCCCCACCTGGCCCCTCTACACCCCTGACCAAACTGCTCCCGTCCTGCACCTCCCCACACAACTCCCACCTTCCCTGCACTATGCACAGAACCATATAAATGATGCACATCCAGTGCAGAACACACCCTGTCCAAACCTGCAGCACATACATACCCAATCACCACCCCGCACAGCTACAGCACTCAGCCATACCCTGTGCTCCCTACACCGACCATACCCTGGTATGTACTCTGCGCCACACACAACCCTCCACCCCACGCAACCCTACACAACTCATAACCACACCTTCACCTTCCCACACAGACTAGGCACAACACAAACCCACACCCTACACACACAACCACACCCTCAAGTTTCCACTACACACACCCTGCACACCATCCATAAACCTGCACCAGACAACCATACACACCCTACACCACGCCCTGATACACACGCAACTCCATGCCCATGCATAAGCCTACATTACATAAACACACCCCTAAGCCACATGGTCCAAACCTCCACCACAGCACTATACCACACCACACACCCATAAACCTGCACAACCTAGATGTACAATTGGAGGACACCCACAAGCCTACACCAAACCCCTCTTCCTCCCCCCTGCAAACCTGCACCACCACCCTATCCCACACCACACCCCTGCACACACTAGCCACACACACACACACGGGACACTGCAGTTCCATGTGCAAAGTCCTAACAAGGCAGAGACAATCACACACACAGCCACACAAGGGTGATACAGCCTCTTGATTGGGCTCTCAGGACCAGGCCCCGCCTCCCCCACCATTAGTGGGCACTGTTACAGCTGGACATAACGGAGGAACTCTACCAAGGGAGGATCTAGAGTGCGGGCTGAGGGGCCCTGAGGGAGGAGCCCAGGGAGCAGCCAAGCTGGGGCTTGTTGCGGTGAGGGTTCAGCTTCGGAGACTGGAGCCACGAGCACCCTGCTTCTGCAGTCGGATCTGTTCGGGGGAGCGCATGAGGCGGGTCAGAACACAGGGCTCCCCACTGTCCTTGCTTAGCTCCTCCTTTTTGCGTGCCCAATTTGTAGAACAGAATCTGCGTTCCACAGCTCGCCCTCTCTCCCGCCACGCCAGGCCCTTAGCCATGGGCAAGCCGAATGACAAACCAGGAACAATTCAGTGACAGGTCCTGGAGGTGTCAGTGACGAAATCGCCCTGGATGGAGACACAAAGAATTTTTATTTGAGCTCCGCTGACTATGCTCTTGGGGCCTTTGACACTGGATACAACAGCAACAAGCCCAATTCGCCACATCCTCATATAACCATGACCCCCCCTCTCTCCCTGGGGCAAAGCGGGTGCAAATCCATTTCGGTGGGGGAGCTGCGGACACCCGCTTTCCCTAGAGCAGTTGAGCCGGGACCACAAGGAATCCAACTGACCCCAGAAGCTGACACACCCCCAGTGAGAAAAATCTCCAACGTAACTCCACCCAGCTCTTGTCTCACGTTTCATCCGTAGATCTCAAAGCACTTGACAAAGGAGGGTGGGATCAGTATACCCATTTCACAGGTGGGGAAACTGAGGCACAGACTGGTGTTGAGACTGGCCCCAGCTCACCCAGTCAGAGCCAGTCCAGAGCCCCACTTGCAGGCCATGCAGCGCCAGGGGCTTCTCCTGGGTAGCTCCTTACATGGGGACTCCTAGCCAGGTGCGTAGAGTAGCGATATAATAATGTAGTTGATTAACCGATGTATATTAGATTAACCGATGTAAGTGTATTCGGAGCCGGCGGGCGGGCAGGCAGCTCAGCTCAGCTCCTGCTTGTGTTGGGTGCAGAAGCTCAGCTCCTCCCTAGGCAGGAGCTGCTGTCACCCCGCACTGCTGCAGCCCTGCATGCCTCTATATCAGAGGCAGCAACGCAGGGTGACAGGCAGCCGGTCCGTGAGGGAAGCTAGTTTTTAAACCGGCTCCCCTCACAGACCAGCTCCCGCCTGGCACCCACGCTGCTGCCTCTGATACAGAAGCAGCAGCGCGGAGTGGCTGGGGGCTCCTTGGGAGTGAGGCCGGAGCGCACTGGCTGCTGGCCCCACCCCTGGGGACTATAGAATAGTTGAGTAACCGGTAAGAATTCATGAGGTTAATTGACTATTCAATGAACCGATATTTAACAGCCCTAGTGCAGAGTAAGGATGCAAAATCCCGTGCAATTGGTTAACTGGTTAAATGTCATGTTTAACCAGTTAACTGATTAAAGAGGGGGCTGGTGGGGCCTGCGGTGCACCCAGGCCGGGCCTGCCACCAACAGGGGCTGCTCTGGCCAGGTTGGAGAGTCCCTATCCTGCAGCAGGTGGGGAGCTGCTGCAGCCCCCACCCCAGTTCAGCACAGGAAGTCCCCGTTAGCAGTGAGACCCTCTCTTGCGCCGAGCAATGTACAGAACTCTCGGAGCGCTCACCTGAAATGGCTCAGGGCCCGCTCCCAGGCCAGGTGGACTCAGCAGGAAGGGCGGGTCCCAACCACGTCAGCCACAGGCCCTCCCATGTCTGCCTAGAGTTCTGCTCACTCAGCCCCACGCCAGCCAGACGACACCCATTAGCCACCTGCCTGCCCTCCATCAAGCCCTGCCACCTGCCCGACCCCTAACACCAGAATTTCCCCCACCTATGGTACCTGCTCCCCCCCACCCGTGACCCCATCATCTCCCCACCCATGACCCCTGCTAACCCCACCCGTGACCCCATCATCTCCCCACCCGTGACCCCGCTAACCCCACCCGTGACCCCATCATCTCCCCACCCGTGACCCCAGCTAACCCCACCTGTGACCCCCATCATCTCCCCACCCGTGACCCCAGCTAACCCCACCCGTGACCCCATCATCTCCCCACCCGTGACCCCGCTAACCCCACCCGTGACCCCATCATCATCTCCCCACCCGTGACCCCGCTAACCCCACCCGTGACCCCCATCATCTCCCACCCGTGACCCCTGCTAACCCCCACCCGTGACCCCCATCATCTCCCCACCCGTGACCCCAGCTATCTGCACCCGCCGGCCTCCTCGCAGCCCCAGGAGAGCTCCCGCAGCCCGCGCGGGGAAGCCCCGCCCTTTGGCTCTTCTGTTGCCAGGGCAGGACGGTTGCCGGGCAACGTAAACAAACGAACGCCGGACGTGGTGACGTATACGGGGATGGAACGCCGTTTCCACGGCGACAGGCGGGTTGTTTGTTCTGGACCGGCCGGCGGCTGCACGCGGGGCTGGAAGGCCGGCACACAGCGCCCCGCGCGTGTCTGTCTGTCCGTCCCAGCGCCCCCCCCCGCGTGTCTGTCTGTCCGTCCCAGCGCCTCCCGTGTCTGTCCTTCCCAGCGCCCCCGCGTGTCTGTCTGTCCGTCCCAGCGCCCCGTGTCTGTCTGTCCGTCCCAGCGCCCCGCGTGTCTGTCTGTCCGTCCCAGCGCCCTCCCCGTGTCTGTCTGTCCGTCCCAGCGCCTCCCCCCGTGTCTGTCTGTCCTTCCCAGCGCCCTCCCCCAGTGTCTGTCTGTCCGTCCCAGCGCCCTCCCCCAGTGTCTGTCTGTCAGTCCCAGCGCCCCCGCGTGTCTGTCTGTCCGTCCCAGCGCCCTCCCCGTGTCTGTCTGTCCTTCCCAGCGCCCCCGCGTGTCTGTCTGTCCGTCCCAGCCCCGCGTGTCTGTCTGTCCGTCCCACCGCCTCCCCACCGCGTGTCTGTCTGTCCGTCCCAGCGCCCTCCCGCGTGTCTGTCTGTCCGTCCCAGCACACACACCCGTGTCTGTCTGTCCGTCCCAGCGCCCCCGCGTGTCGATCTGTGCCCCCACCGCCTCCCACCGCGTGTCTGTCTGTCAGTCCCAGCGCCCCCAACCGCATGTCTGTCCGTCCCAGCGCCCCCGCGAGTGTCGGTCTGTCCGTCCCAGCGTTCCCCGCCCCCCGCCGGGCTCCGTGTGTCCGCCCCGGTGCTCCCCTGCTGGGTCCCTTTGCCCGTCCGGGCGCCCCCTGTTCTCCCCGGGTGCGTTTGTCCTGGTTCCAGCCGCGAGCCAGTCCCGCCCGCAGGCTCTGTCCGTCTGTCCCGGTGCCCCATCCCCAGGAGACGTTGCCTGTCCCACGTTCACCCCCTTGCTCTGTGCCCCCGCCTGCCTGCCCCTAGCGCCCCAGTGCTGCTCCCCCACTCGCTGTCCGGATCCCCCCACCCCTCCGAGCCGAGCCCAGCCCTACCTCGCAGGCACCAGCCCGGCCCAGCTCCGCAGCGCGTCCCCGGCAGCCTCGCTCGCCGCCTGCGGAGCTGAGCTGCGCCCCCGTGACAGCGCGATGCCACGTGCCCGGCAGCTGAGCGGGGGGAGCCCCAGCAACCAGGCCTGCCGAGCGCTCCGCTCGGGGGTGGGAGCGCGGCCGGAGCCCGCTGGCGGAGAACTGGCTAGTGCAGGCTGCCTTGTAGGGAGAGCGCGTCCTGCTGCCTCAGCGCAGAGCAACGCACAGGGGGAACTGAGGCAGGGGCAAATACTTACCTGCGGCCACACAGGCAATCAGGCCTAGAGCCTAGACGCCTGGGGGTTTTAGTCCTTCTCTAATCACTACGCCTCACTCCTCCCCAGAATCCTCATTCCAGCCCCTCTGCTCTAACCACTAAGCCCTACTCCTGCCCCCAAGGCTGTTCACCTTCTCGATCTTCCGTCCCAGAGCCAGAACCCAGGAGTCCTAACTCCCAGCCCTCCCTACTCTAACCGTTAGACACCACTTCCCTCCCAGAGCCAGAATCCAATAGCCCCGGCTCCCAGCCCTAACCACTAGGCGCCACTCCCCTCTCAGCCCCATGGTCCGAGTCCAGGAGTCCCGGTTCCCAAACCTCCCCCGCTCTAGCCATTAAGCCCCACTTCCCTCCCAGAGCCAAGGACTTAGCTCTCGAGTCCTGGCTCCTAGCCCCCCCTGCTCTAACCACTAGTCTCCGTCTAGATGCAGCGGGAGCCTAGCCAGCCTCCCCGGCATGAGTCAGCAGAGCGGCGCGGCCGCGAGCAGCCCTGGCCAGTGACATCAGCTGCATCCCTGGCCCAGCCAGCCCTACGGCTGAATCACAGCCTGAGTCAATGCCGGACAGCCCCGGCTCGGCCGGGGCTCCCCCTCGCCAGCCAGCCCCCGCCCCCAGGGCTGCCCCAGCGCCGGGTCACCCCGCCGCACCGTGAGTCAGCGCCAGGAACGGAGACCCAAACACAACAGAGCCCGCCCCACCCATCCCAGGCGGGGCAGCCAGGCCGGGAACAGACACGTGTTCCGGACTAGACACAATACAGCCCCTGGGAGAGGGGGCCGGTTCTAGCCAGGGATAGCAGCAGCTTCTAGCTCAGTCCCTGCCTGGGGGGAGGGGGGGGGCGAAGGGTCCAGTGGGTGGAGGAAAAGGGGCTGGGAACCAGGACTCCTGGTCCACCTGTGAGACCCCTCCCCATGCTGACTCCTCAAACCTCTCCCCCAGCAGGTTTGCCCCTCACCGTGGGCTCAGGGCTGCCTGGGCACCCAGCTCAGCCTGTCATTCTGGGTGGAGCTGGGCTGGCAGAGCGGGTCTGTGGGCATCTGCCACCCCACACACACACGGTTGGTGAGGGGGACCCATAATAAGGCTAATGGGATGCTGTAGCTCTAGGGGAAACAAAAGACAGGACTATGTAGCACTTTAAAGACTAACAAGATGGTTTATTAGATGACGAGCTTTCGTGGGCCAGACCCACTTCCTCAGATCAAATAGTGGAAGAAAATAGCTCTAGGGGGAAGAGCGGTGGTTTGCACAGGGGTGGGGCTAGGGGGCGGGATCTGGGAACTACTGGCTCCCAGCCCCTCCAGACACAGCTGTGGCTTGGCCTTTCCTGTTCTAACCTCGCAGTGCTTGCTGGCGGGGACGGAACCGCCCTGAGTCACTCCCGGGTTCCCCTGGGTCCCCACAGGGCGGGCTGCCCATGGCCCGGGTCACTGAGCTGGACCTCAGCTCTCAGGGGGCAACCACGCCCAGCCTTGGGCTGTGTCACTCAGCCCTGGTGCTTTCCCCCAGCCACCGTGTTTATGTGCATCACCCATGACCTCAGCCCTGTGTTCCTGGTTAAGGCCCTTTGGGGCCCCAGGCATTGGCCTGTCTCATTGACAAACACTGAAGTTTGTCCCAGTTGGCTGCTCCTGCCCCCAAGGTGGGGAGTCAGGGGATTCCCCCCCCGCTGCCTGGGTCCCATAATGGCTGGCAGAGTGTCTGGTATGACAGCTCTGGATGTCCTGGTCCCAGCCTGCACAGTGCAGGACATGCAGAGCGCTCCACAGGTGGCATAGCCCGCCCTGTCCTTGCTGCTCTGCCGAGATTGCTACAGAAGGGCCCAGTTGGTGCCAGCTGTGTGCAAGGTGCATCCTGGAATGGGGCTGAGACCCCCGGAGCGCCTGCACTCAGAAACCCACCAGAGAGCCCCATTATGGAAACAGCTTAGGAGGTGGAGCCAGCTGTGGGCAGCAGGGTGGATAATGCACTGTCCTGTGGCTGAGGGGGGCGGGGGCAGGAGATGGGCTGGGGGGAGCAGTAAAAGATGGGAAGGGGTTGAATGTGCTTTTGGGGGAAGTCTGTGTGATGAGGGGAAGGCGGATCTGTCCTTATTTCTGTGCATCTTTGTTTGCTTTAAATACTAGATTTACCCACCGTGGCTTGGGTCCCTACCTCAATTTTTGTGTTTCTTCATTGCTCCAGGGTGGGGCTGGGGAGGAGGGGTTCGGGCTGCAGGCACTCCGAGAGGGGACAACCCCAGCCCTCTCTCACCCCGGCAGCTTGGGGCCTGGTGAGAAGCGCCTCTCCATGCCCGCTGCAGCTCCAGAGGGTACAGCCGAGGAAGGGGTGCATGTCCCCCGGCTGGGGCAGGACCAGGTTCATCTGCCCACTCAGCCAGAGTGAGGAATGTGGCAAACTGGGCACTTTCCCCTCACTCCCTGGTGAAGGGGAACAGCCAGCAGTGTCCCTGTACAAATTTTGGGGAGGGGGGAGCTTCAGGTCCCTTCGCCCTCCACAAAGGACGCTGCAACTAGCCCCTTTCATCTGCCTGGAGATCCTGTCTCTTTTCCATAGTTTTTAGAAGCAATCCCATTTCGGGCACATCCTGTTTTCCTGGCACCACCAACCTCTGGCTTTGCTTTCAGCTAGAAGAGGAAGCTGTGTACCCCATTTGGCAGAACTAGCTCTTACGGCCGAGGAGGAGTTCAGACAGACAGACAGACAGACAAATATCTAGTGGCTAAGCCCGACAGCAAATCCCAGGCAGCAGACCTGCCTCTCACCGCCTGTGCCATCTGATCCGTGAGCACCTCTGTCTGTCTGTCCCTCCACACAGCCCCTCTCTGCTTGCTGCTCCTTTCTACCTTGTCCAGACACCCTGTGGAGCCTACAGCGGGCACCCGCGCTGCAGGGCTGGGACCACGCCTGGGCCATCCCGCCGTACACAGCACACAGCCTGGTGCCTTGGCCCCACAGGTAAGCCCCGGCTGGAGACAGGGCTCTGCAGGGGTCCCAGATAAGGGGGCTGTACAAGCTGGACCTGCTGGGTATGGGCACATGAGGCAGCAGGCCTGGGCAGCCAGGCCTGAGGGTTGGCTGCTGAGAATAACTTGCCACAACAGGGGCCCGTCTGCCTTCGCTGGGCAGCGGGGCAAGCCGGCGGGGGCGGAGAAGTGGGTCCCGGGCCAGGCTCCACCTCAGGATTATTCACATCTCACCCGCCGGTCCCTCACTGCAACCGCAGCCTGGCACGTCTGCGGCTGCCCCCATCCACCCCGTGCGCAGTGATGAGCCATGCTCTGGAGAATGTAAACAGCAGCCCGGCTTGGTACGTCTCTCCACACACCGCCCAGCCGCTGGGACAGGCTCCCCTCTGACTCCCTGGGAGTCCCCTTGCGGGGGCACCAAACCCAACTCCTGCCACCCCCGCAGGGGTGACTCCTCACCCGCACTTCAGGGGGCCTGCCCCACGGGGACAAGGCTGCTGCTTAGCTCTGCCCTGGCTACCCCCATCTCGCCCCCAGGCTCAAACAGCCTAGCCCCGAAGCTCCCAGCCCTCCAGCTTGCCCCATCTCTGCCCTGGATTTTCATCCCTGCCCCAGGAGCTGAGCCTTTGATCACCAAATACCCCCCACCTTGACTCAGAGGCCCAGGCGCTGGGCCAAGCCCGGGTGCCGAGCTTACAAAGAAGCTTCGTTTCCCCATCCAATTTTCTTTCAGGCCCACACGTTCCCCCCTCCCAGCAGCAGGGCTCCCCCCCACTTCCGGGGAGTCCCCAGTGGACGTGTGGGGCCAGATCCTCTAAGGCTTGTGGGTGCCCGACTCTGCAGCACATGGGCTGTTGTCTTTGCCCAGCCCGGGCCTGCGGTGGGGCTACTGTTCTTCAGAGGGCACCCAGCTCAGATTGGGGCCCCTGCCTGCACCATGGAGCCCCACCCAGGGGAGGCCGGGCCCTGCTCTATATGGGACTGGCCTGAGGGACTCCCCGGGGCCTCCAGGCCCAGTGCAGGCAGCTCTGCCCCAACCTCGCCCTGTGTGCAGGATCCCATATGGCAGGGTGCCCCTCCTCGCCCATTTCTGCAGCTGACACCCAGGGAGCAGCTCGGGCAGGAAACGGGGCCCCTGGCAAGGCCCGTGGGCAGCCTGGTCCAAGGGCTGTGGGCAGCAGGGCTCGTTAGCCTCACACCTTGGGGTGCTGCTCCCAGGACGTCTCTATCGCAGGCTCACAGGGCCAGTGCCATGCTCCAGCCTCAGTGTGCCAGACCCACTAGGGTCCTGCTCTTCAGGGTAAGCCCTGCTTCCCTGCCCCCTTGGGCCTGCAGCTCCCTGCCCCACATCGCCAGCAAGTCCCACTGAGACAGACCCCCACGGGCACTTGGCAGGGATGAGTCCACCTGGTCCACCGTGTGCAGCCATGTTCACATAAGAATGGCCACGTTGAGTCAGTACAAAGGCCCACCTAGCCCGGTGTCGTGTCGGCCGACAGTGGCCAAGGCCAGGGGCCCCAGAGGGAGTGAACAGAACAGGGAATCCTCATGTGATCCCTCCCCTGTCACCCATTCCCAGCCTCTGACAAACCGAGGCTAGGGACACCATTCCTACCACCCTGGCTAATAGCCCTTGATGGACCTAACCTCTATGAATTGATCTAGTTCTTTTTTTGAACCCTGTTCAAGTCCTGGTCTTCACAACCTCCTCGGGCGAGGAGTTCCACAGGTTGACTGTGAGCTGAGTGAAGAAAAACTTCCTTTGGTTTGTTTTAAACCTGCGGCCTATTCACTTCATTGGGTGGG
The DNA here is from genome assembly GCA_019425775.1 of Rafetus swinhoei. Classification (NCBI taxonomy): domain Eukaryota; kingdom Metazoa; phylum Chordata; order Testudines; family Trionychidae; genus Rafetus; species Rafetus swinhoei. Next base: position 8,909,492 of record JAFJHL010000039.1, read on the forward strand.
CCCCCCTAGCTCTTGTGTTATGGGAACAACTTAATAACCTTTCCTTATTCACACCGGTCATGATTTTATAGCTCACCAGCATATCCCCCCTTATCTCCTCTTTTTAAGCTGAAAAGTCCAAGTCTTTTTACGCCCTCTTCATATGGCAGCCGTTCCAAACCCCTCTTCATTTTTGTTGCTCTTTTCTGAACTTTTTCCAAGACTGTGGTCAAAACAGTCAGGTGTATCCGTTAACCGGAACACAGTGGAGGAAATCCTCAGGGAAGCCCTGAGAACTGGGCCATTTTGGTCAGCCCAGAGCCGGGCCGAGCTCTTGTTCTCCAGCTGGGGAATGCTGTTGCCGCTAATCCCTCTGGGTCCTTGGCTACTCCCTGCCTAGCCCACTGGATTTGCTGTTGTCTTTACAAAGGGTCCCAGAAACAGCTGGGTAACACCTGCAGCTGCCCTGCCCTGCCCTGCCCTGGGCGCAGACAGTCCCTTTCCACTTGCTGGGTACCAATGCAGCATAAAGGGGAAACTGAGGCACAGGCCAGCCTCATCAAAGTGTGACAAGATATTCCCGCGGTGTCGTGGGCTGCAGCTCTCCATTGCTGGAGCTTCTTGCGGGGTATGTCGTACAGAGGGTGAGGACCAGAGAGGACTCGGTTACCTGGTTGGGTAGAGGCATCCCGTACCCCTTGGGGGCAGAGCGAGGACACTTGGCTTCAGCAATTAAAATCTAGGGGAGCCCTTGACCCTTCTAGGGGTACACATGACCCCTTATGTAACTGGGCTGCCCTCTGTGTCCCTCGCCCCACCCAATCAGAGAGCCCTCCCCCCCCCCCCGTGAGTTTCAAGGCCCCTTCTGTGACTGGCTTTCATCATTCTCGTCAGGAAGCCCTAAAATTCCAAGCAAGGAGAGTCCCCCGGGGGGTGAACTTGGCCCCATGACCTAGTTCCCCCCTAAGGAGTGAAAGGCAGGGGCAGGAGGCTGGCAAGGCCATGCACGAGGCGCAGGGGACGAGAGCAACTGTGCCAGCTGCAATAGGGATCGTGGGACCGAGTGATGAAACATTAACCAGATGTTGAGCAACTGTTAAAAACAAGCGCGTGTCTGATCCAGCGCGTGATTAGCCGCCCCGGATGAGTGGGCGGAGGAGCTTACTTTAAACCCCAAATGCTTGTTTGCCTCTGCCTGCCACCCTCTTCTGCAGGCCACCAACTTGGTGACCTTTGTCCTGCTCCCCCCCAAGGCAAAAAGGACGTAAAATAACCCTGCTCCAATCACAGAACAGAGGGGTTGTTACTCAGCCTCTGAGCAGCGAGTGTGCAAGTGGTCCTCGGGATTTCCCAAGCCTCGCAAGGGCAGGACGGGTGGGCCCCATTGCACCCGGCGCTGCTCACACAGAATGAAAAACAGGCCCTGTCCCCAAGAGCCAGCCAGACAAAAGGGGTTGGGGGGGGCACCATCCCCAGGGGCCGAGCCAGGCCGGGAACCCAGGAGTCCCGAGTGCCCGGTGTCTGTCCACCGGACGATGCTGCGATGTCTTCGGCCTCCTTCCTCGGCCTGCGCCCCCAGCCCTTCTGTTCTCAGAATGCTCTGAGACTCAGAGCAGCACATTGCGTCCCTGGGGCAGAGGCCTGCAACTGGGGGGGGGCGGGCAGATAATGGGAGAGCCGCGTCTTCCCCCTGAGATCCGGGTCGGTGGCCCCAGGCTGCCCCGAGCAGACGGGTAAAGTCAGCATGGAAAAGGGTATTGACGAATCCGGGAACTGAGACCATGGCTCAGACACCACCAACCCCCCCTTGCAGCCAGCCAGGGGAAATACCCACCCCACCCACTGTGGCTTCAAGCCCATAGCCCTGGCGAGCCACGAGGACCTGGTGACCTAGAAACCTGAAATATTTCCTAGCGCTGGGACTGGAAGCTGGAAAGAGGAGGGGGAAGGAGGGAAATCCCAGCCATAAGCAGGATCCTATTACAGACAGGCCAGGAAGCAGAGGGAGGAATCCAAGCCGCCTGTGGAGTAGTCCGCAGACAGAGAGCCAGAATTCAGCAGGCATAGTCTAGATCAGTGTTTCTCATCCAGTGGTACAGGTCCCCTTAGGGGTACTCGAGAGAAGTCTGGGGGGTACCTCAACACGACTGAAATTTGGAGAAAAGGGAATTTTTGTTTTAAGTTTGACAGCGCTTTATTATTTTGGTACTTTTTACACCCAAAAATGTCATCGCCTGCCCAGCTACGATTAAGTTGTTTAAACAAATGTGTTGCACCGGTAGAAAAAAAATTGTGTGTCTGAAAACTGAAGCTACTTATATATTTTTTTAAAGGGGTACTTTATAAAAAAAAAAAGGTGGAGAAACACTGGTCTAGATGCTCTCGGCTCAATCTGCCAGCTGTCCCCGAAGGGGTCACCCCGTGGGGGAGGGGTATTAAACATCTGCCAGCTACCTTGCCCCCGCTGGGCATAGGACGCCAGGCAGCTGCTGGGGAGAAGCTGAAGTGAGGAGTTAATTGGTCTAAATGAAGCACCTGTAAAGCTCCATGCCTCCTCCCAAAACCAAACAGCAGCAGCTTTCAAAAGGAGGGGCTTTGTCACCCCCTGCAGACTGCTTGGCCTCTTCCTGCCAGGCCCTGTGCCCTCCAGCTTTGAGGGTCAAAATTGTTCCTGGACCTGCAGCCTCACAGCTCCCCAGGGAGCTAGGTGGTTGTCAGCAGCCCTGTCTCCAGCTGCAGATGGTGAACGCCATTGACTTGCCCACCACACCCTTCCTATTTGGGGAGAGGGCTTGGATAGAGCCTGGGCTACTTGTTGCTCTTCCCTTGCTTTAACCACTGGGCTATGCAGCCCTCCACAGAGGAGCCCAGGAATGCTGAGTCCTCCATCTCAGATGCCTAACTTGTTGCTACTTTCCCCTATATATATGGGTGGGGTAGCCTGCTACATGAGAAACGAGCCAGTCCCCTCGGCTCTATCTGTCCGAATTCTCCACCAGTTCTCTGCAGTTCCACTGATCTCCTGGCGGCTGTGAAGGGGCTGGGCCGATTTGACCCAGGCGCACTGGGCGAAAGGGCTGCCGCTGCCCCTGCCTGCGGGTGGGAGCCAACCCCAGAAGCCTGAACTACTCCCCAGACCAGTGGCGACTGGTGCCGGCGGGCGGGGAGAGGAGGTGCAGGAAGGGCCACGAAGGGAGGCATGCGGGGACACCCCACTTAGCAATTAAAATTCTGGCAGACAGGGGGGGGGGCACTGTCTGACACCACCAGGCAGCCCCTGTGCCCCAGGCTAAAGGTTTAAAAAATACCCGGCAGCTTCCCACAGGAGGGGAGGGGTAAGGGCTGCCCAGCCCATGCCAGCAGCTGGGCCTACGGGGCAGGGGCTGGCATGCTCAACGATGCCCCTTCCCTCTGAAGCACTTGGCACTGGCCTAGCTGGACCCTTGCTCTGACCCGGGCTTGTCCCTGGCCTCCAGGCAGGCTGCTGGGGGTGCTGTGCCTTTGTGTGACTCTTCCCCCCGGCCGGAGACCTGGACCGGGCCTTTGGGGGGGGGGTCTGGGTTCGAGCTGGTGGCCGGGGGATGCTGCATGGCAGCACAGAGTGGGTTGGGAAGGGCATTCAAGGCGCTTGGAGATCCTGTCAGGGATCTTCCCCTTGGACGGCCGATTCCATCCTCTGGGTAGACCCCCCCCCATTCGCGGGGTTGCCCCCTGGAGGAGACCCCCCACGGTGCGACGCGCGGCCGCTGGCTCGGGCCCTTTCTAGAAGGATAGTAAAAGTTTCTATTAATACCCGGCCCCGCTCGCCAGCAGCAGCGGCAGCCCTAGCCAGGGCGCCGAGAAAGGGATTCCCTCTGACGTCCTCTGCTAGGATACCAAACAAACACAGCAAAGACAAGCCCATATATGGCTAAGTGCGTCACAGGAACTCCAGCTGGGCGGGGCGAGGGATCCCCTCCCCTTTGGCCCCCGAGATCGCCCCTTTTCCCGGGGGCAAGCGGGGCCCCCGGCTCAGGGGACCCTCAGGCTGCCCAGGGCAAGGGCCGGGCTGAGTTTGGGGCCCCGGCGAGGCCCCTGCGCCTAGTTTTGGGGGCGTGGGGAGGACTCTTCCTGGGTACGTCACGAGGGGGCCGGCCCCCTCTTGTATAAATAGGGAGCTGCTGGGAGCGTGGTTCATTCATAAGTTGCGAGGGGAACTGGAGCCCAGCGCGTCTCTGCCTGGCGGGAAGCGGCGCTATCTACACGGGACGGGACTTTAGTGACACCAGCCCCCGATCTGCGGGGCCCGGGCCAGCCAAGACGCCGCGGATTGTGCTACTGTGGAGGGGCCGCGGGATTATTTCGGGGTTGAAGCTGCTCCACGAGCTGCGAAGGGCCTTGGGGACCCCTGTTGCCCCGCGGGTGCAGCTTTGAGGGGAGAAGCCGCGTGGAGTAGGAGGCTCGGAAGTCGGGGATCCCCCACGCGCGCAGCTTGCCCGGCCGGAGCCGCGGCGCCCGCGTCCCCGCGCGCCCTGGGGCCCATGCCGCTTGGCCGGTGAAGGAGGACTAGGGGGAACCGCCGGGCCCCGCTGCCCTGCCGGCGCGGAGCGGCTCGCCCCCCGCGGCCCTGCCGGACCCGGCCGCCCGCTAACGGGACTTTGCAGCCACTTCGTTCCGAGTCTCGCCGGCTCCCCCTGCGCCGGGGTCGCAGCCTTGGCTTCCAGGCGCCCCCAGCGTGGCCACAGGCTTCCCCCTGTGCCCAGGGAGATGTATCAGGGCTTCCCCGGAGACTACGACTCCGCCTCCCGGTGCAGCTCGTCCCCTTCGGCGGAGTCCCAGTACCTGTCCTCGGTGGATTCTTTCGGGAGCCCCACGGTCGCCGCCGCCTCGCAGGTAAGGGTGCGGGTGTCTGCAGGGACTCCGGGGGCAGGGATACGGGAGGGCTGGCACCGGGGAGGTCCGGAGGAGCGATAGGACCCAAGGGTATAGGGGGCCATGGCACTCAGGGGCCCAGGGATCGATTATAGTTGGGGGGAGCCATGGCACCTGGGGAGTCGAGGGGGTGGTACCGGAGGAGGCGATGGACGCAGGTGACCTGGGATGCGGGGGTACATGGATGCAAGTGACCTAGTATCCGGTGGACACAGGGATGCGAGAGCTGATGGGGCACAAATACAGGGAACAAGGTACCCGGGGTACCCAAGAATGTGCGGGGGGGACACATGGTGCTTTGAGGGGACGGGGATGGGGCACAGGGAGCAAGGCACCGAGGACAGGGCGCTCAGGGATGCGGGGGGCGATGGGGCCCGGAGAGGGTGATGGTACCGGGAGTGGGCGACGGGGCACAGGGATAGGGGTTAGGTAGAGTTACCATAGTTGAACTTCCAGAAAAGAGGACACCCCTGAGGGAGGGGATCTGCATCGGTCTGTGTGTCCGCTCACGGGTTGGTAGATGCGGGGGCACAACACCCCTGAGAGGGAGGGGGTCTTTTTTCGAAAGTTCAAATATGATAACGCTAGGTTAGGGGGCATGGGACTCGGGGGGCCTAGGCATGTGAGGGGATGGGGTAAGAGACACGGGACGGGGGCTAGGCATGTGAGGGGATGGGGCCCAGGGATGGGGGCTAGGCATGTGAAGGGATGGGGGTAAGAGACACGGACGGGGGTTAGGCATGTGAGGGGATGGGGCCCAGGGATGGGGGAAGGGACACGGGACGGGGGGCTAGGCATGTGAAGGGATGGGGTAAGAGACACGGGACGGGGGCTAGGCATGAGGGGATGGGGAAGGGACACGGGGTTGGGGGCTAGGGATGGGGAGGGGACATGGAGCCGGGGGCTCAGGAATGGGGAGAAGGGACACTGGGCCGGGGGGCAAGGAATGTAAGGGGATGGGCGGAGAGGACATGGGGCGGGGGGGCTGGGGATGGGGGCGGACGGGATCCAGGGGACAAGCATGCGGGGAGCGATGGTACCTGTCGTGGGGGGGAGCCCTGTCCTCTCTCCGGTCGGCATTCCGAACCCCTTCCCCCACCTCTTTTACACGTAACGCGCCTAGCGGAGGGGGGGGGTGTGGAACGTGGGGAGAGGGGGGCGGAGTTGTGCGTAACGTGTGACGCGCTGGAACCCTCCGCGCTGACGTGAGGGACGCACGGCGCGTACCTCCGCCCCCTCTGGCGCGCGGGTTATTTTGGAACGCGGGGGCCGCCCCCGTTGCCAAGGGGCGGGCGGGGAGAGCCGAGCGCGCTGATTGGCCCGGCAGGCCACGCCTCCCGGCGGGGGGGGGGTGGAGAGCCGCAGCTGCGCCCGCTCCCTCGCACAGCCCATAATAGTCCGCACAGCCGAACCCTGGGGGTCCCCAATAGCAACTGGGGCGGGGGGGCTCCTCCCAATATGCGCCCCCCAGTGTGTGGGGCCCCCCCGATGTGGGGGGCGGGACCCCCCAGTGTGTGCCCCCCAATCTGGGCCCCCTTGTGAGGGGCGGGACCCCAGTATGTGGTCCCCAATCTCCCCACTGGTGGGCCCCCACTGTCCCACTGGTGGGGCGGCCCCCACGTGTCCCACTGGTGGGGGGGCGGCCCCCCACGTGTCCCACTGGTGGGGGGGCGGCCCCCCCGCTGGCTATCGATCCAATTGGGGGAGCCGTAAGCTCCACCCCTTATTGCTGGGAGGGTCAATGATGCCCCTGAGCTGGGGGGGGGGTCTGGGGTGGTCCCCCTGCCCCCACCAGCTGGTGCATGGAGACAAGCGCCCGGAATTGTGGGCCCAAGGGGGAGGCTCCCTGCCCCAGAGTCTCTGCTCCCCTCCTGCACCCGGCCTGGGGCCGAAGACTCAGCTGGGCAGCCTCTTTGGGGGGGGGGGGGGCCGGGTTGTGTCACTGCCCTGGTCAGCAAGCCCCAGGGATGAGGCGGGAGGTCTAGGTTGGATATTCGGAAAAACTCTCCCCCTAGGCGGGTGGGGGAGCGCTGGGCTGGGTTCCCAAGGGAGGAGGCAGAATCTCCATCCCTGGAGGTGTTTAAGTCCCGGCTTCACACAGCCCTGGCTGGGTTGATTGAGTCGGGGTCGGTCCTGCCTTGGGCAGGGGGCTGGATTCGATGACTCCTGAGGTCTCTGCCAGCTCTGATTTCTATGGGGCCTCTGTGTGTGTGTGTGTGTGTGTGTGTGTGTTGGGGAGGGAGGGGAAGCAGGGTGAAGCTGGTAACATAGTATCAGAGGGCGGGGATGGCTAGAAAAATTGCAGTCAAAGGGGTGGCTCTTATCTCTAGGCGTTTGGGGCTCCTGTCCCACAGGCAGTCCATGACGGACGCCCCCTTCGAGTTATTGCGAGGGGAGTCCCCATGCTCCGGTCCCCAAGAGGACCCCAGCGGAGAAGGGAGTCTTATTTTTAAGCTTGTACTGCCCCTGGTGCTCTGATGCCCGGGCGAGACCAAATCCTGGAATTGCAAATCAAGGCCTCTCCTGCTCCCGCATGAAGCAGCCCCACTGCCGCCTCCAACCTGCGCGTGAGACTTGCGCAAAGCCCCACTGCTGAGACCAGGAAGGGGAGCGAACTCTGCCAGAGCCCCTGTGGAGGGGGTCATCGCTCTGGCCCCCCGCCATTGGCTATCCTGATGGGATGGATCAATGCTCCCTCGAACTGTTTTCCATCCATGTGCGGAATAAAGGTGTGCGCCATGGCATGTGCGGATGTGCACCACGGCCTGCTCTGCAGAGCCATTTATAACTGGGCCTTTTGGTCTGGGCTTCCCGGGGTCTAGTATCCTACAGTTAGTAATTCAGGAGCCGGGGCTACTTGCACAAAGCAGGGGACCCCTCCAAATAAGTGGGGGCTGGTGAGTGCTTCTATCTCAGTAGCAGAGCCTCTGCTCTGAGGGGCCAGCGTGGAATGGGCGCGGTGGGTCTCAGCCCAGTTCTTTCTGCCCAGGTGCCCACATTAAGCTGCCCCAGCTGTTGCTAACTGCCCCCCTGCCATGGGCTATCCTGATGGGTTATGGGTCAATGCTCCCTCTAATTTTTTTCCATTCATGTGCAGAATAAATGTTGTGCCCTAGTATGTGCGGATGTGCACCACCAGCAGAAACATGCTGTGGGTGCTCTGCTAGTCAGCTGGGTGGCATGTGAATCTCTCCTGGGTAGGCGCTCAGCTTACAGGGGGCGCTGGTACACCCCAGGCGATGTCCGTACAGTGCAGAGCGTAGGGCTTGGCCATTCACCAGCAAGCCTCATGGGGCTCAGAGGCACGTGAAACTCGCTGCATGGCTTTGGCCTTTGTCAGGCCTGACCGTGTTTGTGTTTTGTGGAGAGCGCTGGCTGGCAGACGGGCTGTACGGGGGCTAGGGTACGCGTTCTCCTGTGGCGTGGGTGGCTTTCCCGGCTGGGTCGTGGCCAGGGTGCCGCTGGGTTACTGGGGGAAATGAGGTCTGACACACCTATCTCCGGGAGGCTGGCGGTGTTGGGCACCGGTTGCCACAGGCTGGCACGAGGGGAGACCTCTTCTTGCCCCGCCCCTGACCACGTTCTGCGCCCTTGTGTTTCAGGAGTGCAGTGGCCTCGGGGAGATGCCAGGTTCCTTCGTGCCCACAGTCACTGCCATCACGACAAGCCAGGACCTGCAGTGGCTGGTGCAGCCCACTCTGATCTCGTCCATGGCCCAGTCGCATCCGCAAGGCCAACCGATGTCTCACCCGCCCCCGCCGCCTGCGGTGGATCCCTACGACCTGCCCGGGCCTAGCTACTCCACGCCGGGAATGGGGGCCTACAGTGCCGCCCCCTCCGCGGCCCCACCAGCCACCCCGTCGTCCCGCTCTACTCGGGCCCGGCCCCGGAGGACACGGGAGGAAACGGTGAGCTGGGCGGACTTGGGGGACATTCTTCTTCTGTCGGACTTCCTCTGGGGCGTCGGCAATGAGGTTACTAACTCCATCACTTACCCCCGTGCCCCCGAACTGCTAGATGCCAGAGTCCCCCCCCAGAGGGGGCTTCTGAGAGCCCCATTAACAAGACTCACCCCCAGCCCCGTCGGGATGCCGCCCATGCCTCGGCCTGTCTGCAGGGTTGAGTGCATATGGGGGGGTGGCGCTGGGGTAGGGCACCAGTCCTGGGGCGCGATGCCTGGGAGCCGTGTGGCTGGGAGTCTGGCTGAGTTGTGCCCCCGCGGTGGAGAGCAGCCGTAGGACACTTTCCCCAGCTGGCATAACCCAGCGATTCTGCTGCCCTGCCGTAGGCTGCAGGGCCTTAGCGGAGTGGGGATGGGTGCGTAGGGAGTCCACGGGCCTGGGCCCGCAGGGAATGAGCCGGCCTCTCCTGGCGGCCGTCTTGTAGCCGAGAGCTCGGTGTGGTTCCTCGCCACGCGGGTATCCCCATCATGGGTGCGGGCGGAGGGGGATCAGGCCAGAGGCCACAGCTGGCATTGGTGGGGAGGCAGAGCCCCAGAAGGCATGGGACTGGGGGAAGCCCCCATCTGAGAGGGGTGGGGCTGGGTCGCATAGGAAGCCTGTGGCTGACGGCCCCCGTGTCTCTTGCAGCTGACGCCGGAGGAGGAGGAGAAGCGACGCGTCCGCCGGGAGAGGAACAAGCTGGCGGCAGCCAAGTGCCGGAACCGGCGCCGGGAGCTGACGGACAGGCTGCAGGCGGTGAGTGCTCTCACGTGGCCCCTTCCCCTGCGCCCAGCAGGGGGCTCACCCTCCTGCTGGCAGCACAGCTGCCCAGTGGCGGCTCCCCGGGCCGGTGCCACAGCCGTCTGAGTGCGAGCGTGGCACCTTGGTGGGAGGTGGGTGTCTCTGGCTCCCTTTGTGGCCGGTGCCGTGGCCGTCTGGGTGGCGGGTGTGTCTGGGGCCCTTTGCGGTGTGGGGACACAGTCGGATGGGAGCGGCGCACGCTCTAGACCAGTGTTCCTTAAACTGTTCCGTGGCACACCGGTGTGCCGTGGAGAGCAGAGTTAAAAATGGCCACCCTTAAAGAGGCAGGTGACTTTTTTTTTTTTTTTTTTTTTTTTTTTGCTCAGTAACTTCCCCCCGGACCTCTTTGCGGGGGGGGAGGGGGGCTCAACAAAAAGATCCTTTGTGTTCCTTGGTCTTAAAGTTTAAGAAACACTGGTCTAGACCTACCACCTCCATGATCTAAAGAGCAGAATGATCCTGCCTCTGCCCAGCTGGCCCCAGGGAGGGGAGCAAGCACTGGTGGGTGAGGAGACTGGAATTCGCTGTGTGCAGCAGCAGGGAAGCATCCTCTCTATGGCTCAGGGGGCTGCCTGTCACTGGAGAGCGTTGGGGGGGCAGAGGCCCTGACCCCAGGGGGAATGGGCTGTGCGTGGTGCAGGAGGCCCCTAGGGACCCACAGCCCAGCTGACCCCAGCTCTCCTTCCCCTCCAGGAGACGGACCAGCTGGAGGAAGAGAAGGCAGGGCTGGAGTCGGAGATTGCGGAGCTGCAAAAGGAGAAAGACCGCCTGGAATTCGTCCTGGTGGCTCACAAGCCCAGCTGCAAAATTCCTTACGAGGACATGCCCGAGTTGGGCAGCCAGCCCGGCCCGTCGGCTGAGGTGAGCTCCATGGGGGTGCCCGTCAAGGAGGACCCGTTCGGGCCAGCTGCCTACCCGTCGGTGCCCCTCCACTACCAGCAAAGCCTCGGCGTGCCACCGCCGGGCCCCGCGGAGGTAGCGTTTTCTAGTTCTTACTTTACACACGGTGAGCCGCTGACAGACCCATACCCGGTTAACCCTTCATATACATCTTCGTTTGTGTTCACCTACCCAGAGGGATCTACCTGTGGAGCCTCACACCAGCGGAACAGCAGCAGCGACCAGTCCTCGGACTCCTTGAATTCTCCCTCGCTACTCGCATTGTGACACACAAAGCCACTCCTTCTCCCCCCCACCCCCGCGCGCACGGGGGGCGCTCGGGGGGCACGCTGCCAACCGCCAGCCCCTGGCCTGCGTCTGCATTGCCCCGTGGGGGCCGTTTAGTTAAGCTGTGGGGCCGGCGCGGGGGACCCCCCCCACCTCCTGCCTTGCTGACACTTGTTTTGGGGGGGGACTTGGGTCGTAATCCGGCTGGAGGAGCAGGAAAACTTGGCACCGCCGGGATGGATTGTGGCGCCGCGCTCGGCTCGCGGAGGCTGAGCCTCGTCTCTCTGGGCGTGCTGGGGGCGCGGCGGATTGTGCTGCGTCCCCTCCCCCCCCACCTACTGTGAGCGGCTGACGAAGGGATGGGATCAGTGTTGGGCTGAGTGTGCCCCACCCCCGGTTGCTCTGGCCTGTTGCCCGGCCTGGACTCACTTCCAGAATACCCACCCGCTCAGCGTCTTGTGGCTCTGCCGTCCCCACCTTGCTGCCCGGCAGGCCCTGCCCATCCCTTTGCTGCTCCCCCGTGGGAGCCTGGCTCTGCCTGGGGACACTGAGGCAGGGCCCATGTCCTCCGTACTTGCTCGGAGCAGCCCAGTGGTTCCAGAAGGGGGCCCCGGCTCAGCCGGGCTGCCTCTGATGCCGCCCTTTGGCGGCGCGAACCCTCTGCCCCGCGGACTCCGCCCTTGCTTGGGGGGGAGCCGGAGATTGGGACTGAATGAGGCTGCAATCTCCACCCCCCATCTCCCTGAGATACTGTGAACGGCCCTGCCCCTATACCACCCCCGCTTTCCCTGCTGTTGTGAGCACTTGGCGTGTGTCCCCCGCCGGCCTGCCGGTGTCTGTGGGCAAACAGGGGGGCTGAGCCTTCCTTCTACCATGCGTCATTCCATGCCCCCTTCATGAGGGCTTTAACCCCCCTTGATATGCCCCCGGGGGCCCTTCGCTGCCATCGTGACCCCCCCCATGTTCCATTGACACCCCCCCCCAGCCTCGCCCCGGGAGAGCCCAGCACCCCGGCTCTCCCCCCAGTTCAGCCCCAGGGTGTCTCCTGGGGCCCGCTGCGTGCCCACCGCCCCTGTAGCTAGCGCCTGTGCGCATGCCGCCCAGCTGCCCGCCGCTTGGGGGCCCTGCCGCCCGCCCCTGTCCAGCTCCCGTTGTTGCCAGCGCGCCGTGTGTGTCGAGCGGGAGAGCCGTGTCGCTTCTATCGCCGGGGCCTGGCCCAGGCCCCCCTCCGCCACGTGCCCTGTTCCGTACACTCGTGACCAAGCTTTGCCCACGTGGAACTTTGTTCGGAGCGCTGGGGGGGGAGGGAGGGGGTGCTGCGGCGTTTTGCGTCTGGGACAGCGCCGGGGGAGGGGGAAGAGTTTAATTTTTTTTATGTTTATTTTTATTTCCTGTGCTGTATTATTTTTGTGTGACTTGTGTGTATTGGGCAACTGGGGGGGGGGCTGTGCCGATGTCCGGTGCCCCTCCCAGCCTGTGCTGACTCATCTGCAAAGTGGCCAATAAAAGCAGCTTTGAACATGCACCGTTTTTTATTCCCCCCCAGGTCTGTCTGTCAGGCCTGAGCTGGGTGGGTGGCCGCGGGCTCCGCCGGGCTTGCGCCGCCTCTATCCCTGTAGTGCCTTGCCCTGAGACCCCGGCTGAGTTTCTGGGGGGAGGGATGGGGGTAGCTCCCCGGCATGGCTCGTAGGGTTTCTCTGAGCTTGAATTCTCCCCCCCCCCAGCTGCTCACATCCCTCCCCCTCAGCTCGGCATAGGCCAAAGCCTGGGCCGGGCAGGGCGCGATCTTGGGGAGCTGAGTCCGTGCAGGGAGTTGGGGGCTGCTGCCCACACCCCTCCCTGCCTGGTGTCGGGGTGAGGTGTGTAGCAGGGCTAAGGGGGCAGGGCTGGGTCTGCATTAGGCACAGGGGCTGGGGCCTGGCCTTTGTACCCCCACCCCCCCCGGGGCTGCCCCAGTTCAGCTCCCTGTGGGTGGCCAGGCTGGACCCTATCCCTTATGTCTGTCTGCACCTCTAGCGCCCAGTCCCTTGTGCATGGAGGGGCCCATATGTCCTTTGTGCCCACCTGCATCCAGAGCCAGGCAAGTCTGGAGCCTGGGGTGTCCCATCTTCCTTGTTTAACCCTTCCCCCCCCATGCAGGGTTTCCAGGGGCAGAGCTGGCCCCCTGGGGGTGCTGGGCCCTGCCACCAGCTCGGCCTGGCGGGGAGATGCTCCAACCAAACCTGTCGTGGGACTTGGAGCATTGGGCCAGGGCTAGGCAGGAGAACAGCGTAGCCTCCTGAGCTCATTGGGCAGCCCAGGAGAGTCCTGCCCCTGGCATGAGGTGCTGGGTGGCCCTCAGTGTTCCCTGTAAGCTGAGCATGGGGGCAACCACCCAGCAGCGGTTCAGGTTTAGCAGCGCGCCCATAGCCGGCAGTGTGTGTTTGTAGTGGTGGTGCACATCCACATGTGTCTGGGTGCATGTAACAGAATTTATTCTACAAGTGGATGGAAAAATTACGGGGAACACTGGCCTGGTGTCCTGCCCTCCCCCATGCAGGGCTCTGTGCATGTGGCCCCTGCTTCTCCCTGGCCCCATGCTGCATCCCCATTCCCATCCCAGCCTCCCTATTCTCTCTGCACCCTGTTCTCATCTTTCCCCTCGTGCTCTGGGGAAGTGCGTCTCCATTTCCTCTCCCCCACGAGGCCTGTGTGGTCCTCCTTTCCCAGAGGCTGGGGCCACTCCCCCAATCGCCTGGCTACCTGGGGTTGCGACTCTGGGAGGCTGGGCTGGGAGGAGACAGGGTCAGGCGGCAGGGCCCTCCGCGGGATTGACGGGGCTCTAGGCAGCACTACAGAACAGTTGCCCCGTGCTCACTGGCTGCCCTGCGGCAGGGGGAGGTATGTTTAGAGCTGTGGTTTTATGATCTCCTGCAACACGCTCATGAAATAGTTGAGAATTTGCATCAAAGCAAAGGCCCTGTGGACTCCGGCAGTGAATGTGGAAACCGGCCGGCCGTACCTGGCCGAACTCCGGACCCAGCAATCCTGGGCAAATGCAGGGAGGGGATGGGCCCTGCTTCCTGCAAGTCCCACTGCTCCGAGGGTTGCTTAGGTTTTGCTTTTTGTCTTCATAGGTGTCTGGTCCGAATACAGCCCAGACCTGCCTTCTCTTGGGTGGGAATGGAGACAGGCTGCCCCCTGGTGGCAGCAGCACGGCTCTGCAGCCAGGGCTCCCTGTGGGAGGAGTCAGAGAGGAAGGCTGGAGGTAGGGGGCTGGACAGCTGTCCACGTGCACCCCCAAAGCTCCCGGGGGAAGAGGCTGCTGCAGTTCACTGGTGCAAACGCACCAGTGCTCTGTGTGCACGGGGCGTGGCAGCAGGGGGCACCATTTCAGATTTTGGGGCTGACCTGTGCGTGCCCTGATTTGGGGAAGAGAGTGAGAGCAAGGGGGGGCCAACAGGACAGTGGCTTCAGCAATGTTACTGAGCATGCTCAGTAACAAGCCAAGCAGCAAATTGGGGCAAGGGGGGGACGGGACCCATTTCATTTGTTGTTCCTACATCTCACCTCTTTTCAGGGCTACTAAGGCCGGGGGAAACTAGTTTTGTTTTGGCAGATAACTGAGCACTTGGCTGGCAGGAGCACTGTATCTAGCGCCTATAGAACAGCAAGACCATGGAAATCAATTAGACTCGCTCAGCGCTAGTAGTAACATTGTGACATCTTGTGGCAAGTCATGTAAGGGACACTGGTTCGCATTACGAGTGTTAGTCATCCTTGGTTCCCAACCTCAGAGACAGAGGCTCGCGCTCTGCTCTGGAAGGGGAGTGGAGTCTAGTGGTTACAGCAGGGGGGCAGCTACATTTGGGCTCTATATAAGATCAGAATGTCCACACTGGGTCAGACCAATGGTCCATCTAGCCCAGTGTCCTGTCGGCCGACAGCGGCCAATGCCAAGTGCTTCAGAAGGCATGAACGGAACAGGGAATCGTCAAGCGATCCCTCCCCTGTCGCCCTTTCCCAGCTTCTGGCAAACAGAGGTGGGGACAGCATCCCTGCCCAGCCTGGCTAGTAGCCATCGATGGACCGAACCTCCTTGAACTTACTTTGTTCTTCTTGGAGCCCTGTTACAGTTTGGGCCTTTCCACCATCCCCTGGCAGAGAGTTCCACAGGTTGACTGTGAAGAAATAATTCATTTTAAATCTTCTGCCTAGAACTGTCATTGGCTCAGCGTCTTGTGTTGTAAGTGAAGGAGTAAAGAATATTTCCTTATTGTATTTTCCCACCCCGGTCATGATTTTCTACATCTCTAGCACCTCCCCCCACACTTTAGCCATTTCTTTTCCAAGCTGAAAAGTCCTAGTCTTGTTCATCTCTCCTCACGTGGAGGCTGTTCCTTACCCCGATCATTTCTATGGCCCTTTCTGCACCTTTTCCAAATCCAATAGAACTTTTTTTAGAGGTGGGGGGGGGGTATCCAGATCTGCATGCAGTGTTCAAGCTGTGGACACACCACAACTTTATATTGCACTATGGTATTGCTGGTCTTATTACCTATTCCTTTCCTATTCATTCCCAGTATTTAGACTGTCACTGCACATTGAGCCGAGGTTTTCAGGGAGCTATCCGCAAGGATTCCAAGATCTTTCTTGACTGGTAACAGCTGTCTTAGACCCCACCGTTGCTGTGTGTATAGCTGGGATTGTATTTTTCCGTGTGCATTACTTTGCATTTATCAACACTTGCTTCCATCTGCCCTTGTGCTGCCCAGTCACCCAGTTCTGTGAGATCCCTTCGGGACTCTTTGCAGTCCGCTTTGCACTGAACTATTCTGGGTGATTTTTGTCGTAGCGGCGAATGTTGCCACCTCCCTACTTACCCCTTTTTCAAGCACGTTGAGAAGTTTCACAGAACTGCTCCAAATGCAGCTCCCTGCAGCACAACACTCATTCCTACTCTCTCCCCTGCCCCGTCTTTTACTCGGCGTTGTTTTCAGGATGCTCTAACAAAGCTGACATGACTGGAGCACCTAGCCTCTTGTTGTTCTTAATTACCTGCCTCCCTCTGCTTATAGCAAACTCCCTGCCACAAAGGCAAAGCTGCGAGCCGCTAAAACTCTGTTGCATTTAAGACCTACCCCTGGAGCCGTGGCCTGCCACTTAAAGCAGATCTCAAGTATGAAATCCAGGGGTTCACACTTTAAGGAGGGGGCTACTATCCCCTAGGGCTCCCCAAATGGCACCCTTGTGTGGCAGCCAACAGCGTCCCCAGCTGCCCACCCAGAGCGGGCAACGGAACCAGAGCCAACTGAGGAACCACGATGCAGCCCAGAAGTGCACCGAGATGGAGCCTCACGGAGCTGGTGTCTCTGGACCTAGCTACCCCTTCCCCCCCCCCCCTTTTTTTTCCCCTCAACTAACTTTTTTGTGAAACTATCTGGCAACCCTAGCTGCAGCTGTGCTGGGTGTCTGAGGGGAGTCCCCTGCAGGCCCGGCCCCCTAGACCCACAGCGCTGTGGGGAATGCACCCTGGCCACCCTCCGGTGGTTTCCTGGACTTGCTTGCAGGCTAGCGGTCTCCAGAAGGAAGCGCCTGATCCGGCTGCAGTGAGCCATCCAGAGGGCAGAGCCAGGCATCTCTGCCCTAGGGGGAAGCCTGTTTTGTGTCTGGTGTGGGGTTCTGCTGTGCTGGGGTGCGGGGCGCCCTGGAATAAAGTGGGGTTAGAAAGTTGCAAGCTTCCAGTGAGAGGTGTCGATCTCGCCGCTTTGGGTGCAGGCTGGGCACAGACCAGAGAAAGGCTGGGGATGAGCCGGGGGCTCCTTAACAAAAAGAGAAAACAGTCACGGCCAGAAAGCCATGAAAGAGGAAGGTTTTAGGGGTCTCTTCCCCCCCCATCCCGCCATGCACCGAGGCCAGCGGGGGGTCTAGGCCGCCACGTAGGCCCTATGGCAGAAGGCTTCCAATCGGTCCCGTGGCGCTGAACTCGGGCGCAGGAGACGCGTAGGCGTGCGCCGCTCATTTCGGGGCTGCCCCATTGACGTTTTCTCGAGGGGAGCAGGTAGACGGGGAGCCGAGGCTGGGGTTATGGCAACCCCCCAGAAGCTGGCCTGGGGGGTGCTGGGACGCTCCCGGAGGAGGCTCGCCGCGATCAGTCGGGGTGTGGGGCATAGCACCCTGCTTGATGGGAGAGGCTACTGCAGGCTGGGGATTACAAGGCGCTGGAGACTCTGCCCGGGTATCCTCTGCGAGGAAGGCCCCCATCTTCCGCTGCGTCGGTCCCTCCCGGCGGCAGGCACGGGGTCTTCAATATACGCTGCCCTGTGCCACAGCACCGGCCACGAGGACCCCCCTGCGCCTTCAAGGGGGAGCCACTGAAGCAGTTTTAGGCCGTCCAGCCGCCGCTCCCACCTGAGGGGTCTGAGCCTCTGTCGAGTTAACGGTCGCTCAGGAAATGGCTTCCCCAGCCGGGCAGAAACGGGGTCCAGCGCGGGGGGCGCCGCAGGCCGTGCGGGGAGGGGGAGCTGCCGGAAAACCAAGGCGTCGGCAAAAGGCAGGCCGGGGCAGGACCGTGCTGCAGCCACGGCTGGGGGGGCCGCGATGCCTCGGGGGCTTGGTGGGGGCACGCGCCACAGCTGAAGGGCAGGGGGCTGCAGCGACCGGCGGAGGGTTGTCTTGGCCCAGGGGACTCGCCTGAGGGCAGCAGCACGCCGCCGGGCAAGGCTGCGAGCGGCAGGAGAGCCGAGGAGCGGCCCCCTGAGCTCGTGACAAGGGAGGGAGGGGCCGCAAGGGCTTTCTGGTGGTCAGCCAACAGGAGGGGGAAGTTGCCTGTGGGAACAGGCAGGGTACATGCCAGGAACGGCACCGGGCAGCCAGCACGGAGGCCCCAGCTGAGCCTTTACTTTGCAGGGCCGAACACGCGTAGGGGTGGTGGTGGTGGGGGGGCTGGAGCTAGAGCACAGGAGGGCAGCTTCTCGCCGCAGGCACAGGGCTGGCCTGGCCTTCCCCACACACACACACACACACCCTGCTCCTGGGATGTCTGGAGTCTCCGGGAACGCCTGTGACTGATTCCACAGGTTTCCCAGAGGCACCTGGCCGGCCACATCCACTGGGCTGGCAAAGCAAGGGGCGCAGACCCTGAAAGGAGTCCCCTGTCCCCACATAGCAGTGCTGGGGGCTCTGGTTCCCTGCGCCTTGCCAGGTGACCTTAGCCCAGACAGCGCTCAGGCCCTGTGAGAGCCCCCCCACGGACCCCTCCTAGGTTTGGCCCGGGGCGGGGGCAGAAATGGGCCCAGTGAGGTCACGGGGGGGACAGCGAAGGGCCCGTTCAGCAGCCAGGCCCGTGAGTGAGTACAGAAGGTGGCAGGTTTGGTTGGCTGGGGGAGGGATAGATCTCGGGGGGCTGCTGTACCACAGAATCCCAGAGCTCCCCGAAGGCGACACCTCCCCTGGTCACATCTGGTGGCTCACGGTTGGGGCGTTCCTGCTCTAGAGTGATGTGTGTGATCTCAGTCTATACTCAGTCCCTTGTGGGTAGGAATCCCACGTGGGTGGGTAAACTGAGTCACGCGTGGTGAGCCGGGACCAGTCCTGTTCCCCATCGTCGTAGATGAGCTGGAAAAGGGGTTAGGCAGCGAGACAGAAGAATTTGTGAATGGCACAAAACTACGTGAGGTGGGTAAAGGCCCCCGCAGACTGCCAAAAGTCACCCGGGGGGGGGGTGTCTCCCAAAACGGGGGGATGGGGCAACAAAATGGCAAATTCAGTGTGACACCGATGAATGCAAAGTAATGGCTGCTGGGAAATAATCCCCACTAGGCATGTAAAACGATGGGGCCTACGTTAGCCATTACCCGTCAAGAAACTGATCTTGGCATCATTGCAGTTCTCTGAAACTGCAGCGGCAGTCCAAAAAAGTGAACCGAATGTTGGGAATCATTAAGAAAGGGACAGAGAACAGCTTATCACCTCTGTAGAAATCCCTGGGCCACCCACATCTGGAATACAGCGTGCAGATGTGGTCGCCTCCTCTCCCAAAAGATCTCTTGGCCTTGGAAAAAGTTCAGAAAAAGGCCACAAAAATGAGGAGGGGTTTGGGACGGGTGCCATATGAAGAGAGATTACAAAGACTGGGACTTTTCAGGTTGGAAAAGAGACGACCAAGGGGACGGAGGTCTATAAAATCAGGACTGGTGTAGAGCAAGCAGGTAAGGAAGTGTTATTTGCTCCCCATAACAGGAGCTAGGTAGGGGCCACCACATGAAATGAATAGGCAGCAGGTTTAAAACAAACAAATCAAAGTTTTTCTTCACAACACACCTGTGGAACTCCTTGCCTGAGGATGTTGGGAAGGCCAAGACTTTAACGGGGTTCAAAAAAGAGCTAGATAAATTCATGGAGGTTAGGTCCATCAATGGCTGTTAGCCAGGCTGCGCAGGGATGGGGTCTCTACCTCTGTTTGTCAGAAGCCAGGAACGGGTGACAGGGGAGGGATCAGTGGACACTTCCCTGTTCTGTTCGCTCCCTCTGGGGCACCTGGCATTGGCTGCTGTGGGCAGACAGGACACTGAGCTAGATGGGCCTTTGGTCTGACCCAGTCTTGCTGCTCTTATGTTCTTAAAAGTATTTTTAAAACCTTCTCCACAGAGCTGGCGCCAGTGTCTGTGAATTTTCCGAGGTGCCCCAGACGGTTGAACCCAACGCCTGGCAGAGGGGTTACGCCACAACACCGCACAAACCACGGCACATTCCTCGCCCTGCCTCCTGCCCCCTTCCTGTGGCAGCTTCCTGCCCTGTTCCCGTCTCCAGGGGGCAGCGTCCGGGGCTGGAGGGGGTGTCCTGGATTTGGGAGGGTTGCATTTAGCACCTCGTCACATCCTAGCCGGGCGTGAGGCTCCGTAGGGCGACCTGACCAATGTAGGAAGCAAATGCGGGGGCAGGAAATGAGACACACACACCCCGGTTCTATCCCCAGCGGAATGATTTTCGGTCACCTCATTGCTCGCTTGGGACGGGTGGGGGGTTGCGCTTGGTGGGGGTCCCAGCTGGTAAAACGAGGTGGGACGTCCAGACGGGGGTGAGCTTTGAACGCACGATCGCCCCAGCTAGGAGGCTCCCCCCTTGGGCACAGAACCGAGGGCCAGGAGGTGGCCCTGCTCTCCGGCATGGTGGCTGCAGACAACAATCCATTGTTCTCTGCCACACCAGCCCCTTGCATCACCCGTGGCCGGTGATGGTGTCGACAGCTGGAAGTCCCTCAACTTCCTGTTGATGTGTTGAAACCCAGCTGGCTGCGGTCTGGGTTGGCAGCTGTCGAGCCGCCGGGTGCAATCCATGAACACACAAGAACATAGGAACAGCCAGAATGGGTCAGACCAAAGGCCCATCTAGCCCAGTGTCCTGTCGGCCGACAGCAGCCAGTGCCAGGGGCCCCAGAGGGAGGGAACAGAACAGGGCATCCTCCCCTGTTGCCCATGTCATAACCATGAGGGATGGGCAGCAGCCTGGGGACCAGGGCTGGCTGGAGCCATTCCTGCGCCCTGGGCAGCGGGCGTGTGACGCATGCGCGGCCCCGCCCCCCAGCACGCTGCGCACCTTAGAGCTGCCATCAGGCGCTCCCCATAGGTTGGCACCCCGGGCAGTTGCCCGGCTAGCCCCCCGCTTAATCTGGCCCTGCTGGGGACTAAGGGGTTAACTGTACCTAGCCAGGTAGCAGTCAGCCAATAGAAATGCAGATAGGGATTTCAAACTGAGACAAAGGAATTTGGGGATTTTCCTTCCTTTGTCTCTGAGCCAGTTTGCTTCCAGGTACTGAGGGGGACAGAAGACATGTGTCTCTCCAAGAAAAGACTCTTCCCCATCTGTAAGTAGGCAAAGCCTAGATAAATCCATCAGGTTTTATTGTTTTCTGGTTTGGGAATTTGGATCTAAGGTCTGTGTGTTAGAAATGGGTTTTTTCTCTCCCTTCTGTAACTAAGTCCTGAGTCCATGGGAATGCCCCATGAGTTTATTAATTGGTGACTTTTTCCATCTAGTCATTATGCTTGCAACAGGAGTATTGTTTTGATAATACAAGTTCTTTTTAAGTAACCTGGTATTGTTGTGTCCTGGAGAATCTGTCTGTGGGATCTGCAGGCCTCTGACTAGGGGACAGCAGCCACCGACTGCAGTGTGTATTTTCTCTTTCTTTTTCAAGCTCTTTGGGGAAAAGAGCTTGGAGTGCCCTGGGGTTGGTTTCAAGTGTCGTCCCCCCCATCCCCCCCATTTGTGGGTTCAAAAGCACTTGATGGTGGCAGAGGATCCCTCCAAATCTGGGTATTAGGATTCTGGGGGGAAGTTTTGTACCAAAGCCTGTGGAGATCAGGTTTTGGGGTGCTTTTGTGAGCCCCCACTTCTGCATTCATCCTGCCAGAGTGGGGCGTCAGCCTTGACATGGTGGCAGAGTGGTGGGAATTTTGAGAACCCAGGATTCTCAAAGGACACAGGTTTTTCTTTTGAGTTGCAAGCTTTGCAGGTTTTATCCTCTTTTCTTTTTTGTTTTCTGTGCTGCCTTGGGGCGAGGCGGACAGACGGTTAACCTTAAGCCAGACACAGACCAGCCTACCCAAACAGTTTGTGTTTTTTTCCAGCTTTCGGGACAACTGAAATAGCTAGATTAGAACAGGGCAGGGAAACAGCCCAGTGCATGCTTTTGTGGTTGAGCAAGGTAGCCCGAGAGCAACCAACCCTTCCTAAGAGACACTCTGAGGTAGAAACAGCCTCAGAGCAAGGCAAGATGTCCAGCTCCAGGGAAGATTCACACCCCAGGGAAGGGAAACAGGAGCATGTTCCTGTGAGTCCAGGGGGACGTAACCTTGAGGGGGCAGGAGCAGCCGGCAGCCGCCCTACTTCCCCAACCCCCATGCCTTCTATGTGGGATTATGCCGTAAAGGCAGGCAGACCTCTAACTGAGAAAGAGATGGAGTTTCTCCTACACATGGTGGGTGCCCAACGAGAGGCCGAAGAGAAGCGCGCCCAACGGCAGACGGAGATGAAGCTGGCAGAGATAGCGGCAGAGATGAGGTGAGCGGAACTAGAGGCCCAAGTTGCGCTGGAGAAAGCTAAGCGACCGGACGCTCCAGGTACCGCACCCAACAACCCCGCCTCCATCACTATTCAACCCCCCAGGAGGCTCCCCATGTACCAAGTGGAGGATAATGTCGAGGACTTCTTCCTCAGCTTTGAGAGGGCCTGCCAGGGGTACAACCTTCCTCCCGGTCAGTACATGATGGAGTTAAGATCACAAGTTACCGGTCCTTTACTGGGGGCGACAGCTGACATGCCAGGGAACACCACCCGTGATTACGAACTGTTTAAGCAAGAGGCCAGACTCAGAATGGGACTCACTCCCGAACAGGCCCGGTGTGACTTCAGGGCCGTCCGCTGGACCCCAAGCACACCGTTCCTCGAACATGCCCGCCGTGTACTCGGAAGCTGGGAAACCTGGATCTCAAGAGAGAAGGCCGACGACGGGGAAAAAATCTTTCTCCTGATGCTGTGGAACAGTTCCTCGAGGGCGTTCCGGGAGAGATCAGAGGGTACATCCTGGACGGAAAGCCCAAAACCCTCAGAGAGGCAGGAGCGCTCGGTGCCAGCTGGATGGAGCTGAGGGGGAGAAGCAGCACAGAGAGCAGTCTATGGGGGAACCAGAAGGGACGCCAGGATGGGACGTCCCACAAGTGGGGTTCCTCCAGGCCCCCACCGTGCAGGGAGGGGCCTGTTACACCTCAAGGGAGGCCCCAGACATTCCCTCGTCCGTCCGTCCCATCCCGCGGGAACCCACCCGCTCCAGGGATTCCCCCGCCGTGCGATGTTTTAAATGCGGCGAACCGGGGCACGTAAAGGCCGACTGTCCCAAAAGCACCACCCGACTGCAGCTCATCACCCCACAAGAAGCCTCAGGCCCAGATGCCTCACTGATCCCCCCCCAGAGCAAAGGGAGGTTGTGAGTGTGCGCAGGAGGGAGCAGTAGCCTCCCCAGGAATTGAAATTAGGGAGGGTGTTCGAATTTACAAGGGGGGGTGTCAGGGCTGATGAGGGGTGAGACCGTGAGGGTGAAGGTGGGCTGTATGGCACCATAGTTCACAAAACTGGGGGGGTATACACCCCCATGGGGGGGGGTGTAGGGAAATCCCTGGGAGGGAGGTTGTTGCATGGAGGGACACTGGTGCGCAGGTGTCCGTGATCCACCAATCTAGTGGACCCCAAATTAATTGACCCAGAGGCCCTAGTCACCATCCAGCCCTTCAAAGCCGATCCTTTTGACCTGCCTACTGCCAAGTTACCACTTAAGTACAAGGACTGGTCAGGAACTTGGACTTTTGCAGTCTATGCTGACTACCCCGTTCCCATGCTGGTGGGGGAAGACTTGGCCAAACATGTGACCCAGGCTAAGAGGGTGGGAGAGGTCACTCGTAGGAAGACCGCCCAGGCATCCACACCTAAAACCGCTCCTGAGCCTACCTGGGGTCCGTGTGTGCACCCAGTTCACCCCCATCTTCTCAGCCACCCCGGGACGGACCAAACGGGCGATTCACTCCATTGACACCGGTGATGCCCGCCCAGTCAGGGTCCAACCCTAGCAAATGGCCCCTCCAGCCAAGGCGGCTAGAGAGAGGGAGATCAAGGACACGTTAGAGATGGGCGTAATTCACCCTGCGGAGAGCGCATGGGCTTCTCCAGTGGTCCTAGTGCCCAAACCGGACGGGAAATCCGGATTTGCGTGGACTACCGTAAGCTAAATGCTGTAACTTGCCCAGACGACGACCCCATGCCACACTCCAATGAGCTATTGGAGAAACTGGGGCGTGCCCAGTTCATCTCCACCCTAGACTTAACCAAGGGATACTGGCAGGTACCTCTGGAGGAAGCAGCCAAGGAGAAGTCAGCCTTCATTACACACGCAGGGCTGTATGAGTTTAATGTTCTTCCTTTTGGGCTGCGCAATGCACTGGCACCCTTCCAGAACTCGTGGATGCTCTAATAGCTGGATTTGGAAAATTTGCAGTGGTCTATCTGGACGATGTGGCTGAATTCTGATTCATGGGCAGAACAATCTAGGACAGTGTTTCTTAAACTGTGTTCCGTGGTACACTGGTGTGTCGTGAGGCAGTTGGAGGTGTGCCTCGGAGAACAACAGAGTTCAAAATGGCCACCCTTAAAGGGGCAGGCAACCTTTTTTTTTTTTTTTTTTGGCTCGACAAAAAATCCTTGGTATTCCTCATTAAAAAAAAAAATTGTTTGGTGTTCTTCAGTCTTAAAAAGTTTAAGAAACACTGATCTAGGACACCTCCAAGCTGTCTTCTACCATATAAGGGAGTCAGGGCTAACCATTAAGGCAAAAAAATGTCAAACTGGATGATTTATCTTGGACACCAGGTGGGTCAAGGAACTATCAACCGTCTACAGGCTAAGGTAGAGGCTATCCTAAAATGCCCTGTCCCTAAGTCAAAAAAACAGGTCCAATCCTTCTTAGGCTTGGCTGGGTATTACAGGCGGTTTGTCCCACATTACAGTGAGATCGCTGCTCCACTAATGGATCTAACCAGGAAAATCCAACCTAACAGGCTCAAGTAAACGGAAGCTTTCAACCAACTTAAGGCGGCTCTTATGTCTGACCCTGTGCTGAGGGCCCCAGACCTTTCGTCATCACCACCAATGCGTCCGAGCAGGAAGGGGGGGCAGTTTTGATGCAGGAAGGACCAGCTCAACAACTCCACTCTGTCGTGTTTCTCAGCAAAAAATTGTCTAGGAGACAAAGCCACTGGCCTGTCTCCGAGAAGGAGCGCTATGCGATTGTGTATGCTAGAGAAGCTAAGGCCGTATGTGTGGGGACAACACTTTATCTGCGGACTGATCACTCTGCTCTTCAATGGCTTCATTCAGTCAAAACGACCAACAAGAAATTTCTTCGGTGGAGTTTGGCCCTCCAAGACTTTGACTTTGATGTACAGCACATTTCAGGAGCCTCCAATAAGGTGGCTGATGCCCCGAGAGGCATTTCTGGACTCAATTACTTAGGACTCTCTCTGTATGTCAATCATGGTACTACCCAAATGTACAAGGGGGTTGTTTAATCTGCATGGATTCAATAGTCTAGTCAAGTGTGCATGTACTTATTAACTATGTTTTATCCCAGACAGCCAAGAAGACATCACAGCCAGAGTGGCCAGAAGCTGTCCAGCACCGTCTGCGATTTGGGGGGCGTGTCATAACCATGAGGGATGGGCAGCAGCCTGGGGGACTAAGGGGTTAACTGAACCTAGCCAGGTAGCAGTCAGCCAATAGAAATGCAGATAGGGATTTCAAACTGAGACAAAGGAATTTGGGGGTTTTCCTTCCTTTGTCTCTGAGCCAGTTTGCTTCCAGGTACTGAGGGGGACAGAAGACATGTGTCTCTCCAAGAAAAGACTCTTTCCCATCTGTAAATAGGGCAAAGCCTAGATAAATCCGTCAGGTTTTATAGTTTTTTGGTTTGGGAATTTGCATCTAAGGTCTGTGTGTTAGAAATGGGGGTTTTTTTTCTCTCCCTTCTGTAACTAAGTCCTGAGTCCATGGGAATGCCCCATGAGTTTATTAATTGGTGACTTTTCCCATCTAGTCATTATGCTTGCAACAGGAGTATTGTTTTGATAATACAAGTTCTTTTTTAAGTAACCTGGTATTGGTTCAGTTGTGTCCTGGAGAATCTGTCTGTGGGATCTGCAGGCCTCTGACTAGGGGACAGCAGCCACCGACTGCAGTGTGTATTTTCTCTTCCTTTTTCAAGCTCGTTGGGGA
Organism: Rafetus swinhoei; assembly: GCA_019425775.1. Lineage (NCBI taxonomy): Eukaryota > Metazoa > Chordata > Testudines > Trionychidae > Rafetus > Rafetus swinhoei. Next base: position 8,935,090 of record JAFJHL010000039.1, read on the forward strand.
AAAGAGCTTGGAGTGCCCTGGGGTTGGTTTCAAGTGTCCCCTCCCATTTGTGGGTTCAAAAGCACTTGATGGTGGCAGAGGATCCCTCAAAATCCGGGTATTAGGATTCTGGGGGGAAGTGTTGTACCAAAGCCTGTGGAGATCAGGTTTTGGGGTGCTTTTGTGAGCCCCCCACTTCTGCATTCATCGTGCCAGAGTGGGGAATCAGTCTTGACAGCCCATTTCCAGACAAACAGAGGCTAGGGACACCACCCCTACCCATCCTGGCTAATAGCCGTTGATGGACCTAACCTCCATGAATCTATCCAGCTCTTTTCTGAACCCTGTTAAAGTCCTGGTCTTCTTCACCACATCCTCTGGCGAGGAGTTCCACAGGTTGACGAAAAGCTTCCTTTGGTTTGTCTCATGGAGTGAGACATGCCAGCCAATGGGATTTGGGGAGCCACCTGCACTAACTAATGACAGAGGCCTAGTGGGAGTGGCTGAAGCTCCACCCTTCAAGCAGAGTGGGTGGCAGTGGCTCTGGGGTCCCCTGCTGCCCTTTGGGTAAAGGGCTGTCAGTCCTGCCCCATGCTGGGGGGAGGTGTGTCATTCATGGCCCAAGCAGGGGCCTCCTAGAAGGGATTGTCCCACAGGCTGGGGGCAGAATCCCCATGGATTATTTACAGCCACTGGAGCCAGGAGGGTGACAACAAGGACTGAGGGGTGGGGTGGGGATTTCCAGGCAGGCAACATGTCCTAGTGGGTAGAGTCCTGGACTGGGATGCAGAAGAGCTGGGCGCTGTTCCCAGCTCTGCCACTGCTCTTGGGCAAGTCATGCATCTCCCCCTGCCGCCACCCTGTGCCTCGGTTTCCCCATTTGGGCAAAGTAGCTCATGATTTTTTTTATATTTATCTAGAGATATACGTATCTCATAGAGCTGGAAGCAACCTTGAGAGGTCATTGAGTCCAGCTCCCTGCCCTCACAGCAGGATCACACCAAGTACCATCCCTGACAGATTTGCCCCAGAACCCTAAATGGCCCCCTCGCGGGCTGAACTCACAACCCCGGGTTTAGCAGGCCACTGTTCAAACCACCGAGCTATCCTTCCCTGGTCTGCTTTGCAAAGCGCTTTGAGATCAACATGCTACCGAAGGGCTATTCTTACTGCCACGGCCGCTGCGTGTTGGGTCACCCCCTGTTTGACATCAGAGCCCGGCGGAGAAAGGCAGCCGTGCCTAATAGGTACAACGCCCCCTGCCATTCCCTCCCGCCCACCCCCCGCAGGGCCAGGCGGGGGTCTTGGGCCAGACGCTCCGACAGGAAACAGGCAGAAATCTGCCCCCACCCCAGGCAGCTCCATCAGAAAGACACAAAACCGGCCACGATCCCTGTGTGGAACCCGTGCAGGAGCAGCCCAGGGCGAAGGGGGGGACCCGCTGCATCCACACGGCACCCTGGGGGGATGGGCTGGAGGCAGGACGCCTGGGTTCTGAGCTGGGTGCACTGCTGCCCTGCTGGCAGGCCCTGGCCCAGGCTCAGTGCTTGGCTGTCCGAGGGGGAGGATCACAGAAGTGTCCTCCGAGGCCCCCTCCTCCTGCAGAGCTGCCTGGCCCAGTGCAGGGGCTGGGAGCCGCACTCGGGGCTCTGGCCACTAGGGGGCGCTGCTGTCTCCTGCATGGCTGGGGTTCTGGGGGGCAGGGTGTAGGGACCGTGCCAGGGCTGGGAAGGGCCTCCCGGGGCGAGGGGCGCACCCCGTTGCTGAGAGCAGAGGGCTGGAGCCGACGCCAGACAGAGCCCGACGAGGGCAAGGCCACGGGCAGGGCCACGGGGTACCCACAGCAGGGACATCGGGATGGCTCCACCAGCCGGGAAGGGGGGAAGCTGCAGGATGACAGGGAACACCCTCAGACACGGGCCACAGGTGTGTGACCACCGGACACAGGCGTGCGACTGACGCAGGCCTGTGTGCACCTCCAGACACAGGTGTGTGACTGACGCAGGCCCGGGGGTGTGCACCACCCCCCAGACACAGCAGCAGGAGTGCACTGCCAAAAGAGTCCCACAGCTGTGAACCCTCAGACTCAGGCCTGTAGGTCCCCCCTCCCACAGGCCCTCCTGCATCCCCCGCAATGGGACCCCCACATGTGACCCCCCCCCAGTGCAGCCATTGGCTGGGGACTCCACAGCAGGACTTGTAAGCCAGTAAGACCTGCACCATTATCCCCCCCAACCCCTCACGCCCTTACCTGGGGACCCCAACCCCATAACACCCCCAGCTCTGCCCCCCCACAGGGTCCTCCTAACTCCATTGCCTCCCCAGTGCTAGGGGACACCAGATCCACCCCCCCGCACAGCACATATGCCCCCGTCCCAGTCCCCCCCAGCACAGAGCCTGCATCCCTGTTCCTCCAGCACGGAGCCACCCTCGCGCCCGTCACCTCAGTGCAGGCCCAGCAGTGCCCATGACTCCCCCAATGTGTGGGGGGGTGCCCCACAACGGTGATTATTCCTCCCAAGGGGCAGAGCCATCACTGGGGGGCTTCATACCCCGACCCCTCCCAGGGGACACACCCAACTCATACCTCCATTGTGCCCCTCCCAGCTCACAGGGCAGCTGCAGCAGCCGGTACCGCTCTGCCCTGAGCACTGGAGGGCAGCAGAGACCTGCAGGTACCTGGGGAGGGGCAACCCCAGGCTCCCCCCCGGGCCAAGGGCTGCTGGGTCCCTGCCAGGATCCCAGCTCAGGGGGGCACCGGAGGGGGCTCTGGCGAGCGCCCCTCCCCCACCGGACTCCCCCTTCCCCTCTCACAGCCTCCAGTTCCCCCAGCTCTGGCAACGTCGCTCAGTCCTGCCCCAGCCCCCTGCCCCCAGCCCTGCCGGTGCCCCTCACTCCGACCCGCAGCCCCTGCCAGCCCGGCCCTGGTGTCTCGCCAAGCAGACAGACGCAGGTGCCAGCTTGTTCGGTGGGTTTGGGTTCTTTGCAAACAACCATCCGTGACCCGGGTTTCTCCCAGCTCTGCAGGGCAAGCTGCTTCTGCAGCCACCTGCTCTGCCCCCAGCCCCCCACGTCTCCAACCCCCCTCCCTGCAGTCTGTGCTGGGGGGGGAGGGATCAGCCCAGGCTGTGGGGGGGGGGGTACTAATGAAGGTTCCTTCCCCCTGGGCTCCTCTCATCGTTGACACCATCAGACTCAGCAAGGGGGGGTGTCAACCAGCACAGAAAAGAGCCCCCCCCCCACAGCACATGCTGGCCTGCTGCTCCAGCCTGCACTGAGCTGGGCCAGGGCCAGGGCCCCACGGCTGCGGCTCGCATCCCATGACGCAGAGCTCCTGGCGTGCTCGCTGGCTCGGGGCGAAGAGCCCTCGGCTCCATGCTGGAGCCCTGCCAAGGCCCAGCCCTGTGCCTATCCTGCCGCCTGTGGTAGAGTCATGTCCCCTGGCTGGGGGGGAGGGGGGACGGCGCAGCAGCAGCCCCTGTGCACAGTCACCAGCCCGCAGTGACACAGGATCCGGGCTGGTCCCTGGCTCTGGCTCCGCCCCCCACAGCTAAAACACACACCCCCCATGGCTGGTTTCTGTTAGAACGCTCTCGATCATCACTGAGGCTGCCCCACCATCAGTAGGGTTCAGAGTGAACAGCCCACAGGGTGCATGCTGCAGGGCTAAGCAGGTGGCCTGGCTTTACCCCAGCAGCTTTCAGCCTTGAGAAGCCAACTGCTGCTGGCTCCCTTTGCCCCACACCAGCTCTGCCCCCACGGCCTTTGCGCCCGTCGTGCACCCAGCACACACTAGCCAGGCCTGACACGTGGGCAGGATAAGAGCCTACTGCTTCTGCCTGGTGGAGTCGCTCCTTCGGCTCCCATGGCACAGGCCTGTGCTATGTGGGGCTGATCTGGCTGGCGGTGAGGGGGTGGCACACAGATCCTGGTGAGTGGCAGGGAGGGGAAGGGGTGAAAAGAGCAGTCTGGGGCCAGGCAGGGGTGCCATGTAGGTGGGGCTGAGGCAGGGGCCCTCTTCACGAACCTCTCGATTTCCTACTTGAGATCTGTTTCAAGCGGCAGGCCCTGGCTCCAGGGGCAGGTCTTAACTGCAACAGAGATTGAACTGCTCGCAAGGAGTTTGTTAGAAGCAGAGGGAGGCAGGCGATTAAGAATAACAAGAGGCTGGGCATTCGGGGCATGGCAGGGTCGTTAGCGCATCCTGAAAACATCGTGGGTAAAAGACGGGGGAGGGAGTAGGAATGAGTGTCGTGCTGCAGGGAGCTGCATTTGGAGCAGTTCTGTGAAACTTCTCGATGTTCTTGAAAAAGGGGTAAGCAGGGAGGTGGCAACATTCGCCGCTATGACAAAAGTCACCCAGAATAGTTCAGTGCAAAGCGATCGCACAGAACTGGGTGACTGGGCAGCACAAGGGCAGATGGAATCGAGTGCTGATAAATGCAAAGTAATGCACACGGAAAAATACAATCCCAGCTATACACACAGCAACGGTGGGGTCTAAGACAGCTGTTACCAGTCAAGAAAGATCTTGGAATCGTTGTGGATAGCTCCCCTGAAAACCTCGGCTCAATGTGCAGTGACCGTCTAACTACTGGAAATGATTAGGAAAGGAATAGGTAATAAGACCGGCAATACCATAGGGCCTCTATAAAGTCGTGGTGTGTCCACAGCTTAAACGCTGCGTGCGGATCTGGACACCTCCTCTAAAAAAAAGTTCTATTGGAGTTGGAAAAGGTGCAGAAAGGGCAACAGAAATGATCGGGGTAGGAACAGCCTCCTCGTGAGGAGAGATGAACAAGACTGGGACTTTTCAGTTTGGAAAAGAAATGGCCAAAGGGTGGGGGGAGGGGCTAGAGATCTGGAAAATCGTGACCGGGGTGGGAAAATACAATAAGGAAATGTTCTTTACTCCTTCCCTGACAGGACATGAGAAGCCGAGCCAATGACATTTCTAGGCAGCAGATTTAAAACAAATGATTTCTTCACAGTCAACCTGTGGAACTCTCTGCCAGGGGATGTTGGAAAGGCCCAAACTGTAACAGGGCTCCAAGGGTGTGTCTAAACTACACCCCTCTTTTGAAAGAGGGATGTAAATTAGGCAGCTCAAAAGTGCAAATGAAGCGGGGATTTAAATATCCCGCGCTTCATTTGCATAATCGCGTCAGAGCGGTCGTTCGAAAAAGGGTATTTCGAAAATGAAACCGCGGTCTAGACACGGTTCTTTCGAACCCCCCCCCCTTTTTCAAACGATCCTGTACTCCTCCAGAAAATGAGGACTAGACTTTTCCTGTGCCTTAGTAGCTCTGGAAAGAGGTGAGATGGGGGGTGGGGGGGGGAAATGGAATCAGTCCCCATCCTTTGGTGTTTGGCTTGTACTGAGCATGCTCAGAAACACTGCTGAACCCCCTGTCCTCAGTCTGCCCCCACCCCCTTGCTCTCACTCTCCGCCCCCCCCCACTCTGCAATGGTGCTCCTGGGTCCAGGGGCTTGCCAGGCAGCCTAGGCCCGGGGATTATTTCACCCCACACACGCCCTGTGCCCGGCCCAGCTTCCAGCGTGCCGACAGACCCGGAGCCTAAGGGGGAGGGGCTGCAGGCTGGGCTGGGCCCCAGAGAACGAAGTGTTAACCCCGTGGCAGTGTGGCTGGGAGAAGAACACCTGCCCGGGCGGGCCCCTGTGGGGTGCTGCTCCCTCACCCCCAAACAGCCTCCCGGCCAGCCCCCAAACAGCCCCCCTGCTCTGTTCCCTCAGCTTCCCGTTGTAGGTCTTCTGGCCTGCCCTGGGGTACCCAGGCGTCCGGGTGCCCCTTTCAGTCCCAGTGTGAGGGGCCTGCCCCATGGGACCCGGTGCCCCTTTCGGTCCCAGTGCCGGAGGCTGCTTCAGGGGGGCACAGGCCCCAGGCTGCCCTGGCTCCTGGGGGCTGTTTATCCAGAGGGAAGCCAGGCGGGAGCCTGTGGTGTCGGCAGCAGCCACGGTGCCCACAGCGGACAGGGAGACAGACACAGCAGGGCTGGGGCAGCTCGGGCTCCGCTCCCTGGCAAGCCGGGGGCTCTGCCAACGCCGGCTGCTTCTGGGTCCTAGCTCAGCGGCCCATTGGCACAGCCCCCCCGTGCTGCTCCTCCCCGGGTGCCCGGGTATCGCTGCCAGGGACTTGGGGTGCGCAGGGATCACCAGCCCCTTCACACTGGCTGCGCTACCCCTCTGGGGGGCAGCTGGAGATCCCTCACCCCCAGGGTGCTCTGCCCCGGCCAGGCCCCCTCAGCCCCCTCCCCCTGCTGCAGGCCAGCCAGAGCCGTGCCAGCTGGGGGCAAATCCGGACTCAGGGCCCTTCCCTGGCCTGCCAGCAAGAGTGGGGGGGTCTGTGCCCTGGGGGCTTCTGAGCCTGGGGAAACCGCACAATCGCCTTACAGCCCCCCAAGAGAGACACGCCCAGTGCAGGACCAGAGATGGGGTGTGGCGTGGGGGAGAGGCCTCCTGCCTTGTGTCGTAGATATCCCTGCGCTGGTAACCCTCCGTCCCTGTACACAGCCCTCTAACCCCCCACCCCCATCGCTGTACACCCTCCCACCTCCATCCCCATCCCTGTACACCCCCACCCTCCATCCCAGCTACCCCACCCTCCATCCCTCCGTCCCTGTACACAGCCCTCTACCCCCACCTACCTACCTCCATCCCTCCATCCCTGTACACAGCCCTCTACCCCCCACCTACCTACCCTCCATCCCTCCGTCCCTGTACACAGCCCTCACCCCCACCTACCTACCCCTCCATCCCTCCGTCCCTGTACACAGCCCTCTACCCCCACCTACCTACCCTCCATCCCTGTACACAGCCCTCTACCCCCACCTACCTACCCCTCCATCCCTCCGTCCTTGTACACAGCCCTCTACCCCCACCTACCTACCCCTCCATCCCTGTACACAGCCCTCTACCCCACCTACCTACCCTCCATCCCTCCGTCCCTGTACACAGCCCCACCCCCACCTACCTACCCTCCATCCCTCCGTCCCTGTACACAGCCCTCTACCCCCACCTACCTACCCCTCCATCCCTCCGTCCCTGTACACAACCCTCTACGCCCACACCCTCTACCCACCCAGCTACCTACCCTCCGTCCCGTACTCACCCCTGTACACAGCCCTCTACCCATCCATCCGTCCCCCACCCATCCATCCTTGTACACACCCACCCACCCTCCATCCCTCCGTCCCTGTGCACAGCCCTCTACCCCCACCTACCTACCCTCCATCCCTCCGTCCCTGTACACAGCCCTCTACCCCCACCTACCTACCCCTCCCGTCCCTGTGCACTTCCTGTACTTACCCCTGTACACACCCTCCTACCCACCCGCCCATTCATTCTTCTCTCCCCCCAAAGACACGGCCCGCCTACAGACATTCCTCTCTAGCCATCCCTCCGCCCCTGTGCATTCCCCGTCCGTCTGTCCCCCCCATCTCTGTCCGTCCCACTGCCCCTCTGCAGCCCTGGCCCAAACCGCAGCCTCCCCAGAGAGCCGCTTCCCCTGTAAACAGCTGGGCTGAGGCTGGAAGGGAAGCAGGAGGGGGAGGAGGGGACAGGCAGGGGTCAGGCCTGCTTCACCTCTGGGTGAAGGAGCCAGTTGCCAGGATGAGGGACTGGGGGGGGAGGGGAGGGCCGATCCCAGCCCCCCCTCTCCCCAGCCTGCCATCTGGCTGCAAGGGGCCCTGCTGAGGCTGGGTTGGCTGGGGGGGCAGGGAGGCAGGAGCTGCAGAGCTGGGCTCTGGGTGGGGGCATCCCCTGCAGGGTGCTAAGCAGCGGCTCTGAGCATAGTGGGGGGGCGCTCGGCTCTGCACTGGCCGCACGGCCCTGAGCTGGCCCCATCCCAGGGACCCCTGGCTCCTCGGGCCTAGCTCGGCCCCCTGGGCTCCCCGGGGCCAGGGCTGGGCACCCATTGCTCAGGGCCGGAGCAGGCTGTCCGCGAATAACCCTGCCGTGTTTACACTGCCTCCCGCCCGCCCCTTCGAATTCGCGTCAGCTCAGCCGTCGCCTCCGGCATTTCTCAGCCACATGGCCTCCCCGGGGAGCAGCCTCTCCCCCCCCCCCGCCCCCGGCCGTTCCCACGGCGGGACCGGGCTGGGGGCAGCCTCTGGAAACGCACCCGGGCATCATCTCCTGGAATGGCGCCCCCCACAGCCAAGCCCCAAAGGAGCCCTGGGGTCTCAGCCCATCCCCCATTCTCAGTGCAGAACCCCCAAACTTCCCCTTGCTGAGCCAAGTTTGCTCCATCCATGGGCCTCACCCTCTCCATGCCAGCTGGAGGATGGGGGCCTGGAGCCAAGTGCAGCATCCTGGGGAGGGGGTCCCCAGGGACAAACAGACGGACCCGTGTTCCCTCCCGGGTGGGAACACCAGTGCCAGGGGTGGCTCTGCCTTTTGGGGTTCGGCCACATCTGGGCTGGGCACCGGAGAGGGGCTGGGGAGCAGAGACCCAGCCTCGACGCAGCTCAGGCCCTGCTGCTGACTTGGTGCCTCAGTCCCATGGCCTGGTGCCTCAGTTTCCCCATCTCTGCAATGGCTCCGCCTCATCTCCTGTGCTCCGGGCGGGAAACGGCCAGGGGTGGAGGATATTCGCCCCAGCCCTGCTGTGACACAGGAGGCAGGGCCCAGCTGCCAGGGGCTGTGTCCAGAGATGGCACAGCTGAGCATCTCCCTGCAGGCCCCGGGGCCAGGGCTCGAGAGCAGCCTGGGTTACAGGTGTCACAAGCCCCACAACCCAGCTCACTGGGAGGGGCCAGGCAGGTCTGGGTGAGCAGGCTACAATGGCCCGACCCGCTTGGGATGCCTGGCTTCCCAGCAACAGGACCAGCCGACACTCAGCCAGCAATGGGAGGGTTCCAGCCTGCCAGGGTCTGGCTAGGAAACCTTCTGTCCGGGCCCCCAAGCCCTGCAGAGCGGTGACTGGGGGATACACAAACCGGGTGCAGCGGGGACAGACAATGAGACCAAAGTCCACAGAAGAACAAGGAAGAGAACCCAGGAGCCCTGCCTCCCAGCTCTAACCACTAGACCCCATCCTTTCCCAAGGCTGGGGGAGAGAACCCAGGAGCCCTGCCTCCCGGCTCTAACCACTAGACCCCATCCTTTCCCAGGGCTGGGGGAGAGAACCCAGGAGCCCTGCCTCCCGGCTCTAACCACTAGACCCCATCCTTTCCCAAGGCTGGGGGAGAGAACCCAGGAGCCCTGCCTCCCGGCTCTAACCACTAGACCCCATCCTTTCCCAGGGCTGGGGGAGAGAACCCAGGAGCCCTGCCTCCTGGCTCTAACCACTAGACCCCATCCTTTCCCAAGGCTGGGGGAGAGAACCCAGGAGCCCTGCCACCCAGCTCTAACCACTAGACCCCATCCTTTCCCAAGGCTGGGGGAGAGAACCCAGGAGCCCTGCCTCCCAGCTCTAACCACTAGACCCCATCCTTTCCCAAGGCTGGGGGAAGAGAACCCAGGAGCCCTGCCACCCAGCTCTAACCACTAGACTCCACTTCCTTCCCAGAGACAGGACCTAGGAGCGGGCTGGGGAAGGAGCCACCCCGGGGGCTCAGCAGCCCTGTGTAGCAGGGGCATGAGGGGGCTGCTGGGCACATCACTGTGGATTCAATTTGAAGGCGGGGTTGTCTGCTGGGGCGAGACTGGAGCTGGCCCAGTTCACACAGAGCATGTCTCACCCAGCCACCGGCACAGCCCCGGTCTCGGCGCGAGGACGGGCCCAGCCCGGGGAAGGACCCCAGAGAGCCGGACTAGGGACAAGCCAGATCCGAGCTCCCAAGGCGACACTGAGACGGAAGAGCTACTGGGACCCTGGGCTGGGGAAACGGGGGAGCGGAGGGCAGAGCTGGGAGAGGATTTTTCCCTCTCTCCCAGACAGAGGTGGCGCCAACTCCTGCCTGCCTTTGGGAAAGAGACTTCAACATCTGGGCGCTGCCTGACAGCGGGGCCGGGGCAGAGGGTTACGAGCCACTGGGGCCCACGGGCCTTAAACTCTGGGAAGCGACGAAGGCAGCTGCACCCGCCCCGGGCAAGGGAGCCACCTAGGAGCAGCCCCGGCACCCCACCCCAGAGGTGGCTGCGTCTCAGCACCGGGCGCGCGCGACGTGGCTTGGCCCTGGGTCTCTGGTGCATTGGGGTCCCAGGAGCTGACACGCAGCTGATCAGGGCGCTGGGCTCGCGGAGCCGGCTGTCTGGGCACGGACTCAGCCACTCGGGCGGTTTCCTGGCCAAGTGTCGGCTGTGTATCCGTGCGCCATGCGGCCCGGCCGCGGGGGCTGCCCAGGGCCCGGCGAGGGTCACGGCAGCTGCATCCAGGAATTGAGCTCGCGGATGCGATCCAGCCCTCAACGCCGCCCCGGCCACCTGCAGCCTCCCTGGCGCAGCCCTTCCTCCTGTCCGCTGACCTCTGCGCTGGGGAGCCACCAGGCAGGGGCTGGCCCGCATGCCGCAGCTGGAGGCTGCAGGTCCCAGGCAGGCTGCCCACGCCCAGCCCCCTAGCCCACTGCAGCCCCCACCGGCCTCGGTCATCTGCGCCTGTCCCATCAGCTCCCCCTCCCCCGCTGGCTCCCAGCCCCTAGCCCACCGCAGCCCCCACCGACCCCGGTCGTTTGCGCCTGCCCCATCAGCTCCCCTCCCGCTGGCTCCCAGCCCCTTGCCCAACGCAGCCCCCTCCCTACCCGACCCTGCCTCTCCCAGCCAGGCTCTGCCTCCATCCCACCTCCAGCCCCTCCCCACAGCACCCCAGGCAGCCATCCACTCTCCAGCCCCATAGCCCCTCCCCGCAGGCCCAACCCTGCTGCATTTTCCCCCTACGCCCCCAGCTGCCTCCTTTTTCCCACCCTGACCCCTCAGCCCCTCTGCTCTCCCAGCCCCACAATTCATCACCCCCAGACCCAGCCGCAGTGCAGTCCAGGTGCGGGGGGGAGCTCCTCCTCTCTACAGTCCCAGGGATGAAGGGCAGCAGGGCGGTGGGTGGGCACCGGGCTGGCACTCAGGGGATCTGGGTTTGATTCCTGACTGTGCCTTGTGGGATGGTCACAGCTGGGTCCCCATCCCGGAGCAGGGGAGGGCTGCAACCTCCCAGCAGCAATCCCCAAGGGTTGTTAGTCCCCAGCTGCTGCCCCACTTTCTGCTCACTGCCCCCCCCTTGATCCAGAGTAGCTCCGGTGTGTGTAGACGGGCCAGTGAGGCTACAAAACAGGCGAAATTCCCCCCAACCCCCACCTGGTACGCGTATTCGCTCCTGCCGTGACCAACCCGCCGTGTCCGTCTGTCCATGGCTACAGGCCACGCTCTCGGGGAGGGGAATCAGACATCCGGCAGGCCCCAGCCAGATCCGGATAAAACAACAACAGGGGAAAGATGAATCCCCCCAGAGCCAGGATCCAGGCTTTGCCCCAGGAATGCAGCCACCTCTGAGGAGGAACGGGCCGGGTGACATCGCCCAGTGAGGTGTGAGTGTGGGAACGGAAGCACAGGCCCCGCCTGCATCCGACTGAAACTGACAGGCCTGGCGGCCTGTAGGGAGTCAAAGAAATCTCACACGCGCACACACACAATGGCAGGGCAGCCTGTGTGTCCCCCAGCAGGGGCATCGGCCGGGGGGTGGGAAGGTTTCGTGTAGTGGCAGGGAGCTGAGAGCCACTGAACGAAACTGGAAACCGCTCCCTGGGCTCTGCCTGTGCCAAACTGCTGAAAAGCCCCCCCACCCGTCAGCCCCCAGCGGGTTCCCCGACCCCCCCAGCTCCCATGGGGTCAGAGAGCAAACCCAGCACCGCCCCTCCTCCACCTTGCGCTAGGTGCCGCCTTAAGAGGTCGGGGAGCGCCCGGCCTGCTGTCCCTGCCTCTGCTGCCCAGCTGGGACCCCCTGGCTCGGGCCCCAGCCAGAGGGGGCACCCCGGGGCCTCCAGTTTAGCTTTGTCGCTCCTGCCCACTGCCCCTTGGAGGAGGTTCCCGGGGAATGGGGAGGTGGCGGGGCTGGGGGCCAGCACAGGGAAGGGGAAGGTGCAGGCTCAGGTGTGTCCCCAGTGGCTCCGCAAGGGGCTCCCTAGTGAAGGAGGCTCTGGGGTGGTGCAAGGAGGCACTGGGGGTTACACTTGGGGGCTGGGATGGTGCAGGGGAGGAGCATTGGGGTTACACTTGGGGGCTGGGGTGGTGCAGGGGTTACACTTGGGGATGGGGTGGTGCAGGGGATGGATGTTGGGGGCTACACTTGGGGGGGCTAGGAAGGAGCTGGGGATTACACTTGGGGGCTGAGGTGGTGCAGGGGAGGGGTGCTGGGGTTACACTTGGGGGCTGGGATGGTGCAGGAGGGGCGCTGGGGTTACACTTGGGGGCTGGGGTGTTGCAGGGTGAGGGACGTTGGAGGGTTACACTTGGGGATGGGGTGGGGAGGGGAGGGGCGCTGGGGTTACACTTGGGGGCTGGGGGATGCTGGGGATTACACTTGGGGGCTGGGATGGTGCAGGGGAGGGGCGCTGGGGGATTGCACTTGGGAGTCTGGGGGTGCAGGAGGGGTGATATTAGGAGTAGAGCGGAGCCCCCCCTTACCGCGGGCTGGTGGGTGGGGCTGGACTGAGGGGGGCGTGGGGAAGGAGCAACTCCACCGCCTGGACAGCGAGTCCGCGGTCCCGGGGCTGGACCCTCCCTCTGGAGCGTCCCGGTTCCTGCCTCTGCCCATCGCCGCCCCCAGCCCGGGCTCAGCCCAGCCCCAGCGTCAGTCGCTGCGGGGCCGCTGCTTGTTCGATCCCCCGGGGCAGAGACTCCGGCCGGGCCGCCCCGCCATGGGCCCGGGGAGCCGCTGGCTGCTGGCGGCCGCGCTGCTGGGCTGCGGAGCCCGCTGCCAGGTGAGGCGCGGCGGGGAGGGCCCGATCCGGAGCGGGGCTGCAGCCCCCTGCCCCAGCCCGGCCGGCTGCGCCCTGCGCACCTGCTGCCCCGCGGCGGGGAGGGTCCCGCTTTTCTCCCTCCGGGACCCCGCCTGAGCCGGAGCCGGGGCGGGCCCGAGACCCCCGGCGCAGCGGAGCCAACTGCCCCCTCCGCGTGGGGGCGCCCGTCCAGCCTGGCTCCGTGGGACTTGGGCTCCAGGCAGTTCAGCTGCTCCAGCCCCCCCAGATCCTGCTCAACCCCCCCCCCCCCGGTGGCCCGGCTTGTGGCGTGTCCCTCCCCGGGTGCGGGGCTTCAATCCGGGCGCCCCTGTACCCCGCTTCCCGGCGCTGGCCCCGGGCCCCCACGGCCGGAGGGCGGGGCCGCTGCTGCCCCGGCAGGCGCGGAGTGACCCCCCGGGGGCCCGATGTCCCGCGGGTCCAGGTGAGCGGCTCCCACGCTGAGTCCGGGCTCTGCGGCAGGACCCCCCACACACACACACACAGAGCAGTCCGGCTGCCTCTAGACCGCCCCCGGAGACAGATCCCCTCCCGGGTACAGCCTCTGCCCCCCACTCACCCACCCCTCAAACACACACAGAGCGGGGGGGGGGGGGACGAAATTGGTGCGTCACTAGGGCCCCAGGGTCACTAGGGGAGGGGGCAAAGGAGGTGGGGGTGGCAGCCAGCAGAGAGCAGAGAGAGGTGGGGTGAGTGTGTTGGGGGCTGGCGGAGAGGGGCAGGTGAGTGGGGATGGGGGTGGGGGCAGGGGTATGTTTGTGGGGGCTGTCAGAGGGGCAGGTGAGTGGGGGAATGGGGGTGCGGCCAGGGCTGTGTTTGTGGGGGAGGGCTGGCGGAGAGGGGCAGGTGAGTGGGGAATGGGGTGGCCAGGGCTGTGTTTGTGGGGAGGGCTGAGAGGGGCAGGTGAGTGGGGATGGGGTGGGGGCAGGGGTATGTTTGTGGGGCTGTCAGAGAGGGGCAGGTGAGTGGGGAATGGAGGTGGGGGCAGGGCTGTGTTTGTGTGGGGAGGGCTGACGGAGGGGGGCAGGTGAGTGCGGCGGTTCGAGGGGCAGCCCCAGCCCCCTGCCCCGTTCCCCCCTCTTCTAATCCCCCCCCCCACACACACACACCGCTCAGGATTCTTCCTCACTTCCTGTCCTAACGGGTTGCTGCGTCCTCCCCTCCCCAGAGGCATCGGGCCCCCTGGGCAATTCCAAGCCAGGAGCGGCCCGGGGCAGGGCCCGTCGTGCCATGGGGACAGGCCCCAGGGCTGGGGGGCAGAGCAGGGGAACCCCCAGCCTGGGCACCAGCCTGTTCTGGCGGAGCTGGGGCGCCCTCTGGTGGCTGACTGGCTACGGCCGGCTCCCCCCCCCGTTTTCACCATCACCCCTCGCCCAGGGCGTCTCTGCCGCCGCCGCTCTCACTCTGCTGGCAACAGAGCCCGGGGCTGCAGCCGGGGTGGGGGGAGCCCTACGTGAGCCCCCCCCCATCCCTTCATGACAGGAGCCAGCAGCCTTAACTCTGCCCCTGGGGCACCATCGAGGTGTGCAGCGGGGCCAGGCCTCTGCTCCCCCCAGAGTCCGAACGTGGGATGAATGGGGGTGAGCTCGGGGAAGGGGGAGCTGGGGGCTGGGGAAGGGGAGGGACTGGGAGTGCTTGGGGGTTGATTTCTAACAGGTCCCTGCTGTGTTGCAGGTGTCGCCCCCCCTGGGCAGGACGGCAACTGGTGAGTGTCTGCCCTTCCCCCTTGGCTGTAGCTCTGCTCCCCCTGCCCCCATTGTTAGTGCCCTGAGAAGGGGCAGCAAGGCTGGGGGGGGGGCAGAGAAAGAGCCCTCGGACAGAGCAGCAGGGGTGTTGGGAAGGGGCTGAGGCTTGGAGTAGGTCGGGGTGGGGCGGGGCAGGGGAGGTGCAGCAGAACGGTGTGCGCCAGGGCAAATAGGGGTGGGATGGGGTGGGTGTGGCAGGTAGGCGTGACGCAGGGCAGGTAGGGGTGGGGCAGGGTAGGTGGAAGTGCAGCAGGTGGGGCAGGGCAGGGCAGATAGGGGTGCAGCAGGTGGAGGCAGGGCAGGTGGGGATGGGGCGGAGCAGGAAGGTAGGGGTGGGATGGGTGGGGTGGGGTGGGGCAGGGCAGATAGGGGTGCGGCAGGTGGGGCTGGGCAGGGTAGATGGGGTACAGCAGGTGGAGGCAAGGCAGGTGGGGTGAGGCAGGGTGGGGTGGGGCGGGCGGGGCAGATGGGGTAGGATGCGGTGCAGGGCAGGTGGGGTAGAGGCAGGGCGGGGTGGGGCAGGGCAGGTAAGGTAGGGGTGGGATGGGTGGGGCAGGGCGGGGCAGGTGGGGTGGAGGCAGGGTGGGGCAGGCCAAGTAAAGTAGGGGTGGGATGGGTGGGGCAGGGCGGGGCAGGTGGGGTGGAGGCAGGGTGGGGTGGGGCAGGTAAAGTAGGGGTGGGATGGGTGGGATGGAGGCAGGGTGGTGTGGGCGGGCCAGGTAAAGTAGGGATGGGATGGGTGGGGCAGGGCGGGGCAGGTGGGGTGGAGGCAGGGCGGGGTGGGGCAGGTAAAGTAGGGGTGGGGTGGGTGGGGCGGGGCAGGTATTGTGGAGACAGGGCGGGCGGGGCAGGTAAGGTAGGGGTGGGATGGGTGGGGCAGGGCAGGTATTGTGGAGACAGGGCGGAGCGGGGCAGGTAAGGTAGGGGTGGGATGGGTGGGGCAGGGCGGGGCAGGTGGGGTGGAGGCGGGGCGGGGTGGGGCGGGGCAGGTAAGATACGGGTGGGATGGGCCTCAGGCCCATGGCTCAGCAGTGGCCCCGGGAGCCGGAGCCCCATGCCGGTAATGCCCCCGCAGCGGTGCCCTTCCAGGAGGTGTGGAGCCGCAGCTCCTGCCGGGCGCGGGAGACGCTGGTGGCCGTGCTGGGCGAGGCCCCGCGGGAGGCCGAACACGTGTTCCAACCCGCCTGCGTCCCGCTGCGGCGCTGCTCCGGCTGCTGTGGTGCCGAGGACCTGGAGGGCGTCGCCGTGGAGACCCGCCCCGTGGCAATGCAGGTGGGGCTTGGGGTTGGGCTCCGGCCCTGTCCCGTGGGGGGCTGCGCTCGGCAGGGGGCCCCCTGCTCCTGCCACGGCTGCCCCAGCTCAGGGAGATGAGGGCGCCCGGGGCTGACCGGAGACCTCGGCTCTGCCAGGCCACCAGCCCAGGCCCCTCTAGCCTGGTATCCTGGCAGGGGCTGCTCCCAGCTGCCTTGGGGAAGGAGCACAAAGCCCCTCCTGGAAAACCTGGCCTGTCAGATGGGGGGCAGGGGCAGCCCATGCCCTGACCCCCTGGAATGGAGCCGGCTGTTCCCCTGGGCCACAGACCCTCCAGCCTGGCCTGGCTGCACTTGGCTCTTGGCCTGGCTGGGACCTTGTGGCGGTGAGTTCCGCAGGCTGTGGGTGCCCTAGTCTCAATGGTACATCTCATTGGTGTGTGTGTGTGGGGGGAGCGCGGGCATACTAAGCATCCAGGCTGTGCCCGTAGGGTGGGGGACACAGGTGGGGGAGCCCTTCTCCCTGCCAGCTCCTCATTGCCAGCGCTAGGCACCGACTTCCCTCCCATCAGGTCAGCCGGCAGCCCCCGGTCCAGCCCGTACCGGGCCCGGCTGCCCCTGGGAGAGGTGGGGGGGGGGCATGGCCAGGCTGGTGGATGAGGTAACAGTGAGCTACCTGCTCCTGCAGGTCATCCGCCTCAGCCCCCTCCAGGGGAAGAGTCAGCAGGAGGAGATGAGCTTCACGGAGCACAGTCGCTGTGCATGCAGGTGACGGGCACAGCTAGCATGGGGGGCAGGGCAGGTCCATGCAGGGGGGCATGGATAGCGTGGGGATGGGAGGTGCATGCGGGTGGGGCCCGGCCAACATGTGCAGGTGGCTGGGTACAAGCAGAGGGGGAGGAGAGGGGCAAGTGGCTGCACATCCGGGAGGGAGAGTGTGACCAAGGGGTGGCCGGAGGCCTGTGGAGGCAGCGGGGGCGTGTGGAGGAGGCGCCTGCATGTTTAGGGGGCATCTGCCTGTCTGATTCAGGGCCCTTCTCCCAGCCCCTGCCCAGGCAGGGACTCCTTGGTGCCCAGGAGACAGGGATGTGGGGGGTGCATGCCCTGCGGCCCCCACCGGGTGACACATGCCCCCCCCTTACCAGCCTGTCTCTGCTTTCAGGCCTCGGAGGAAACGGTTGAAAAGCGAGAGGTAGGTGCAGGCCTGAGAGCCCTCAGGCTGGCGCGGGGGGTGGGTGGGTGCAGGGGGTTTCATGGGGAGCCGGGTCACTGGAGGCTTGGGGGTGTCCATGGGGAGGCAGGTCACTGGGGTGCAGGGTGTTACTTGGGAGGAAGCTGGGGGTGGGGCCCTGGACTCTCTGGTGGGGAGGTCCCTGGGAAACTGGAGAGATGGGAAAGAGACCCCAGGTACAGTGGTGGGAGGAGAGATGGGGAGCCAGGAAGTAGCGGAGGGTGGAAGAGATCTCCCTCCCAGCCCTGGCCCAACATGGGGGGGACCTCGGGGCTCCAGCTGCTGCCAGGTGGGCTCTGGGAGCTGCAGGCTTGGGGGGCAGGGTCCCACCCCCAGGCCCTGGAGCTGTGGGGCTGGGGCCCCAAGACTGTTGGGGGGCATGGCTGAGCTGCAGGAAGGGGGTGGTGAATGGGATGGGGGGCCCAGCATGCAGAGAATAACTCCCCCTCCCTTCCAGAGAGAGCAGAAGAGGGGCCAGGAGAAGACCCCGGGGGCAGGGCCCTGCGCCCCTCCCCACCCCCCTGTAAGTACCCACCAGGGCCTGGGGGACAGGGGCTGGGGCAGGGGGCACAGCCAGTTCATGTGCCAGGGGTGGGTGGGGCTGGGTGGGGGCACACCCTGGGACGCAGGGGCTGCTGGGAGCTAAGGGGAGGGGCAGAGACTGTGGCAGCCCCCATTCCCCTCCCCCATTCTCCCTCCCTGCCCCCCATGTCTGCCCAGTGCAGGGGGCACCAGCCGAGACACCCGCCTCTGCCCCACGGTGGGGCTCTCAGCTTCTGCAGGCGGGTCCCAGCTGGCTCAGGAATTGGGGTGAGCAGACTGGGGGGGCGGTCAGGCCCCAGGGAGGCCCCCTGGTTGGTGCATGAGGCCGCTGTCTGTGTCCTCTCCGCAGATGCCAGCCCCCGCCGCAGGGGAGCCGAGGAGCTGAGCGCGGGCGGGGGCTGAGGCCGGAGCCCGGGGCAGAGGAACCAGCCCTGCTCCCCGCTGGGGGTGCAGCCCCCAAAGCAGGTGGAGCTGGGCCCGCGGCTGCGCCACCCCCCGTGAAGAGCCCATGTGCAGCGCCTGGGCTGGGGCCGGGGGACCCCCCACGGGGGCCGGGGGCTCCCAGGCTGAGGTCGGGGTGGGCGGGAGGGGGGGGCACTGAGAACCTGAACGGCTGTCTGGGGGAGGGCTTCGGGGCCTGTGCCCCAGGGCCAGGAGGGGATCGTGGGTAGATGGGGGGGTTGTTCCCACCCCGTCCCCAGCTTCAGGAGCCAGCCCCCAGGAGCAGGATCCACCTGTAGCGAGAATTCCCCGGGGCTGCGCGACCCGGCCCAGCCTCCCCCTCCATGTGCTGCAGAGGGATTGTGTGGGACCCCCCAATAAACCTGCCTGCCCTGCCGGGAGCCTCTCCGCGCTGTGCTGACGCCCCGGCCCTGCCGGTGCCCGATGCGAGCCAGCCCAGAGACCCCAGCACGAGCCCCCGGGCCACCGCGCCGGGGCCCTGCAGAGACCCCCCCCGGGCCACCGCGCCGGGGCCCTGCAGAGACCCCCCCCGGGCCACCGCGCCGGGGCCCTGCAGAGACCCCCCCCGGGCCACCGCCGGGGCCCTGCAGAGACCCCCCCGGGCCACCGCGCTGGGGCCCTGCAGAGACCCCCCCGGGCCACCACACAGGGGCCCTGCAGAGACCCCCCCGGGACACCACGCCTGGGCCCTGCAGAGACCCCCCCGGGACACCGCACAGGGGCCCTGCAGAGACCCCCCCCAGGCCACCGGGCCTGGGCCCTGCAGAGACCCCCCCGGGCCACCGCGCTGGGGCCCTGCAGAAACCCCCCCTGGGCCACCGCGCAGGGGCCCTGCAGAGACCCCCCTGGGACACCGCGCTGGGGCCCTGCAGAGACCCCCCCGGGGCTCCATGCAGGGGCCCTGTGGGCGGGCGAGGTGCCTCCCAGCAAGCAGTTGCTCTGTTGCAGGGGGAGGCTGGACCGGCGGGGACCCCAGCCAGATTGCTAGGTTGCCTTGGCACAGTCGTTGGTTCACACCCCAAGGGCGTGGACTGAACGCCAGCCTCGGCACGGGGCCGCCCAGCCTTTCTGTACAGGCGCCAGTGCCCCCTTCCCCGTGCGAGAGGCTCGGTGCTGTGGGGGCCCCTGCAGGGGGGGAGGGGGTGCAGCGTGGCCTCGGCCGTGGGGCGCCCTCCCTTCCTGGTCTCCCACAAGCCAGCTCCTGCCCTGCGCCCTGAGAAGCCCCCCAGCCTCTGAGCTACGAGGCCTGGCCCATGCAGATGACGGGGCAGGCTGGACGGCCACTCTGGGCCCAATACAGGCCCCTCCCGGCCCTCCAGCCGGCCCTGGCTCCGTCCCCCTTGGGCAGCTGTGGGCAGAGGCTGCTCCCACCCAGAGAGGGTGCCTGCTGGGCCCAAAGGAGCTGCTGTGCGCTCCCCCATGGACAGCTGGTGTGTGTGTGGGGGGGGGGAGGAGGGGGAATTGGGGCATTTTGACCCAGCTGAACTGGTGCCTGGCTGTGTTCCCTGTGAGCTGAGCACTTGTGCCGCTGCCCAGGAGAGCTTCAAATGCCGCCCAGCTGCTTAGCACCCACAGCACCTGTGTTGCTACTGGTGGTGCACATCCACCCATGCCTTGGTGCGCAGCACAAAATTTATTCTGCATTGGGCTGGACAGACTTAGAGGGAGCACTGGTGCCCACAGCTGCGCAATAAGGGAAGCGTGAGCGTCCAGGCATCCCCCGTTTGGGGCAGCTGTGGTGTGGCCAGACGGACATGTACGTCTCCTTTCAGCAGGCCCCACAACTAGGCTGCTGTGCCAGCAGCACCGTGTGCTTCCCGCAGGGACCGAAGCGGTTTGTGTGTCTGTCACGAGGCGAACAGCAAACGCCTGCCCTGGGCCTAGCCATAACTACACGGGGGTGGCAGGGGGGGCATCCGGTCACCCTAACGGTGATGCTTTCCCCAGGTCTAATTTGTAAGCAAGGACCAGGCCCCATGGACCCGCAGAGGGATGGGGACGGATGGACACGTGGGGACACGGACACGCAGAGAGGGACACACACATGGATAACTACACGCAGCGGGACACAGAGAGGGACACGGACACAGACACAGATCAGGGAGACGCACAGCTAGACACAGGGACACAGGCAGTGCGACGGACCCGCACACGTCAAAAATGTACTGGCTTTGGCACAGGCTGCTGGGGGTGCCAAAGGACAAGACAGGGCCTGGCCGCCCTGGGGGTCCCTGCAGCCCAGCCTGTGCCGTGGGCTCTGGTTTGACACCGTCAGGCCCTGAGCCCAGCACGGTCTGTGCGATGGTTCATCTTGCTCCCACCCCGGAGCTGGCAATTGGTCCCCAGAGCCATTTGCAGAATTGTCATCTAGCTGGACGGTTTGGGGCAGCCTGGGGGCTCAGTGTGGCTGTGGCAGCGTGTCAGGAACCCCCCCCTCCCCGATCCTGCACCCCCGTAGCAGCCAGAACAGACTCCACCAGCCAGTAGAACAGAGGGTTTATTGCTTCTCCAGGATACAGCACTGCACAGACGTGATGTGGTTACAGGAGTCAGGGCCAGGATGCCTCAGACCCCTTGGGGTAGGGGGTCCATCACCCCCTCAACCCTCAGCTTAGTCTGTTCCCTTCATGTTTCCCAGCCAGCAACTGCCTCGCTCCCAGATCCTGCCCCCCAGCCAGGTGGCCGTCTCCGCCTCCCTTCCTTTGTCTCTCCCTCTGGGAAGAACTTTGCTAACTGCCCAGGCTGGGCCTAGGTGTCTGGCCCAATCCGCATGTGGGTGAGTCAGTGGGAATCACAGAGCACAGCGCAGGGGAACCCCAGGTTACAGCGCGGGCAGCCCCCCACTTACAAAGCAGACAGCCCCCCCACTACATCACAGCGGCCCATCAGGGTTCTGTGTGTGGCCCTGGAGATACCTTGTTACCATTGCCCATGCGCAGGATTGCCAGATTCCGCTGGTTTTTTTTCCTACCGGCATTGCTAAAGCGACACACAGGTAAAGCCAGGGCCCGTGACGTGAGGTGCGTGCTGATTGCACACACAGCATTGCCCGTCAGAGCCAGGCACACCCTCTGCAGCCAGCCACAGTGCTGCTCCAGTTCCATCCATGCCCCCTGCAAATTCTAGCTACGCCAGTGCAGTGAGCAAAACGACCCTGTCCCGGGAGAGCGTCTTGGTTACGACAACCGTGTAGCCCACTGAGATGGAGGAGGCCGCCCACTAGCCCAGCTTGCCCATTGCAGGCTCCCAAGGAAGTGAGCAGTTCGGGGTGGGTGGGTCCCCAACCATCATGGCTAACAGCTCTGAGGACCAACCGTCCAGCCCTGAAGAGGGCATCCTCCCACCTCCCCTGGGAACTTTGCCATGCTGTTCCCACAGCGGCAAACCCAGGTCCCACCGGGCTGGCAGGAGCAGGAATTGGCAGGAACTTCCTGGGGCTTGAAATTTGTTTTTAATCTAAAAAAAAAAAAAACGAAAACCAAAACCCTGGACATTTCCCACAGAATGTTTAAAACAAAAGTTGTTTGGGGTCAACCAAAAAAGTTCCTTCAGATGTTGACTTTACAAAAAAAATTTGAATCCCCCACGCGATAAATTTAAAACCGAAACCCCTTTGCAAAATGCCGCATGGACCCGTTCCCTTCGGAGAAGTGGTCCCCGGGATGCTGATGGCACTGAAGTACTTTGTGTGGGTTGTTTCCCTCCACAAAACGTTGAAACAGACACGTTTGAGTTTTGCACGGACAGGACTCTCCAGTGGCAAAACGGTTCTGTCGAAACATTTCTAAGCGGCTGCAGGGACCTTTCATTCAACGCCACTTGCTGATCGTCACCACACGATGTCACTCTGCACTCACAAATGGCTCAAACCTAGCAGCAGGGACCAGGAGAGACAGGAGCACAGCCATGCCCAGGAGGAGCTGCGGGACCAGATTGTGCTGTCACAAAGTAACAACAGGTTAACCCTCTCTAGTCCGGCACACTCTGGTCTGGCAACATCCGTGGTCCGGCAGATATCCGGATGTCCACTTATTGTGGGGAGGAGACAAGTTTCCCATGGACCAGCAAAGTGTGTGGACAGCTGTCGATATTCCGTGCTGTTATTTAGCTCCAATTAACCCCCGAGAGACCGGCCAGCCGGGGAAGTGTTGGTAACGCTGCTAAGCGCGAGCATGGCGCAATACAGTGGCATACAGCCAAAGGTGGACGTGAGGCAGATTTCGGAAAAAGGCGCATTGGCCATGCTGTTCCATTCTCGGCTTCGGCACCGGTCAGGGCCCCAGGGTGCCGGACTAGAGAGGTTCAGGCTCTAGTACATGAAGCAAAACTGGGACAGAGCATTTGGTTGTCTCTCCGGTGCCTAGATCACAGGGTCTCGGAGACAATCTGTGTGCGGGGTGGTAGGAGGGGGGGTCGTTATATGGCATTGATTATAGAGCCAGGGGTGAGCTGGTCCCTTCTACTCCATGGGAGATGGGGAGTCATCTTTCAGACACTCCTAGACATGACAACTGGCAGCTAAATTTGGCCACCTCCCTGCCCCAGCCCTGGCCCCCAGAAATCAATGCAGCTGCTTCCAGAAAAGGGAGCTTGAGGCTGCTGGCTCCAAGAAGCAGGGAACATGTTGGCTGGTGCTGCCAAAGGTACCCCAGGAATGGAGACGGGTCTGTCACTCACACCTGGAAATTGGACCAAACCCAACCTGCCCCATCCCTCTCCCAGGCTGCTGTGTTCTGGGCTGGGTTGATTTCATACCGTCCCTCTGTCCTTCCCTGCGCTAAGGGAGCAGGAGCACTGCAGGGATCAGCTGTAGCCACTCACCCAAACTCGTCTGAGCAGAGGGGCAGCTGGGGGGATCCAGGATCCCCTTCTCCCTGGGGTGGAGCGAGGCAGGAGGTCGGTGGAATGGACCCCAATGCTCCTAGATGCTAAGAATACAGGTCCATGCAACATGCAGCGGCTGTCACACAAGAATGTGCCAAACCATTCGAATAAGGCTAGGTAATCGGACAGTCAAAAAGGGATAGCGTAAAACAGAATCACCTCGAAATCCAGGGGACGCCCACATCTTGAATACTGTGTGCAGCTGTGGTCACCTCATGTCACAAAAGGTATCTTGGCCCTGGAAAAAGTTCAGAAAAAGGCCACAAAAATGAGGAGGGGTTTGGAACAGCTGCCATATGAGGAGAGATTAAAAAGACTGGGACTTTTCAACTTAGAAAGGAGAAGACTAAGGGGGGATATGGCAGAGGTCTATAAAATCTTGATGGGTGTGGAGAAAGTAGATAAGAAAAATGTATTTACTTGCCTCACAACACAAGAACCACATGAAATGAACAGGCAGCAGGTTTAAAACAAACCAAAGGAAGTATTTCTTCACTTCACACACAGCCAACCAGCAGAACTCACTGCTACAGGATGTGGTGAAGGCCAAGACTATAACGTGGCTCAAACTAGAACAAAACAAACCAGTTCCTAGAGGATAGCTGCATTGATGGCACTCAGCCAAGATAGGCAGGGACCCCACCCCACGTTCTGGGTGCCCCTAAACCTCTGTGCCAGAAGCTGGGACTGGACAAGGGGTGGATTCATTCCCTCTGAAGCACCTGGCTGCTGTCAGAGACAGGACGCGGTTTGCTGGACCAATGGTCTGACCCCAGGTGGTCACTCTTCTGTTCTTAGCCAGTTCTTAAAGTGTCGGTCAAATTTCAGGGCTGCTAGAACAGCTCCCCTCATAGGTGCTGGAACTAAAGGTGCTGGTGAGGGGCGGGGGTGCCGATCCCGTGGCTTGACGTGGCTCCGTCACATACCAGTTACAGGTTGGTTCCGTGGCTCACCGCACCCCAACTATAAAAATTGTTCTAACACCTGTCCCCTCCAGGGGCCAACCTTGCACAGGACTTGTCAGAGAGGCAGGGGGCTGTGTCACCCCACCCTGAGCCCCTTGCCCCGTCTCAGGGCCCACCAGAACCCCACAGCTCCCTTAGGGTCCACACAGTCTATGCACCCTGTGTGCCACATTATGGCCTGCGTGAGGGGTAAGACTCCTGCAACCTGCTGGGACATATCCCCCAGCAGCCTCAGGCTCAGTCAGGGCTAACCCAGGGGTGCCCCAGAAGGAGTCCCTAGGACACAGAGAACATCTGGGTTCAGACCTGGAGCAGAAGAAGTGGCCAAGTGCAGGTCAGATTTAGCTCACTCATGTCTGCTAAGTCCTAGGAGCTCTGCCAGGTAGGGGTGGCATTCAAAGGGCAGAGTTAAGGTTATGGGGGAGGAAGCATTCCCTTCCCTCTGCTTTCTGGGGTTCAGATGTTTCCCTTTAGCTCCTGCCATGCGCTGGAAGGGCCCCCAGGAGCGCTGGGCGCGTGTTGCCGGCAGTGACTGGCATTCGGATCGCTAGCTTCCCAACCCTGCTACATCCGGCGTGATGCCTGGGCCTGTAGAGAATCCACCGTCCGCGAGTGCTTGGGAACAGGGCAGGGCTGGCCACAGAGAGCCAGAACGGCCCGGCTTCGGCTCGCTCCATACACTAGCCCCTGGCCAGCCAGAGCCGCGCGTTGCTTCATGGGTTCCTCGCGTGCTGCGTCTGATGTGAGATTGGGAGCCACTGAGAAAGCAGCAAAATCGGTGGGCCCCGCGGGCCCAGGGAGGCCACAGAGGAGGGAAGGAGCCGCTCTCCCCCATCTGATGCTGGTGCTGCCCGCGTCCTGCTCTCCCCAGCCCACATGGTGCCTGCCGCCGCGGCAGAGGGTGTGGCATCGCAAGGCCAGCGCTGGGAGAGGACTGGCCACGGGACAGATGGGGGGCTGGTCTGAGGGCCCCCCTGCTTCCCTTCCAGGCTATGGCTCTTGGAGCTCCGGTGAGGGCAGAATGGGGCAGGGCACCACACACAAGGGCCAGGCCCTCGGTGCCAACGCACTCGGCTCTCCCCCCGGGAGCCTGGCCCTCCTGTGCATCGCTCAGCGGTGGGCCCCGCCTTTTGTGCGCATGTGGGGCCACCAAAACAAGTGACTGGGAATGGAACAGAGAATGGCAGACCCGTAGGACTGGCTGGGCCAAGCACCATCGGCACCACCCCGAGAGGGGTCTGTCTCACCTGCCCTTCAGAATCTCCAGGGACGGGGATTCCACAACCTCCCAGGGCAAATTTATCCCGTTTCTTGCTTTGACTTCTTTATACTTCGCCTCCCAGCGAGCGATGATGCCTTTCAGTTGCCGAACGGCAGCAGCTTTCTTTTCCAAGTGCCGGCGTTAATCGCTCTGGGTTTCCATCTTTCAAAACAACCTCCTATGTTCATGAGACGGCTTATCCGCTCCTTCGCGATCAGCGAGTTGGCCTCTCCTTTTTAACCTAATAAGGATTTTAGGAACATCATCTTCCAGTCTAGCGAAGACTCCTCCATCGTGCGATACCGTCTGGGAAGAGGTCAGTTCCTCATGCTTTTCAGGCTACATCCAGACAGTGGCGCTGTTCCGGGATCCCAAAATAACTTTCCGCATCTTTAAACGCGAAGTATCCCGAAATAACTTTCCGTGTCTTTAAACGCGAAGTATCCTGAAATAACTATTCTGCGTCTTTAAACGCGCAGTACAGCCGGTCCCCAAGTTGCGAACGGTTGACTTACGACCGTTCGCAGTTACAACCGAAGCTGTCGTAAATGGCGGACCCCAAGTTACGAACGCGATCCATGCTTACGAACAGCATGGTCACGTGTATCTCTATGGGGTCCGACTTATGAACAAATCAAGTTATGACCATTTGCTTGGTCCGTAACCGGTTCATAAGTCGGGAAGAGGCTGTATCCCAAAATAACTTTCCGCGTCTTTAAATGCAAGTATCCCAAAATAACTTTCTGCATCTTTAAACGCAAAGTATCCTGAAATAACGATTCTGCGTCTTTAAATGCAAAGTATCCCGAAATCGCTATTCCGTGTCTTTAAATGCGCCCGTTATTTCGAGAGTTTAAGGGACTTGTCGGAATAGTGCTTCATTCTGAAATTACCTCAAAATCAGCTACGCCATTTGCAGAGCACAAATTGCATAGCTTATTTCGAGGTACAGGAGCCGTGACGATGCGCCCATCACGCGTAACCACCCTGGCAGGTAGCATTTCTAATGACCAACCTAAACTGCCATGGCTGCAATTTGAGCCCATTGCTTCTTGCCCTGTCCTCAGAGGTTGAGAACCATTTTTCTTCCTCCTCTTTGAAACAACTTTTTAGGTCCTTGAAAGCTGCTCTCATATCCCCTCCCAGTCTTCTCTTCTCCGGACTACACAAACCCAGTGCCACATGTCCGTGGAGATCGTCTCTGATATCCGAGCCCCGAGCTTGTGGAAAGGCCATGTCTCATGTTGTCCAGCGCTCTCTGGAATTCCTCCCTCTCCTCAATCATACGACCAACCTGTGGCACGTCACCACACGTACCACTAAGTACCTGTCCTCTGCCCCGTGCTGTTCCAACTCTCCTCACCTGGTTACTCTGCCTTTGGATGGCTGCTACGTTATTCCTCCTCCGTTTGGAGGCAGAAATTCGGAGCGGTTCCTGTGCCATTAGCAACCACACTTGGTTGGGGAAGCAGAGAAAGCCTCACTTTAGAGAGGCCAATAACCCGGTGGCCAGGCCTTCACTGGGAAATGGATAGACCCAAGTTCAAGTCCCGGATGGGTTTGGTTGCAACATGGAGCAGGAATTTTTTTTTCAAAATCTCCAAAATGTTCTCAGGAAAACCTTTTCCCTCCTAGCCGAGGTAGGGCTTGAAACCAGGCTGCATTTGCACCTGGACTGATTTAAATCAAAGCAATTTAAAATCACCGATTCAAACCACGGTTTAAATCACCAAGAGAAAAATCACTGATTTAAAACAAGTTTCCCAGTAAAACTTCTTCACTGATTTCTTAAACAACGGTGCAAGTCTGATCACTAAAACAGGTTAATTTACAACTCAGGACCACGTTCTACCATATCGAGGAGGGTATACTTTGTGTAATGTTTTACATAATTTGATGTTTATTCATTTAGGACAGAGTACCTAATATTCATTATCTGAGGAAGCTAAATCTTAAATGTTCCATCAACGCTTCACATTTGCAATTGCAGCAGCTTCCTGAGTTGCTGGCTGACAGCTGTCCTTAAGCTCTTTTTTTTTTTTAACCAAATGTTATTAACTCTGCCAGACAGGTTATCACAACACTAAATGTGTGGTGTTCTTAAAACTTCGACCATACCTCGCATCTCCTCCACTCCCACTGGCATTTTGATTCATAGCCTGGAACAGAAATATCAGTTTTCCTGCTTTTTCAGCTCCCAGTCGATTTCCGAGTGGTGACAATATTCTCTCGGTGCCTGCAGAGGAAGCTACTGCTGTGAAAAGTTGGCTTAGCAACTAAAGGAACTGTGGTTCAAGGTGCCTGGCTAATGACTTCCACCAATTCAAGGGAGTGACTTTGTTCCAAACATCATCAGCAAACATGCACTGATTACGTGATTTTGCTCCAGCCCTGACGTTTATTAGGACCGGCATCGGGGAGGAAGGATTTTGAGAGGCTCATGCCATAGAAGCATCATCTTTGTCTAAAGTGAGGCGTCGACCTTTATACCTGGGGTCTTCAATGTTTGCAAGAAAATGAGATGGAGCTCGTGTTTGAGCCATTCGCTTCTTTATTGCCTGCAGTTTAACTTTCGCCCATGTCTCTTGCCGTGCCTTCCAAATTTCGACAGCATCAGCAATTTCTCTGCAGTTTGTTTAAGGCTCCGGATATAATGCACATGGCTTCTGTGTTCCTCTTTCATCCAGTGTTAGATACTTCGCATGCAATCCTATTTGATCACAGTTTTCTTCACAACTTTTCAGGAGACTAGCCCTGTTCTTGATACCTTGTTCAAAACAAATCAACCACAGAATTCCATTGGGCATCTCCAGGGACCCTCCTGCATTTGCTTATCGGATAGTCGACTAGTCCTTAACATCCCTAGCTTCAACTGGCAAATTTCCCCCTCCGTATTTCTCACACACTATTCAAGTTCCTTCTCATACACTAGCAACCTTCCACCAATGTCTAACATGCACCGGGAAGAGCAATGAAGGTGTTTATTGTTAACAATGTGAAAAAAGAGAATTTGGGGCATAAATGAACCGAGTGATCTTTTCACTGTGGTATTTGTTGATCATTACTCCAAACCCATCCATGGCGGTAGTTTTACTGGGTGCATGAAATCTTTTGCTTGCTACTGATACTTTGTTGTCTGAAATGGGTTTAGTTGCAACACTGCTGCTACACATACCGACGGAATGCGGAAGCTGTTGCAAACAGACACAAAGTCGCTCCGATGCAAAATGGGATCCTGTTGCAAAATTCAAAAAACGATTTTGAACAGTCGGTCTTCTCAGTTCTTCTCACTCTATGAGTCCGTTAAACTTTTCCTTTTTTTGGCAGCACGGACACAGATCTAAGCTAAGACTGACTATGCTGAAGCCACATCCACACCATGCGATGAGGTCGAATCTATTATGGTAGGTTTCTGGTCACCCGATTTTGCAAAGTCGAAGATCCGTGTCCCCACGGTCTGCAGGGAAGAATTCGTCGTTCAAAGTAGCGTGTGCATTTGAAAGCAATGCACTGTGGGTAGCTATCCCACAGTGTCTGCACCCCATTGCATTCTGGGTAATGCTCCCAGTTGCCCATGCAGGTGACATAGCAGTGTGAGCCTGGCTCGACATCAAACCGTTGTGATAGCTGCGTGGGTCTGCCGAACGGCGCAGCGTTTCCAGAGCATTAGCATGGCACTGCAGGAACAGGAGGGGGAATCTCATCCGTCTCGGTGACCCACACCCACGCTGGTTGGACAAGCTCTTGCGCTGAGTGAAATGGAACCACCGCCGGCATTCGATGCTATGAACACAGCGGCACACCGGTTCCGCTGCCGGGAGATGAGCACAGACTGGTGGGTCGCATGGTGCTGCAGGCGTGGGACGCTCAGCAGTGGCTGCAAAGGCCACAAGGCAAAATGGCTTTGCCCCACCCTGAAGCGCAGGGACACCCGGAGGAGACCCGCTCTGTCCATGGAGAAGCGTGGCAATTGCCCCGGGAAAGCTTGCAACGCCGGACACCGGTGGGGATCAATTTGGAGTGGGGGCTGTTGTTACACAAGTAACCAAAGCAATCGACACTGTTCTGCTACAGGCGGCGGGTGGTGTCTCTGGGGAACGTGGATGCCGGCGTGGGGGGGCTTTGCTGCACTGGGGTTCCCGAACGGCGGTGGGGCAACAGACGGAACGCACATCCCCATTTGGGCCCCCAGCCCCGCTGCCAAGGAGCACAGAAACTCCAAGGGGTGCTTCTCGATGGGGCTGCAGGCGCTGGTGGATCACCGGGGCCGTTTCACCCACGTGACCAGCTCTCTCGCCACCCCTGGAAACTTTTCCTTCTCCCCTCTGTCACGTGGGCTGGGCTCAGCGCTCCGGAACTGCTCTGAATGACACCAGATGGGCCGCCCCCCCCGGCAGCATGACTCCCTTCCCCAGCTCACTCTCCCTAGGGCAGCCGGCTGGGTCTGACCTCGGCGCCCTCAGCACCCTGCTGGGAGTTCCCCGGAGGGGACTCCTGGGAAGCCTCACCCCCAAAGGGGCCTGCACCCCACCCAGCAGCCGGCGGGCGACACAGGTGGGCTCTGTGCAAAACTTTTACACGGGGTACGATGGACTTGTTTAGGGCTTTGATCCCATTTGGGGGTTGGTTTCCTGGGTGCAGAGTCCTTGGAGCTGAGGCCTCCGGGAGCTGACCAGGCATGCCTGCCCGTGTCTCACCCCCTCCCTCTGCCCCCAGCTCCCAACTGAGAGTTGTGTGAATGCCAAGAGCTGGATGCAGGAGCATGGAGTGTGCCACCTTTTACTGCAGGGGTGGGGAACCTATGGCCCGGGAGCTAGATATGGCCCCAGGCTTGCCTGCATCTGGCCCCCAAGGCTCAGCCCCCCCCCCAGCATTAGGGAGCCCACGCTGGTGCTCCAGCTCTCCAGCTGTGCCCCCATGGAGCTGGAGCACATAAAATCAACTAGCCTGGGCTCTGGTGTACAAGGGGCACACGGGGAAGCTTTCTCCTTCTCAATCCAGGGCCACCTCAGTGAGGGGCTTTTTACTTTTTGTTTCGATTCCCACCTGGGTGCAGCCCCCGACTGATTTTTTTGTAGCCCCTGGCCCTAAAACGGTTTCCCAGCCCTGCTGAATGGACATGCTGGGCTAACCACATTGCCCCACAAGGCCGGAGGACAGACAAATTCTCCCTCAATAAAACACAAAACCCTCTGGAGTTTAACAAGGGCCCATTACAGGGCACCTGCTGCAGCCCTTGGTGACCTCTCCAATTGTTCCACATCTTCTTGGATTGAGGGCACCAGCAGGGCCGGTCCTACCCAATTGGCAGCCCCAGGCAACCACCGGGGAAAATTGGTCGAGAGAAGAAAAAAAGGGACGAGATACGGTCGTGGCCCCTTTAATTGCTACGTGTCCTGAGCAGGCACTGTCTTCCCTTGGGCACTGTCGGCGGCCCCCTTGAAAATGGCGGCCCCGGGCAACCACCCAGTTCGCCCGCCCCTAAGATCGGCTCTGGGCACCAGAACTGGGCCCAGGATCCCAGCAGCGGTCGCACCCGTGCCAAAGACAGAGGGGGAATCATCGCTCTGCCCCCACTCAAGGGTTCCCGTTTATACATCCAAAGCTCATGCGAGCCCTTTGGCCACAGCATCCCGATGGCCACCAAGCCTCCTTGGCCCCATGAAAACGCATGTTGTTTGCTTGCGCCCTGTTTACCGAAGCGATCCAGGGCGCTCTGCCAGTGCCTCGTCCCCCTCGTTGTTTACCATTCCACCCACGTGCGCAGCAACTGAAAACTCGACCAGGGAGGACGTCTCGCCTCCTTCCAAGCCCTGATAAGAATGTCAAACGGCGTAGGGACATGGACCGATCCGTACGGAACCTCTCCCCCCGGAAACAGAATCTAGCACCGACGATTCCACCGAGAGAGCTACGTTTGGAGGTCTGTCGCCGAGATTTTAATCCACAGAATGGGTGCTGCCCTGTTTCAGGCTGTTCTAATTCCTTCATCAAAGTGTTGGGCGTTCGCAAGTCTAATGCCTCACAAAACTCGAAGGCTGCTACAGTGGCGCTACACCCTTCATCCGCCAAACGGGTAGCCCGGTCCAAAAACAGTTTTAAGCAGTGGGAGGGATAGCTCAGTGGGCTGAGCATTAGCCTGCTAAACCCAAGGTTGTGAGTTCAATTCCTGGGGGGAGCATTTAGGGATCTGGGGCAAATTTGTCAGGGATGGTACTTGGTCTTGCCATGAGGGTGGGGGACTGGACTCAATGACCTCTCAAGGTCCCCTCCAATTCTATGAGAGAGGTATAACTTTATTTATTTCATTTGAGAGGCTCTGGTTTCTATACACCTGTGCCAATGTCAGTCTGGTAGTCCTCCAAATACCCAGCTCGTCCCATCTACCTTTTAAAATGCTGGTGCAACATTAGGCCTTCGGAACATCCCCCATTAGTAAGACTTAACAAATATCAGAATTAATGGGCAAGCTGGCTCCTTGGCCAGCTCTTTTAAAACTCCTGGATGCAAGCTATCTGGAGCTGCTGCTTTAAAAGTGGCTGCAGTTCACACCCTCCTTAGTCACTGCTGGAACAAGAAACATTTCTTGTCATCATAAAACATGGCTACATTATCCGGCTGTTCCCCACATGCAGAACAGAAATGTTTATTGAATACTTCTGCCTCTTCTAGGTGATTAGTCTCAGCTCTCCCATTTCCACCTCGCACTGGACAAATACCATCATTCGACTTCCTTTTGTTCTGAATACTCCTAAAATGTGTTCTTTATTGTCCTTAACTCTGCTGGTCGTAGATAATCTCCTTGCATCCTTTTGCTTCCTTTAGCTATTTTCTACAATTCTTAGCATCGAATTCTTATTTCCCCCAGATGTTAGCTATTAGGGGTTTTTATAGCTGCTTTCACTTCCCCTCTAACCAAGTTGTTGTTTTTCTCTTGCACCTGTGATAGCCTTCTTTCTTGCTCGGGGAATTTGGGTTTTGGGGCCTCTTGTACAACGTTCTTATCCAAAGAACCATTCCCAATTCCCTGATTCAATCCTTTCTCCCAGCTCACTTGGCTTATAACCGGTTTCCACTTTGCTGAGCTGGCCCCTTTGAAGCGCCAAGCGTGGAGATAACGATACGCGTTTGGACATTATTCTGTTGGCGCAAGACAAATGTAATCAAGCCCTGATCACTTGCCCCTATGCAACGATCAATAGCCCTACATGCTGCTCCTTAATCATGAAATGAAATGATAACAAGACCCAGCTCTCATCAAGCGCTTTTCATCACTAGGCCTCAGACGTGTTTTACAAAGGTCGGTAACGTTATCGCCATTTTCCTGCTGGGGAAACTGAGGCAGGGCATGGCAGTGATTTGCCCACGGTGCCCAGCAGGCCGGTGGTGAAGTCAGGAATCCTTTCCCTCCGATTCCCACCAATGCCTTCTGTTGCACGATTCCCAAGCAATGAATCTTTCCAGGAATAGGCTATTTCTGCTCACGGCTGACCACCTGCCTCGAATGGCCTGTGATGCAGAACATGTCCGGTGGGCCCAGAGGACACAGCCCTGCTGGTTTCTATCCGGCGGGGCGCCTCTGACGTGACATCCGCTGCGACGTCTCCCCCAGCCAGTGCACGAACAGGCTTTCTCTCTGCGCAGCTCCAGGGGGTGCCCACGGCTTCGCGCTCCCTCCAGCTGGGAGTCCCAGCTGGAGACACAATTCCGTCGTCATCTGGGACACAGAGGCCGTCTGTGTACAAGCCGTCCCCTGGGGTGGGAGACAGGGAACCTTGGGACTAGGAACCGCACACTGGAGCGTCCCCGATAACCACAGCGCCCAGGGCACTGACCCCAGAGCCGAGTGCACAAGGGGAGATGGGCGAGGAGCGCGGGGGAAGGGTAGGTGAGAGAGCGGGAAGGGGGGCTGCAGGGATAACTCTCTCACCAGCTGATCTCGTTGGATCTCTGTCTAAGAGCCCCTCTGGGATTCTCCAGGGGCCTGGCTGATTGGGTATTCGGGCCTCAGGACTCGACACTTTCGCTTTGCCTTTTTAACGGCCTCAGCGGGTGGGTCCAAAGGGGCTGCTCAGAGCCCAACTCGGCCCATCTCTGGCTGAGACCTGGCAGCGGGGGCCGACCCGGGGGCACTTTCCCGCCCTCTCCACGCTTCCCTTTCCCTCGCCGGGGGGCTCGGAGGGACGGCACCCCCGTCGCTCACCTGTGTAGGCACCTCTCAGCGTTTGCAGCTCCTCCGGGCCCTGGGCAGCAGGGACCCAGGGCTCCTCCCCTCGCTCCAGGCGGGAGATGAAGTCGGGCTTGTGAGTGGGAATCCCTGCTCGGGGGGAAGTGGACAGGTTACGGGCCCAGCCAGACAAGCCTCTTAGCAAGAAACGCTCCGTTATTTCAGCCCCACCACCGCTCCCTGGCTGAGCGGGACACGGGAGCCGCACAGAAACAACCCGGAAGCCGCTGGGGTGTTGGTTTGCCCTTGGCAAGACCCCAGCCCCTCTGCAAAATGCCAATGGACCCTCCCTCTCCAGTTCCAGGGTCTAACGCCAAGCCCTGTCCAGGGGCAGGAGTAATTCACTTGGGGTGATGGGAACCGCTTGGACGATGGACTCCAGAGCCAGCCTGCCTGCATGGCAACCGGACGGGAGGGGTCAGCCAGAGCGAGGAGCCCCGCTAGAACCGCAGCGTGCAGAGGGGACGCTCATACACTCCATGTAGAGACAGAAGCCAGGAGTGCAGGGACCCCCCACCCCACGGTCAGGAGGCTGAAACCAGAGGCAAGTCAGACCCCAGAAAAGAGAATCTCTGAGTTAAACAGGTCCCAGGGCTATTCCCCGCAGGAATTAACCAGAATCCCCGTCCATCCATCCATCCGTCCGTCCCCACACATCACAACCATCCATATGTCCATCTGTCCATCTATCCCCATACACCCCATCCCCACACATCACATCCATCCACCTGTCTGTCCATCCATCCGTCCGTCCCCATACAACCCGTCCATCTATCCCCACACATCACAACCATCCATATGTCCATCTGTCCATCCATCCATCCGTCCCCACACATCACAACCATCCATATGTCCATCCATCCATCCATCCCCACACATCACAATCATCCATCTGTCCATCCATCCATCCATCCGTCCCCATACACCCCATCCATACGTCTGACCGTCCATCCTTCCATCCATCCATCTGTCCCCACACATCACATCCATCCATCTGTCCGTCTGTCCATACATCCGTCCCCATACACCCCATCCCCACATCACATCCATCCATATGTCCATCCATCCATCCATCCCCATACACCCCATCCATCCGTCTGACCGTCCATCCTTCCATCCATCCATCCCCCTACACCCCATCCATCCGTCTGTCCATCCATCCGTCAGTCCATCCATCCGTCAGTCAGTCCCCATACACCCTATCCATTCATCTGTCCATCCGTCCATCCCCATCCATCCCATTCATCCGTCCCAGACTGAGCACTTCCCCTCTGACCCTGCTACCCTAAACATTCTCCCTGGGTTCCATGGCAGTCACCCCACAGCGGCTCCGTGCCCGATTCCAGGACATGTCCACCGGGAACGTTCAGAAACCCTGGTCCCACGATACAGGGCCCGTGTCTTTGTGACTGGCCCCGTCAGAGGGCCACGGTCTGCCCACCCTCCCCGGGAGGCTGGCCAACTCTGGCACAGAGCAAATGGTCCACCCCTAGCTCCCCACCCCACCCTGAATCAGAGCTAGAGCCTTTCTGAACATGGGCGGTAGGCAGGACACGCCGACGTCGCCATGTATTGGAGGCCCTCATGACTCTAATCCACCCTCAGGCTGCATGGCTTCAGTACCTGAAGGGGTCAGGAAGGACACCCCCTCTCCCGCCCCCGCCATGCTCAATTTGTAATCTAGGAAATTTTTCCATCTTCCTCCCAAACATCGGCGATCCGGCCACAGCTAGAGAGGGGATCTTGGCTGGGGTGCGGTGGTGGCTTGAAGCGGTGCCAAGAATTCTTTCTAGATGCCCGGCCAACCCCTCACTCACACGCTGAGGGCCATACCGATGGGAGATTGGAGGCTGGAAGAAATCTTCCCCTGGGTCAGATGGGCAGGGACCTTGGGAGTTTTCACCTTCCAGTGACCCACCCCTCGCGTGGCAGCAGATCACCTGGGCACGTATCCCCCAACCAATTCCCTGCCACCGCGGGGGCCTGGTGACGCCTCGCCTCCCCCCTTCCCTGCCCGTGAGTCACGCCAGCGCGGTGTCTCAAGGAAGAGCCACGGGGTTCGAACAGGCACACTGGGGTGGGACGTCAGGGCCTGTGACGCACGGGAGGCCAGGCCAAACAGTCCCACCCGGCCTTCAACGCGGTGAAGCAACAGACGCTGGCCGGTCCCGTCTCCCACGTCTCCGGGAGGTGACAGCCTCCCGCACTCCGGGGACTTTGCCCGAGGAAGGCTAAGGGGTGACGAGAAATCTGGAGCCAAGGCCTGGACTTCCGGCCCCTCCCCCCGGCGTCGAACACCCGTGGGGAAGCATGTCCCTTACCCAGAGAGGCCACGTTCCCGTAGTTCTCCAGCATCGTGTCTCGGTAGAGCTCCCGCTGCCCCTCGCCCAGAAGGGCCCACTCCGCCACCGTGAAGTGCACGGCCACGTCCGCAAACGTCACGGGCACCTGGAACAACAAAGGCCCCGGCCCTCAGTACCCACTGCTCCTGGGCCTGCCCGTCCCCCCACGGAGAAGCAGGGCAGGGCTGTGCTTCCGGCCGAGAGGGGAAAGGCAGGGGGCAGTGGCGGCTTGCGGGCTCTGGCCATGGGGCTGTCTCTGGCCTGGTGTACAGTCGGGGCAGCCATGGGCATCCGGTGCGTAAGGCAGGGGGCGGCGTTGCCCCCACCTCCACTCCGTCTCCAAAACGCCGGCTGTAGGCGTCCTGGGGGCGGAGTGTTGCTGCCCCCCGTGCCTGCCCTCCCGGTGCTGGAGAGGCTGGACCAGGCACCCTCCTCTGGGGCTGGGGAGAATGCCCACCCACTCCCTTTCCCTCCCTGTGGTTGGAAAGGGGGGAGCATGCCACCCCGCCTCTCCGTGGGGAAGGGGCAGGCCCTCAACAGAAGGGGCGGGGCTGGAGGTGGGGCTGGGAGCTTGCCTCTCCCAAGCACCCATGCAGACAGCAGCTGGGGCTACCTCACCCCCACAGGGCAGCTCGTGCCCTGAGGCAGGAGTATTTTGGCCCTGTCCAACCCATGCTATGGCTTTGAGTATTTATGCTTGGAACGGGACTAGACAGGCCGAGAAACGGGTCCATCGCCACACAGAGAGCAGCCTGACAGAGCGAGAGAGTTTGTGCCTCACACTTAATGGTTGATGCTTCCCGGGTAATGGTTAACCAGGACCTGTGAGCAGCTGGGCCATGGGCTGCTCCAGCCCTGCCAGGCCCCCTGAGGGGCTGCCACTACCAGCCCATGAACAGCTGGGCTAGAGCAGCCCTTTCCCATGGCATGGGGGCTGCTCTAAGCTGGCCGCAGTGGGCGGGGGGGGTCACTGTCCAGTGAGTTGGAGCGGCCCCCCACTGCCCGCTCCTATTTAATCAGTTAAACAATTAAACTTAATATTTAACCGGTTAATTAATTAAACAGGATTTAATTTCCCTAGTGTAAAGAATGCCGTGTGCAGTATCATTTCAAAACTCATAATTTGCTGACAATTATTGTCCCAGTAAAAGATGTGTGTCTACAAAGTTATACGGTTCTACTACATGATGCTACTAAAGACTTGTTTCAAGTCTTGTTTCAAGTCTGGGGAGCAGTCACAGACACTTCAGCTAGGGATCAACTAAATCAAACAGACCTTCCCCTGGTGAAGTGGCCATTCTTTGGCGGTTAAGAGGGTGTGTGGGGAAAATCTACATCTTGACAAAGAAACAGCTGGGATTCCCCTCCCCACAGACTTTCTGTTCTGAACTAAGGATGTTAAATATCGGTTCATTGAATAGTCGAGAAGCCTCATGAATTCTTATTATTCTACAGACCCTGGGGGCAGGACCAGCAGCCAGTGCGCTACGGCCTCACTCCCAAGGAGCCCTCTACCACTCTGTGCTGCTGCCTCTGTATCAGAGGCAGCAGCATGGGGTGCCAGGTGGGAGCTGATCCGCAAGGGGAGACGGTTTAAAAACCAGCCCCCTCGCAGACCAGCTGCCTGACACAGAGGCAGCAGCGCAGGGTAGCAGCAGACCCTGTCTGAGCTCCCAGACCCGACGTGAGCTGGAACTGAGCCAGGCTGCCTGCCCACCTAGCTCCTAATACACATTAAATGCAGAGCTGCAGCAGGGGTAAGTCCGGGACCTGGCGCAAGCTAGGACTGAACCGGGCTGCTGGCCAGCCTAAAAAATTTACCGGCAAGGGTGGGGGGAATGCGTGCAGTCTACAGCATTAACCAATAAGCTTTTGCTTATCGGTTAATTGACTACACCATTACATCCCTATTCTGAGCCTCAGCTGGAGAGGATTCTCAAAGAAGAAAGAGCAGAGACCCCTAAATTCTTCTTCCCTTTTTCTCTATCCACGGCATCTACCACACCTGAAGGACAGAGAAGCTGCATTGGACGGGGGGAAATTCAGACAGTAAGGCTGCAGTAACGCATGGCGAGAGACACTTTGCTTTAAATTCGTGCTAGCCTGGTAAATCAGGGCTGCGTTGCGTTTCACTTTTATTTTCTTATAACCCATTCGGACTTTTAGCCTCATTATTTATATTCACTTAAAAAATCCTTTTGCACTTAATAAACTCGCTCTCTGTTTTACCTAAAGCGGCGCGTTCGGATGGAGGCATTTGGGAAACTCCATTTGGGATAACAAGACCGGGGTGCGAGGAAGTGGGAAGTTTTGAGGGTTCAAAGGGGGGGTGTTGCATACAGGCAGGCTCAGTGCCCGGATGGTACTGGTTTAAATGTGACAAAGGGGGGGGAGTTTGTTGTTTCAGAGAACAGCCCAGAGTTGGAGCCGTGGCGTCTGGGACTCTGGGGACCCCGACCCTGCTCAGAGGACACGGCCAGTTCTGGCCAGATGACAGACAATGGGCTGCAGAGCGGGACCCCGGCGACCAACCCAGCTGACCCCAGTGAGGGGAGAACATTGGACGGAGGAGAAGAGGCGGAGAAGAGGAGCCCAGGCGACCCTCTTACCGGGGAGAAGACAATGGACTGGGGAGGGGCTGTTGCTGGGGTACTGGAGGCTCTGTTCGGAGTCTGGGGGGTGTTTTGGGGGACTAAGAGCGGAGCAGGCAGAGCTCAGCTGACGTGCGGGCTGAGGGCCCAGGTCTACAGGCCTGGGAGACCCGTGGCTGTGTTCAAAGCTCAATAAACCCTTCCGTTTTGTGCTGGCTGAGAGTTGCTCTGGTCTAGAGAACGGGGGGCACCATTCCTTCTGGGAGTGGAGGCCCCAGGGGCCGAGAGGAAGGGGACCCCCCAAAAGGGCTCATGGCAGAGTCAGGCGGCTATAGGCCCTGAGAGGCGCTGTCCCGGAGGTGGAGGGGCGGACCCCCCAGGTGAGAGCGGGCCCCCCAAGAGAGGGTCGCTGCACTGGAGTGGGCTCCCTGAGAAAGGGCTGTCTCACTGCCGCTGGAGGGCTCCCCGAGAAGGGCTGCCGCACTGGAGAGCGGGGTTCCGCCCAGGAGCCAAGTGTGGGCACGACCTGTGAGCCATGACACGGGGCATATCATTTTCTATTAATAAAACGAGGGGGAGGCTTTGCATGAGCTCGCCCTGTCCAGGCGAGGGCCAGGCCGTACAAGGCACACGTCGCAGGAAATCTGGGGCTGGGAGGTCGCTGGGGTCGCGCTGCAGTGTAATTCAAAAGCAGCAGCGCTCACACACGATAACTGGGCGTAACTGCATGCAGGCAGGCTCTGGGGGGACAGATCGGGAGTGGTGGCGCTCATAGCGACGCAGTGTAAAAAAGGAACGCCGGATTGGAGAACTGAGAGAACTGTTCATCGGTCTAGACTGTTCCCTGGGTAATGTCACAGTGTCCTTGCATAGTGTTCCCTGTGTACCCTTAAGCGGCCACGCAGGAGAGAGTTAAATGCTGCCCAGCTGATTAGCAGAGCGCCCAGAGCATGTGCGTTTACTGGTGGTGCACATCAGCACATGCTTCAGCACACACAATAAAATGTATTCCACACATGGATGGGAAAACATGAGAGGGAACACTGTCTCTGTATCCCGCTCCTGGTAGTTTTGGGACTCACCTTCCTGCAGTGTCGGATGAGGTCTGTGCCATGGCTGAACCCTCTCCCACACCCCGGGCAGCGGAAGGGGCTCTCCCCCATGTGGACCCGCCGGTGCGCGATCAGGTGCGAGTTCTGCCGGAAGCACCTCCGCACTCAGCGCACTGATGGGGTTTCTCGCCCGTGTGCACTCGGCGGTGGGCCCCGAGGGAGGAGCTGTGCCGGAACCGCTTCCCGCACTCGGCGCAGGCGTGGGACTTCTCTCCAGTGTGGATCCATTGGTGGGTGGCGAAGGCGGAGTGGCCTGCAAAGGTTTTCCCGCAGTCGGCGCACCGGTAGGGTCTCTCCCCCGTGTGGACGCGCTGGTGGGTGATCAGGTGGGAGCTCTGCCGGAAGCGCTGCCCGCACTCGGCGCACTGGTGGGGTTTCTCGCCCAGGTGCACTCTCCGGTGCGTGCTCAGGGAAGAGCTGTGCCGGAAGCGCCGCCCACTCGGCGCACTGGTGGGGTTTCTCGCCAGTGTGGACTCTCCGGTGCGTGCTCAGGTGGGAGCTGTGCCGGAAGCACTTCCCGCACTCGGGGCACTGGTGGGGCCGCTCTCCGGTGTGCACGCGCCGGTGCGTGTTGAGGGAGGAGCGGTGTTTGAACCTCTTCCCGCACTCGGCGCACTGGTGGGGCGTCTCGCCCGTGTGCACGCGCCAGTGGGTGATGAGGTGGGAGCTGTGCCCAAACCTTTTCCCACACTGTGGGCATTGGTGGGGTTTCTCTCTCGGCTGGCTCTTCGGCCGGCCCCAGTCAGATTTACTCGCTCTCTTTCCTACCGCGCCCACCTGTTGCCACCATGGGCTGCTCGGACTCCCAGAGGAATCCTCTTTGTTAGGACCCCGGGAATCGGCCTCGCTGAACTTTGCTGGTAATGCCCTGAGAGATTCCGCGGTCTTGGGGGTTTTCTGAGCTCGCTCGGCCGCCGCAGGGTCAGCCCCCATCCCCGGCCCATCTGCAAGAAAACGAGAATGCAGACACAAGTCATTCCTTGGAACACCGGGGAAGAGTTTATAACCCATCAATCACTAACCGTAAGAGTTTCCACCAAAGGGGTGAGTCTCTCAGTCCTTCCTCAGGGGGAAGGGAGCACGGGGTGGGGAGAGGGCAAACACAGAAAGCAACATACCACCCGGAAGGGGCAGGAGGAGCAAACATGGGGGCTGGTGCGCTCTGCCTCCTCCCTTGAAGGCTTTGCTTCACTATTATTAGACGACTGACCTGGTGTTGCTTGAGTCCTTCAGGGCAGGGAGCTGGGGGGGGGGGGAGGGTGCAGAACTGATCACTGATAAGTTCGCTAGTGTAACTGCTGGGCCTCCACGCTGTTAACATTCATTATCTGCAAGACAGGCCATTTTATTCCACACGTGCCACGAGCTGCCAATAGCTGAACTTCATCTACAAAGCTACTGCTTGCAGATCTAGGCGTTTCCTGGTTAATTAATGAACCTGCTGACCAGCCAAGGAAAAAACCGCACAAGTCCATACAGACCGGAGGGAAAAATGCTAAAATGTTAAAAATGAGCAATCCCCAAAGCCAGTGAAAAGGGGATTTCATTATTAGAGCCCAGTAAAACATTGGCTCGAATTCGGGTGCGTCTACACAGCAGGGCTGAACTCGAAATAAACGGTGCAAATTGAGCAACGTCAACTGCGTAGCTTATTTCAGAATAGCTTATTTGGAAATTGGGAGCATCTACACAGCACTGATTTAGAAATGGAGCCCTCTTCCTCTGACTTCCCTTATTCCTCGTACAATGAGGGTTACCGGAGTCGGAATAAGAAGTCCTCCAGCTTGACAGGATTTCGACACTCTTTCGAAATAACTGCCTGCTGTGTCGACGCAGACCGAGTTAGAAATAATGTTGCTGTGTAGACGTACCCTTAGATTGACCAAATTGGCAAATCTAGCGTGTTAGATTTCAGCTTGAGCATCGCCCTGCCACCTCAGCTGCGGCAATTTGGACCAACAAGGGCCATGCTGGGGCCTATGTGACGTAGCAGCTGTCCTGGGGGGAGAGACGGCCAATGAGAGGGCAACTCATGCGGGAGAGGAGAATCATAGAATCCCAGGGCTGGAAGAGGCCTCAGGAGGCATCGAGTCCAACCCCTGCCCAAAGCAGGACCAACCCCAACTCAATCAGCCCAGCCAGGGCTGTGTCAAGCCGGGACTTAAACACCCCTAGGGATGAGATTCCACCCCTTCCCTAGGGAACCCAGCCCAGTGCTTCCTCACCCTCCCAGGGAAACCATTTTTCCTAATATCCAAGCTAGACCTCCCCACTGCAACTTGAGACCGTTGCTCCTCGTTCTGCCATCTGCCCCCACTGA
Source organism: Rafetus swinhoei (assembly GCA_019425775.1). Lineage (NCBI taxonomy): Eukaryota > Metazoa > Chordata > Testudines > Trionychidae > Rafetus > Rafetus swinhoei. The sequence goes on from JAFJHL010000039.1 coordinate 8,976,907, forward strand.
AAATAGCCTCTATCCATCCTCTTTGGAACCTCCCTTCAGGAAGTTGAAGGCTGCTCAAATCCCCCCTCACTCTTCTCTTCTGCAGACTAAACAAGCCCCAGATCCTCAGTCTCTCCTCATAAGTCATGTGCTCCAGCCCCTGAATCATTTTGGGTGCCCTCCGCTGGACTCTCTCCAATGCATCCACATCCTTTCTGTAGTGGGGGTCCCAGAACTGGACGCAATACTCCAGATGTGGCCTCACCAGAGCCGAATAAAGGGGAATAATCACTTCTCTGGATCTGCTGGCCATGCTCCTACTAATGTAGCCCAATATGCTGTTGGCCTTCTTGGCTATAAGGGCATATGGTTGACTCATCTCCAGCTTCTCATCCACCGTCATCCCCAGGTTCTTCTCTGCCGAACTGCTACTTAGCTTGGAATCTGACACAGACTTGGCAGTGGGAGGCGGCTCAAGGAGGAGGAAGTAAAATGAGACTGCACTGAGGAAAAGAGGGGCTCTGCTGAGGAAGCTGGGGAGACCATGCTGGACTGCGGCGTGCAAGGAGCCCTGCCGCGAGGGGCACAGAGCCTACGGGCAGGGAGGTGGCCACTGGGACACTGGCAGAGAGATACCAGTTGAGTGCCTGGAAATGGATAGGGAGCGGCTGTTCACCGGTGCCCCTGTTGGAAAGAGAGGCGGTCATTGTAACGTGGCAGCAATGGCACGCCACCAGCGAGAGGAAAAGGTGGGACAGCTGGGGCAAAACTGGGCTTTGCAACCAGGCAGAGAAGTTGGTTCCCTCTTGCGGTGCTATAGCGTGTTGTTAAAAAAACATCTTTCACTGTGACGGTAATTGAAAACGTTTGTTTCTTCTGAGCAATGCCACTTTATATTATGTATAAAGGAATTCTTCAATTGTTTATATCCTATTACTCTTCCTGCCAAATGTCTGGGATTTTTCCATCGTACGGTTTAAATGAGATGCTCTCAACCTCAACTCCCTACTCCTCTTCTCCGAGGCGGCAATTTGACTACAGATGCCCAGAACAACCTTAGAATCAGTATCATAGAATCCTAGAGTTGGAAGAGACCCCAGGAGTCATCGAGTCCAACCCCCTGCCCAAAGCAGGACCAACCCCGACTCAATCAGCCCAGCCAGGGGTTGGTCAAGCCGGGACTTAGAAACTTTAGGGATGGAGATTCCACCCCCTCCCTAGGGAACCCAACCCAGCGCTCCCCCACCCTCCTCGTGAAATAGCTTTTCTTAATATCCAACCTAGACCTCCCCAACTTCAACTTGAGACCATCGCTCCTCGTTCTATTGACCTTAATCTTCTCACTCTAGGATAGCAAGAACAGCTCCCAGAAGCATGGGACAGAGGCTCCCAGCAAGTCCTTAGTGGCATGTCATACTGGCCCTGTTAGCTTGCTTGTGGTTGGCCAATCCAACGCCACCCACAGAGGGGTTGAAGGAATGAACCTCTAGACCAGGAGTGGGGAACCTCTGGCCCAGGGGCCGGATGCGGCCCTTGGCTTGCCTGGATCCGGCCCCCAAGGCTCAGGGCTCCTCCATTGGGGAGCCTGCGCTGACTCTCCAACCCTCCCACTGCCTCACCATGGGGCTGGAGCACACAAAATCTATTAGGCTGGGCCTGCCTAGACTCTGGTGTGGGAGGGGAAAGTGGGGAGTGTCTTTCTTCTTCTCAGTTGCGGGCCCCTTCTCACTTGTGTGCAGCCCCCAACTGATTTTTCTGTGGGTCAGCGGCCCTCGACCTAAAAAAGGTTCCCCAGCCGTGTTCTGGCCCATTCTCTAGGGTCTTCCCTTGTCCCTTGGAGAGAAGGGCTCTCTGCCAGAGATCAGCGAGAATGAGTGCCCTAGACATAGGGATGATGAGAAAGTATCCTCAGTGACGTCCAGGAATGGTCTAGAGTAGACAGTACTGGGTCCTGCCATGAGGGCAGGGGCCTGGACTTGATGACCTCTCGAGATCCCTTCCAGTTCTAGTGTTCTATGATTCTATGGCTGTACAAGTTGGCCCCAGTTTTGGTGGCGTGATGGGAGCACCCATCGGTGCCAATGAAGGCCGTGGTACTTGGACCATCGTCGATATTGGTTCCTCTAATAGGGAGTCGACAGGTTCCGTTCACAACTGTGCTGCTGATCTCAGGATCAGTCCTAGGGATGGAGCGAAGACGAGTATTGGGATATGTACGTCCAGGGCCAAGCTTATGACCAAAGTTTTTGCAACTGTAGAGGGCTTAGCAATCTTTTCCCTGGAAGGCTAGGGCTTTTCTATAGGCCCCCTTACGAGAGGAGGCTGAATAGTTCCTGGATCTGTGTCTGCCTCTGTGCTACGACTTCTCTCGTCTCTGGGGGCTGGATTTGAAACCAGGGTCACGAGGCAAAGGTCAGCAGTACTGGCTCTTTCTCTGGTGCCAATTTCCCGTCCACACTGGCTGTTGGAGCGTTGTGCTGGCTAGTACGGACACTAGCCAAGGACAACTTCATGGGAGCACCGTCTGATCTAGAGGAAGAGCCGCTCTCGTCTGGAACTGATCCACATGGACTTCTCCTGGTGGTAAAACTTGAGGCAGGGGTCCCAGGTTGTCTGTGTTCAGCAGCACGCTGCGCACAGGCCAGGAAAACGCACTTTCCTGAGGCAAAAGAGACTGGCTGTAGCGGGATGAAGCCCTCACAAGAGGGTCAGGCCTCACAGCCCAGAGCCGGCCAGCGTGTCGCTGTGCACGTGCAGGCGCACAAGGGGACCTGGTGTTTTTAACATGAGCAGGAAGAGTCAAACGCAACTCTGACTGTTCACACAGGGCACCACCCAGGAGGGGTCTCCATCCGAAGAGAGCCGGGGGGGGGGGGGGGGAAGAGAAGTGCTGCCGGGTGGGGGGTGAACACAGCAGCGCTCTCTTGCTGCCCCCGGGGGAGAGGGGTCGGAGGAAGGGCTGTGGCTGCTCTGTCCGCTGGAGCGCGCGGGGCATGTGCCAATCCTCAGAGACCCCCAGCTCCCCGTGTGGGGCTCCAAGGGGCACAGGCGCAGCCCAGGGAGAAGCGCCAGCCCCTAGGGCCCCTGCCTGCCCCCCTCGGGCCCTGCACAGCCACTACAGAGACAGGCACTGACCCCGGGGCCCCAGCCTGCCCCCCGAGGCCCCTCCCCCTGGGACCCCTGCCTGCCCCCTCGGGCCCTGCACAACCACTGCAAGAGAGGCACTGCCCCCCGGGCCCCTGCCTGCCCCCGAGGCCTCTCCCCTGGGGCCCCTGCCTGCCCCCTCGGGCTGTGCACAGCCACTGCAGAGAGAGGCACTGCCCCCCGGGCCCCAGCCTGCCCCCGAGGCCTCTCCCCCTGGGGCCCCTGCCTGCCCCCCTCGGGCTGTGCACAGCCACTGCAGAGAGAGGCACTGCCCCCCCGGGCCCCTGCTGCCCCCCCACCTCTGCCCCGCCCCCTCCTGCAGTACGTGACGTCACAGTGCCGTGCACCGCACCCCGCCGCGCTCTCACCTGCGCGAGGCCTCGCGCGGGCGCCCGGCTCCATGCTGGGGAGGGGCGGAACCTTCCCCCCCCCCGCCGGCGACCCCGGCTGCCACGCGCTGCTGGGATCCCGGCTCCCGATTGGAGCGCCCGCCTGCCTGTCAGGCTCAGCCCGGCCCCCGCGCCGGCTCTTAAAGGGACGGACGCACCCACCGCGGCGGAGCGGGGCCGCCAACACCCCACACTGCCCCCAGCACCCCAGACACCCCAACACCCCTCCCCACACTGCCCCCCCAGCACCCCAGAGACCCCAACACCTCCCCACACTGCCCCCAGCACCCCAGACACCCCAACACCCCTCCCCACACTGCCCCCAGCACCCCAGACACCCCCAACACCCCTCCCCACACTGCCCCCAGCACCCCAGAGACCCCAACACCCCTCCCCACACTGCCCCCAGCACCCCAGAGACCCCAACACCCCTCCCACACTGCCCCACAGCACCCCAGGACCCAACACCCTCCCACACTGCCCCCAGCACCCCAGAGACCCAACACCCTCCCCACACTGCCCCCAGCACCCCAGAGACCCCAACACCCCTCCCCACACTGCCCCACAGCACCCCAGAGACCCCAACACCCCTCCCCACTGCCCCTCCCCAAAGCACCCCAGAGGACCCCAACACCCCTCCCCCACTGCCCCACAGCACCCCAGAGACCCCAACACCCCTCCCCACACTGCCCCTCACAGCACCCCAGAGACCCCAACACCCCTCCCCACACTGCCCCCCAGCACCCAGAGACCCCCAACATCCCTCCCACACTGCCCCTCCCCAGCACCCCAGAGACCCCCAACACCTCCTCCCACACTGCACCCCAGAGACCCCCAACACCCCACACTGCCCCCAGCACCCCAGAGACCCCAACACCTCCCCACACTGCCCCCCAGCACCCCAGAGACCCCAACACCCCCACACTGCCCCCAGCACCCCAGAGACCCCAACACCCCACACACTGCCCCCACAGCACCCCAGAGACCCCAACACCCCTCCCCACACTGCCCCCACAGCACCCAGAGACCCCAACACCCTCCCCACACTGTCCCTCCCCACAGCACCCCAGAGACCCCCAACACCCCTCCCCACACTGCCCCTCCCCACAGCACCTGAGACCCCAACACCCCTCCCCACACTGCCCCTCCCCACCGCACCCCAGAGACTGCCAATACCCCCACCGTGCCTCCTACAGCACCTGAGACCCCAATACCCCAAACTTCCCCCGGCACCCCAGCTCTCCTCCCACCCACCCCCAGATCCTGTGCCCAGAACCATCCCGTCCATAGGACGAATCGGGGCAGCTGCCCCAGGCCCTGCGCTTATGGGACCCCACGTTGCCCCCCCAGCCAGCCTATGGACAGGAGGGACCCAGGGGATTGTGGGGGCCTGGTGCGGGGCAACAGCAGGGTCCCCGCACTCATCACGTGGGTGGTGGGATAAGGAGGAGGCAGCCTGCTTCAGCCCGGTGTACTCGGCTTCCCCGCGGCGGCGGCAGGAAGCCAAATGCTCTGGCCCTGGGGCATGCCACTTCCCACCGCCGCCACACAGCAGCCAAGAGCAGCCAGCCGGGCGAGGGTGGCGTGGCAGAGCAGGCTGCCTGTGTAGTGAGGTGGGGGGAACCCTGGCTGCTGTCCCGCCAGGCCCTCCTCCAAGTCCCCAGGCCCTGTTGGCGTGGCCCCACCCCTGTGGGCTGTCCCCTTCCAAGGCACCATGGGCGTGCTGCTTTGTGAACCCCATAACCCCACAGAGCATGCAGCAGACACCAGGGAAGAGCGTTTGGCCTCTCTGACCGGTTCGGTCCTTGTGACGCATGCAGTGGGGGCAGCCGGGCCCTGCAGGGCTCCATCCCCGGGTACCAAAATGCTGGGATATTCTTTGCTTGCAGCAGCAGCTCCAGCCAGGCCCTCCAGTCGGACGGTTCTGAGGAAAGGACCTTAGTATCTTCAGGCAGCAGAGCCTGCCGCAGCGCACGGAGCCGACTTTGCCTTGGTCCAAGAGTGGCAAGGACCAAGAGGGAAGAGCCGGCAGATCCCACGAGGGATTATGTCAGGACAGAATCACACTGAGATGGGAGAGCAAAACTAACCCCCAGGCAATCCGGGGATGCACCAGAGACAGATTTGGTGCAGTTACTCTTGTCCTCCCAAACAGGGCGGGACGGATGGAACTAGACAGGGAGGCCGGACAAGGAAGATGGAACTGGGACTCTTTTAATGAAAGGATCTAGAGGAGATAAAACCACAGTCAGCTCCTGGAGATAGGTTTCTCCTGGGCGGATGTATCTCCCTTTCCAACGCAGCCACCAGCTCCCAGGGGAAGAGTGTGACATAGTGGGGGGTGCTGTTTGGGCATGCACTGGTCGCTATGCTTGGGCTGTGGGTGACCCCTACTGGCCTGCGTCCGTAAGCACGGCCCAGCGGGGGGTCGCCCTGAGGAGCCCTCCTAGGCCATGGCCCAACCGGTTCTCACCTGCCCAGGAAAGGGGTTTGAACAAAGGAAGGGTGTGGCTTGGAGAAGGGGCAGTCCAAGTGTGGGGGAAGCATGGAGGAAGGAGACTAAGTCGAGTGCTGGGGGTTCAGGGGCCCATGTGCCCTACCCCAAGGGGTCTAAGGCTGCCTGCCTTGACTCTTGTAACCACATCACGTCTATGCTGGGCTGTATCTCTGAGAAGCAATAAACCTTCCATATTGTACTGACTGGCGGAGTCAAAGTTTGCTGCGGATGGGGGTGCAGGGTCGGGGGGCTCCCAGACGTGCCGTCACAAAGCCGACGGAGGAAGGGCAGATATTCTCGATGGGCAGGGAGCATCTGTACCAAGGCCTTGCAACGCTGGCTGCGTGTCACGAGCACAGAGCTTTCATGGCGGGAGCTACAACCGTTACAAGCAGCCTTTGGAGAGGGGAGGGGATGCGCTTTGGGGGTCTGCCCGCTGCCACACCTTGTCCCCAGCTGCAGAGGAGCCCTCAGCTACAACAGGGATGTTGCATGCCAGGAATGCACTGCACAGCTGGGATGATTCTGCCTGGCCCCCTGAACTAGAGTTGCCAGGTGTCCGGTTTTCGCTCGGACAGTCCATTATTTCTGGCCCCTGTCCGGTAAAAAAAAAAAAACAACAGAAAATACTGGACATGTAAAATGTCTGGTATTTTCTGGTTTTCTTGGCTGGAAGGTTGGCAGGGACATTTTTTTGCTCAACAACTTTAGTCTCCTGGTGTTTTTTGGTCAACAAGTTTGGTCTTCCGCGTGTTTTTTTTTTTCTCAGCCAAGTTTTTTTTCCTGCCATGTTCGGGATTTTGGGTGAAATCATCTGGCAAGCCTACCCTGAACACACAAACAAACTGGCATGCTCCCATGACGCTAGCAGCATCCAGATGCAAGAGGGGACGGACGGGGCTCACAACTCTCGGCTGGTGACTTCCCTCTGGCCTGACCCGTTCCATGTGTCCCAGCAGAATGTCATAACCTGAGTCTAAAAGGCAGCGTGCAAGGGCTCGTCCACACTGCACCCGTAGCTCGAAATGAGCGCCGCAAGTTGAGCGCCGCAAATGTGAGCTGCTTTCGAAATAACCCGCTGTTCCGAAATGTCCCTTCCTCCTTGTGGAATGAGGTTTGCAGGGATGTCGGAATGGCGCGCCCGTTGTATTTCAAAGTAACGGGCTTGTGGTGAAGAGGCAGGATACCTATTTTGGGAGACTTCCTGTACCCCGAAATAGCACTGCAGTGTCAACGTAGCCTGAGAGACCAACAGAAAGTTGATTTTGTACCGATCGTCACTATTCTTGTGTGACAAGTCTCAAAGGGGTCACCGTGTCAGTCTGTAGCTGCAAAAACGCAGAGTCCAGTGGCACCTTTAAGACTGACAGATTTATTTGGGCATCACTTTTGTGGGTAAAAAACACTTTGTCAGATGCATGGAGGGTGGGGGACAATTTCCAAATCTGCCAAAACTGAAAACTCGTCGAGCCGCCAAACCTGTTTTTCTGCCACCCTTTGTGGACCTGTCATGGCCACATCGTTAGCTCCCCTGTTGACAGAAAGAGCAAAGCAACGTGGGTAGGCATCCCACAGTGCCTGGCGTCACCTCCGGCCGCTAAGCACCGTGGGAATGTGCAGCGTAGCGCTAGGCATTTGGGGAAGGTGAAAACCGGAGTTCTTTTCTCTTGGCTCTGCAGGGTGTCTCGCTCGTACCTCTTCTCACACCGAGCTCGGGAAATGTGACCCTACGTGGCCCAGTTCCTACGGGGCCCTTGCAGCTCGTGACAACACTTGCCAGTGGAGACCATTGTAAGGGTCCGCCTTCACCCCCTTGCAGCACCCCGCCCCGACATGAGCACTGCCACATTTACAGCCTTGTCCCCCCAAAACAAAAGGGCTCCCCAAAGTGGACGGCTTATTCAGACCATGCTTCTGAGGGGGCACTGAGCCAGGGTCCCCCACTTTGTCCCATCCATTTCCCCTGCAATGGTCTCTTGCAACAGGAACCCTAGAACCCCGGAATAGGCAGGGACCTCGTGAGGCCATCGAGTCCTGTCCCGTGCCCTCACGGCAGGACCAAGCACCATCTAGACCATCCCTGACAAGTGTCTGTCCAACCTGCTATTCAATATCTCCAGGGATGGAGATTCCACAACCTCCCTGGGCAATTTATTCCAGTGTTTCACCATCCTGATAGGCAGGAAGTTTTTCCTAATGTCCAACCTAAACCTCCCTTGCTGCAACGTAAGCCCATTGCTTCTCGTCCTGGCATGAGAGGGTAAGAAAAATAATTTTTCTCCCTCCTCCTTGGAACACCGGTTTAGGTACTTGAAAGCTGCCCCTCTCAGTCTTCTTTCCAAACTAAACAAGCCCAATTCTTTCAATCTTCCCTCAGAGGTCATGGTTTCTAGACCTTTCATCATTTTTATTGCTCTTCTCTGGACCTGCTCCAATTTCTCCACATCTTTGCTGAAACGCGGCGCCCAGAACTGGACACAATACTCCAACTGGGGCCTAATCAGCGCAGAGTAGAGCGGAAGAATCGCTTTGCGTGCCTTGCTCAGCACACTCCTGTTCACGCAGCCCACTCATGCCATTGTTAACCCCTTATCGGTCCCGTCTTGCCTTAAATCGTGATGCTTGGAGTGCTTTGCCCAGCCCTGGAGACGAGTGCCGTGTGGCTCATGTTGCTCACCAAAAGATGTCGGTCCAATTACAGAGCTTTCCCCCCTGGGCCTTGCTGCTCGAATGAGAGGAACCCGTGTGTAGAGGAGAGAGAACACGGCATCTGTTTTGTAAACCACCGCAACGGCAACTCACACGCATGAGAGCAACGAGAAGCCCTGAGCCTCTCACCATGGTGTCTTGGGCCGCGTCGTGTGCCTCAGTTTCCCACCTTGCATGTGAAAGTCTGACCGAGGAAGGTCCCTTTAACGCAGCCTCTTTGCCTCCGCTGCACTGGGTGCGTCTCAGGTGGTTTTACCTGCCTCCCCTTCTGGGATGGGGATTGGAAGAAGGATGCCTCAGCTGCTCTTCACTCACCTCCTGCCATGCTTATCTGCCCCTCCAACCAGGACCAGGAACACAGCCACAGCTGTGGTAGTGGGGTGCTAAGGACATGGGGTAAGGGAACCAAAGCTGGGGGCAACCAGGTGTCTGGCAGCTGGGGTGCTCACTCCCTGGCCCCAGACAGAACCCCCCCAAAAAACTTTCTTTTAGTTCCTTGGGGTACACCCCCTAGTTTTCAGTTTGCTCTGCCTTAGTGATTTCAGATCCCCCATTATCACCCCCTCTTTTCAGCTGTATTACACCTTGCTCAGGAAAAAGGATGGACCCCTTTTTGGCAGCCCTGCCCACTGCCCAGCGAGTGAGGTTGCTGTTAGGGTGACGCCCCTTAGTGAGGGCAGATAAAACCCAGCTCTGTTTCCCCTAAGTCACACCAGGGTAATAACCCTTCTCTGCCCTGGTGTCAAAGCCTAAAAGTGAATTTCAGCCCCAAACTGCCCAAACTGATCCCCCTGGCACGGCCGGAGGGGCTGCTGGTCCCTTAGGCAGAGTGGGCGTGTCTATGCAAATATGGTCCCCTCCTGAGGGCTGCTCCCCCAGTTCATCAGCAGATGGCAGCAGAGAGCTGCTTCAGAGGCCGGGGGCTGCCCATCCAATGTGTGGGGAGAGCCAGGTGCTGGGGGCCGGGGGGCGTGTACTGCAGAGCAGAAGGGTGGGGGGAACACAGAGCGGCCGGCCCCCTCTCCCTGCACTCTTGGCTGGTCGAACAGGGGCTGTGCTGCCCCCACGCTCCCTGGGCTGCCCCCACCCTGGAGCTGCAAGCGCTGGCAGGTCTCAGAGCACTCCTAGAAGGTTGGGCCCGGCTGGCAGGATAGGCGCCCACCTACCCCATGTGAGACTCCTGCCCCGGGGCTCTGGCTCGTGCTAGGGCTCGGAGCCGCTCGCTAGCCATGGGGTAGCAGGTGGCTTATGAACTTGGGTACCTAGGGGAGTTTGGCACCGAAGGGGGAGGCAGCGGGCCACTCGGGCACCTAAATCCCTTGAACAATTGGGCTCTGGGCTGCGGAGGGAGCCGGTGTCTAGCCGGAGGGCCCTGCTTTGCCCTGGCGTGGGACACGCAGGCCCTGTTCCCAGCGTGGGCAGTGCCACACACCAGCCCTGGGTGCAGCCGCGTGGGCTGAGAGGGTCCAGCCAGGGGTGATTTCAGAGAGAAAAGGTCCCTGCTCATCCTGCCACCCAGCTGCCCTTTCCCCTCCCCATGGCTGTCAGGAGCCGGGGTGGATGGATGCAGGGCCCAGCCGCCCTGCCCAGGGCTGAATCTCACCCCTCGCCTCCAGCCTCCTGCTACCGCTCTGGGCCCAGGGACCCACAGGGATCACGTCCTGCCTGCCAGGTGCTGAGCTCCTGAGCCTGGACCCCAGTTGCGGATTTGGCCCCGTGTTTTCACATCCTCTGCTGCTTCTTGGCCTTTACCTGCCCCAGCCAGGCTGATCCCTCCCTTCCCCCCCCCCCCCAAGGAAAAGAAACAAAACAGGAAGCAGGAGCTGCAGCCGCCCAGGGTGTGAATTTGGACGGCAGGAAGTCCTGTGCCTCCAGCTGCTGCCCGGGGCGTGAGGCCAGGATGGCACGGTCCGAGCGCGGGGCCTTCGCTTGGCCGAGGGATCGGTGCCCGAGGAAGGAGGCCAGCAGCGGGGAACTGGGCCTGGCTGCCGTCACATCAAACCCTCGACCAGTGGGATCCTCCCCGGTGCCATGTACCCTGCCTGACAGATCGCACCTCCCAGGGGAAACCTCCGCCTGTGGCAGGGACAAATCCGCCGTGCGGTGCGGGGAAATCGGCAGAGCTCCCTCGCTTGCCACAGGAGCAGAGAACACCCCCCGAGATGTTCTGATGGGAGGCTCATGCCGGAGGATGCAGGGAATGCGTCACGGCATTAAACTCTCCTGGTTGCCTAGTGCGCAGGGTGACAATCCTATTTCAGTGGTGCTGTGCAAACAGAATAATGTCCCAGCCAATGGCGTTGAAACTCGGTGCTTCCCCTAGGGCCAGCTTCCCCTAAGCTCAGATCAAACCTGCGTGGGAAGAACAACGTAAACTTTAAAACCCAAATTATCATGGGGGGGAGGGTTGTTTTAGATGCCCCCAAGGCATCCAGGTTCCACAATCCTGAAAGAAGGCTTGTTTGGATAAAAAAGTCAAGAGGAGGGGTCAAAGCAACCATAAAAAATACAGACACAATGTATAACAAGTGGTAAGTGGGGAAGCTGAAAGCATGGAGTTCAAATCAGCAGTTAGGAGATGCAGACAGTTGATGAGGGAAGCTAAAGGTATCAGGGGCTATGACCAGTGGGGCTAGCAATGGAATTAGTCCAGTACTAGCCAGGGTGGGAAAACTATCAATTGTGATTCAAAAAAGGCAGAAGTGTTCAATACGTATTCCTGTTGGATGATGTATCCCCATCGTAGAGTGACAAGGAGACAGTTTCTAGAAGATGTTAACTGGCAAGTATCACATTTTAAAGTGAAATATGTTTAAAATCTGCAGCACCAGATAATTTGCACCCAAGAGTATTAAAAGAATTGGCTGAGGTGTTCTATGAACTGTTACTTTGGGGAAATTCCAGTGATCTGCGGGAGGGGGGGAAGCCACGGTTGCACCAATATTTAAAAAGTGTCATGGTACCTATAGGCTAGCTCATATGACAACCATCCTGGGTAAAATCCTGGGAAGGCTGGTAATACAGCCTATGACAGTAACACCATTATAGGTAAGGTTGAAGCTCACTTAGTATGTGTCTCCACAGCAGCGTTATTTTGGAATAACAGCCATTATTCTGAATGAACAGTGCGAGCGTCTACACCGTAATTCCGTTATTCTGAAATCATTTCGAAATAACGGGCGGGTTATTCTGACTTCTGTAAACCTCATTCCACAAGGAATAACACCGCCTCCGAAATAGCTATTTCAAAATAGCTGCAGTGTAGCCCTGGTACAATCCCCACTCCATCACACCTCCCTGGCTCCCAGAAATTGGCAACATGCCCCTCCAGCCCCGAGGCCCAGGGCAGTCCATAGGATTTATAGGGCCCTACGCAGGGCTAGTAACCTGGTGCCCGATGTTGATTTTTTTTTTAGAGGTGTAATTTTATAATCCGATGAAATCTTGTTAAAGCAAATTTTCAACGAAGGTCCCGTCAACTCACACAGTAAATTCCAGTCTCAGAGGGGGCGTCATGGGGCCTCCACACGCTGCCCCTGCCCCGAGTGAGAGTCCTGCAGCTCCCATTGGTGGGGAACCCCGTCCAATGAGAGGTGCAGGGGCGGTGCCTAGAGGCGGGGGCAGCACAGGGAGCTGGAGGGACATAGAATCATAGAATACTAGGACTGGAAGGGACCTCGAGAGGTCATCGAGTCCAGTCCCCTGCCCTCATGGCAGGACCAAATACTGTCTAGACCATCCTTGATAGACATTTATCTAACCTACTCTTAAATATCTCCAGAGATGGGGATTCCACAACCTCCCTGGGCAATTTATTCCAGTGTTTGACTACCCTGACAGTTAGGAACTTTTTCCTAATGTCCAACCTAAACCTCCCTTGCTGCAGTTTAAGCCCATTGCTTCTTGTTCTATCCTCAGAGGCCAAGATGAACAAGTTTTCTCCCTCCTCCTTGTAACACCCTTTTAGATACCTGAAAACTGCTATCATGTCCCCCCTCAATCTTCTCTTTTCTAAACTAAACAAACCCAATTCCTTCAGCCTTCCCTCATAGGTCATGTTCTCTAGACCTTTCATCATTCTCGTTGCTCTTCTCTGGACCCTCTCCAATTTCTCCACATCTTTCTTGAAATGCGGTGCCCAGAACTGGACACAATACTCCAACTGAGGCCTAACCAGCGCAGAGTAGAGCGGAAGAATGACTTCTCATGTCTTGCTCACAACACACCTGTTAATGCATCCCAGAATCATGTTTGCTTTCTGTGCAACAGCATCACACTGCTGACTCATATTCAACTTGTGGTCCACTATGACCCCTAGATCCCTTTCTGCCGTACTCCTTCCTAGACAGTCGCTTCCCATTCTATATGTATGAAACTGATTGTTCCTTCCTAAGTGGAGCACTTTGCATTTGTCTTTATTAAACTTCATCCTATTTACCTCAGACCATTTCTCCAATTTGTCCAGGTCATTTTGAATGATGGCCCTATCCTCCAGATTAGTCGCAACCCCTCCCAGCTTGGTATCATCTGCAAACTTAATAAGTGTACTTTCTATACCAATATCTAAATCGTTGATGAAGATATTGAACTGAGCCGGTCCCAAAACAGACCCCTGCGGAACCCCACTTGTTATGCCTTTCCAGCAGGATTGTGAACCATTAATAACTACTGCGTACGGATATCCAGCCAGTTATGCACCCACCTTATAGTAGTCCCATCTAAGTTGTATTTACCTAGTTTATTGATAAGAATATCATGCGAGACCGTATCAAACGCCTTACTAAAGTACTAAAGACATGCTGGCTGCTTCCTGGGAGCTGCCTGGAGCCTTTCCCTTCCTGCACCCCAACTGCCTGCCCCAGCCCAGAGCCCCCTCCCGCACGCTGAACCCCTCGGCCCCAGTCCAGAGCATCCTCCTGCACCCCTAAGCCCCTCCCCCCACCCTAGCCCAGTGAAAGCGAGTGAGCAAGGGTGGGGGGAGAGCAAACACCAGAGCGAGGGGGGGGTGGGATAAGTGGGGGCAGGGCCTAGAAGAAGGGGCAGGGAAGGGGCGGGGAACCCCCCCTACCAGGCTCAGGTTACAAGAGAGCCTGGGCCATTGTAGGTGCTGGGCTGGGGCAGCCTCCCGTCAGTGAGAGTCATCCAAAATCCCCATCCCTAACCGAGCACCGGTGCAGTGCCAGGGAAACTGAGGCACACACACAGAGTAACTACCGGACAATACAGGACAGTAGAACTCACCTGCAATGTAACACGGGAACAGCGTGACTACAAACCCCACTTCGTCACGCCCCCTCCCGGTTTTACATTCATTAGAGGGGGGTGGCACGTTGTAGGAAGCAGAAGCGCCCAGGGGCTGTAATTACGCTCTCCTCGTTTCCTGACCGATGGGGCCGCGTGTGATGAAAGCGCCCCAAGCAGCCGCCGCACATCCCTGCTGGCGCGCTCCCAGGGCGTGCCGAGCGGCAGGAAACGCACCCAGAATAGCAAGGCCTGACGCAACGTCGGCCCATGCGGCAGCCGGGCACGGTCCTCGGCCCCGATTTAGAAACCCCCCAAAATCCACTCGGGGACACAGGCGACTTCCTCCCGGGACTCCGCCGCGCTTGCCAGCTCCTGCAGGGCACGGCGCCCGCTCCCTCCGTGTGTCCCCGCGCCCCGACGGCCCTCGCTGCCCGCCTCAAATTCCTACCAGGCGAGGGACAACCCGCAGCTGCCCGCCCAACACCCAGCCCCTCGCCCCGTGCATCCACACGCTGTGCCCCAGCCATGCCAACCGCCGTGGGCGCAAGGGTGGTCCCCACATATGCCCCCTCATTCAGGGGCACCACGAGGACGAATTTCTGGCGCGATGTGCGAACACCTGGGATACCCCGAGGGTGTGTTCAGCCTAAACGCCCCCCTCGGTTCCCCCCCAGCATCAACCACTTCCCCCCTCCGTTAAACTTTCTCTAGAACGTCTCCCCCCCTGACGGCGCGTCGGGGATCCCCCCCATCCTGCACCCCCGTAGCAGCCAGAACAGACTTGGCCAGCCAGTAGGACAGGGGGGTTTATTGCTCCTCCAGGATACAGCACGGCACAGCCGTGATGTGGTTACAGGAGTCAGAGCCAGGATGCCTCAGACCCCTTGGGTTAGGGGGTCCATCGCCCCCTCAACCCTCAGCTTAGTCTGTTCCCTTCATGTTCCCCAGCCAGCAACTGCCTTGTTCCCAGGCCCTGCCCCCCAGCCAGGTGGCCGTCTCCTCCTCCCTCCCTTTGACTCTCCCCCTGGGAAGAGCCTTGTTATCTGCGCATGCTGAGACTAGGTGTCTGGGCCAATCCACATGTGGGTGAGTCAGTGGGAATCACACAGCACAACGCAGGGTAACCCCGGCTTACAGAGCAGACAGCCCCCCCACTACATCACACCCCCCCAGCCTCAACTTCCTGCGCCACCATCAGCTCCAGCTCCAGCACTGACGCCCGACAGCCAGTTGCATACAGGTGACCCCCGGTCCTCCCCATGACCCTCCCTGATCCTGTCACCACCCCACACATCACGGAACCTGTTAGATCCAGCCAGGCCCTCGCCTGCCCCAGAACGAGCTCCGAGGAGCAAGTCCGGGACCTCCACCCTCCAAGCTGCCGTCAGCAAACTAGGACGCTCCACCGGGGAAGTAGAACACATGGAACCGGCCACCCAGATACCTGTTTCAGCCCAGACTTAAAACCCCTCGGACCACACACCCCTCGTTCGTAGAATCCCGGGATCCCAGGGCGGGCAGGGACCTCAGGAGTTCAAGTCCAGCCCCCTGCCGAAAGCAGGACCCACCCAACTCAATCAGCCCAGCCAAGGCTCGGTCATGCTGGGCCTTAAAAACCTCTAGGGATGGAGATTCCACCCCCTCCCTAGGGAACCCATCCCAGTGTGTCCCCACCCGCCTAGGGAAAGCGTTTTTCCTAATATCCAACCTAGACCTCCCTGTGATGTAGTGTCAGGACGTTGCAGGTTGCGGTGCTGGGGCTGTGGATGACCCCTACTGGCGGCTGTCTGTAAGCACGGCCCGGCGGGGGGTGCCTTGAGGGCCCCCATGATAGTGACCGAACCGGTCCTACCGGTTAAGGGAAGGGAGGGAACAAAGGAAGTGAGTGAGCATGAAGGGAACAGACTAAGCTGGGTTTGAGGGGGGCGATGGACCCCTACCCCAAGGGGTCTGAGGCATCCTGGCCCTGACTCCTGTAACCACATCACGGCTGTGCCGTGCTGTATCCTGGAGAAGCAATAAACCCCTCTCTGTTCTATTGGCTGGCGGAGTCTGTTCTCGCCGCTATAGGGGTGCAGGGTCGGGGCTCCCCGACGCGCCGTCACACTCCCCCACTGCAACGTGAGCCCATTGCTCCTCGTTCTGCCATCTGCCACCCCTGAGAACAGCCGCTCTCCACCCTCCTTGGAACCCCCCTGCAGGAAGTTGCAGGCTGCTACCAAATCCCCCCTCACTCTTCGCTTCTGGAGACAAAACAAGCCCCAATCCCTCCGCCTCGCCTCATAGGTCGTGTGCTCCGGCCCCCGAATCATTGTGGTTGCCCCCCGCTGGACCCTCTCCAATGCGTCTGTCACCCACATACCTAGGACACTGTCCCATCTGGTGGCACTTAGCCCACGTGCAGAGAGAGCTAATAGGGGTGCTCTACAGCCTAAGCTGCAAGCCAGCTGGCTTTTTGCTCAAGCCAGAGAGTCTCCTACCCGAAGGTCCCAGGTTCAAATCTGCCCGGTAGCAGTTACATGCCCACATCCTTTCTGTACTGGGGGGCCCAGAATTGGATGCAAGGCTCCAGAGGTGGCCTTCCCAGGGCTGAATGAAGGGGAATAATCACGTTGCTAGATCTGCTGGCAACGCTCTCGTTAAGGCAGCCCAAAGTGCTTCTTAAAGCAGGCCAACCCATGCTGGTGGTGGAACCGCAAGGGGGGTGTCAGGATAGCTCCGGTTGTGCCCTGCTGCCTCCTCGGCCAGCCAGGGACATGCAGCTTTGTTAGTGCCGCGTTTGGGTCACCAGCCCCCAGGCCGGGCCAGGGCACAGACCACGGCTAGACCCAACCAAGGAAAGAGCAGGAAAGAGAGAGCTAAGGTGCAGCCCGAGCCCCGCCCCCAGAGCCGGGAGGCAGTGTTTGGACACGGTGCCCAGCAGGGACGCAGCACAGGTATTCCCCACCTCCTGCTGTAGGGCTCCCTGTGGGGCATCACCTGCCCTGGTAAGCAGCATTCCCTGTACGCTGGGGGCTTGGGCGGCCCCCCGGAGAGATTCCAATGCCACCCTGCTGATGGGCCGAGTGCCCACAGCTCCGTTTGTGTTTCAACGGGTGGTGCACATCCCCGCCTGCCTCGGTGCACAGCATAAAATTTATTCTGCACACGGGAGCAATGCAGCCTGGCACAGGAGCTGAGCTGGGCTCACGGGCTGCTCGGGGGAGGCCAGGCCTGCCCGGGGGAGGGAGCCGGCAGAACTCGGCTGCTAGCCTAGCCAAGGGAGGGCCGAGAGGGATGTGGGAGAAGTGGGGCAGCCGAGGCCCTCCGCTGGCAGGGTCCTGCCCCGCACTCGCTGCTGGGGCGCAGCCGGGCCCGCCGCAGGCCGGGCCCCTCCCACGCGGCCGGGTTGTTTTGGAGGAAACGCGGCCGGCGCAGCAGCTTTTCCTGCGCTGCCCAGAGGACAACCCCCCCCGAGCCCGGGGCCTCGCGCCAGGCTGCAGCCGGGGAAGGCTCCGCATTTCCCATCCCCACACTGAGCCCCTGGCGACCCCAGCCCTTGCCTCCCAGCCCCCCTGCGGCTGGGAGCCCGGGGGAGCGGCCCTGCGCCGGGCCGAGCAGGGGGCAGGTATTTATAGCGCCGGCTCCTTCCTCCCCAGGGCGTCACGCAGCTTATTATAGCCACGTGGCCGCCGCGCCCGGCCGGCCAGACATGGGCAAAGGGCCAGGAGGGCAAAGGGCCACTCTGGGCCCCGGCGGGGAGTTTGGAGGAACACGTTGACCCGGGGAGGGATGTTCCTGGAGGGATGCTGTGGCCTGGGGGGCAGGGGTTGATTGGGCCCTTCATACCCCCCACCTCCCCGCCTGCCCTGAGCCTCCCCTGTACCTCCCCCAGCCAGCCTGGTCACCCTGGGCTTGGTGCAGGGGGGAAAGCGACTTTAATGTCTCCCAGGTACTGTCACATTGCGGGGGTTCAGACAGAGATGGGGTCCCAGAGCAGAGGCTGAGGGCTGGGAGTGGGGTGGGGTCCCAGAGCAGAGGGCTGGAGGGGGTGGGGCGCTCGGGGCTGGGAGTGGGGTGGGGGTCCCAGAGCAGAGGGCTGGAAGGGGTGAGGCGCTCGGGGCTGGGAGTGGGGTGGGGGTCCCAGAGCAGAGGGCTGGAAGGGTGGGGCGCTCGGGGCTGGGAGTGGGGTGGGGTCCCAGAGCAGAGGGCTGAAGGGGTGAGGCACTCGGGGCTGGGAGTGGGGTGGGGGGTCCCAGAGCAGAGGGCTGGAGGGGTGGGGCGCTCGGGGCTGGGAGTGGGGTGGGGGGTCCCAGAGCAGAGGGCTGGAAGGGGTGAGGCGCTCGGGCTGGGAGTGGGGTGGGGGTCCCAGAGCAGAGGGCTGGAGGTGGGGCGCTCAGGGCTGGGAGTGGGGTGGGGGTCCCAGAGCAGAGGGCTGGAGGGGTGGGGCGCTCGGGCTGGGAGTGGGGTGGGGTCCCAGAGCAGAGGGCTGGAAGGGTGAGGCCAGGGCTGGGAGTGGGGTGGGGGTCCCAGAGCAGAGGGCTGGAGGGGTGGGGCGCCAGGGCTGGGAGTGGGGTGGGGGTCCCAGAGCAGAGGGCTGGAAGGGTGAGCGCTCAGGGCTGGGAGTGGGGTCCCAGAGCAGAGGGCTGGAGGGGTGGGGCGCTGGGGCTGGGAGTGGGGTGGGGTCCCAGAGCAGAGGGCTGGAGGGTGAGGGCGCTCGGGGCTGGGAGTGGGGTGGGGTCCCAGAGCAGAGGGCTGGAGGGTGGGCGCTCGGGCTGGGAGTGGGGTGGGGTCCCAGAGCAGAGGGCTGGA